>JBBGZY010001206.1:5795000-6492500 GCA_037952925.1 Lithobates clamitans
AGAAGGACATACATTTTATTTGGATACAGCATCGCACAACTGTGTAACTGCCAGTTAAAGTAATGCAGTGCCGTATTGTAAAAAATGACCTGGTCGGGAAGGGGGGGGTAAATCTTCCTGAGCTGAAGTGGTTAAAGTGGGATAATCTGATGGCGAGTTGACCTTCAACAAAATATCTGCTGCTCTGTCTTTTATACATCCATTCATCTTACATTTCTACCCCTTAGGCTGGGTTCACACTATCTTCGCATGCGGCTCCCAGCCGGAATCCGGTGAGTCCTCGTTCACCATTTCAGGTCCGATTTCAGCCCCAATTTTTGGATGAATTCGGAACTGAAACAGACCAAAAGACGCACAGGACTTGAAAGGTTATGCTAGGCATAACCTTTCTGTCATTATTTATGCAGTGATAAACATTGTATATAATGCATCTCAGAGGCGACATTAGACTGTCATTGTAAAGAATATTTTTCATGCTTACCTGATGATTTTCACCAGCTCGCTCATATTTACATGATCCGGGACCAAGAATTTGGTTTTGTCCAAAACAGGAAGCTGCTTTTCCCCTTTATATCGCTCGATGATGACCTAGAACAGACAGAGGAGCAGGCTGTGTCACCATATCAGTGGCTGGATGTGTGTTGGGTGACATCATTCTAGTAGAACATTTCCCGTTCAGAAAACAAACCAAATTTCCTGGAAGTGGCTATGAAAATATACTGCGTGTAGCTCAGAGAAGCAGCCCGAGGCGCTTCTGGTCTCTAAACCTCAGGACACATTTGATTCTATTGCCTGCAATGTGCATGTAAGGCCAAAAATATTGGGTATTTTTTTTTCTGTCAGTGTCCTACTAGAGGGGGGTTTCTACACTGTAAGGGATTTTTGTAACCATTTTTGTAACCACCTCAGTCAATAAAAAATAAAAATGCAATCCAACTAGGCTGATTAGTTTGCCTTCAATGTGATCAGGTAAAATGGATTTGAAAAAGGTAAGTAGAACTGGTGAATTTTTGTGGATTCGGTGGAAATGTAATTGTTTGTAGCATGTGTGGTCAGCATTAGGGTCAGAGGTGTGGGTCCCCCTGTGGTCTAACAGTTGCTGCCCTGTCCATTGCCTGACTAAATGCTGATCACACATGCTGTCTTCCAGGTCCTAAGTAAAGAATGAAAGAGAAGACTGACAGCAGAGAAAACCAAAAAGGAGTCCACTATTTTTTTTTTTCTTTATTTCAAATTTTTGGCTGAGAAATGCTTAAAAAAAAAAAAAAAAAACCAAACAAAAAAAAAGTCTTCTAGTTCCTAAGAAAACATAGAAAGAGAAGACTTACAAACTACAAAAACTACCTATGTCATTGCTGTCATTTTTGGAAGCGACCCTTATAAAGAAAGAATAAAAAAAAAAAAAAAAAAACACAATTATTTTTTTTTCTTTAGCAATTTGTGGCTGAAAAATGATACAAAAATGGCTTACAGCTCCTAAGTAAACAGAGGAGACTGACAGCAGATATAAACAAAAAGGAGTCATGCCTTACAAACGACCTATGTAATTGTCGTCATTTTTTTGGAAGCAAACCTTATAAATGATTAATTTTTTTTTTTTACATTTTTGGCTGAATATAGTGTTGTGTTTATTACAGCCATATTAATATTCAGCCATTGTTTATTTATTCCCTAATGTTCGCCATCTCTATTGGTTCTGGTGACCTCAGTCATTGGAACCAAAGGTTATGGAAAATTCATTTTTGGTTTTATTTTTTTTACCAGAACAAGAATAGAATGGAAAACTTCCAGTTAGGACACTTTTCCCCATTAGAATAGAATCTTCCTCTATTTGGAGTAAACCTCACTTCCTATTGTGTTAATGGGTCAGGAAGGGAAATCTCCCCCATGAAAAACAGAAGACAAAAAAAAAAAAAAGGGAAGACCTAAAGACCCTGTTGCCTTTTTTTTAATCCAAAACCAAAACCACGCCTGCAAAGAAAAGAATTAAGCTGGCCATACACCAATTAAAATTTGGCCAGTTTAGCAGGTACCAGCCAAGGTCTAATCAGTGTATGGCCATCTCTGCTCAATGGAAGTCGGCCGTTTGATCGACTTCTGTCAAAGTGACATGTTGGAAAACGTTTGTCGACCGGTCCAGTTGACAGAATTTAGTGTCCCAATAGGATTGGGACACTGTAGGGTTCACATAAATAATTCCTTATTTATGTGAATGGAGGAATCTATTAGTATTTTTGCATTCGGTCTATTGGCTGAAATAAAAAATAAAAAATAAATAAAACCAACAAAAGAAAACCAAAAACATGAACAATGTGTGGCTAGCTTTACCCCTTTCCACTGCCCGTGCAGCCTTCAGGAGGTACGCTGGCTAAGCTCTTCAGCAACAAGGCATCATCCATGGTAACAAATCTTTTATTGATTACATGTTGAGTTACAGCACAGACGGCTACAGGGACTTAGTTAACCGATTTCCAACCGTATGACTTACATATAGGGCGGCAAGGCGGCTCTGCTGCGCAGGATCACAGCCCCAGTATGCGATCCTGCACTTCTGGGTCTGAGGCATGCATGCGTGCCGCTGGCAACCCGCTCCCGCTGTGCTTATAAAAAACAGGAGCCAATCTAAGGGTACCTCAGACTCAATATTTGCTGGCACCCGCCGATTATTAGGCACAGAACGGTGATCTGCCTATGTAAGCAAGGCAGATCGCCGTTTTGTCAGTAGGGAAGGCATTGATCCTGTGTCTCTGCCAAACAGGAACATGGATCCATGCCTTCTCCTAGTAAAAGCACCTCCCCCACAGTACACAAACACTGGCTAGGCACACAATTAACCCTTTGATCGCCTCAGATGTTAACCCCTTCCCATCCAGCGTCATTAGTACAGTTACAGTGCATATTTTTAAGCACTGATCACTGGTTCCCACAAAGTGTCAAAACTGTCACTTCGTGTCCGATTTGTCTGCCGCAAAATTGCAGTCCAGCTAAAAGTGGCTGATCGCCGTCATTACTAAAAAATAAAAAAAATTCCATAAATATATCCCGTAGTTTGTAGACGCTATAACTTTTGCGCAAACCAATCTATATACGCTTATTGGGATTTTTTTAACCAATAATATGTAGCAGAATACATAATGAAGAAATGTGATTTTTTTTTTTACTGGGAATGTTTTAGATCAGAAAGTAATTTTTTTTTTTTTTTTTAAATTGTCGGTCTTTGTTTATAGTGCAAAATATATTTCTATTAACAAAAAAAAAAAAAAACAGGAGGTGATCAAATACCAAAGGAAAGCTCTATTTGTGGGAGAGAAAAAACAAAAACAAAACGACTTTTAATTTTGGGTACAGCGTCGCACAACCGCGCAATTGTCAGTTAAAGGAACGCAGTGCTGGATTGCAAAAAGTGGCCTGGTTATGAAAGGGGGTAAATCTTCCAGAGGTCAAGTGGTTAAAGCTACGAGTAAGGCTCTGTAGCCGAAACACATTAGCCCTCTGTGCTGTAACTCGCCATGTAGTCAACAAAAGATTCGTATCCTTGGCCGATGCCTGGTTGCCGGCTTTACTTTGTTGCGTGGACTATTGTCAGAGTATAGACTTTACGTTGTTGCATGGACTGTTGTCCAGCCAGAGCACGAGTCCTTCCAACTCCATGAAGTCCGCAGGGTTGGGCAGCTATTTTTTTCCTTCCTTTTGTTAACCTCTTCAGCACCGAACACATTTCTGGGTATGCCAGATGCCTGGATTTCCAACTGCCCGCTGTGGTTCCTCCCTCCAACACTACTGTGTCCTGCAGTGATGTAGGGTCCACATGAAGTGACAACAGCAAGTAGCGGGGGGGGGGGGGGGGGCACCAACACTCCTGAATGTGACGGATGCAGAAGACTTATTAGCCAGCAGAGCTCCTGAAATCACCAGTTATTGGTGGCATGGGTGGTAGAAGAGGTAGATATTAACCCCTTTCTTTGCAGGCTTGCTTTTTGGATTTAAACAGCGGCAGGTTCTCTTTAATAGGTTTTGTTTACTTACAGGGATTTTATTGGGATGTTGCTCGCGGATCTGGAGAACTTCTGCACATCTTTCAGCTAAAAGAAGAGAGAGACAAACATTGGCAACTGTACAAATAGTGGAGCAGGAAAGACACACAATAGGGACAAAAGGAAAAAATCTGCACTGTACAACATAACTTTCACCACTAGAGGGCGAGGTTTGGAGCCCCTTACTGAGCTGAATGGGCAATGCGTCTTCCAGGTTAGAACGCGGCCAGATGTTCTCAAAGCTGGGAGGCTGCAGGTAGTATTGGTGGATACTAGAATTATCTTCAAGCTTGGGCTGACTCTTGGGGCTTGTTTACATTTGTGATTGGGAGGAAGGGGGGGGGGTAAAACCATATGGTTCTTCCACATTTTTACCACCCCAAAATCTCCACCTTTTGCTGCAAAGAAATTACACTGCTGTCATGTTCAGCAAGCACTATCTTCCAGCAAATGTGACCCATTCAAGTAAATAGGGACGCATTGCAGCTAGGTAGTAAGGCTTTAGGGGGTAAAAACAGGCATCGAGGAGGCAACATATAACCACCTGTCAAATGGCTCTAAAAAAGTGATCTGAACAAGGATTGCTTTTCAGAGGAGCAGCAGTCCTTGCAACAAGTGTAAATGAGCCCTTACACTTAGGGGTGTATTTATAATAATAATAAAAAAAAAACTATTTGTCCTGTGAAACTGCAAGAACATTCGTTCTGTGTGAATTGGGGCAAAATTTAAACTAAGTGGCTTGCTATTGGGGGCACTGGTCAAGAGGGAGGAGACATGAGCGCAGGCAGCCCGGAGAAGAGGAGGAGGATCCAGGCTGCTCTGTGCAAAGCCACTGCACAGGGAAGACAAGTATAACATGTTTTATATACCAAAAAAAAAACAGAGGCTTTAATATTACTTTAAATGTAGTGGCTGCATAGGTTTTCCTTTTTCAGGCATTTTTTTCTCTGGAGATCCTGCCAACAACATAATTCCTATCCTAGGGTGACAACACTCACTCATCACACTGGGAGGGGCAGCGTTGTCACCTTAAGGCAGGAAATGTTTTAGGACTGCAGAACACGCCCCCCTCTGCTCATTTCCATCACATAGAGGGCAGGCGTTTTGTAGTTCACAGAAGTAAACTGGGACAAGCAGATAACTTTGTCGAGATATCAGTTCAATGTACAGGTATAAATACAAGGACCCCAGAATTTCTAGCATGATTATCAGAAATTTGCCAGTACTTGCAGGAAAATGTATCTACCCTGAAAAAATAAATAAACAAATGCAGCCACCACTTTATACAACTTCCCTACCAGAACCATTTTTGCACACATGTTTAATCTTCTAATCTAATATTTTGCATTTTTAACTCCTCAAACAGTAAAATGTGTAGCAAACATTTTTGTTCTTGAATTTACATATTCTTAATATAATAATATAAAAATATGGCGGCTGTCATTGCTGGCCTCTCCTTCCGAAGATGCTAGTCACCTGGCGATCAAGCTGAGCCCCCCCCTTGTTTCAATACTTTGGGGGAAATTTACGGTACTTTATTAGAGGAAGTGCACTTATTGTTCAGAGATGGTTCCTCGCCTAAAACTCCTAAATGGAGTTCTCCTTTAAGAAGGTAAACCATCCCTGAAAACTCATTATACAGATCTCCCATCTCTCATCACATCCCGGGAAAACACATGGAAGACACGCCGCCCCACCTGCTGAGTGCATCTTACAGTAATAGCTGAAGATAGGTTAGTGCGACTTTAATAACATTTACCCTGCAGGCCTTACATTCGCAATAAATCTTTTACATTTTTTTTTAATTTTTTTATTATCAATCTTTACACAGCAGAGCTGTGGAAGTGCTTTCCATTTACTTTTCATCTAGGAAACCACAAATCCTAATGAAACCAGATTCAGCAGCCTTCTAAGCATGGATTCTGGGCAGGACTGCAGCCTCTGGTCACATATTCCTGTCCAGTGCAGGGTCAGGTGCTGTCAAGGCAGAGAAGACTTTTAAAGCTGAACCTCGGGCAAACAGCTAAATACACCAACGACACACATGGGAGAGGTGTTTTCTGCAAAAGGATTTGTATTTCTGTCCATCCATTCCTGAGATTTACACAGCCCTTCCACACAGCATAGCCTGGCTGTGACTTAAGGCTTCTCAGCTGCAATTTAAAAACACAACTTGGTCACCTCCCTGCCCCCAGCCTGTGAGTGGACAGTGAAGGAGCAGAAACAGACTGAGGGGGCCATCTCTCTGTTCTCTACTCCTTCTCATGATGATCCTAGCAAGAATTTAAGAATCCAGGACACCCAAACACCGTCCCACCCATTGTACAAAAGACTAAAATCAAGTCAGAGCTTTCTAACGCAATAGCAATTTGCCGAGTCGCTTTACTGTAGATGTGGTAACACGCCGTATTTACGCATTACTGTATGTTGTGTTAAAGTGGATGTAAGCCTCAGACATGAAATATGAATAAAGTGTATCCCTCTATAGTGTGCATTAGTCTCAATCCAGAGCACTAAGTATCATTTCTGTCTGCTGCCTCATTCCTCTGCTATAAGCATGAATCACTTCTGGAGATTTTTCCTGACACCAAGACCTAAATGGTGACAAGGGGAGGGCACAGTCGGTGATTACATAGTCCGGTTGGGAAAAAAACACACACACACACACACACACACACACACAGTCCATCTAGTTTAACTAATACTAATAGATCATACAATGCCATATCATTGAGATGGACAGCCTCAAATAATACTACTAATACTAATTGAACATACAATCCCATATCATTGAGATGGACAGCCTCAGCTCGGTCCCTGTATGAAGGGGGTGTGTCCCTTTCCTCCAATCAGCTCTCCTAATCTATGTAACTTCTGTTTGTTTACGCTCTCTGCTTTTCAGAGCTGAGAGATCCCAGGTAAATTCTGCACTTTGAATGGATGTAGAGGAAAGACGGCCTTAGATAAACAGGTACAACTTATGTAGGAGGATTTGTTTCATCCCTGTATCACCAGAGGCCAGTCACTTCACTGAGTATATGTAAGGGTTTACAACCACTTTAAGGCAACCAGGTCATTTTGATTTAGCAGGATGTACAACGAATGAAAATAAAAAAAATGCACCACGCCATGTCTAATTCTAACGCGCATATTTTGCAAGGATGTTACCGCAATGCATAGATCTGAAACCAACCTTAAAGTGACTGTCATGCTGTCATGAGAAAAGTAAAAAGGAGCTCCTATCGCTGACTGATGCTTTGAAAATGCTAGTCCCCTGGCTGCCATACCGATGCTTTGGCACTTTCTGGGCCTCAGACCTGAAACTAGTATAGAAATAAAGAATTCTGATGCTCATCCACGACATGTCTGTTCTGGGTAACAAAAAAAAACAAAAAAAAGGAAGAAGGGGGCCAGTAAGGGCACCCTCATACTTTTCTTATGGCAGGGTCACTTTAGGTATTAATACTAGCTATTTTAAAGTCTGAATGCAGACTACATACCACCCCCTTCCCAGAAGCGTCCC
Source organism: Lithobates clamitans (assembly GCA_037952925.1). Lineage (NCBI taxonomy): Eukaryota > Metazoa > Chordata > Amphibia > Anura > Ranidae > Lithobates > Lithobates clamitans. The sequence goes on from JBBGZY010001206.1 coordinate 5,802,558, forward strand.
CCGCCTCCTCCTTACCATACTTTATATTTTCTCTACATTTCAGGCCTGGTTCACACTGGTGCGACATGCTCTCCGATTTTGAGAGCACAAGTCACATGACAAGTCGCACCCCATTAAGTGCAATGGAACCATTCTTATGCCCCGTACACACGGTCGGATTTTCCGATGGAAAATGTCCGATCGGAGCGTGTTGTCGGAAATTCCGACCGTGTGTGGGCTCCATCGGACATTTTCCATCGGATTTTCCGACACACAAAGTTTGAGAGCAGACTATTGTCGGAAATTCAGATCGTGTGTACACAAATCCGACGGACAAAGTGCCACGCATGCTCAGAATAAATAAAGGGATGAAAGCTATTGGCCACTGCCCCGTTTTTTAGTCCCGACGTTTTACGTCACCGCGTTCAGAATGATCGGGTTTTCCCGAAAACTTTGTGTGGCCGTGTGTATGCAAGACAAGTTTGAGCCAACATCCGTCGGAAAAAATCCTAGGATTTTGTTGTCGGAATGTCCGAACAAAGTCCGACCGTGTGTACGGGGCATTAGTGTGACTTGAGTCGCTAAGACTTAGAAAAAGGTTCCTGCACTACTTTTGGTGCGACTTGCATTGACTTTGTTACAGAAGTCGTATACAAGTTGTGCCAAGGTTGTGCTGGAATGTTGGCTTCAAAGTCTCAAAGGCCTCAGGACCCGTTAACACCACATGCAGTGCAGTGTTTTTTTTTTCTGCATCAAAAACGCATGAAAAAATAGGTTATATGGGTTCCAATTGCATACTTTACACTAGTGCAGTGCTTTCCAGTTCCAGAGATGCATCCGGAATGATCTGGAGGACGTTTGTGATGTGAACGGGCCCCACAACTTCCTAGCAGAAAGTTCCTGCCCAAAAAACAATTTTTCCATCTCCAACAATCCTAAACAATATAGGGAAGGTGAGATTTACATATGTATTTGCATGCATTGGTGTGTACACCTGTACAATTCTTAGCAGCAACGCAGATTTTAGTATTTTTTTTATGGATCTAATGCAGCACTGGGTAATGAATTGACAAGTTTGTGTGTACAGGACCATTGAAAACAATGGGCTGCACTTTGATCAGTAAAATTTACAAAAAAAAAAGTGGAATTTTTGGCACTCGTGTGTTCGACCCCTTTCACACTGAGGCGCTTACGCTAAACAAAAAAAACAAAAAAAAAAAAGCACCTGAAAAGCTCACGAAAACGTATTTTCATTAAAATCAATGAAAGCTTTCACACTGGGGTAGAACGCTGGCAGGGTGGTGAAAAAACGCCCCTCTCCATTGAAATGAATGGAAAGCGCTTCAAAAGCGCCTGAAAAGATCTTCAAAGCTGCTCAGTGTTTTACTGGTAGTTTACAAGCACATCAGTGTGAAAGTGGTCTAATGCCGCGTACACACGGTCGGACTTTCTATCCTACTTGGTCCGGCACACTTTCCGACAGACTTTGTCCGCCAGGTGCGCTGGACTTTAAAAACGGACGGACTTGCCCACACACCACCGGACTTTCCTTCGGCCGGCTCCTCTGCTGTCTTCAGGTAGCTCTCTTGCCAGCAGAGGTCCGGGCTTCTGGACTTCTCTTCCCCAGATGTTGACACGACGCTCTCTCCGGCTGGACTGCTCTCCGAGGGCTGCGTTGTGACTTATATAGGCGGAGACCCCGCCCCCTTTTGATGTCACAGCCCCTGGGCATGCTGGGACTGTGACGTTTTAGGGGGCGTGGTCACTGGGTGATGTTGACTACCCCCCTAAAACGACACAGTCCCAGCATGCCCAGGGACTGTGACATCAAAAGGGGGCGGGGTCTCAGCCTATATAAGTCACAACGCAGCCCTCGGAGAGCAGTCCAGCCGGAGAGAGCGTCGTGTCAACATCTGGGGAAGAGAAGAGAAGAGAAGACAAGAAGCCCAGAAGTCCGGACCTCTGCTGGCAAGAGAGCTACCTGAAGACAGCAGAGGAGCCAGCCGAAGAACTGGAACACCGGGAGAAGAGAGCAGAGAAGAACCAACCGGACGCCGGGAGAAGATGAAGCGGAGGGACCCCCGAAGCCGGAGGAAGATCCCCCCCCCCCCGGAGCTGTTTAATAAAATATTTTAAAAACCTGTGTAGTGCGTTTTATTACTTACACTTTTTCACATAGGGTGGGGGGCCGGGATCTGGGGGCCCCCCTTATTAAAGGGGGCTCCCAGATTCCGATAAGCCCCCCCGCCCGCAGACCCCGACAACCAACGGCCAGGGTTGTCGGGAAGAGGCCCTTGTCCTCATCAACATGGGGACAAGGTGCTTTGGGGTGGGGGGCCCGCAGGGTGCCCCCCTCCCCCAAAAGCACCCACCCCCCCATGTTGAGGACATGCGGCCTGGTACGGTTCAGGAGGGGGGGGGGGGGCAGGCTGCGTGCTCGGATCGGGGTCTGGTATGGATTTTAGGGGGGACCCCACGCCGTTTTTTCGGCGTAGGGGCTTCCCTTTATAATCCATACCAGACCTAAGGGCCTGGTATGCCCCGCAAAAAAATGTGTTTTTCCTATTGCAGCGAGCGCGACATGCAATACCCTGCCCTCGCGTCGTATCTGGTCCGTCGGACCAGCACACACACGAGCGGACTTTCCGCCCGAAACTGAGTCCGACGGAAAGATTTAAAACTTGTTTCAAATCTAGGTCCGGCGGGCTTTTGGGAAAAAGTCCGCTGGAAAAGTCCGCCGGTGCCCACACACGGGCGGATTGTCCGGCACACTCTGGTCCGCCAGACCAAGTATGCCGGAAAGTCCGACCGTGTGTACGCGGCATAAGAGTCCTAAGGTCGGCCATACATAGTGTTTGCAGGAATTGCAGGAAAGGAATTTGCACGATTCCCCCATCAACACGGTCAGTGCTGATCGGAGAACCCCACCTGCCGAGACAGACGTCCCCGCTGGGAGAAGACAGTGATTTATCGCTTTTATAGCAGTGATAATTGCAAGTGAAGCCATCAGGCTGGTTGCACCCAAGTTGATCGATCAACTTGGCACATTCAGCCTGCCCATTACCAGTTCAAATCTCAACCGGTTTCTGGTAAACCGGCAAATCTCCAATCACGTCACTTCCAGTGACTCTCCAGCAGTGTATACACTATGGTACACGAGGAGTTGGCTGTTTTAAACAGAACACCGGGTAAGGAGGAAAAAAGTTGTCGCCGCCTTAGAGGTGGTCATGTTGGTTGCTAGCAGGTGGACTAACAAAGTCTACTTATTACATGGTTTACCATAGTGTATACGCTGCCGATGTTGTCTGTTTTCACACAACTCATCGAAATCTCCAATTATTGCTGCTGGAGAGTCATTGAAAGTAACGTGGTTGGAGATTTTGGCGAGTTAGAGTTTTCAGCAGAACACCGGCCAAGATTCGAACCATGTGTGGCCGGCCTTAGTGAAACAAAAATGGATACACTTAAACCACCCACAGCGCAGCTCACTGTACAGGGGCGGACAGGAAGGTAAGTACGGTAACTTTAACGCAGCAGGTCTCTTTTGCATTAAAAATCCTGCCTGTTCCCCCATAAACCTCCTGAAGACCTGTAGGGTCCAAACAATTTAGGGTACCAAAGTTTGCCGCCGTTTCATGGGCGCACACAATTTTAGGGACTGACATGGGTTATGTGTATAAAAAGATACAAAAACGCTCTGGTAGTGAAAGAGTTAAATTCATCTTCTAGCTAAAAATTAAAAAAAATTGGCCCAGTAGGAAAGGGGTTAAGATACTAATAACTTCCTGTGGCTCCACAGGTCTCTGCAATTTAGAGCAGGACAAGGCCAGAACCTTTGTAATCCATTTATTGTTGTCTGTGTCCCTGCTGGGAATTGCCCCTTACTTCCTGTCTTGGTGACTGTCACAGGGAGAGGATGTGAGAAGGAATCTTCCCAACAAGGCCACAGACAGCAATGAAAACAAGGCCGAGAATTGAACCCTTCTGTGATCTATATAAATCTGAATAGAAGTGTTGCGGCTATGGATAGGATGGCTCTTGTGTTGAACAAACAAGTGAGGAGAGCCAGAGATGAAATTAGCCTGTGAGGGGAGGAAGGGAGGAGGGCGTCATGTTCTGCTGGAGGAAGGACATGCCCTGGGAGGGCAGCCATGTTCTCTGTGTATAATAATTCGGATGTAAACACTGCAAGGTTCTAAGAAAAACCCTGAACGCCGTGTCACTGCCACACCGACTGCGGGGTCACAAATAGAACTGCCAGCGTCTCAGCATTTCAAAATTACCTCACATGTCTTAACCAAAACACACTCCTCAGACTTAAATGGGGACATCTGGGGTCACACCTGCCTGGAAATCAACTGCGTTAAAGGCTTGTTTACACCAGATAAAGTAAACTGCACTTTTAAAAATGCAGTACGAACGCATATGCAAATAAATAAAATGGAATGTATTTCAATTAGCCTATGTGGCACTTTCACATGCATGTGTAAAAAAAAAAAAAAAAAGTAGTAGAAGTACAACATGCTGCATTTCTTCACATGTAAACATTTGGGAACGCACATAAATGCACCACAAATGCAACTCAAAATGAATAAATGTCTAAAATCCGCACTGCAAACACAATAAAAATGCATGTAAACGCGCATGTAGAACTGCACATTGAACATGGGGATTACAGTGTAAACGACTCCCTACACCTTAGGCTGTTGAGTGCGTTTTAAAAATGCAATACGAACACATAAGAAAATTGAATGCATTAAAGGTGAAATCACATGTAAACATATGGGAATGCATAGTGCGGGCGGCGACAGGCATTTTATTGTAAAACGCTTGTCGCCACAAGGACTAATTGTTTTCTGTGTGTCCCATTCACACTGCAACAGCACAGAGCTGTGCTGCACTAAAATTCAGACAATCTGAATTTTATCGCACCGCACCGTACAGAATCGCATGGCATTGTACAGAAGCGCAGCATGTTGCTGTACTGCAACATAAATTAAGTGTACTTTTTTTATACTTCAAATAAAGTTTGTATAAAATAGATAAAAGAAAAACAATCGCGCACCACTTAGACCCTACCAAAGAAGGGGACGCACAGCTGCTAAAGCACCCTGGCAGCGGTCTGTTCCTGTGTGAACCGGCCCTTATAGCCTAGTTTACCCCTTATGTGAGTTTCCAAAAAAATAAAGAAATAGATAAATAAAGCATATAGCATGCATGGAACACAAACTACGAATGCAAGTAAATGCAACTCTGTAAAATAAAATTAAAAAGGCCAAAAAAAAAAAAATTAAAAAAAAAGGCACCATAAAACACAACAAAAATACTGCAAACATGCCCCAAATGCATTACAAATCCATGTAAGCGTGCATGCAGAACTGCACACTGAACGCAGGGATTCTGTGCAAGTCTCAGTTCACACTGGTGTGATGCAGGATCCAGCGCAACTCCTGTGCGGGTTCCCACTTCGTATCTGACTCGTAGGCAGTTCACACTGACATGTGCAAACTGCTGCGGGTGTCAACAGAAAGTTAACGACACCCCCAAAATCGGTTTGCAGAACACAGTGCGAACTATGGAATCATGTCGCATGGGTCCGAACACCCATGCGATCCGATTCCAGTGCGGACCAAAAAAAATGGTCCTGCACCATTTTGCTGCGAATGCGATGCGATTTCAGCCATACAAATTGCAGCAGCAGACTGATGACATCATCTCTGACTAAAGCTCATGGATTGCTTTTTAGTGATAAAAGCTTGAGCTTTTCTGAAATGATGCTGTTGGCGGCCATTGGACGTTGAGTTATTTCAGTTTTAGACAGAGTGAGGAACCTTTAGAACTTCTGTTGGGCTTTTATTGCCCTCTTTCTCTTTGGATCCTCCCAAAAGGGTAGACAGTCCTCACTGATGCAGACAGCAGTGCTGATGTGACGACAACTGCACAGCTCTCTGCATCGTAACACTGCAAGTGTAGGCTGTCAAAGTGATGCCCCCTCAGGGGCAGGCCTATGACACCCTGCAGTTACAGAAGCTCAGTCAACCTGAAGACTGAGGACATCTAGTAATAGAACTATGTTACTGAAAGGGGCAGTGCAGAAGGAGAGTGGAGTATTGATGTCTGGGCTGCATTTCTATTTATCAACACCTGGAGCAAAAAAGCCGATTGGGCTTTAAAATGGAAGAAGATGGCCAAGTCTGGAATACTTCTACCTTTAAAAGCAGAATACAAAAATTTTTTTTTTGGTTTTGGCTAGAGGAAGGTTAGAATTTATCTTGTTTTTACTGCTACGTAACATGTCAAAGTGGATCTTCACCCTCAAACGAAGTCCCTCCAGTCAACCCCTCCTCCGCTCTGCTTCCCAAAGATCTTATATTTAGGAATAGAATATTAATATAATATTTTTTTACTGAAAAAGGGTTTGGCTCCGCCTAAGTGAATGACGTGTACTGTGACCGCTGTGCCTCCTGGGATACGTATGTCACATATCCCAGGAGGCCTTAGTCTTTCATTTACAGAAGAGGTGGCCCAGCGGCACATCATTGGGAGGCCTACCGGCTGAACCCAAAAGAGCCGGTGGGCTGCCCGATGACCTCACACACAAACATGGAGGCGTCATACCCGAGTGGTTGATCCTGAGAAGAGGATCTCGGCAGGACAACACTGGATCTGCTGGATGGAGGAGTATGTGAACTGTGGAGAACCCGCCACGAGGTAAGCAGGGGTTACAAAAAAAAAAAAAAAAAAAGTGAGAAAGTGAAGATCCGCTTTGAGGGACACATGAATATTCATCTGTACAAGCATTTAACCCAACCTTTCTCAAATGTTTTAACATGGAGAAACCCTTGGAATAACTTTCCGGTCTCAGGGAACCCCTGCCAATTACTATAGCTATAGCTCAATGTACATTATTGGATGGAAAGAATGCTTCTTACATTTGTGGTCATTGGAAAGTTGAAAAGAATCTCCTCCCCCCCAGATAGAAAAAAGATCATTGGTGCAAGTGGTTACTTATCTGAGAGGTTGCTTAAGGACCCCCTAACAACCTCTTGAGAGGAACCCCAGAGTTCCATGGAAACCCTGGCTGAGAAAGGCTGACTTAACCCATTCCCAATCTATTTAAACCTAAAACAAAAGCTTTGGTTGAAGGTCATCTGTACACGCTGGTCATTCTGTCTGGAAAATATCTCCGGATATCATTAAGTCATGGGAATGATAAATATTCTGGACCCTGTTTGAAGTCCAGACCTTCCAACTACACACCTCTGAAGTGACAAAGATTCCTGATCGCATAGTGAGCCTCATAACAGATTCCTTAGTGCTGATAAATATGTACAGCAAGCAATGTACTTGAACAGTCTGTAAATAAGTAAACCCATGACCAGATCTCCGTGTCCCTGTTTTACCAAGAAAATCATTCTGGAAGTACTCATTTTACTCCAACTTCCCTGTTCTCTTTTCTACTAACAAAGGCTTACCAAGGGTAGAGGTCTTTTCTCTGCAGCCAGTGTGACTACACCAGAAGCTCAACCTACAAGAGGGCCCACCAGGGTTACCACATGGAGTTAAGCTTAACAGATGTCAAGCTCCAGGCCAAAAAAAAAAAAAAAAAAGAAACCCCCCTCCCCAGTAAAGCCACAATGTCCTGCAAGACAGCTGCTACCATTCCTTTTATCAGAGCTTCTGTATACCTGTGCACAACTGTCCTACCACAGTCCCTTTTTTGCATTATTGGGATTCAGAAGATAATGTATCCCAAAAGGTCACCAACAATGGATAATGGCTTACCCTTTTCAACAGGCTTCATTAAGGTGTCGGAGAACTCACCACCAACTGTGCAAGGCTGACACATGAAAAGAGCAGGTTAAAGTCAATATCTGGAGTGCCAAACTAAATTTGTTATGTCAGCCATAGATGGTTCGAAAAGGGGACCAGCAGGGACCGGCCGAGAGTTGAACCATGTATGGACAGGCTGAATGTACTCAAGTTGATCATTTGATCAACTTGGGTACAACCAGCCTGTCAGATTTTACATGCAATTTTTGCTAGCGGCTATTATAGTGTCAGGAGAACACAATGGCTCAGAGGGCCATCAACACTGGCTGTGTTGATGGGGGAATTAAGCAATTTTCATCGCTCCATCTATGGCTGGCTTCATTTTAGTTGCAGGTGAAGCCTGATGGTCTGAGTCGGGCTTCTTGTAGGTCTACCCCAACAGGGAGATCTACCAAAATTAAAAACCGTGCAGCTGTCTACTGGGGAATTTTGACCATTCCTTTGTTCTAGCTCCTGTAGTTATATCCTCTAACTCATAAATATAATGTGATACTTTAGCTATAGATGAAGCCTGATGGACTGAGTCAGTCCTTGGCTTCTCGTAGGTTTTGGATACCTCAAAAGGGAGATCCACCATAATTCCTTATCATGCAGCTGTCTGCCAGGGAATTTTGAGTGTTCCTTTGTTTGTTCCAGCTCCTGCAGTTACATTCGCTAAGATATAAATATAACCTGACATTTTAGTTATAGATGAAGCCTGATGGACTGGGTCAGCCCTTTGCTCCCTTTAGGTCTTGGACACCTAAAATGGGTTATCGATCATAATTTCCAACCATGCAGCTGTCTACCAGGGGATTTTGAGCGTTTGTTTTTCCCAGCCCCTGCTTTATTCCCTTAAATATAATTATACCGTGTTATTTTAGTTGTAGAGGAAGCCTGATGGACTGAGTCAGCCTTTGACTTCTTTTAGGTCTTGGATACCTCAAATAGGGATTTCTACCATAATTCCTGACCCTGCTGCTGGCTACCAGGGCATTCTGAGTGTTCCTTTGTTTTCTTTAGGCCTCTTTCACACGGACGATCCGTATGTCCGTTTTTCATCCTTCCGTTTTCGGATGAAAAACGGACATACAGTCATCCCTATGGAGCGTCGGATGTCAGCGGTGACATGTCCGCTGACATCCGACCCGAAAAGTGTAACGGAGGAAAAACCTACTTTTCCCTCAGTTTTCGGATCGGATCGGATGACGACGGACACTACGGACCGTCATCATCCGATCCCCCCATAGGGGAGAGCGGCGCTCTGACAGGTCCGTCGCTGCACAGTGTGCAGCGATGCACCTGTCATCTTCCTGCTCAGCGGGGATCGGCGGAGCTATCCCCGCTGAGCAAGCGGATGTTCACGGGGCGGATCATGACTGATCTGCCCCGTGTGAAAGAGGCCTAAGGCCTCTTTCACACGGGGCAGATCAGTCATGATCCGCCCCGTGAACATCCGCTTGCTCTCACACGGGGCAGATCAGTCATGATCCGCCCCGTGAACATCCGCTTGCTCAGCGGGGATAGCTCCGCCGATCCCCGCTGAGCAGGAAGATGACAGGTGCATCGCTGCACACTGTGCAGCGACGGACCTGTCAGAGGGCCGCTCTCCCCTATGGGGGATCGGATGATGACGGTCCGTAGTGTCCGTCGTCATCCGATCCGATCACGGAGGGAAAAGTAGGTTTTTCCTCCGTTACACTTTTCGGATCGGAGCGGGTCGGATGTCAGCGGACATGTCACCGCTGACATCCGACGCTCCATAGGGATGACTGTATGTCCGTTTTTCATCCGAAAACGGAAGGATGAAAAATGGACATACGGATCGTCCGTGTGAAAGAGGCCTTAGGCTCCTAATGTTATATTATCTAAAATATAATAAAAAAACAAAACCAACAGGGGGGGGGGTGGGAGCCCCTCATAAAGGCCATAATAGTTGTCATCACTGACTCTGTGAGAGATACAAGAAACCATTAACTGGTTTAAAGGGTAAGAAAATCCCAAGAACTTGTCATATTTTCTACCTTCTATGGAAGAGATAATATTTAAAATATTTTGCTATAGCTGTTTAAAACGGAGCTCCACCCAAAGTGGGAAGCTCCGCTTGTTTATTTCCCCCCCCCCCCCCCCATCCAATGCCACTTTTGGCACCTTTCGGGGGGGGGGGCGGAAGCGGGCGGACTGAAAAAAAAAAAAAAATAATCGGCTGACGTGCCGACATCGTGGGATTCATGGACAGGTAAGTGTCCTATTATTAAAAGTCAGCAGCTACAGTATTTAAATCCTGTTGACCCTGCAAAAAAACCCCTGTGCACTTGAAAATTTCAAGCCATATAATCAGCCCATCCAGTTATATTGCCAAAAGTATTGGGACACCTGCCTTTACACGCACATGAACTTTATTGGCATCCCAGTCTTAAGGCTTGTACAAACTAAGAAAATCCGTTGAACAGTCTCATCCGAGGAACAATCGTACGATTTTCTAAGTGTGTACACAACTTTCCACCGCCGATTCCGGTCTTCCATACGAAAATTTCCGAAGGGACAAACTCCAAAAATTTTCTTGTACGAGATGTCCATACCTAAACAGGAAGGGGCCATCTCCAAACTGTTCCCACAAAGTTGGAAGCATGAAATTGTCCAAAATGTCTTGCTATGCTGACGCCTTAAAGCGGAGTTCCACCAGAAATGGAACTTCCATTGTTTGGATTCCTCCCTCCCTCAGTGTAACATTTGGCACCTTTCAGGGGGGAGGGGGAGCAGATACCTGTCAAATCCAGGTATCTGCTCCTACTTCCGGGGAAAACACAATGTGCGGCGATCTACGCAATGTCCGGCAAATCCTACTTCCCCCCACTGTCTTCTGGGAGACACGGGTCCCAGAAGCCAGTAGGGACCAATCAGCATGCGCAGTATGGAACCAGGAGTGAAGCCAAAAGTCTTCACTGCCTAGTTCCCTTACCAGAATTAGCAGCGGGAGCACCTGGGAGTCGAAGATTCCCAAAGATCGGCTGGGGTGCTGACATGGTGGACTGCCTGGACAGGTAGGTGTCCTTATATTAAAATTCAGCAGCTACAGTATTTGTAATATTTTTTCCCTCCAGCGGAACTCAGCTTTAAGAGTTCCCTTCACTGTAACTAAGGGGCCAAGCCCAACCCTGAAAAACAACCCCACACCATAATCCCCCCCTCCACCATGATTTGGACCAGTGCACAAAACAAGGTCCAAAAAAACAGACATGGATGAGCAAGTCCTGACCTCAATCCGATAGAAAACCTTTTGGGATGACTTCAAGCCAGGCCTTCTCGTCCAACATCAGTGCCTGACCTCACAAATGTGCTTCTGGAAGAAAGGTCAAGAATTTCCATAGACACACTCCTAAACCTTGTGGACAGCCTTCCCAGAAGAGTTGAAGCTGTTATAGCTGCAAAGGGTGGGCCAACTCAATATTGAACCCTACGGACGAAGACTAGGTTGCCATTAAAGTTCATGTGCATGGAAAGGCAGGCGTCCCAAAACTTTTGGCAATATATTGCAACTAGGGAATATCTCCCCCCCTTCTATAGAGAAAAGGTGAGGCATTCTGTACTCCCAACTCATACCGCTCTCCCATAGATGCAGTACAGTGGCTGAGTGTTGTCACCCTAGGACAGGAAGTGTGTTACTGGCAGGATTACCAGGAAAATTCACAATATAAAGCTATACAGCACATTTAAAGGACTGGTAAGCTACACTGCTACAGCATATTACATTTTTGTTGTTGAGTTTAGATATGCACCGCCCTAGAACTAAAATATTAGTCAGCGATGACTTGTCACACTTGCATATATATTAGATTTAGATGGACGGACTTAAAACCTCCCGAGTTTTTGCACTGCCTGGAGTTCCACTTGACCCATTTACAAGCGCTGACCCTGAGAGATAAGTAGCCCTAAAAGGTCCAGGACTGCATGCCAGATGGCTTTCTCACTGGGTTCCCGGTACTGGAAATGTATACATGTTATTCAATCTAAACTAACCTAACCGTTTTAGATTCCACAACCGATGAATCACAGGAAATAGAAGAGTACAGCAATGTGACCAGGGAATAAACATCACGTGACGGGGACACCTGTTATTAGCCATCACCTGCTGGGTGAAAACATTCCGTCCTTCAGTATATTTATCACATCGCTCACAATCATTAACCCAATGCTGCAATTATGCCGCCTGTTAGTAAATACAAAGGCTAAAAGACGGACTTCTACATAGAAGCAGATGGTCAGGAGATCATTAGACGGGGGCCGATTTTCTACTACATTCCTAGTGATCTTTGACGGCAGATTATGAGGACCGGATTAGACAGGGTTGTTCTCTGTGCGGTACCCAGTGATCCCATAGAAATAAACAATACATTTTCTGTATTGTCTATATAATCCAGAACCCGCCTGGCTGTAAATCCATGGTGGATCGTAAGGCCTCATGCACACGAGACACTGTTCAACCCACGTTCAGAGGCAGTTGGACACTTTTTTCAACTGCCCCTGAACCCATTCAATGTTATACTATGTGTCCATGTACACAGTCTCGTTTTTTTGGCGTTTTTAGGCAGTTGTATTTAACCTCGTTTTTCCAGAAGCAAAAAAAATGGGTTCAGACGTAAAAGTTTTCCACGTTTCAGATGCCAAACGCGGCTAAATGCCGGTACCGCGTTTAGCCGCGTTTATAAAGGAACCCTATTTTTTGGACCAGAAAACACAGAAATATGATGGTAAACTGCAGCAGAGAATGACATTTTGCGACCCGAATTTGAGGCCACTTGGTTCTAGGAACCCCAAATTTGGTGTGCAAACAGTGGAAATAGCACTACAACATATCCATAAGTTGGGGTTCCTAGCACTATGTGGCCCCGAGATATGGGGCCCCAAATTCGGGTCGCAAAATGTCACTCTGCTGACAAAGTGCTTGACATTTTCCAACCCGACTTTGGGACCCCGTATCTCGGGGCCACTTAGTGCTAGGAACCCCAACTTATGGATATGTTGTAGTGCTATTTCCACTAAGTTGGGGTTCCTAGCACTAAGTGGCCCTAAGATACGGGGTCCCAAAGTCGGGTTGGAAAATGTCAAGCACTTTGTCAGCAGAGAATGACATTTTGCGACCCGAATTTGGGGCCCCATATCTCGGGGCCACTTGGGGCTAGGAACCCCAACTTTGATATGTTGTAGTGCTAGTTCCACTGTATTTGCACACCAAATTTGGGGTTTCTAGCACCAAGTGGCCCTGAGATATGGGGCCCCAAAATCGGGTCACCAAATGTCATTCCCTGCTGCAGAAAAGTGCTCGGGAAGGTTTTCATCTTAACTAAACGCTTCTAGACGCAAACGTGGTAAAACGCGGCTAAACGTGGCATGCAAATGCGGCAAAATGGGCATTTTTAAACGCTGGTTTCAGCTTTTAAAAACATGTGTTCAGCAGAGTTTGCACCGGCGTCTCGTGTGCATGGGGCCTAAGGCCTCAAGTGCATAGATGGGGATAGGCTGAAAATATGCTGGTGTAAAGTTCCAGGTGTTTTCCGACACCCAGGGAGCTGCATACAGCCTGCCATACAAGTGAATGGCCATGATCTTGTATATGCTGAAGCTTCTGTGCATTGGCGTTCATCCACGTTTAGGAAATACATCTTACACTAGGGCTTGACAAATTTACTTTGAATCTAGGAGCCATCTAAAAAAGTTAGGAGCCAGTATTTTTAACCACTTGCCTACTGGCCACTTTGACCCCCTTCCTGCCCATGCCAATTTTCAGCTTTCAGCGCCGTCGCACTTTGAAAGACACTTGCGTAGCCATGCAACATAGTGCCCAAGTGAAATTTTTATAGTTTTTTTTCCACACAAAAAGAGCTTTATTTTGGTAGTATTTAATCACCACTGGGGTTTCTTATTTTTTGCTAAATAAACGGAAAAAAAAAGACCTAAACCTGTACAGTATCTTAAAAAAGTAAGTACACCCCTCACATTTTTGTAAATATTTTATTATATCTTTTCATGTGACAACACTGAAGAAATGACACTTTGCTACAATGTAAAGTAGTGAGTGTACAGCTTGTACAACAGTGTAAATTTGCTGTCCCCTCAAAACAACTCAACACACAGCCATTAATGTTTAAACCGTTGGCAAAAAAAGTGAGTACACCCCTAAGTGAAAATGTCTAAATTGGGCCCAATTAGCCATTTTCCCTCCCCAGTGTCATGTGACTTGATAGTGTTACAAGGTCTCAGGTGTGGGGAGCAGGCATGTTAAATTTGGTGTTATCGCTCGCTCTTACTGGTCACTGGAAGTTCAACACGGCACCTAATGGCAAAGAACTGAGGATCTGAAAAAAAAAAATAAAAAAATAATTGCTGCTTTACATAAAGATTGCCTAGGCTATAAGAAGATTGCCAAGACCCTGAAACGGAGCTGCAGCACGGTGGCCAAGACCATACAGCATACATATAGGACAGGTTCCACTCAGAACAGGCCTCGCCATGGTCGACCAAAGAGTGCACGTGCCCAGCATCATATCCAGAGGTTGTCTTTGGGAAATAGACGTATGAGTGCTGCCAACATTGCTGCAGAGGTTGAAGGGGTGGGGGGGGTCAGCCTGTCAGTGCTCAGACCATACGCCGCACACTGCATCAAATTGGTCTGCATGGCTGTCTCAGAAGGAAGCCTCTTATAATGATGCACAAGAAAGCCTGCAGTTTGTTGAAGACAAGCAGAATAAGGACATGGATTACTGGAATCATGTCCTGTGGTGTGATGAGACCAAGATAAACTTATGTGGTTCAGATGGTGTCAAGAGTGTGTGGCGGAAACCAGGTGAGGAGTACAAAGACAAGTATGTCTTGCCTACAGTCAAACATGGTGGTGGGAGCGTCATGGTCTGAGGCTGCATTGAGGGAACCATGAATGCCAACATGTACTGTGACATACTGAAGCAGAGCATGATCCCCTCCCTTAGGAGGCTCGGCGGCAGGGCAGTATTCCAACATGATAACAACCCCAAACACCTCCAAGACGACCACTGCCTTGCTAAAGGTGATGGACTGGCCAAGTATGTCTCCAGAACTAAACCCTATTGGAAGGTGGAGGAGCGCAAGGTCTCTAACATCCACCAGCTCTGTAATGTCACCATGGAGGAGTGGAAGAGGACTCCAGTGGCAACCTGTGAAGCTCTGGTGAACTCCATGCCCAAGAGGGTTAAGGCAGTGCTGGAAAATAATGGTGACCACACAAAATATTGGCACTTTGGGCCCAATTTGGACATTTTCACTTAGGGGTGTACTCAATTTTGTTGCCAGCGGTTTAGACATTATTGGCTGTGTGTCGAGTTATTTTGAGGGGGCAGCAAATTTACACTGTTATACAAGCTGTACACTCACTACTTTACATTGTAGCAAAGTATCATTTCTTCAGTGTTGTCACATGAAAAGATATAATAAAATGTTTACAAAAATGTGAGGGGTGTACTCACTTTTGTGAGATACTGTAATTAGACACAGCTGATCACATTGGCCCTTTACCTCGATCCGTGATCAGCGGTGTCTGAAGGACACAGCAATCACAGCGCACACCAGATGCGTGCTCTGGGGGCACGGGAGTAGGGGGAGGATGTCAACAGACGCCCTCCTAGGACTGCACAACCGCGCTGTAGCTGTCTTTGGGCTATAGCGTGGTCGGAAAGTGGGAGATGGATGCAGACAGCTGGCAAAAGCCCTGGCACCAGGACGCAATTTCTAGTCGCCATGGTGACCTGGTGCCTGGGATTTGTTGTGGCCTGCCTTACTGCCTGAGCGCTGGAAACCCCCCCAGAACTTTGAGACCAGCATCTTTAGGCTCCATGCACACTGAAGCTCATAAACGGCTGTTTTTGGGCGTTTTTAAACAGCCCATAATCTCCCCTCTATGTTATCCTATGTGTCCATGCACATTTTTGGATGTTTATCAGCAGTGGAGTTTATGGGCTGTTTTCTGAACGTCATAAAAACGCATTCGGGAGTCATTTTTCTGACCCCAAAAATGGCAAACGCTGATAAACGTCGATAAACGCTCAAAAACGTGGCTCACCAGCATTTTTAAAATGTTTATTTTTTTTTCCAATGGATCAAAAACACAAAAAAAAATAAATAAATAAATAAAAAAAAAGCTAATAAACGCTATTGCAAAAACAAAACAAAACAAAAAACAAAACCAAAAAAAAAGGAAGGACTCACTGCAAAGCTACTGCCGTTTTTATAACGTTATTTTAATATCCAGTGTGCATGGAGCCTTAGCCTTTCAGCACCCATGTGCATGAGGCCTTTCATGTGTAATCTAGGCAGAAGATCTTAGTCTCGGGCCTTTCACATTCAATATTAGTGTTCCAATTATGGACTTTGTAAAATATAGCTGAAGTTAGAAACAATGGAGCATATTTGTTTTGAATTAAAGAATATGCCCTCATCATTTATTACACAACGTAAGTATGGGGAAAGAGCTCAGGATGGGTCACTTTAAACCTACCCTGTTTCCCCGAAAATAAGACCTAGCATGATTGTTGGTGATGGCTGCCATATAAGACCTACCCCCCAAATAAGCCCTAGTTAAAGTCCTTGTAGGTCTTATTTTCAGGGTAGGGCTTATATTGCAGCCATCACTGACAATCACGCTAGGTCTTATTTTCGGGGAAACAGGGTACCAGGCCTATGGTAGGTTTATAGCTACCCTGTCAGTTGCCAAAAAAAAAAATATGCTGCCGGAAGTTCCCTGCTAAAAAACAAGCATTATACCCACCTCTGCAGCAGCCCATCTCCCCTACCTTCCCCTTGTTCCAGGGCTGCAGCCTCTGTCAATCTCTTCAGCATTTGACGGTCCCGTTAGGCCTCATGTACACTGCTGCTGGTAAACGAACGTTTAGGAGCAGTTGGGCATTTTTCAGCTGCCCATGAACTCTCCTCTATGTTATCTTATTAGTACATGTACACAGAGTCATTTATAGTAGTTTCTAGGCAGTTGAGTTTAGAAGCCTTTTTTAGAACGCAAAAATAAATAAATAAAAATATATGGGTTCAGACGCTTCTAGTCGCGACTAAACGGACGTTTATATTAACCGGTTTCTAGCTGTCAAGTTAAATCGTTCAGGAGAGGTTGAACAACATCCCATGTACATGAAGCCTTACTGTTGAAGGACTCTCTTCTCCAACTGGATGCCATAGTTCCTTCCTCTGACTCCTACACCACTGCTTTGTCCTGTAGTGGTCGATGAGGAACTATGGTAAATAGCGGGAGTTCCTAGGAGACATGGCTTATGTTGATACATCTTTTCACATTTTCCAGTATCAGCTTCCTTGGCATCTGGTCATAAGACAACTCAGATCAGCAAAGGAAGTTAGAGCTGGAGACTTCCTTCTGTAGAAGCTGAGATCTCGGGTTTGATAGTTACAGTATATAATGGCCATCATGTTATTCAGTGGCTTCCTTCTGAAAAGTGTTTGAATGGTGACATCTCTACCCAAGACCATCATTTCAGCGACTTTTTTATTAGTACAGGCCCAGGGGGTAAACTTCCCTGCTCAAAAAGTGCTGGCTAATCAAGATCTAGAGAGATCCTGACTGTACATTGTAAGGCTGAGATCAGACAGGACTGGATCTTCACTTAAAATAGGGTGATCTTCTAGCTGTAGACCAAGGTGGGCAAATTGTGGCCCTTCAACTGTTGAGGAGCTACATGTTTCATGAAGTATTGCAAGACTGACAGTTACAAAACTTGACTCCCAAAGGCAGAGGCATGATGGGACTTGGCTGGAGCCAACCCCTAAGGTCTGGGTCACACAGGACTGGATTTCTGTATTACTTTTCTGTGATCCAGATGACTTGGGGAGCAGGGATGGGACCAGGCCCTTTAGCCCCCACGGTAAAATGGCAAAAGTGTGCCTTCACCCATGAACTGTCAACTACATCAACAGCAGCATAAGTTGAAGGTCCTGACCCTACCCCTGCCGCAGTGCCCAAAGCAACTATTTCTTCTGGCTATCACTTGGCCTACCTCACTGGAGAAAAACTGGGTTTCTACAGAAAAATTAATCAATTACAAAAAAGGATTACACAATGCTGGTTTTCCTAGTTCGACAATTTCTCTACAGGAGCCCCTCTCTCGTTAAAATTTCCCTCTTACATCTGGAGTGCCCAGCAGAATCCCTCCATTATATCCAGGAGTGCTCTTCAGAGTCCCCATCAGAGTCCCCCCTAACACCTGGTAGTGCCTATCAGAGTGCCCTCCCCCCCACATCTGGGAGTGCCCATCAGGGTTCCTCCTTACATGCAGGAGTGCCCATTAGATCCCTCTTACATCTAGGAGTGCCCATCAAAGTTTCTCTTACTTCCAAAAGTGTCCATCAGAATCCCCCCTTAACATCTGGCAGTGCCCATCAGAATCCTCCCCTAACATCTGGGAGTGCCCATCTTAGCCCCTCTAACATCTGAGTGTGCTCTTCAGAATCTCTCCTTACATCTAGGAGTGCCCATCAGAGTCCCTCCCCGCAACATCTCGGAGTGCCCATCATAGTCCGCCCCCCAACATCTGGGAGTGCCCATTAAGGCCCCCCCCCCCCCCCCCGACAACCAGGAGTGCTCATCAGAGCCCCTCCCTGCCCATCCAGGAGGGACCATCAAAGTCCCCCTCCTGCAACAATAATGCGTACCCAGCACAGTCCGTCCCCCCCACCCACACACCTCTATGCGTGCCCATCACAGCAGAGTCACCCTTACCTCTATAGGTGTAGAGTACCAGGAACAGAAGCCAGGAAGTGGAGCACGTCTGGAAAGGAAGTCCAGTTCTCCTGTAAATGCCAGAAGCAAGGCAACACATAATTGGTTGCTAGCAGGACTCCTGCGGTTCTACTAACCCACCACGGCAGGGGGAGAGGAATCTGCGGTGAGAACTGGGAGAAGGTCACGGCTCTCTGGCTGGCAGGAGATGCTCTGATCTCTGTATTCCTATACAGACTGCTGCCAGCAGGTGTATTTTCACTGACAGTTATCGAGGGCCATAATTTGGAGAATCCAGACATAAAGCAACAGGGTGGCGTAAAATGATTTACTCTTGGTATAAAAAACATTGGGTATTTTTCTTCCTGTATCTACAATGTACTAATCACACCAATATACCATGAACTGCAGATATTTATTGTTTGGGTTCCTCCAGGGTAAAGGGTTCAGAAAGACTGCTCTACAGCATATGAGGACAACGTCAGAATATTCTTCCACAGGGCTGTAGTACATGGATGTCGCCTGGGCGGCCCTATTGACCACATCAAGATTTCTCTGACCTCTGGTGACTGAGCGGGGACTTTGGAACGAGCAGAAGAACATCTGACATGGAAAACAAGGGACTCGTGATACTCATCAACAATCACTGAGGGCTGAAGCTGCTTACTCCATCGCCGGTCCCTGCAACCCCAACCATAGTCCCTACCAAGACAAGATTCTGAGAAAGCTGAGGCCAACCTGGATCACATGAAAACAGGGATCTCAGGGAACAAAGAAGAAGTGTCCGGCCTTGCCTGAGAAGAAGGAGAGCCCCATTGTCCTCTGATCTCCAGAATGGAGACAATGAGACTCAGAGAGGGGGGTTACTAAAGCTGGTTCTATACTAGTAGAATGTCCAACCAAAATTCAAGGAAAATTCTCAGATGATTTGAATGTCATTTAAAATGAGGTTTAGGGTTTGTTTCCTTTTAACCTTCAATTTCAGAATGAATAAACTTTATTGAACGAAAACGACACACAGCTAGAAATTTGTCTATTCCAGAAATTCTCACTACTGCGGTCAAAAATGAATGTTGATTTTACCCCCACAAAACAAAATATTACTAGGTGTATACCCAGCTTAAAGCCGGCCATAGATGAGCAGAAAGACAAATGAAAATTTAAGCAAAATTGGAAGCCTTCGATCTAACATTCGATTGGCCCATTGTTTCAGAAACTTTCCAGCGAACAGCAACATTTTTCCAGTCATTTTCAACAATAATTTGTGTTGATTGACTTCATGGGCAGATGTAAATTGTATTATTTTCCCCGAATGACTACATTACTAATAGTTAGGAAAAAAATAAAAAACATTTCCAACATAATCGTTTGCCTTTTTTTTGGTCAAATAGTGGAAATCGAAAGTTGAAAAAAAGCTAACCATTCAAATACTGAACGATCGTTTGGCCTCATACAAAAACTTTTGTTCAGATCTCTACAAATCTATGGCTAGCTGGCCATGGATGAGTAGAAAAAAAAAAATAGAATGAGAATTTGAGAAAAAATAAAAATTTAACATTCGATGGCCCAATCATTGTACTGGAAATCTTCCAGCCAACATTCGATGGCCCAATCATTGTACTGGAAATCTTCCAGCCAACATTCGATGGCCCAATCATTGTACTGGAAATCTTCCAGCCAACATTCGATGGCCCAATCATTGTACTGGAAATCTTCCAGCCAACATTCGATGGCCCAATCATTGTACTGGAAATCTTCCAGCCAACATTCGATGGCCCAATCATTGTACTGGAAATCTTCCAGTAAACCTCAAATTTTTTTCTGATCGTTTAACAACATTGTGTTTTTTTGTGAATGCTTTTTACTGCCACTACCATTCATGGGCTTTAAAGGGGGCCATAGATGAGTAAAAAAATAAATAAAAACAATAATAAAAATAAATCAAACAAACACACACGTACGAATACAAATTTAAAAAACCCTGGAACGTTCTTTCGACCTAATATTCGATGGCGCAATCATTGTACTGGAAATTTTCCAGCGAATGTCAGCGTGTTTTCCAAATTACATTTTTTTTATATCCCTTTCTACTACCACTGCTCGTGTGCATTTCATTAAAGTACCCCCCAGCCCCCACTGGCATAACAATTTGAAAACGATTATTTTGGAAAAAAACTAAATCTTGTTTCACGATTTCCATACGAAAGTCTTACGATCGGGCTACCCGATTTTGTCTTTGGTTGTCTCTTGCTTGTATGGCCAGCCTCAGACTGGAGCAGCTGTGCACGGCAGCCAATCAGCTTGTTCAGTTTAAGCTTTGAAAATAAAAAGCTGGAAGCTGATTGGCTGCTATTTCCAACTGCTTCAGCTCGCCCCCTATTGAGTCCGGCGCTGTTGCCCATGGCAACCAATCAGCTCTGATGATGAGGGATGTAGGCAAATCAGTTGCTAGGGGCAACATCCCTCTTCCCTCCCCCTAGGATCCTGGTAAACAAAGAGAGAAGAAGATGGGGGGTTCCAATGATTTGTCAGGGGGGGGAGGAAGGATGTGGAATAGAAGCCCCCCCAGCAGGGAACAATAACAATATAATCCTCCCAGACATGTCAGCACTTACCGAAGCTCCTCCGGTGTTTAAAAGGCCGCTCTGACGGCATCCTGAGCTCTGACAGCCCCGACTCCGCTCACACACCGGCCGATTCCTCAGATCGGGCTCAACCACTTCCTGCTTCTGTACCCCCCGATCTCCTCGTCCCGATTCCCCCGACCAGCGCTGAGCGACAACCTCCGACACTCTGATCTCCCTCTGTGCGGACACAATGTACCCAACCGCATGACGTCACCGAGCGGAGCCCGCCTCTGCCGCCATCTGCTGGCCGCTCTGCGGAATTCCAACCTTCCATTTCCAACGTCTGTTGTGTAACCGATCTAATCCTATTTATAACCATATCAGCCATTTATATCCCATCAACCCATCCGTTATTTATATCAGAACGCTCACCCAACTGTTCAAACCAACGTAAGGAAAAGGAAATGTGTCATTTTACGTTTATTATTAGGCAGTATGAGTATCATAAATAGATTGCATTTAAACTAAGGGGAATAGATAAGATGAATAAATAATTATAACGGGGGAAAAAAAAATCAATCAAAACGATATAACAGAGAAAAGTTAATTATTGCTGAACATAACACACTAATAAACAAATGTTCATTGCAACACACAGCGCCTCGTTAGCGCAGTAGGTAGCGCGTCAGTCTCATAATCTGAAGGTCGTGAGTTCGATCCTCACACGGGGCAAGAGTTTTTTTTTTTCTTCATCTTCACAATTGTTTCATATGCTTTGCCATCTCGAAAAAGTGATCCTGCAAAGATAAAACAATTCCCAGCTCAAACAAAACATGGAACTAACCTGAAAAATAAAATACTATAGCGGAGCAAGGCTGCAGCTCTATTGTTTCTTAACTGCTTAAGGACCGCCCCACGTATATATACTGCGGCAGGGCGGGCCTTAACTACTTAAAGTGATTGTATACCCAAAATATGAACTTTTACCTACAGGTAATCCTATAATAACGCTTACCTGTAGGTAAAATGAATATCTCCTAAACCTGTACTGTTTAGGAGATATTCACTTTGCACGCAGCCGCTGACGTCAGCACTGCGCTGTGAATGCCCGGCTAAAGATCCGGTGTCTTCCTGAGAAAGTTCCCCCGGGGGATAAGGACCCCCCTATACTGCGCAGCGCTTGCGCAGTACGAACGACTAAGGAGCTGCCGAAAATAGCCGAAGCTGAAAACCGTCAGTCAGCTGTACGCGGCGCCTGCGCTCTGGGTCCAGGTTCAAGCCCCACCATTCAAGTGGACCCAGAGGTAGAATAAAAAAGTGCCGAGCGAAGCGAGGCCGTGCACCAAGTGTGGCGAGCGAAGTGAGCCCGCGAGGGGCCCTCTTACAGGCGTCGTGTACAGCTAATTTACAACTATTCGGCTATTTCCGCCGGCTCGTACTGCGCAAGCGCTGCGCCTGCGCAGCACACGGGGGCCCTTATCCGCCGAGGGGAACTTTCTCGGCAGAACACCGGCAGATGCTGCCGGACCTTGCCGGGAAGAAAACTCCCACGCACAGGGAGTGACGTCATACATTGCGGCTCCGGCCACTCACAGCGCTGGACCTGCAAACCCGGAAGACACGCCGAAGGGCAAAATGTCAGCTCCCTCGGCGTGGACCGGGTGAGATACCTCGTTCTAGGGTAAGCATTTCAGAATGAGCTAGTATGCGCTGCATACTAGCTCATTATGCCTTTGCCTTACAGGTTTTTTTTTGTCATTTTTTTTTTTGTCCTGCGGGTATACAACCGCTTTAAGGACCGGGCCTATTTTTCAGACTCGGTGTTTACAAGTTAAAATAATTTTTTTTGCTAGAAAATTACTTAGAACTCTGCACCCTGAGCCTTCCCCTTTTTTTAAAGCCAATTACAGCCTCTGGCTCTAATCATGTGCTTCAAAAAAAAAAAAAAAAAACCCATTGAAATCTATGCGTCCGGCGCCCTGCATGTAGATTAGGGGCTGGGTGCATGGATCAGGGGGGCGGCGCCCCTGCGCCCCTTATTGAGCGTCCGCCACTGCCTCTTACCCACTTTTCTCAGTTCTGCTCAATAAGCATACTTATTCAGCCAGGGAATTGAATGCCCCGTACACACGATCGGACTTTCCGACAACAAAACCGTGGAATTTTGTTCGAAGGTTGTTGGCTCCAACTTGTCTTGCATACACAAGTTGGCCAACAATTACGAACGTAGTGACGTACTAGACGTACTGCGTGGTTTTTCAGCTGTTTAGCCCCACCCTTTGGGTTCCTTCTGCTAATTTCGTGTTAGTAGAAGTTTGGTGAGTGTTGATTCGCGCTTTTCTTTTTGCGTTTTTTATTTTGCGCTATTATTATTATTATTATTATTCTTGATATCACTTGAAAAAAAAAAGCCTTTGAAAATTCGTTTGCAATAACTCCATCAGTATCACCAGCAAAGCAGCTTCATTATTATCCCATTAACCACATGCCGACCGGGCCATAGCCGAAAGACGGCTACAGCGCGGTCGGCTTATCCTGGGTGGACGTCCGTGGGACGTCCTCCCAGAATCTTGCTCTCGCGCGCCCCCTGGGGCGCGCACCCGAGAACATCCGTGACCGCTGGGTCCAGAGGATGATCGCGGCCGTTTACCATGTGATCGCTCCGTCGAATGACAGAGTGATCACATGTAAACAAAGCGGCGTCATGTCATGATGCCGGTTCCTCCCTCCCCTCTGTGTACCGATCGGTACAGAGGGGGAGGAGCGGGGGAGGGATCGAATGGTAGCAGCGTTGTGGGCTGCATCTGTAGTGCCCACAACGCTGCTCAGTGACAAATACAGTCACATGCAGACATCCATCCATCCATGCTCAGCCATCCCTCCATACTATAATGCGATGCAATACCCAGGAATACCCTGCAATACTCTGCAATACCCCGCAATACCCCACAATACCCTGCAATACCCCACAATACCCTGCAATACCCCACAATACCCTGCAATACCCCACAATACCCTGCAATACCCCACAATACCCTGCAATACCCCACAATACCCTGCAATACCCCACAATACCCTGCAATACCCCACAATACCCTGCAATACCCCACAATACTCTGCAATACCCCACAATACCCCACAATACCCCGCAATACCCCGCAATACCCCGCAATACCCCGCAATACCCCGCAATACTCTGCAATACTCTGCAATACCCCGCAATACCCCGCAATACCCTGCAATACTCTGCAATACCCTGCAATACTCTGCAATACCCCACAATACCCTGCAATACCCCACAATACCCTGCAATACCCCACAATACCCTGCAATACCCCACAATACCCTGCAATACCCCGCAATACCCTGCAATACCCCGCAATACCCTGCAATACCCCGCAATACTCTGTAATACCCCGCAATACTCTGTAATACCCCGCAATACTCTGTAATACCCCGCAATACTCTGTAATACCCCACAATACTCTGTAATACCCCACAATACTCTGTAATACCCCACAATACTCTGCAATACCCCACAATACCCCACAATACTCTGCAACACCCTGCAATACTCTGCACTACTCCGCAACACCCCGCAACACCCTGCACTACTCCGCAACACCCCAGAATACTCTGCACTACTCTGCAACACCCCGCAATACTCTGCAACACCCCGCAATACTCTGCAACACCCCGCAATACTCTGCACTACTCCGCAACACCCCGCAACACCCTGCACTACTCCGCAACACCCCAGAATACTCTGCACTACTCTGCAACACCCCGCAATACTCTGCAACACCCCGCAATACTCTGCAACACCCCGCAATACTCTGCAACACCCCGCAATACTCTGCAACACCCCGCAATACTCTGCAACACCCCGCAATACTCTGCAACACCCCGCAATACTCTGCAACACCCCGCAATACTCTGCAACACCCCGCAACACCCTGCAACACCCCGCAACACCCTGCAACACCCCGCAACACCCTGCAACACCCCGCAATACTCTGCAACACCCCGCAATACTCTGCAACACCCCGCAATACTCTGCAACACCCCGCAATACTCTGCAATACCCCGCAATACTCCGCAATACTCCGCAATACCCCGCAATACCCCGCAATACTCCGCAATACCCCGCAATACTCCGCAATACCCTGCAATATTCCGCAATACCCTGCACTACTCTGCAATACCCAGCCATACTCAGCCATGCCCAGCCATACTCAGCCATACTCAGCCATACTCTGCCATGCTCAGCCATACTCGGCTGTACTCGGCCTCTGTATGTGGCCAGGATGTGGAAGTCTCACACATGTGATATCGCCGTACTCAGGAGAAGTAGAAGAATCTATTTTGGGGTGTCATTTTTGGTATGTACATGTTATGTGATAGAAATATTGTATACATGGACAACTTTGTGTTAAAAAAAAAAAAAAGGGGTTTTAACCACTTCCCCCCTTCCGTCATTTAACCACTTCCCGCCTTCAAAATCTGAATGATGCCTGCAGCTACAGGCATCATTCAGACATCAGCTTTTTCAGCCGGCGATTCTCTACACCATAAGAACGATCATAGCAGCTGTTCCACTGCTTGATCGTTCTTATGGGAGGCGGAAGGGGACATCCCCCCCTTCCCGCCGCCCTGCGATGCTTCTACCGACTCACCGCTACGATCGAAGCCAGGATAGGTTTTTTTTTATTATTTCAGGCTTCCCAGCCTAGAGGTGAGATGTGGGGTCTTATTGACCCCATATCTCACTGTAAAGAGGACCTGTCATGCCATATTCCTATTACAAGGGATGTTTACATTCCTTGTAATAGGAATAAAAGTGATCAAATTTATTTTTTTTTTTAAAGTGTCAAACTAAAATAAATAAAGTAAAATAAACAATAAAAAGAAAAAAAAATTTTTTAAAGCGCCCCTGTCCGTGTGCTCGCATGCAGAAGCGAATGCACACGTAAGTCCCGCCAACATATGAAAACGGTGTTCAAACCACACATGTGAGGTATTGGTGCGATCGGTAGAGCGAGAGCAATGATTTTGGCCCTAGACCTCCTCTGTAACTCAAAACATGTAACCAGTAAAAAATTTAAAGCGTCGCCTGTGGGGATTTTTAAGTAGCGACGTTTGGCGCCATTCCACGAGCGTGTGCAATTTTGAAGGGTGACATGTTAGGTATCTATTTACTCGGCGTAACTTCATCTTTCACATTATGCAAAAACATTGGGCCAACTTTACTGTTTTTTTTTTTTTTTTTAAAGCACAAAACTGTTTTTTCCCCAAAAAAAGCGTTAAAAAAATTGCTGCGCAAATACCGTGCGAGATAAAAAGTTTCAACAACCGCCATTGTATTCTCTAGGGTCTTTGCTAAAAAAAACATATATATAATGTTTTGGGGTTCTATGTAATTTTCTAGAAAATAAATTATGATTTTTACATGTAGGAGAGAAATGTCAGAATTGGCCTGGGTGCTCCAGAATGCCTGGCCTGGGTGCTCCCCTGCATGTTGGGCCTCTGTATGTGGCCACGCTGTGTAAAAGTCTCACACATGTGGTATCGCCATACTCAGGAGTAATAGCAGAATGTGTTTTGGGGTGTAATTTGTGGTATGCATATGCGGTGTGTGAGAAATAACCTGCTAATATGACAATTTTGTGAAAAAAAAAAAAAAAAGAAAAAAAAAATCTTGATTTTGCAAAGAATTGTGGGAAAAAATGACAACTTCAAAAAACTCACCATGCCTCTTACTAAATACCTTGGAATGTTTCCTTTGCAAAAAGGGGTCATTTTGGGGGGATTTGTACTTTTCTGGCATGTTAGGGTCTCAAGAATATAGATAGGCCGTCAGTAATTCAGGTGTGATCAATTTTCAGATATTGGCACCATAGCTTTTGGATTCTATAACTTTCACAAAGACCAAATAATATACACCGATTTGTACTTATTTTTACCAAAGATATGTAGCAGATATGTAGCAGTATAAATTGTGGCCAAAATTTACGAAGAAAAATTACTAATTTGCTAAATTTTTTAACAGAAAAAAAGAAAATTTCATTTTTTTTACCGAATTTTCAGTGTTTTTTCTTTTATAGCGCAAAAAATTAAAAAAACAACGATGATTAAATACCACCAAAAGAAAGCTCTATTTGTGTGAAAAAACGGACAAAAATTTCATATGGGTACAGTGTTGCATGACTGAGTAATTGTCATTCAAAATGTGAGAGCACCGAAAGCTGAAAATTGGTCTGGTTAGGAAGGGGGTTTAAGTGCCCAGTTGTCAAGTGGTTAAAGAAGAAGAGAATTGTGCGCTGCATTTGAAGATTTCCTAATTTGCCACGTCACCAATGTTAATTCTCCATTACGAACGCTAGTTTACAAGACCGACCGCTTCTGCTTCTGAGCATGCGTGGACTTTTGTGCGCGGACTTGGGTAAACACGATCGGACTTTCCAACAACAAAGTTTTGTTGGTGGAAAATTTGAGAACCTGCTAGCCAACATTTGTTTTCAGAAAGTCCAACAGCAAATGTTCGATGGAGCATACACATGGTCGGACTTTCCGACAACAAGCTCACATCCAACATTTCCCGTCGGAAAATCCGACCGTGTGTATGCAGCATTACACTGTCCTGTAGTGATCTGCCACTCTGCTGCTCTCATGTGATCCCGCGCTGCCATCTAACTCTCTGATGTCATCAGGAGTCAGCTGTCTCTTCTTGGTTCTTGCAGACAACCCCTTGATGACGCACATGCTCCACACCACATCATCAGGGGACTGGCTGCAAGAACCAAGTCAACCTTTTAGACCAGGGGTCTCCAAACTTTAAAAACAAAGGGCCAGTTTACTGCCCTTCAAACGTTAGGGGGGCGAACTATGGCCAGTGGGAGTAGAGAATGCCCTGGCATTGGTGGGAGTAAACAATTCAATGGGATTAAGAAAAATTACATTATTGATGTCAGTGGGAGGAATAGTGCACCTTTATTGATGTCAGTGGGAGGAATAGTGCACCTTTATTGGTGTCAGTGGGAGGAATAGTGCCCCATCATTGGTGTCAGTGGGAGGAATAGTACCCCATTATTGGTATCAGTGGGAGGAATAGTGCTTAGTCTTAGGTGTCAGTGGAAGGGACAGTGCTCCAAGGGCGGTAAAAAGTCAAGCAAAGGGCAGCAGTTTGAAGGCCCCTGTTTTAGACCACCTATATTTGGGGTGTAATCTGAAATATGGTTGCTTGCGACATCCCCAATATTCAAATCATCCCTTTTCACTTTACCTCACTTGGGGTGTTTCCTTTCTCAGAAACTTGTAATCTTTTGAATAGCTTCATCTTCCAGGTCTGGGATCAATTCCTACATGTCCCATCTGTCACCGTGGCAGATGGCCAAAGACTCTGAAGCCAGAAGAAGACTGGGTGTAGATGTCAGCAGAGGTTAACGAAGCAGAAAGGCAGATTGAGGCTGTCACATTACTGGATGGGTCCCTTTCACAGGAAATTCTTCCATAAGGTGCAAATATGACTTGCGTATGTCCACATTATCATAAAAGCCTGGAGACCCTCAGCTAAATTCAGTTCTTCTCTAACTCTCATTGGAGACAATGCCATGAGTTTCTATGTCAATACCAGTTTCTAGAAAGGTGGTCACCAGGTCAGTTCTGCCCCCTCCTGAATCCCACTATCGGTCCATCGCCACAAAGGAGGGCCTCATTTTTAATTCACACAGCAAACTGGGATTAGCAAGGCAGCATATAATGGATATGGGCCAAGAGCGAGACACATGAGAGGGTCAAAGTGAGTACCCCAGTTTGGTGAGGCAACATGGTTGTGACCCAACCACCATTGCAGCGTGAATAGGAGTGCAAGGGAGTTAACAGGCCATTGGTGAAAATAGAGGAGGGGAAAGTTGATGCAGCCAGGATTGTGGTCTGTAGGGATGTGTACAATGAAAAAATGTGTTTTGTTTCATTTCAGATTTATTTGTTATGTTAATCATTTGGTTTCTTCATATTCGTTATGTTAGAATGATTCATTTTTGGAATCGGTTTCCTATATTCGGATTTGTTTTGTATATTTAGATTCCTTTTGTACTATATATTCGTTGTTCTCAATCAATTCGTATTACGGAAGGTATTTCAGAAGATTGGCTATATTCATTTCAACATGTTAATTTATTATTTTGGGAGATTACTTACAGTATGCACACTGTTTGGGTTGGATGGTGGTGAATCCATCAGAATCTCTGAATCATAACATAAGGAATGGAACAAAATGAATTTCAGATTCATTCCTAATGTTATGATTCAGAGATTCTGATGGATCCACCTCCATCCAAGCCAAACACAATAAGTAGGACTCGTCATCTTATTTCACTTTTATACCATACTGTATTTTTTTGCAATATTTTTCCATTTTACATGTAGTGCATTTTTATAAAAATAAAAAACGTTAATGCAACATAAAACAAAACGGATCCGAACCAAGGCAGATCATTCGTTATGTCGTTACATTTTTCAGATGCTTTAAACGTTAACAAAAAGGTCAGGATGAATATGAATACATTTTGTTGTTTCTTTATAATTTATTTTGGATTTTTTGAAATTCGTTACTATTGTGATTCTGAGATTCGGACACATACGAATCTCCAAATAATGACAATTTTGTCTGATTAACAGGGTAGGGTCATGGAAGTACTGCTGGGGGGTAGTAAGGGAAATTCACTTAGTTCTGTACAAAAAAATTGACAGCACACTGAAAGGAAATAAGAATTTGGTGTTGCAACAGCTCCGGGGGTTGTGTTTTACAACACTACAAAATGCATTCTAATGTAATAAATACAGCATGTCACTAAAGGGTATATTTGGCCAACCATGGCAATAGGGGACTAAGTCCACGCCCCATACTATATAAGGTTTATTACAGAGAAGCCATGTGTAGTGTTGTTGCAGTGGACAGAGAGATAGCTTGAGTGAAATTAAGCAGGCAGGTTATTCAGTTAGTGGCAGTGTATTTGATTATATATATATATATATACACACTCTGCATTCAGTATAGCCTATATCTACAGTGCATTCCGTGGTGTACTGTTTCTAATACACTTCAGGCGGTATATTAATAAATATATACAGTCTAGTATATATTGTAATGATCTGGGGTGTTTATGCTCAAGTGGTGTATGCGTTTTCAGGAACACCGGTCATTCCAGACTGTATTTCTTAAGGGCGTGGCAGCCCAATTTTATTTAAACGAAACAAACTTCACAGAAAGTCTTCCCTCGCAGGGGGTTCCACCATCATTGTATAACAGAAAAACTTCAGCCTCCCAGCTCACTCACTCTTACTTAGTCAAACTCCCTCCTGGAGCTTACTTTCTCAGCTGCGTGCTGCTTGGTCTCAGGCCACATCTGCCTCCTACAACAAACCAAAACAAAAACTCTTGCGCATAAATGTATAAGCCCAACAGTTCAAAATTCTCGATGGATGGTAGCTTTCAGCCTTGCTGCCCTCAAGGATAGGGAAAACCTAACATACAGACAAAAAACAGAAAAGAGAGGGCGCACCGGCCTTGTGCATTATCTTTAAAAAGGTTTATTAAAACAGAAAACGTAAAAGTACTACTCACAAGGGTAGATAAAAATCACGCATAATAGTCAAATGATGGTAGCAGTCTCCAGACCTATGGACAAGACGTGCAGAGTGCTGCTGGCTGATGCGTTTCGAAGGTAGCACCTTCTTCAGAGCCTCTGAAAGCTTCGAAACGCATCAGCCAGCAGCGGTCTGCACGTCTTGTCCATAGGTCTGGAGACTGCTACCATCATTTGACTATTATGCGTGATTTTTATCTACCCTTGTGAGTAGTACTTTTACGTTTTCTGTTTTAATAAACCTTTTTAAAGATAATGCACAAGGCCGGTGCGCCCTCTCTTTTCTGTTTTTTGTCACATCTGCCTCCTGCAGACATACACGCTCAGACTCCTAGAGACCGCCTGTCTCTCTTTCGTGGAGCCGTCTCCACCTGAAAGCCCTCCCGACTCCTACACCAGGCCACCTGCCTGTAGTGTGGAGCTGCTCCCAAGTGTGAGCCCTGAGCTCTCTTCCTGAGGGGAATATAAACCCAGCTCACAGGTGTGCAATCATCATGCCTGTCTTTGCAAAAACCAGGCTGAAGGTGCTAGTACACACCGTGACCTGGGGTCACCACTCCACAATATATTATATATATATATATATATATATATATTTTTATTAACATCGGGGGTTGGTTTAGCTTAAAGGTAGAGCTTACCAGTGAGCCGAGTCCACGCCAGAAATGCAGTTTTAAGGGCTTGTAGGCCCACTTTTATTAAAGAAAGAAAATGTCTGATAACAGAAGAGTTGCCCACACAGGGGTTTCAGCTTTCCACAGCAACAATGTAAGTTCAATCAAAAATACCAAGCCACCTGGCTCTCTTTAGCAGCACTGCTGCTCAGACTTATGCTTCAGCCCTCTTGGCTCTATAACAGAGTTCCTGTACACCCAGTACCTCAGCACTCTTTTCCAGCTTCTTTTTCCAGCCCACAGGCTTGGACCCTCTGTCTGCTCTGACAGACCTGTGCAGACATGCACACTTCTCCCTTGCTTGTCTGGACTCCTCGGGAGGGTGGAGCCCAGAACTATGGTCAGGTGCCTACAAATAGCCCAGCACATACCTGACCAGTCAGTATGCTGGTGGATCACAAAACCCGGACCCAGGACTGGGGATTTCATCCCACCCGGATCGCTACGAAATCCCCGGGCTCCAGATCCCAAAACAGATTTTACTAAATAATGAGGAAACTGAAAAGCCAGGTCCCTCTCAACCAAGCAAATACCCTGGAGCCCCTCAACCTGTCTGGTTGAGAATCCTGGACCAATACACTGGTGGGGTACCACTCCACCACATATCCCCCCCTCTTGTTTCGACCCAGAGGGCGGAACACACAAGTTTCTTTTGGCACCTCTGTGCCAGCTACCACTTACAGGAGTCCAATCCTGTCCGACCTCACTTCTCCTAAAGGGGAACTCTACCCAATGCTTCCCTCTAAGCCTCACTGTCACTCTGCTATGAGCTTTGATGCGACCTTCCCAACTTTTCTTCCGAGTGCATTTCCATAAGCACTTCCTCTCCTGAAATTTTAACAGGGTACCCCTGGTCTTTCTACCAACCCTTCTGCCTCCACGCTTCAAGTTTCCTGGTTTCCCAAAACCTCTCTCAGCATTACTGTTCTGAGACTGTAGGGGGCCCATTTCTATGGTGTTTATAACGGGACCCCTCCTCTTATTTCTGGTACCTGACTCAGCAGTCACTAATTGTTTACCAGGTTTACCTGTACCTTTGGACACCACATTATAATGTACCATTAACACATTACTTGGTTCATCATTGACGGACATTTTCAAACCAACATTACACCTCTCAATGTTGCACATGTCACCAATGCCTTTTTTTTTTTCAGCATTTGCTAGGGCAGAGTCTGCAGAGGGCACACATACCGGAGGGCCGCCATCACCAACGGGAACCTCACATGATGTCACCTCCCCTTGGTTCACCCACTCTGCAGGCAGCTGTCCTACCACTTGACGTTTAATACCATCTGTATTTTTATCCACCTGAACAGACAAGCTTTTGTCTGATCCACATATGACTTTTACCATACTCCTTATCCATTCCCCTGTCTCGGGGACCTTATTAGGTTTGTCATCTAAACCAAACATTGGACTGGGGACCCCAGTCTCTTTAACCACCTTCATTTGAGCCCTGGTCAGGATCTCTGCTGCTTTCAGGTCCACACTTGGCCCTTCCATCTCACGTGGTTTGTCCACTGGTGCAGTATACGCGCCCTTCACCGACAACTGACAAGCACCACCCTGGACTATAGCAGCAGAAATGCTTCCTATCTGGCTGTTAGGAGGTGAAACCACAGACATTTTAGGCTTATTTTCCATTTCTCCAAAGTCTCTCTCAAACACCATTTTTTCAGGAATTAACCCAGCAGCATACCCAGAAGCAACTTTTAACAAGAGTAACAAATTCAAGAATAAACCATTCCTGTCTTGTTCTCCTTTGTTCTGTACAGCCTGCCATTTAGTGCTCCACCTAGTGGTACTCCACAGTACCAGGCCATCTGACTGTGGAGGAGACACCCCAATATAGATTGGCTGTACATCCCAAAGTTTAAGCAGCTCCTTTAATGCTTTGGTTACAAACCAGACCCTTAATCCCAGAGCCAAGTCCGTTCTGGGGACTTTCATTACATTGGGAATGCAGAGAGACTCATTGGCTGAGACTTGAGAAGTTGCAATTGTCAAACCAACATCCTCCCAGCTGGAGGTAACCACAGCCTGGTGCTCACCCAGAGCGCTGCCAGATGCTGGACTCATACCCAACTTCTCAGGCTCAGCATCAGTGAACTGCTCCAGAACATTACCAGTGACAACGTCACTTTGACACTCCATGACAACCTCAGTTTTGTGCATAAAAACCTCATCTATCAGGGAGATAAGATTTTTACCCCAACTATCCCAATCTATTGTATGTGCACTCCCTTCAGCGGTACTCCTCAGCACTGGTCCATCCGCCCAAGGAGACACATAAGAACAGACTGGCTTAGCTGCAGATTCATTACCCAAATTACAAATCATGTCAGATTGTGGTAACACAGCAGGTTGCAATACCCCATATTCACCACCTTGCTCGGCTGGTGCTTCATAAACCTCACACACCTTTGCATTTTTCACAGGTTGTGTTAACCCACCATTTACCTGCACATTTTTAGTACTAGCAGCTTGTACTGACACCTTACCATTACACGGTACAGTTCCACACTGTCCCACCAGAGTGACATCGCAGTTGTCCAGGGCGACCTCCGGCTCCAATAAATGAAGTTCCCTGGAGATGTCTAGGGACAACTGTGCTGTCTTACTACCAGTTGCTATGGGCAATGGCCCATTTTTGACTACAGATTTTGCTCTGCAAGAACCTGGGGGTTTCCCAACAGCAATACATTTTCCATATTCATCAACATTGACAGCATTTGTACCTCTTGCAGGCTGTCCTAGCCCACCGCCAACTTGATACTGGCAGACATTAGACACATCACTATTTTCCTCTTGAGATGCACACACAGGTGCAGGTTTTACTTTAACCCCTGCCTCCCCACTGCACAGGGTACTGCACAGGGACAAGTCACCCTCAAGAACCCATTCAGTGGCCCCACTAACTGGGGTCACTCTCACATCATCAGGGACAGTCTTGTAACCAGTCCTTTTATACTGGAAATCAGCAGTTCCAGCCATCATTTCATTAAAGACAGTCTTACCCACCGCAGTAGTTGGGGTCACCATCTTCATTTGAGTACGTTGTCTTATGAACCAGTCCTCTGCTGCACTTTTACTGGCCAACTCCCCCTGGTGGCCACATGATGAAACTACAGCAGGCATCTCCCACTGTTTAGCACCACCTGCCGACACAACAGGAAACTCCTTGTTGCTAGGGGTGACTGAAAACATATTTTCACAGGAATCTGGGCCCGCAGAAAAATACTTTTTCTCAGCAATATTATCTCCAGCTGAATTCCAGAACCTAGGACAAGAAAACATGCCATGCCCCAGCTGGCCACATTCCAGGCATGGTACTGGATGACTTTTTCCCAGAGCGCTTCTCTCCTGGTGATTCCCAGCTGGCTGGAACGCACAAACCTCTTTGCGGGGACGCTGAGCCAAATCTCCTCTGCAGCTCCTCCTGTCCGGCACCACTTTCACTCTCGTCGCCATGGGAGATCGCGCTCTCCCAGCAGAACTTTGCTGGCTCTCTCCAACATGATGTATCGGCTTCTCCTGAAGCCCCTTGCCACGATCCTGTTTAGACATACCCCATGGTACACAGACACTGGCTTCCTCTCTGTTGCTATGGGCAACCACTCTTGGTCTCAGCCTTTGATCAGCCTTTCTCTTTGTAATTAGCATGGGCTTCTCTCTGCTGGATCCTGACACATTGACATTTTTCACAATAGCTACTGTTTTAACTGCAGCAGCGTTGCCAGGGGCAACAACACCCCTCTTCCAGTTATGGACATCCAGCCGCTCTCCCCTTACACTGAGGGTTGGCTTTCTTTCCTCTATAGCTTGGTCCAGCGCTGCCAGGTGCCGCTTGCACCAGTCCACAGCCGATTCAAACACTGGTGGACTTTCCATATTCGCAGTCACTCCACTGCACAGAGCAACAACAGGAGCACTGTCTCTTTAAGGCAAGTTGCTTTTCACTTCATGCAAGCTTTCCTCACCTGCACAGTGCACACACAGATTGTGCTGTCTCATGCAAACACAGTTCATAGCAGAAAAAAAAAAATTTGGCTTTTTATTCACAGGTACACCACCTGCAACACACAATGCCTTTTGCCTGGCTGCACTTCCACACACAGCCAATAGTTACTGACTTGTACTCACTGTGGAGCAAGGACCCGGATTTCACCGTCTGTTGCCCGCATTCTCCACCACTTGTAACATCGGGGGTTGGTTTAGCTTAAAGGTAGAGCTTACCAGTGAGCCGAGTCCACGCCAGAAATGCAGTTTTAAGGGCTTGTAGGCCCACTTTTATTAAAGAAAGAAAATGTCTGATAACAGAAGAGTTGCCCACACAGGGGTTTCAGCTTTCCACAGCAACAATGTAAGTTCAATCAAAAATACCAAGCCACCTGGCTCTCTTTAGCAGCACTGCTGCTCAGACTTATGCTTCAGCCCTCTTGGCTCTATAACAGAGTTCCTGTACACCCAGTACCTCAGCACTCTTTTCCAGCTTCTTTTTCCAGCCCACAGGCTTGGACCCTCTGTCTGCTCTGACAGACCTGTGCAGACATGCACACTTCTCCCTTGCTTGTCTGGACTCCTCGGGAGGGTGGAGCCCAGAACTATGGTCAGGTGCCTACAAATAGCCCAGCACATACCTGACCAGTCAGTATGCTGGTGGATCACAAAACCCGGACCCAGGACTGGGGATTTCATCCCACCCGGATCGCTACGAAATCCCCGGGCTCCAGATCCCAAAACAGATTTTACTAAATAATGAGGAAACTGAAAAGCCAGTTTCCTCTCAACCAAGCAAATACCCTGGAGCCCCTCAACCTGTCTGGTTGAGAATCCTGGACCAATACACTGGTGGGGTACCACTCCACCACAATATATATATACACACACTCTGCATAACTTAGATTGTAAGCTCTAAGGAGCAGGGCCCACTGATTCCTATTGTATTAAAGTGTATTGTATTTGTACTGTCTACCCTCAAGTTGTAAAGCTCTACGTAAACTGTTGGCACTATATAAATCCTGTATAATAGCAATAATAATCCAGTGTAGCATATATCTACAGTGCATTCCGTGGTGTACTGTTTCTAATACACTTCAGGCGGTGTATTAATATATATATATATATATTTACAGTCTAGTATATATATTACAGTATGTACAGTTTCTAATACACTTCTGGTGGTATACGCAGTAGCTAATATAGTGTGTACAGTTTCTACTACACTTCTGGTGGTGTACACAGTATACAATACAGTGCAGCCATTATATACGGTAGTT
This sequence comes from Lithobates clamitans, assembly GCA_037952925.1. NCBI lineage: Eukaryota > Metazoa > Chordata > Amphibia > Anura > Ranidae > Lithobates > Lithobates clamitans. The sequence continues at coordinate 5,839,290 of JBBGZY010001206.1, forward strand.
GCTAATACAGTGCAGGCGGTGTACACAGTATCTAATACAGTGTGTACAGTTTCTAATAGACGTCAAGCGGTGTATTAATATATATATATATATATATATATATATATATATATACACTCTGCATTCAATGTATCCTATATATACAGTGCATTTGGGGATGTATACGTTCTAATACACTTCAGGCGGTTTATTGATATATATATATGCAGTCTAGTATATATATATATACTCTGCATCCAGTGTAGCCTATATCTACATTGCATTCTGTGGTGTACTGTTTCTAATACACTTCAGGCAGTGTACACAGTATCTAATACAGTTTGTACAGTTTCTAATACACTTCTGGTGGTGTACACAGTATATAATACAGTGCAGCCATTGTACAGTTGCTAATACAGGGCAGGCGGTGTACACAGTATCTAACACAGTGTGTACAGATTCTACTACACTTCAGGTGGTATACACAGTAGCTAATATAGTGTGTACAGTTTCTACTACACTTCTGGTGGTGTACACAGTATACAATACAGTGCAGCCGTTGTACAGTTTCTAATATGGTGCAGGAAGTGTACACAGTATTTATTACAGTGTGTACAGTTTCTACTATATTTCTGGTGGTGTACACAGTATACAATACAGTGCAGCCATTTCTAATACACTTCTAGCGGTGCACACAGTATCTAACACAGTGCAGTGTGATGTTGCAAAACAAAAAATACATCATGTCAGAAGGCCACCAAGGAGAGGCAGATGCTCACAGGCCACTAAAAGAGGACAAGCAGCCTCTGTTTTTACAGTCAACAGTGCTGGTCGTGGACAGTGTGCATCCTCTGCAGGTGACCGTGGGGCACGCTTGTCCTTTTTTGCTGCTAATGGCGTGTTATTGAGCCACAACATGCAGAAGAGTTGGTGGAGTGGATAACAAAGCCATCCTCATCCTCCTCATCCTCTGTCACCCAGGCTCAGAGGAGTTTGCCTTCCATCGCAGCTGCCAAAGTGGCCTATTCCACCTGCTCCTTGTCCACAGTCACTCCTTCTGTAGCCCCACCATCATGCACAAAGGAGTCCCCAGAATTTTTCAACCACAGTGTCGGTTACATGCTGCTGGAGGATGCGCAGCGCTTTGAAGGCTCCGATATTGGTTCACAGGTTGAGGAAGGGAGTAACATGAGCCTAGAGAGGGGGTGTCACAGAAGGACAAGAAACTGGCAGTCATGTTCCCCCAGCTGCAGCATACTGCTAAGTTTGCTCCAGTGACGGGGAGGGAGGGGATGATGAGGTCACTGACTGTACTTGGGTGCCTGAGAGAAGAGAGTAGGAAAGTGAGGAGGAGGAGGAGGGACAACTCCAACGAGGCAGGATGTCTGCACTCTAGGGGGCAGCTTAAGGGCAGCCACCCATTTGCATCACACCGCAGAGCTCCGTAGGTGCAGGGCGCTGCTGACTCCCCGCTGACTTTTAAAAGTTCTTTGGTGTGCACCTTTTTCGACACGTGTGCAGCAAATCACACCGTTGCTGTTTGCAACCAATGTCTGAAGCAAATCAAGTGTGGCCAGAACAGCAGCTGCTTGGGCACCACATGCATGACTAGACATATGACGACCTGTCATGCAGTCCGTTGGCAACAGCATTTGAAAGACCCACATCAAAGAAAAAGGCAGACTTCTCTTTGCTCCTCATCTGGGATCTCCAACCCTACTATACCTCCAGAGGAATGAAGGTAGGTGTCCCAAGTACTTGCAGCCAATCTGCTAGCAGTACACCACCAATTAATTTTAGCAGGCAAATTTCCCTACCCCAGTTGCTGAACTGTGAAAAGAAATTTGGTCCCAACTATCCACATACTCAGCATTTAAATGCTAGCTTGGCCAAATTGCTAGCACTGCAACTGTTGCCTTTTCAGCTGGTAGACTCTGCCCCCTTTTGTGAATTTGTGAAATGTGCTGTACCTCAGTGGCAGGTTCCAAAGCGCCATTTCTTTTCAAGGAAGGCCATTCTGGCTCTCTACTGGCATGTGGAAGGCAATATTTTGGCCTCGTTGGACAGAGCGGTCAGCAGTAAGGTTCATATTACCGCTGACTCATGGTTCAACAGGCATGGGCAGGGACCTTACCTTTCCTTCACGGTGCACTGGGTACCTCTGCTGGCAGCTGGGAAGGATGCAGGACAGGGTTCAGTGTTGTTGGAGATTTTTTTCGCCACCACGCCTCCAAAATGCTAGTATTGATTCTACCATGGCTCTCTCCTCCAACCCTTCCTCTTCTTCTTCCTCTATGGCCTCTTCTGCAGATTTGTCCTCTGAACCAGTGGTGGTCCATAAGTGTTTAAGGGGCTACACAGGCAGTCAGGCTAAAAGATGCCATGCGGTGCTTGGGTTGGTCTGCCTAGGGGACAGGAGCCACACTGGGGCAGAGATTCTGTCAGTTCTGCAGGGGCAGGCTCAGAGGTGGTTGACGACACACCAGCTTCAGCCAGGAATGGTTGTATGTGACAATGACACCAACATTCTCTCCACCCTCCAACAGGGACACTTGACCCATGTACCATGTTTGGCACATGTCCTGAATTTGGTGGTGCAGCAGTTCTTGAACAGGTACCCAGTCTTACAAGATCTCCTGAGGCAGGCCAGAAAAGTCTGTGGTCATTTCCACTGGTCATACAATGCCAGTGCTCGGCTGGCTGACATTCAAAGGGAATGCAACCTGCCCACCAACTGCTTTATTTGTGACATGTTTACCAGGTGGAACTCAAAGTTGGCAATGGTGCAGCAGCTGCACACACAGCAGAGGGCCATCAATGAGTACTTGTGGGAGTATGGCACCAGGACAGGGTCAGGGAAGCATGGCTTCTTTTTGCCACGCCAGTGGCTACTGATCAAGGATACATGCACTGTCCTGTCACCATTTGAGGAGGCCACAAGGATGGTGAGCAGCGACAATGCATGCATCAGTGACACTGTCCCTCTAGTCTTCCTGCTGGAGCACACGCTTAATGGAATCATGGACAGGGCACTTGAGGCAGAACAGCGGGAGGAAGAGGAGGACTTCCTTTCCTCTCAAGGCCCCCTTTATCCAGATAGCATGCCTGCGGGCCCGCCAAACACACAGGGAGAAGAGGAGGATTGTGTCAGCATGGATGTAGAGGATAGCACTCAACAGCAATCTTCAAGGGAATGGTTTTCAGTCCCCAGAAACCCAAGAAGTTGTACGTGGCTGGGAGGAGGTAGTTACGGATAATGTGATCCTTAGTGACCCAGAGGACTCAGAATCTAATGCCTCTGCAAACTTACACTGCACGGCCTCCCTGATTCTGCAAAGCCTGCGAAAGGACCCTAGGATTCGTGGTATCAAGGAGAGGGATCATTACTGGCTGGCAACCCTTCTTGATCTACGTTACGGGTAAGGTTGCAGAACTCATCCTGCCTTTGCAGAGGGAGCAGAGGATGAAACATCTTCAGAAGGCCTTGAAGAAAGGTTTGTGCAATGCATTTCCAGACCCTGGAAGGTTACCATTTCCTGGTGGTGCTGGACAACATGTTGCTGAGGCTTCGTTCAGTCAGAGGAAGAGCAGGGGAGAAGGTGGCCCGCTGACTGATGCCTTTCAACAATTTTTCAGTCCTCAGCGCCAAGGCCTGATAGGTTCAAGGAACCATCGCCAGCATCTGCATTATATGGTGCGGGAATATCTAGGGGCCAGAGCAGACTTGGATGCCTTTCTAACAGAGCATCCACTGGGTTACTGGGTCTTGTGGATGGATCACTGTCCAGAACTTGCTCAATATACAATTGAGCTACTGGTCTGTCCTGCATCTAGTGTGCTTTCTGAACGCACATTCAGTGCTGCTGGAGGGTTTGTAATGGAACAAAGAGTGCGCCTGTCCACAGACTCCATTGATAGGCTCACATTCATAAAAATGAATCAATCTTAGATCAGCAGCTATCAAGCACCTGATGCTGATGTAACTGATTGAATTTGCTACGGATCTGGGATCCCTTGAAGACTGCCTATGCTGACTACCCTATTGTTTAACAGGGGCATGTAATTACAATTTTTGATTTAATATTTCACAGCAGAGCCTGTTCCTGCGCCCAACAAGAGTATCTGTGAGGGGTTACAGTGTTGTGGCACCACCACCCAAGGCCCAACTTTTCTGCCCCTGTTTAATAGGGGCATGAAATTACAATTTTTGATATAATATTTCAAAGCAGGGCCCGTTCCTGCGCCCCAACAAGAGTATCTGTGAGTGGTTACAGTGTTCTGGCGCCACCAAAACCAAAAGCCCAATTTTTTTGCCCCGTTTAACAGGGCCATGTAATTACAATTTTTGATATAATACTTCGCAGCAGGACCCATTACTGCTCCCAACAAGAGTAACTGTGAGGGCTTACAGTGTTCTGGTACCACCAACACCTAAGGCCCAGTTTTTCTGCAAAGTATATAGGGCAGACCGTATAGTATATATACTGCTGTTTAGGGTCTATAGTGCCTGGGGGCCCCCCACGCCATTTTAAAAAAAAATTTGGTGCGGGGTTCCCCTTAATATCCATACCAGACCTGAAGGGCCTGATATGTTTTTTGGGGGGGTCATCCACACTTTTTTTTTTGGTATTTTTGGTATTTTTATCTATAATCCCGGGATCCAACAATACATTACAGCCGCGAGCAGTTGTAAATGACATTTTTTCCTTTAGAAATGAAATTTTGCTGTGGCACTGTTATAAACATGGGAAAGATGCGCAACTTTACAGGCATACCAAGGACACCCCCAGGCACGATAGTTAAAGGAATATTTCATTTTTATTGTTTCACTTTAAGCATTATTAAAATCACTGCTCCCAAAAAAACTGCAGTTTTAAAAACTTTTTTTTGCACTGATACATATCCCCTGGGGCAGAACCCAGTCCCCAAACACTTTTTTTGGCAATAACTTGCATATAAGCCTTTAAAATGAGCACTTTTGATTTTTCATGTTCGCGTCCCATAGACTTTAATGGTGTTCGCAGAAATTTTTTGCCTGCTGTTCTGCTGCGAACCGGGGGTGTTCGGCTCATCCCCACTTATGATTATGTACACAGGCCCACTTATTTCAGAATACTTCCAGTAATATTTTTTATCTTACAATGCATATCTGTATAGCAAGGAGGTAATTACTGGAACAAGCTGACTCAATTGAGGCCACTGGCTGCATTTCCAGGCAATCTGTCCCATATTTTCTACTATATCACAGCATTTCCAGGAACCCAATTTACCTCTGTGAGCAGACATTTATGCTGACAAAGCAATCATATATTTATAGATAATAAGTATAGTGTATTGCACAACAAGAAAAATTACTGACACTATACAAGTATATAAAGCAGATAATTACCTCTGTAAACAAAGGCCACTTTTCCAACACTATGTTGGAATACATATGTGACTCATCCCACTAATGGCCAATAGCATACAAATCATATTTAAAAAATCTGAGTCATTATTTAGATTTCTATCTTTCATTCAAAGTTTGGCATGTAAGAACTGCCAGAATGGAAATTATTGCATGAGAATCACTTTTTCACATATGGTTACCTTAAATCCATGTGTCTTCCATCTGGTCACATGATGACTACAGCTGTAGCCAAACGTTTTGAGAATGGCACAAATATACATTTTCACAAAGTCTGCTGCTTCGGTGTTTTTAGATGTTTTTCTCAGATGTTACTATGGTATACTGAAGTATAATTACAAGCATTTCATAAGTGTCAAAGGCTTTTATTGACAATTACATAAAGTTTATGCAAAGAGTCAATATTTGCAGTGTTGACCCTTCTTTTTCAAGACCTCTGCCATTCGCCCTGGCAGGCTGTCAATCAACTTCTGGGCCATATCCTGACTGATGGCAGCCCATTCTTGCATAATCTATGCTTGGAGCTTGTCAGAATTTGTGGGGGTTTTTTTTGTTCACCTGCCTCTTGAGTATTGACCACAAGTTCTCAATCGGAAAAAAGTTGATGTTTTGTTCCCCAAGCCACTTAGTTATCATTTTTGCCTTATGGCAAGGTGCCTCCATCATGCTGTAAAAGGCAGTGTTTATCACCAAACTGTTCTTGGATGGTTGGGAGGATGTTTTTGTACCATTCTTTATTCAAGGCTGTGTTCTTAGACAAAATTGTCCCTTGGCTGAGAAACAACCTCACACATGAATGGTCTCAGGATGCTTTACTATTGGCACGACACAGGACTGATGGTAGTGCTCACCTTTTCTTCTCCAAAAAAGTTTTTTTTCTGGATGCCCCAAATAATCAGATAGGGGGATTCATCAGAGAAAATTACTTTACCCCAGTCCTCAGCAGCCCAATCTCTGTACATTTTGCAGAATATCATTCTGTCCCTGTTGTTTTTGAGAGAAGTGGCTTCTTTGCTGCCCTTCTTGATACCAGGCCATTCACCAATAGCCTTCGCCCCACTGTGCGTGCAGATACACTCACACTGGCCTGCTGCCATTCCTGAGCAAGCTCTGCACTGGTGGTGCCCCGATCCCGCAGCTGAATTGCAGGAGACGGTCCTGGCGCTTGATGGACTTTCTTGGGAATCCTGAAACCTTCTTCAAAAATGCAGTGGAAATGTTTTTTATGGGGTTAAGTTCATTTTCATGGCAAAGAAGGACTTTGCAATTAATTTCAATCACTCTTCATAACATTCTGGAGTATATGCAAATTGCCAACATAAAAGCTGAGACATCAGACTTTGTGAAAATTATTATTTGTGTCATTCTCAAAACTTTTGCCCATGGCTCTAGTGTCCTTCCTCTTCTTGTGTTGCATTGGCTGTTCTTTCTGCTGTGTAGAAGGGTGTCCATATAATAAAGTGCTGTTGAGTGCTTTTCTATCAAGCACTACTGTCAACCTGAGCTGGCTTAATGACGCATCCTTGGGCATGTAGTAGTCCTCAAAGTGGGGCATTTGGTGCCTAAAATTTTTAAAAACAAAGTTCTTTCTTGAATGCCCATGGTACAAAATCTAATCTTTAAAGGAGAACTGAACACAATTTTGTTTTGGATATCAGGAGGGTTATTATCATTATCAGTCATTTTTGCCACCTGTGCCCCTTTGTGCAGATTTTCCTTCACTTCCTATTCCATAGCCAGAAAGTGAAAGGAAATGCCTCCAAAGTGAGGCTATCCCTAGTCGTCAACCTGTGTCCCCACTGGAAAATGTCTAGGGATTGAGTGAAGACACCCAGCTGGGATTTTTCTTGTGATCCAGCTCAGGGAGAGCGGAAAGGTGTACACAAACTGATATTGCTTTTACTACAAAACCATCGAGCTCAGAAAGTCATTAGAAAAGCAGGGAGCAGAAGACTTGTCACTGTACTCTGTGCTTTTATTCAGCATGGGGACTTGGTCATTAGAGAAGGCTTGACTTCCCATAAACGTCTTGGAACTGCAGGGAATTTGAATTTATCTCCAATGCTGGACCTCTGGTGTGAAGTCACCTAACTTGACAATCCTGTGGCAATAGCCTACATAAACCAGCTGTGACATCTGACGTCAAACCGGAAGTGACGATCCGAGTCTGATGAGTCAGTGAGGGTGAGATACAGATCGTACACCGCAGGTCCACTGTGACCACAATATACCACCACTTGCTAATAACAGGAGGATTGTTTTTATGCTTACTTTATTTGGATTTATGTGAGTGCAATAGTTGGAGATTTGCTTTTATTCATTAAATTGTTATAAACGTTATCACACTATTGAAGCACTTATTTAATTTTCATGTGGAGAGATCTTTTTCCGTATGCACGGTTGGATATCGGTGGGATGATTTAACCCTTTGAGGGTAAAAGTGTATATGACGAGCATGAGAGTGCAAGGCACCTAAAGCCAGTGAGTGATTTTCTTAAGGGGAGCAGAGGCACTTTCACATGCGGTGTGGTGCAAGATTTGGCATAACAACTGCTATAGAAAGATATTTTTGAAGTCACAGAGTCAAAATTTGGTTATTTTATGGACTTTATTTGTGTCACTTCTGCCACAAATGTTCACAGAGACTTTCTCTTGTCACAGGGTAGAAGGTAAAATACAGTTTTTTTTTAATTTATTTAGAGTGGCAGCTTTAATCAAATCTTTAGTCTTTTCTAGGGGCGCAGTGGTAGGACTTCAAGTGCATACTTACCAACTGTCCTGGATTTCCCGGGACATTCCCGGGATTTAGACTCTTTTCATGATTTTATTGTTTCCCGGGAAATGTCCCGAGAAATCAGTTTTTTCATGAATTTTCGCCACCGCTAGAGGTCCGCAGCCGGCGGCCGCCATTTTTAAGAAGACCGGGAACACGGCTGAGGGGCTAGACGGAGCTCCTGTGTCGCCGCCCACCCTCCGCCCTGCTCCACCTCGCTCTGCCTACCCCCCGCCCCACTGCTGGTCTGTTATGAAAAGGGGCAGCTATTCTATTGTAACCATGCGGCCGGCGGAGGGAGACACTATTTTGTATACCCCCTCCTACTAGGACCTACTAGGACACCTGAGGTAAGGGAGGGAGCACCACTGGGGACACCTGATGTAAGGGGGGGCTCCGCTGGGGACATCTGATGTAAGGGGGGCACTGCTGGGGACATCTGGTGTAAGGAGGGCTCTGCTGGGGACACCTGATGTAAGAGGGGCTCCGCTTGGGACACCAGATGTAAGGGGGGCACCGCTGGGGACATCTGATGTAAGGGGGGCTCCGCTGGGGACATCTGATGTAAGGGGGGCTCCGCTGGGGACATCTGATGTAAGGGGGGCTCCGCTGGGGGCACCTGATGCAAGGACGGACTCTGCTGGGGGCACCTGATGCAAGGATGGACTCTGCTGGGACACCTGATGCAAGGACGGACTCTGCTGGGACACCTGATGCAAGGACGGACGGCTGGTGGCAGGCAATGTGGCAGGTGACACGCTCAGGGATCCCACTGATTCGGCATTATGGTGAGTTGAATGATTTCATTTTATATTACAATGTCTTTATCTGCTGATTGTTAAACTTTCTAGAATACACATATTTCCATTGTTGTGTAGGATCTTGGGCTACTGTCCCTCCATCCCTCTCCCCCCCTTTCCCTCTCCATCCCTCATTCATCTCAGACTCTGACCACACCCCTTTGAGCCACACCCATGTAAGACACACCCACTATTTAGCGTAAATCACACCCATTTTTTGCTGCGCTTCGTGCACCCCCTGTGCCACGCCCACAAACGCATGCCCTGCCCCCTAATTATAACAAGACTCCGCCTACAGCCATAAAAGTGTCCCTAAAAATGTTTTTACAATGTTGGCAACTATGCAAGTGTGGGCGTTTTAAACTTGCTGACCATCAGTTGGACATAACTTAAAGTGTATCAACTAAAATGTAGTTTTATTTTTACCTAGTAATCCTTCCTGTCCTAGGGTGACAGCACTGGTTCACTTTACTGCATCTATGGAGGAGCAACATTGTCATCCTAGGACAGGCTACACCTCTCCTCTCCTCCCATCTGTCCCTGATTTCGAGGGACAGTCCCTTATTCAGAACAAAGTCCCTCTGTCCCTCTTTCCTCCTCATTTGTCCCTCATTTCGGTCTGGTTCTATATATAGTTGTATATAAAAATACACTATTTATCTATCAAAAAGTGTTTCCCGGTGCTAAACCTTTCATTCAATTTCTAAATTGATGCATTTGTAATTTCCAAAAGCAATTATAAAGGAATCGTAGTGGTAAAAAAGCACTTTTTGTGTACAATTTTCCTTTAAGAGGGGCGTGGCAGGGGTGTGTCCAATGCCTACAAACTTTTGCTAATAGGTGTCCCTCATTCCCATCTCAGAAAGTTGTGAGGTGTGCTATAACACAGAGGGGAAACAAAGAACCTGGGAACAATGCTAGCTAAAACCAATGCAGCAGGGAATTATTTGCTCACAAGATTTCTTTCAGGATCATTAGGCATTTTTTTGCATTTGTCAAAGATAACAAAATGCTTTCAATTGTATATTTAATAGACAAAAAGGAGCAAATAAAAAATGAATGCATAAGGTTTACATACACTTTAATTGTGAGGCTGTGCTTATAAGTGGGGCAAATGCAAGAGATAAATACAGTTTAATACCATGGTTTCCAAACTGTGGCCCGGGGGCCCTTTGCGTGATTTTATCTGGCCCTTGGGGAATAGTTCTTTCCACTGTATTCCTCCTACTGTCACCAATGATGGAAGACTATTCCTCCCACTGACAACAATGATGGGACACTATTTCTCCCACTGACACCAATGGTGGGGTACCATTCCTCCTACTGACACCAAAGATGGAACTGTTTACTCCCACTGACACAGGACATTTTTTGCTCCCCTGGCCACAGTCTGCCCCCCTTAAAGTTTGAAGAACAGTAATCTGGTGCGTTGTTTTGAATATTTCTCCCACTGACACCAGCGATCTGGCACTATTCCTCCCACTCATTCCAATGATGGGGCACTATTATTCCCATTGACACCAATGACGGGGCACTATTCCTCCCACTGACACCAATGATGGGGCACTATTACTCCCATTGACACCAATGACGGGGCACTATTCCCCCCACTGACACCAATGATGGGGCACCATTGCTCCCACTGACACCAGCAATGGGGCACTATTTGTCTTACTGACACCAGTGATGGGGCACTATTCCTCCCATTGACACCAGTGATAGGGCACTATTGCTCTTACTGACCCCAATGATGGGGAATTATTCCTCCCATTGACACCAGTGATGGGGCACTATTCCCCCCACTGACATCAACAATTAGGCACTACTCATCCCACTGGCTCCAATGATGGGGCACTCTTCTTCCCACTGACACCAATGATGGGGCACTATTCCTCCCACTGACACCAATGATGGGGGACTATTTCTCCCACTGACACCAGCGATGGGGCACTATTTCGCCTACTGACACCAAAGATCAGACACTATTCCTCCCACTGACACCAATGATGGGGGACTATTTCTCTCACTGACACCAACGATGGGGCACTATTCGGCCTACTGACACCAAAGATCAGACACTATTCCTCCCACTGACACCAATGATGGGGCACTGTTCCTCTTACTCATACCAATGATCGGACGCTATTCCTCCCACTGAGACCAATGATGGGGCACCATTCTTCCCATTGACACCAGTGATGGGGCACTATTACTTTCACTGACACCAAAGATGTAGCACTGTTTACTCCCATGGACCACCAGGAAATTTTCTGCTCCCACCGTCCATAGTCTGCACCCCTGAAAGTTTGAAGAACAGTAATCCGGCCTGTTGTTTTGAAAATTGGAGAGCCCTGGTCTAATAGAACCGGCTGCTATAAAATTCTTTTTTTTTTTTAAAGAATTAACATCGAAAACAAGGCATGAAGAGAAAAAAAGAAACCTAGACAACAATTGATACAATGGATGAAGGTCATTGCACTCAATACAATTCAAATATAGGAATGTATCAGCGATTCCCCTTAGTGTGAGATAAGGGTTGCATAAATAATGCAGATTTGTGAATTTAACAGAAGTGAAATGGTGAAATAGACCTGCGTTATTTTGACATTAACAGAATACAGCTGAATGTGATATCTAAATATAACTGCCGATGGAGTCAGATTTCTGTTGGTATTAAAATATTCAACTTCATGAAAAAAAGCTTTGCCTAAAATCATCTTCAGTTCAGAGCAGTGTTTGAGAAATGAAGTCATGTCCAAAGTCTTAGAGAGGCAAATTATCATCATTAGACTTAATAAACCCAAAAGTACTCATCACATGGGGGGAAATAGAGTCTAATTAAAGGTTAAGTCTATTAAAAAGTGATATCTTGGGGCCTATTTATTAAACATTTGTTGGACAAATGTCACACTGCAGGCTGCACAGATTTTGGCCATCATTTCTGTAATAGACAAATTCCTATGATCATCAGCTCAATATATCCAAAATGCAATATATTTTCTAATTAAGGTATTTTAGAGAAAACAATACCACATTTTGGCCACTAGATGGAGCTGACGATCATAGGAATTAAACAATTACAGAAACTGCTGAGCTAATCAGACACATATACAACTACTAAAAAAAAAACAAAATTCAGATAAATCCCAAAAAAGTCCACTTTTCTGTGAGTTTCCAAACTTCCAAAATGTGCATGCAGGTGTTCTCTATCACTCTATTTTGAATCCACCTCCAAGAGCAAGGTAAAAGGCTTACCAGAAATGCATTACTCTCCAATTACAGAGAAGTCATTTACAGCATGATGTAACTTCAACCACTTAAGGCATATGACAGGTATTTCCAAAGGGGAACTACCAGCATATAACAACGTGCATCGGTGTTTCCTTCGCTCCTTATCGTACATAGGCATATTATGAAAAAGAAGGAGACTGAATGCTCCAGATAGTGTAAAACCCAATATAAAGTTTATTGAATCAAACTATTGCACATAGATAAGAACATTAGCAGTGCAGTATATCAATGTCACACACGGCTGAATCTCACTCCCAGGGACACTTGGATGGGGGATTACCTCATTGTACATAGCTCCACCCTGCACGTTTTGTCAGATTTGACATCTTCTGGGGCATAGGAAGCTTTGTTACCTTGGATAACTGAACTCCTGTGCATGTGCAAGACTGACATTATCCTATGCCGGCCAATGAAGACATCTCTTGGCACCTGGGAAAAGCTGGGTAGAAGATGCTGGCGCCGGAGAGGGATGTCGGACCGTTAAAGGAAATGTAAGTATTTACACTTAAAGCGGAACTATACTTACTTTGTATCCAGCGATGCGCTGTCCCTGGAACTCACTGCTGGCCGCTAACATCTTCAGGCGGCCAGCTTTCTGGTCTCGATCGGAGTTCCATCAGATTTGACACTGCCTAATTTGTGCAATGAGCTGCACTTTTGCATCCTACTGTACAGGGGGGGGGGACAGGAAGGTTAGTAGCTTTTTTTTTTTCATCAGAAGAAGAGGTAGAGTAGCTTTAATGCAGAAGAGACAAAGCATGTCTCTTCTGCATTAAAAATCTTGCCTGTCTGCCCATTTTCACTTTGGAGCCTAAAGTCCCACTTTAAGCAGCCCATAGATGATTCAGTTTTTTCTTTCATTCAACCAATAGGTTGACCAAAAAACTGACCCCATTCTACTATCCACACATTCAAGGGGTATGGGGGAATCACTCCCGCTGAGCTATTGTATGGTGACAATGGGTAGCGCTGCCAGCTATATCCGACCGGCTGGATGTACAGAAGTCGATTTTCACAGAAATAGAACTTTCTATTGGTGGTATTTAATCACCAGTGGGTTTTTTATTTTTTGCAACATAAACAAAAAATTCTGACAATTTAAAAAAAAAAATTAAAAAAACACGTTTTTCATAGTTTATAAATCCAGAAATCCAAACGAAGCGAAGAATACTCCATCGCTCAGGTAGGTCTAGGCTGGTAGACAGATGAAAAGAATCAGATCCTCCAAAAGAAAAGAGCCCCAGGTGCTGGCTAATGCTGAGACGAGCAGAAATGGGCGAAGTAATCTGGATGGCCGCACACCGGACAAGATAACAAGTGCCTTTATTGATAAAAACTGGATCATGGAATACACAGGACACTATAGCAGGAACGTACAGGAATCAGCTGACGCATTTCACACTTATGCCAAGTGCTTACTCATAGCATATCCAGTTTTTATCCAGATTACTTCGTCCATTTCTTTTCATAGTTTATGTTATAAAATTTTGCAAACAAATAATCTTTCTTCATAAATTTAGCCCAAAAGGTAGTCTGTGACATGTCTGGTAAAAATAACTCAAATCTGTGTGAATTATTTAGTCTATGTAAAAGTTATAGCATCTACAAACTATGGTATATATCTCTGAAAAATGATCAGTTCTGATGTACTGACGGTCATTTCCTTTCTTGAGGCCCAAAAATGCCAGGATAGTACAAATCGCCCCCCAAATTACCCCTTTTTAAAACGTAGACATGGTAAGGTATTTAGTAAGGGGCATGGCGAGTTTTTTGAATTTGTAATTTTTTTGTAATTTTTTGGGAACATGAAGAATTTAAATAAAATTTGGGGGTTTTTGTGCACAATTTTTTTACATACTGTCACCAGTGCAGTACAGCATCATCATATAACTGGTGTGACGGGGGCGTGGCTTGGGCATGACCGAGTGAGGCAACATAGCTCCACAGCTTCTCACAGAACGGCGCTTAATTAGCATATACCGGGGCTTACACGGCCGTTTTCAGGCACACAAGAGATGTTTCAGCGCCGCAGGGCATACTTGAAGCCGTGGAATTCGGCAAAGACCGTCCAGGGCTCCATAGATTCATTTTTCACTGACGGAGGACAGCCGTGTGGTGGAGCTTCCAAGATGGCGTCCGGCCACGGCAGAGGAAAGGACGCTCCTCCCGCAGCCCACTCATCTCAGCAGCCGGAAATCTCCCCTATCCCATCATCGCAGCTGATGGCTGATGTGTGAGGAAGCCCCTCCAGAGTCCCCTGGCTCCTCCGCCTCCCAGGACCAGTGCTCTGATGTCTCAGAGCTGCACGGAGACAGGGATTTGAGGCAACACATATGGTCTCTCCTTACCATGGAGGACCTGGAGCTCTTCGCCTTTAGAGTGGAGAAGGCCCTGACACAAGAAATCGAGCAGCTGAAAACAGGTACCACTAAGCTGGGTAACAGACTAGAGACCCTGGAACAAAAATTTAAGGATTCTCTCCCTGTCATTACCCAGCTTAGAGACAAATGTGTGTCGCAGGATCAACAGATTGAGGCCCTGGTATGCCAGCTGGACGACTATGAAAACCGTAGTCGCCGCTCTAATATCCGCATTTGCGGGTTGCTCGAGGCAACTGCTGCCAAGGACATTATCCCTACACTACAAGATATATTCAGGGAGATTCTGGGTTTGCCCCCTACTGCACCAATTGAAATTGATAGGGCACACAGGGCCCTCAAACCGCCTTCACAGGATGTTGCGAACCCTAGAGACTTAATTTGTAAACTGCACAAGTTTGCGGTCAAGGAACAAATCATGCAACTTATGCGTAAACGCCCTCATTTTGATTTTGATGGGGCTCGCCTGTTCTTCTACCAGGATTTGTCTCGCTGCACACTGATGCAATGCAGAGCTCTTCATCCTCTCCTAGAAGCTATGAGGGCGTCAGGCGCAACTTATCGCTGCGAATTCCCATTTTACCTTCAAGCTACGAAAGACGGAAAGTCCGCAATGTTACGCAGTAAGGATGACCTCCCCCACTTCCTCTCTCATCTGGGCTTAGAGCCGGTGGATTTCCCGGATTGGCGCCACTCCACGCAGGGCCACTGATAGGGCAGTACAACGAGCCCTGTTGTAGCGGGCCTGCCCAGCAGGGGGGGCCCGAGCAGATATCTAGTTAAAAAACAAATTAGCTAAATAACTTTATTAACCTGCACTTACTTGATTGGCAAGGTATATAGGTATGTACCTTCCTGGGCTCCATAAGGTTAATATAAGGGCCCAGGAGGCAAGAGAAGAAGAGGGACTTTTTCTCCATTTTCGGATGGAGGCATACAATCCCTTCTCTGAATCCTTGTACCTTGTGCTCACTGTATGCTTTCCTCTGCGGATGGATTCAATTGTAATGCGTCTCCCTTCCCTCAGTAAGTGCTGTGCAGCAAATTGAGGGAGAGACTAATCACAGAGGAGGCTGAAAGAAAGAGTAATCCCGACGCTGGTCCACAGGCAAGCAACCCCCTGCACATACACACAGTGACACATCACACAGGCTGAGGCTCAGTCCCCAGACTCCCCATTGTGTGCTCATGGTCATTATGATGATCAGAGCACATCAGGTGCTGATATGGCTCTGTCAGTGTAATATGCTGTTGGGTGCCGACTTTGTTAATATATGGCTGTACTGTGTGTTACAGACTATAACTCAGCACAGCCATAACAAAGTCAGCACCCAACAGCATGTTACACTGACAGAGCCAAACCAGCACCTGCTGTGCTCCGATCATCATGATAATAACCATGAGCACACAATGAGATGCTACTTTACACATGTGATGGGGGGAAGGGACAGTAAAAACACACAGCCAAGCTGCATTGTTACCAACCCCCAAATCACTTGAGAATTTTTCACCCAAGCTTTGCAATCAGGTCCGCCTGTAAGTTTTTCCTGTGGACCAGTGGGTACAGTAGCTGCGTATGATGGCACAGTGGCGGCAATTGATGGGCACAGTAGCTGTGTTTGATGGCACGTTGGCAGCAATTGATGTTTTTTTTTCTGAATTTTGCAGTTTGTTTGCGCCCCCCAAAAAATTTTGAGCACCAGCCGCCACTGATGTGGACTTGATTGAAAGCTTCATGTAGGTCTACAAGTGTCCAGATATGAATTGACTTGTGGGCATTCAGGTAATAAAAAGAGTAAATGGAAAAAAACATTCTTTTCTTTTTCCCGACCTAAATGTGACAGATCAGAGGTAGCCTGATGTAAATGGACACAAGTCTGTGGTGTATGAGGACACAAACTGAATGGGCTTAGATGTCAAAACACTGACATGTCTTCCGTTCAGCCCCAGTTATGATTGGTGGGGTGCTGTAAAGTTTCCTGGTGGTAAAGCTAAGGTGGGTTTAGACTACAGCCCGAACACACCTGAGCTCATCCCAGCTAATTAGTTGTTGTCAAAAGAGTTCTAAAGTAAGACATCTCTGCTGCTTTATGATAGTGTAAAAAGTTTAGAATAATAATGGTTGTTAAAGGTTCACCTTTTGGAACATTTTACATGTTTCAGCTCCTGCCACCATTCCCCCATGACAGCATGGGGTCAGGGGCGGAGCCAAGGGTGGGGTTGTGGGCAGGACCAAGGGGCCCTGTCGGGTCTGCTGTACGGGGCCCCATGATTTCTAACAGCGGTCCTGACTCCACAGATGTACCTTCCCCATTGGCAGCACAATCCTGGCTCCAGGCACGATCTAAACGATGCTCCAGAGGCCACAAACGTTCTTCACAAGGTACCTTACAGGCCGCCACTGATTGACAGATCTCTGTATTCCAGACTGAAGAACTAAGTACCTCTGAACTCTCTTGAATTTCCTAGAGCCCTCACAGTCGTAAGGGACCCCTTGTCCACCTCCTCCACCTGGACGCCCTAAAAATGCCTACTTTTGACCGGCTGTGGCCGACAAGAGGTCCGTCTCTTTTGAGCCCTTTCTGAGGCCTCCATTACTTGACAATGGGGCTGGCAGGGCTCCTACATACCAGCACCTACTACCCTTAGCATCGTAATGGTTTACTGCTTTCCCTTTATTATACTACCCCTCCCTGTGTAGTTACAGCAGAACACCCTGTGAGGAGCTGGCACACCTCGGGCTGGGCATGTCTGATCACATGCCCCCCATAGGAATACCTCCCTTAGGTTACCGGCCCTGCTAGGGGCATCATGCCTCACCTTCCTCCAGCTAGAGAGGCCTCCAGGGTCAGGCATACAGTTGATTTTACACCAAAGGAGGCCGTTTGTTACTCTGTTTAGGTCTATCTATTTGTTGACATTGTTATCTTTTTATGTTCTGACCTGTTTATTTTGTCTACCTGTTTTTTTTCTACATGTCGTTAGGAATTTGATCCGCTGTTGCTCACACCTGGTTCGACTCTTCATGAGGTCACGTTTGGATATACTGCACGTTTTTAGCCATGGCTACGGTTAAGGTAGTGTCATACAATGTTTGTGGTCTCTGTTCTCCAAATAAGCGTAAAAGGCTGTGGCTCGAACTGAGGCGACTGAGGGCACAGGTTCTTTTTCTGCAGGAGACACACTTTACAGATGGCGCATCTCCCAAACTACCCACTCACCTTTTTCCACAGTGGTACCTTAGCAACTCCCCAAAACCAAAATCTCACAGCACAGCTATCGCTATCCATAAGAGCTGTCCGTTTCAACCCATAGACCACTATACAGACCCCCAAGGGCGTTATGTATTCTTAAAAGGGTCCATCATGGGACAAGTATACACATTTTCGATGCTATACGCACCAAACTCACAACAGCTGACGTTTGTAGACTCAGTTTTAGACAGATTAGCTGACTTTAGGGAAGGTAAACTGGTCCTGGGCAGGGATTTCAATATCAGTCCAGACCCTATCTTGGATACCTCGGCCAACCGCTCAACTGATTCTTATGCTTTCCTGAGACACTTTTGCAGGTCCCTTCAGCGACATACTTTGGTTGACTGCTGGAGGGCCCTGCATGCCTCGGAAAGGGACTATAGTTACTATTGCAAGGTCCACGGGGTACATACATGAATCGACCTACTGTTGACAGACCAAACTACCTTGGACCTGCTGGTGGACTCCACTATAGAACAGATCACCATCTCCGACCATGCCCCAGTGATCCTCATGCTTTCATTGCCTCACCAATTGGCCAGGGCCTGGCATTGGAAGCTTAATGAGAACCTGCTGGATGATCTTAGGGTAGTGACAGGGATAGAGGAGACTTTAACCAACTATTTTACTGAAAACGCTAATGGGGAGGTCACTGACAGGATATTGTGGGAGGGCCACAATGCGGTAGTGCAAAACTCCCTCATTGCTTGGGGCTCCAAGCTGAAGAAGGAGAGGCAGGCAGATTTTCAGTGGGTCTTCGACGCTTGACAGACTTACACACACTC
Source organism: Lithobates clamitans (assembly GCA_037952925.1). Taxonomy (NCBI): domain Eukaryota; kingdom Metazoa; phylum Chordata; class Amphibia; order Anura; family Ranidae; genus Lithobates; species Lithobates clamitans. The sequence continues at coordinate 5,857,957 of JBBGZY010001206.1, forward strand.
TTTTCAAAACTCTTTGATCGCCAAATTAGACGGCGGCTGCGTTATGAGGCAAACAAGTACTATGAGTACAGTAGCAAATGTGGGAGAATGTTGGCCCGGGCACTTAGGAAAAATCACATGTCATCACATGTTCATAAACTACACTCCTTCGGTGAACCGATCCAGCACACCTTCAATGTTTTGTGACTATTATGTATATCATCTAATACACTCAAGCTCAGTGCCTCTATCACAATATAAACGTAGTGCTCTCCCCCACCTACTCAATGCGGCTAGACACCTAATCCCAATTTATTGGAAAAGTCCATGCATACCAAGCAAGGTGGAATGGGTTAGGAAGGTGGGGGAGACTATGGAAGCAGAGGGGTGGCTGGCCACCTGCAGGGGTACCCAGAAAATATTTGACTCCACTTGGGCACCCTGGAAGGACTACATTTCCTGGGATGTTCCCAGTCTCATCCAACTTAGACATAGCCTTGGTAGCATTGTCCGACCCCAAATTTAAACAATTAGCTCTGGCAAGCCGAAACCCTAACGGGACCCTCCTGCCACTTCCCTATCGAGGGAAGGGGGATGTCCACAGAGATCTATTATCCAGGATTAAGGAGGACCCTTATTGGTTTATTCGTTTAAGTTAAGATCTATACTGCTCACTGATTAACGATATTAGTCTTTTGCAGGGTTTTTTTCCTCAAACAATAGGTACTGGAACTCAACCACGACCCCGTCTACGTCTACGGGAGCGTGACATCCTGACGACGAAACGCGTAGGGCATGGCCTAATCTGTGCTTCCCAACACTACTTGCTTGCAACAGCTGATGGTTAACCGTGACTTTTATCTATTTTACCTGATACATACTTTTAAATTGTGAGTACCTCTCCACTTGTTTAAATAAATCTCTTTTTTTAAAAAAAAACGATTTTACACTATGGGCACCCCTTCTCTCTTTTTACATGATACACTACGATCCTGAGACTGCCAGAGATTGCCGTACAGTGGCTTAAACTGTAACTGCCTGATACCCCTGCAGGGGTGAAGTGAGCTGGTGAGTGGCTGCACATTTAGAGTACGGATTCTTGAACAGCAGAAGGATTACAAACACGAACATCATATGTGCCAAGTTATTGCACAAATAAGGACTTTTATATGAATTTGACAGCACGTTTGCACTTTACTAGACTGTTTTTTGGATACCTAGTAGATTTTTCCATCACCTTTTGACCTCCCATACCCCCCCTTTCCTCCCCCCCTCCCTTCCACACTTTTTCCCCCTCCCCTCCCCCCCCCCTTCCCCTCCCCTTCCCCTCCCCCTCCCCCCGCCTCCGGACACTTTTTTCCACACTGATATGCACGTTCACTAGGTGCCATTTGAAATAGATGATATGCACAGCAACACCATGTATGGAGTATGACACTTTTATATTTTGTTTTATTTTTTGAAGTTTATAGCACATAGATAGGAAATCACCATTTGATACTTGTACGTTTTGTTTTATCTTATTCTATGAAGTATATAGCACATAGGTAGGAAACCACTATTTGGGTAAAGGAACAGCGCCATACCCTTCTACTTTACTAACTAAAAGCTGGACATAGACTAGTAGAATTTTGTGTAATATTTAAGAACATTTGATCAATTTTGTAATTGTTAGTGGGGTCAAATCGACATTTGTTTTCAACCGCAATAAGAAAATTGGAAGGACCATACCTAAAAGCATATATGGCTTTAGTTGTGTAAAGTCTATTTGTTCCAAAATCAAGTTGACAAATTTACTGGGAATTTTCATAAAAATTTTTTTTACTAATGTTCCTATAAGCATTCACTCTAAAATCTATTAGTGTATAAATGGCCAGTTTAACATTACACAATATTCTTGTCTTGTGTAGCAGAGTTGGAGAGGCACAGTTGTATTCCTTCTATGGGAGATAATGGAGAGGCATTAGACTTGTGCCACTTGAAGCAGGGAACCTATAATTATGCAGTGACCCGTATTTCAACCCCTTGGTTGTGCTCCAGTTAGTAAATTCTTGGCCAAAAGAAAGCAAGTAGTAATACTAATAATAAAAAAATATATATATATATACATATATTATATATATATATATATATATATATATATATATATATATATATATATATATATATATATATAGTGTATATTTACACTATAGTGTCAAAAGTTTTGGGACATCTACCTTTCTACACACATGAACTTAAGGGCATCCCATTCTTAAGCCTCATACTCACAGTCTGATTTTTGTCAAAAGGGTGTGTGCCAGGATCTTGTCTTGCATACTAATGTTACGCAAATTGTAGTTTGACAACACAAACGTAGTAACGTACTATGAGACTATAAAGTGGAAGTTCACTTATCGAGCACCACCCTTTGGGCTCCTTCTGCTAATTTTGTGTTAGTAGAAGTTTGGTGAGTGTTGCTTCGCGATTTTCAGATCGCACAAAACAAATCCCTTTTCAAATACGTTTGGCATAACTACATGCAAAGCAGCTTCATTATTATCCCATTAAAGAAGATGAGAATTTTGACATTTCATCAATTGCCGCGTCACTAATGTTAATTCTAGATTATGAACAGTAGTTTACAAGACCGATCTCTTCCCAGTCGTTCCTTGATTCCGAGCATGCGTGTTTGTACTTTCAACTTTTGTGTGATAGATTTGTGTACTGACCATCCGGAAATCAGACGTGGAGCCGTCGTTCGCCAAAAATTTACTAGCCTGTCATCCAACATTTGTCTGAAAATTGGAAAACAATTGTCGAGAGGAGAGTACTAACGGTAAGAATTTTGGACAACAGCCTGTCAAACGACAATCCCCTTCCAAATTTTGCATTGTGTGTATGAGGCATTAGTCTGTAGGGTTCAATATTGAGTTGCCCCCCCCCTTTGCAGCTATAACAGCTTCAACTCTTCTGGGAAGGCTGTCCACAAGGTTTAGGAGTATCTACGGGAATGTTTGACAATTCTTTCAGAAGTGCATTTGTGAGGGCAGGCACTGATGTGGATGAGAAGGCCTGGCTCGCAGTCTCCGCTCTAATTCATCCAAAATGTGTTCTATCGGGTTGAGGTCTGGACTCTGTGCAGGCCAGTCAAGTTCCTCCACTCCAAACCTGCTCATCCATGTCTTTATTGACCTTGCTTTGTGCTCTGGTCCAAATCATTTGGTGGAGGGGGATTATGGTGTGGGGTCGGGCCTGCCTAGAAATACCACTCCTCCTGACTGACAGCCACCCATCAAGGCACTTTGATGTTTGCATAGCTATTCCCAAGAGTCAGTCCACTGCTTGCATCAGGGCTGATGTTTTCAGCACGCTATATACAGCACCCTGCTGACCCCTCCCTACCAGCAATTATCTGCCTGCTTTGCACAGGAAAATACAGAGACCAAATTATGAAATAATTAGGTCTATAATAAGGTATGTAATTAAAACCAGGCCCACTGATAAGGGGGTACCAACAGTCCTCCCGTACCGGGCCCAGGCCCCTCCAGTTGAGCAGGGGGCCTGGGCAGCAGCAAGAATCATATTACGGACAGGAGGGGGTAACCAGTGTGGTGCGGCAGGGGCCGTTCGGGGAATTACAGGAACCGATCCCCTGTATGGATCTCTCTGCAGCAGCTGAAGTCTAGCTTCATCTCCTCCCCCTCCCATCAGCTTTAACCACTTAAGGACCAGGCCTCTTTTTAGATGTGTTGTTTACAAGTTAAAAACAGTTTTTTTTTTTTGCTAGCAAATTACTTAGAACCCCCAAACATTATACATTTTTTTTCTAACACCCTAGAGAATAAAATGCCGGTCGTTGCAATACTTTCTGTCACACCATATTTGCGCAGCATTTTTACAAGCGCACTTTTTTTGGAAAAAATACACTTTTTTGAATTAAAAAATAAGACAACAATAAAGTTAGCCCATTTTTTTTTATATTGTGAAAGATAATGAGTAAATTGATACCCAACAGGTCACGCTTCAAAACTGCGCCCGCTCGTGGAATGGCGACAAACTTTTACCCTTAAAAATCTCCATAGGCGACGTTTAAAAAATTCTACAGGTTGCATGTTTTGAGGTACAGAGGAGGTCTAGGGCTCAAATTATTGCTCTCGCTCTACCGATCGCGGTGATACCTCACATGTGTGGTTTGAACATCGTTTTCATATGCGGGCGCTACTCACGTATGCGTTCGCTTCTGCACGCAAGCTCGGCAGGACGGGGCGCATTTAAAAAAAAAAAAATTCTTATCTATTTTACCTTTTATTTTTACACTGTTTTAAGAAAAAAAAAAAAATTGTGTCACTTTTATTCCTATTACAAAGAATGTAAACATCCCTTGTAATAGAAAAAAGGCATGACAGGACCTCTTATATAAGAGATCTGGGGTCAAAAAGATCTCATATTTACACTAAAATGCAAAAAAAAAAAAAAAAAGAAAAAGAAAAAAAAGGGCCCTTTAAGAGCTGTGGGCGGAAGCAGAGGCATAACTAGAACCTTCAGGGCCCCGGTGCAAGAAACCATGATGGGCGCCCCTTCCATCCGAGCCCCGGCCTTCCAATTTTGGGAGGGTGTCCATGGACATCCTCCCAAAACCGTGCTTCTCACATGACCCCTGGGACATGCATCCAGCGCAATCACATCGGCCCTTTACCATGTGATCAGCTGATCACATGTAAACAGACTGGTTATCCACAGCCCTTTCCGCACACGCTGTGTTTGTGCCCCAATCATCAGTGCCATCTATCAGTGCCCATCAGCGCTGCCTATCAGTGCTCATCAATGCCACCTATCAGTGCCCATCACTTCCACCTACAAGTGTTACCTATCAGTGCTCATTAATGCCGTCTATTAGTGCCCATCAGTTCTGCCTATCAGCACCACCTATCAGTGCTCATTAATGCCACCTAACTGCGTCCATCAGTGCCACCTATCAGTACTCTTCAATTCAGCCCATCAATACTGCCCGAGTTCTGCCTATCAGTGTTCCTCAGTGCCCATCAATGCCACCTATCAGTGCAGCCTATCAGTGCACATTAGTGCCTCCTATCGGTGCTGCCTATCAGTGCTCATCAATGTGGCCTATCAGTGCTCATCAGTGCCTCCTATCAGTGTCCATAAATGCCTCCTATCAGTGTCCATCAGTGCCGTCTATCAGTGCTCATCAGTGCCTTCTATCAGTGCTCATCAGTGACTTCTATCAGTGCTCATCAGTGACTTCTATCAGTGCCTGCTATTAATGTCCATCAGTGCTGTCTGCCTTCTCAAGACAGCACGGTTCTAAGCAGAGATGGTGTGTCATAGAACAATAGTACAGAGAGACACCGGCGGTATTAATGTTCTATTTGTCAGTCCTCTCTGGCACAGATGAGAGAGGACACACAGCTGATCTCACAGCTCCCCCTTCTCCCCCCTCCCCTCTCCTCTGCGGAAAATGTGAGCTCCTTAGCTTCACACTTGGCTGCCCGAGGAGCACACAGGAGAGGGGAGGGGGGAGAAGGGGGAGCTGTGAGATCAGCTGTGTGTCCTCTCTCATCTGTGCCAGAGAGGACTGACAAATAGAACATTAATGCTGCCGGTGTCTCTCTGTGCTATTGTTCTATGACACACTATCTCCGCTCAGAGCCGTGTGTGAAGATCAACCCCGCTGGGCCCCCCCCACAGTGGCGGAACGCCGGGCCCAGTCGCAACTGCAACTGTTGCGACCCTGGTAATTCCGCCACTGGGCGGAAGTGAAGTTTTGACATCGCTTCCGCCCTGCAATGTCATGGAGACAGTGGGAGCCATCTTCCCCTCACTCGTCTCCATGCACAGCCACAGAGAGGACTGGATCGCGCTCCGGTAAGCGGCGGAGGGCACCGGAGCACGGCGGGAGGGCCCTCTCCCTCCGCCGATAAAAGTGATCTCGTGGCGAAACCACTGCAGAGACCACTTTTATCTTGCAGTGGACCGCCGGCCGAAAGCGACGACAGCTAGCTGCTGCCATAACAACGATATCTGTCCTCAAAGTGAGGACGTATATCGGCGTTCGGCGGTCCGGAAGTGGTTAAGCAGCTGCAGGGGGGAACTACAGGGGATATGTTTTAGTAAAAGCCCCCTACCACATCGATCCTGCAAACAATATTCTTCCCCCTGTTGCTGGGCCCCCATGTGTGCTCCTCCGGCAACGCTGACAGCTTCTCCTCCTCTCCCCCTTACTGGATGCTGAGGGTACAGGGCAGGGGATCACTGCAGGATGGGGAGTGGGTCAGGCAGGTTGTACGGGGCCCTGGGATTTCTAACAGCAGCCCTGATTACAACGAAAACATTTTAAAGAGAATGTTGATGAGGGAAATGGGGAACTCATAAACAGACTTTAGCTTTACGCCCCCGTATCCTGTAGGACCTTTACCAGCTCTGGAAGTGATCATACACAAAAAAAAAAAAAAATCTGAGATATAATGGAACAGGTTTTTAATGTAGAGCTAACGAACTCCATGCACCAGTTCATCATGGACAGCGGTTTATATAAAGACTTTCCCACGCACTTAAGCCTGCTACAAAAATGTCAGAAGCTCTTTATTATATTAATACATTAATAAGGTTACAGTCTATATAAAGCACAATACACCCCCAGTACAGCTATTTATTATGGGACTTGTTGGGTTCCATCCTACAGAACACTGGTACCCAGTTTGGACCTCGGTGTCCTCTAACAGTGCATGTCTCTCATTATACTGGGGCACAGGTACCCGGCTTATCTGTATAACCATTGGCATCTGGAGTAAGGCTCCAGGCTCAATCCACAAATATTTAACACAAGGATACAGATCTTTATTATTCACATGCATTTGTAATTTTCAATTCTCAATGGGCTGAGCTGAAAATAGCTAGATATATTCTGGTATGTAAAGTATATGTAAAGGGAATTTTTGGATAGAGTTGGGGAAGGGTTTGGTTGAGTTTTTATTGCTTCTGTGTCCCCGCTATAAAGATTTGACCCTATTTGCCCTGAAGACGGTTGTCATTGAGACAGAAAGCAAGGGGAATTCCAAAGAAAAAAAAAACTGCAGTTGACATCAGAGCAAGAGGAGAGGGGGAATGTTCCAATGGGGACAACTTGCCGATGACAACTTCCTGTTGCTTCTCCAGAACAGAAAGTGCAAATCTCCATATTTTTCCGTATAAACGAACCTGAGCCGAGAGCACGCACCCTGCGTGCTCCCAGCACCTAACGGGAAGCTCCTGATTGTTACTTGCGATGGGGAGCTTTCTGATCATGTAACCGATGTGACAGCAAATCACTGCGGTCACATGATCATAAACCCCACCTCCCAGCATCACAAAAGCCCTTAAAAGGAGTTGTAAAGGCAGAAGGTTTTTTATTTTAATGCATTCCATGCATTAAGATGAAAATCCTTCTGTGTGCAGCCTCCCCAGCCCCCCCTAATACTTACCTGAGCCCCATCTCTGTCCACGGCTGTCTGGGACTCTCCCTCCTGAATGGCTAAGACACAGCAGCGGCGCCATTGGCTCCCGCAGCTGTCACTCAAAGTCAGTTAGCCAATCAGGGGGGAGAGGGGGTGGGGCCGAGCATTAGCTCTGTATCTGAATGGACACACAGAGCTGCAGCTCGGCTCAGGTGCCCCTGTAGCAAGCTGCTTGCTGTAGGGGCACTCGACAGGAAGGAGGGGCCAGGAGCACCAAAGAGGGACCCGGGAAGAGGAGGATCTGGACTGCCCTGTGCAAAACCAACTGCACAGAGCAGGTAAGTATAACATGTTTGTAATTTATAAATAATAAAAAAAAAACCAAACAAACAAACAAAAAAAAAAAAAACAGTCTTTACCATCACTTTAAAGGGCCGGGAGGCACCGGCATTAAAAATTAGAAACAAGTAGTGAAAAGGCCCAAATCCATTTTGGTTATACACAGTCAGTAAACCCCACACATTATACAACTGTTGGTCATTTGGACAAATCAAATATAAAAACTGACTGCATAACAGAGCAACACGTTTTCATTAGTAATGGGGAGAGAAAAGCATGCACAGTGTTAGGGGTCCCGAGAACCGGAGCTGAGCACCAGTGCTATAGAACAGCAGGGCAATGTACTGTATTCCTCTCTGCAATGAGTATCCAGGACAGCAGGTGTGAGAAGTAAGCATACAAGGCTTTCATGTAGTCTTGATCTGTGGGGGGTCCTTGGTGTTCACCATTCAGATTCTGCTTTAGGCAGGTCCACAAACCAAAACACGGAGGCATACTCAATAACAAAAAAGGAGGATTGCTGCGATCAATGGAGTGATCACTCCGATGGCTGCTGGATGACCACCAACATGTAGTCTTTATCTGAAAATAAACAGAACAACTATTGTTAAAGGGCAATTCGAGGCCTTCCTAAAGATTCCATGAGCAGGGGGGGGGCACATTTGGACAGCAGAATTATCAGTCTGGGGGGGGGGGGGGTTAAATGTAAAAGCAGATTTAGATACACTATACGAATTGAAGCCAAATTCCAGCTAACACGTTATAAGCAGTTACAACAGTTTTTCTCCTTTTGGGATAAAGGTTTTACATAATAAAACAAACGCTGATCATTCTAAGCACCTGTCAGTGTTAAATGGTTTGTCTCATCCCTGTAACTGATACATCTGTGGGAGAGCATGTTCTTTTGAAAAATAACAGACTTACTGCCTAGATCACCAGGTAAAAATATAAGAAAGAATGCCTAAAAAAAAAAAAAAAAAAACACAACACAAATGCAGCCATCACATGTAAGAATTGGTAAGCTGCAATATAATAAATATTTGCTTTTGGGTTTAATACTGCTTTAATTATTATGCAATCCATAGACAAAAACAATACAAAATTTAAATAAAATTCACTGTTTCTCCTTTGATCAAAAAAATAGCGTTACCGTAGATAAAAAATAAAAAGCACAATCTCTGACAAGACGAATACTAGCCATACATGGTCGAATTCTAAATGAATTTACTTTTGAAAATCAGAAATTTTGTGTGTTTTGTGATCCGATGGTGCCACAAATCGATTTCAAAATTCCGCCAACCAAGCCTTCAATTTCATCTCATGTTGCTACAGAAAAGAATTTTCGTTGCCGGGAACTTTTTCTTTCTCTAAATTTTCTTTTCTTTCCCTGGAATATTTTTTTCTTGCGCTCATGCGCATTTCTTTATTCGGATATATTTCTCACACGATTCTCCCATCATTGATTAGAAAATCGTTCATCTTTTTCCAACATGCCCGGTCACTCAAATTCGATGGACACACAAAAGTCGGCCGTTGCTGTGGCCCACTAATGGTGTGAAATTCGAACCCAAGTATGACCGGCCTTAGGAGATGTCGGGAGATGTAAGTTGTGTAGAGATCTTACCTGGAGCAATCATGATCTCATTTTTCTTTGATCGCACCCGGAGGAATGTCAGATCATTCTGAGGGTCAATATCCCGCAATGAGCATCTGGCTTTCATCACTAGATGATGCATTAGACCTGCATACTGTGTGGTAGTTGCATTATCCATAGTACTCTTAATGGGAATTCCTACAAAAGAAATAACATGCATTATTAGGAAGCATGTGAAGCAGATGAAAAAAAAAATCTGAAAAGTTGTTTATAATCAAAGGTGGAGCGCTGTGAACAAACATGGTCCAGTCATGTTGTAAAGCGCTGCGCAAACTGTTGGCACTATAAAAAACCTGTATAATAATAATAATAATAATAATAAAAACACAGGCTAGGCACACATTTAACCCTTTGATCACCCCTGCTGTTAACCCCTTCCCAGCCAGTGTCATTAGTACAGTATATTTGGTATAGTACAGCATATTTTTTAGCACTGATCACTGTATTAGTGTCACTGGTTCCAAAAATTGTCAGTGTCAGAATGTCCGCCGTGATATCGCAGTCCCGCTATAAGTCGCTGATTGCCGCCATTACTAGTAAAATAAATAAAAATATCCCAGTTTGCAGATGCTTTAACTTTTGTGCAAACCAATCAATATATGCTTTTTTTTTTTTTTTTTACACCAAAAATATGTAGTGAATACATATTGGCCTAAATTGATGAAGAAATGTGACATTTTACATTTTTTATTTATTAGATATGTTTTATAGCAGAAAGTAAAAACCGTTTTTTTTTCAAAATTATCGGTCTTTTTTTGTTAATAGCGCATAAAAAAAAAAAAAAAAAAAAAAAAAAACAGAGGTCAAGTGGTAAAACAGGACACTATTTAAATATTTTTCATAGCTTCATAGGATGGCACAGTGGTGTAGTGGTTGGCACTTTCGCCTAGCAGCAAAAAAAATTAAAAAATAAAAAAAAATAAAAAAGGGTCGCTGGTTCAAATCCCAACCACGACACTACCTGCCTGGAGTTTGCATGTTCTCCCTGTGCCTGCGTGGGTTTCCTTCGGGTACTCTCCAAAGACTTGCTGGTAGGTTAATGGGTTCCTGTCTAAATTTGCCCTGGTATGTGTATGTATACATCAATGTGAGCTAGGGACCTTAGATTGTAAACTCCTTGAGGGCAGGGACTGACGTGAATGTACAATGTACTGGGTGGATTTGATTTAAATCACTAGTATAAAGGCTTGATTTAAATCATAATTTTTAAAGAGCAACGGTCATCTCTGTACCGCAGCGGCTTCTCCTCTGTCCCGCTGTTGACTCACCGACAGTCCCATCCACTTTAATGGGACGGCTGGTGATGTGGCAGTGACACAACAAGGTGAGGGACGTGGCGGCAGTAGGTGAGTGGATGCCGCTAACAGGGGCTGTCATGATGGATCTGAAATGACAGGTGCTAGGACTTATTCTTGCTAGTAGTTAGAATCTTTAATCTTTGTTAACAAAATGAAGGTTTCCTATTTAGAATAAGCTATCAGATTAACAAAACAGCGATATCAGAACCGATTCAATCATACAGTTTGTAGTGTACATAGATTTGCAAAACAATGGGATGGGAATGGGAATATTCCTGAACTTTTGTTTTTTGTAACTTGTTTTATCTCATGGTTATTGTGAAATTGTGTGAATGCATCAATACAGTGCATGTTATCTCAGCTTGCAGAGCTTGGATTAATTGAATGAGTTTACCAAAAATGTAAATATTGCAGAATATACAGCCTCAAGCTACAAAACTAAGCTCCATTTCATGCTTAGACTAAATTATTAATGTATCTTAACTACTAGCCGACCAGCCGCCGTCATTCTATGGCGGAAGGTCGGCTCTCTCCCGCAAATCGCTGTAGCTGTACATCGGCCCTTTAAACAGCTAGAGCAGACGCGCGTGCCCACTGCAGGGGAGCCAATGCACGTGGACCCCCAGCGGTCGCGATGACCGCCAGCCACACGCGACAGAACAAGCATATTTGTGTGTAAACACACAAATCCCGGTTCTGTCAGGGGAGGAGAGACAGATCGTCTGTTCCTACTAGCTAGGAACAACGATCTGGCTTCTCCTGTAGCAAGTCACATCCCCCACAGTAAGAAACACACTGAGGAAACATGTCCCTAGCGGTGACATTTACACAATAATCAGTGCATTTTTCTAGCACTGATCACTGTATAAATGTCAATGGTCCCAAAAATGTGTCAAAAGTGTCCAAACTGTCCGCCGATAAAAATCACTGACTGCCGCCATTACTAGTAATAGTCTATTTTATAGACGCTATAACTTTTGTGCGAACCAATCAATATACGCTTATTGCGATTTTTTTTTTTACCAAAAATTTGTAGAAGAATACATATTGGCCTAAACTGATGAAGACATTTTTATTTTTTTTTTAATTTGGGGATACTTATAGCAAATACTAAAAAAATATTGTTTTTTTTGTTATTTTCGAAATTGTCGCTCTTTTTTTGTTTATAGCGCAAAAAAAAAAAAAAAAAACGCAGAGGTGATTAAATACCATCAAAAGAAAGCTCTTTTTGTGGGAAAAAAGGACATGAATTTTGTTTGGGTACAATGTCGCACAACCTCGGAATTGTCAGTTAAAGCAACGCAGTGCCGTATCTCAAAAAATGGCCTGGTCATTAAGGGAGCAAATCCTTCCGGGGCTGAAGTGGTTAAATAGCAAACTATCTTTGGATAGCTTTTTATTCCAAAAGCATTTTATTAAAATAAATTTGATAAAAATCCCAAAAAAAAAAATCTGATTTAGATTTTAAAAAAATCTAATTTTTTAATTAAAAATCATTGATTTTTATCCACCCTGACAATGTATATGTAAAGCGCTGTGCAAATTAATGGCGCTATATAAGTACCTGAGATAAATAAAAATAAATAAATAGTTTTAGATTAGAGTGGGGGAAGGGTAGCAGTTCTGCCCAGGTTTTATTGCATTCCGTGTCCCGAATGGGTGCATGATCCTTTGCTTTCTGGCCATGTAACATCTCACATCACACAGCATCCCAACTTGCGGTTAATAAAGTGTAGACCAGGGATATGCAATTAGCGGAGCTCCAGCTGTTGCAGAACTACAAGTCCCATGAGGCATAGCAAGACTCTGACAGCCACAAGCATGACACCCAGAGGCAGAGGCATGATGGGATTTGTAGTTTTGCAACAGCTGGAGGTCCGCTAATTGCATATCCCTGGTGTAGACTGTGCAACGTGTCATTGTCACCAATCAGGTGGGTGGTGTGGTGGAAGTGAACAGGTACATTTATACCCCGGCTCTGCTCCAGTGGCAATAGGGCCATTGAGAAGACGATCCGAACATTTTCATTCAGGGTTTAAGTCCAACACTAGTAAGTACTTTCTCTTTTAACAGCCCATACCTTTATGCAGATAGTTTTGGAGGTGCTAGACTTGGGAGGGGGGGGGGTACTATCCCTAACTGACACATAGTATGCCAGCCCCTTATTTCTCTGACACGTATTCTATTTTTAGCAATGGTTTTGTTCCCTTTCTTTGCCCTTTTTGTATTAGGCAACATATAGTTATACTTTACCTTTCCATTCCATAGAGGGAACGTGTACGTCTTTTCCCCAACTGCACCCAGCAATTTGGTCTTTTTTGCATGGGGACTAATTTTTAAGCATCATATCCACACAACACATGGGTTTGTTTTGGCTGTTTCCAAACAGCAGTGATTTTTACTTTAACCACTTCATCCCCGGAACATTTGGCTGCTAAATAACCAGAGCACTTTTTGCAATACGGCACTGCGTTGCTTTAACTGACAATTGCGCAGTCAAGTGATGCTGTACCGTCCTTTTTTCCCCCCACAAATAGAGCTTTCTTTTGGTAGTATTTGATCATCTCTGCGGTTTTTATTTTTTGCACTATGAAACAAAAAAAGTGACAATTATGAAAAAAAAAAAACAATATTTTTGCTATAATAAATATCCCCAATTTTTTTTTTTTAAAAAAGCAGATTTTTTTCTCAGTTTAGGCCGATATGTATTCTTTTACATATTTTTGGAAATAAAAATCGCAATAAGCGTATATTGATTGGTTTGCGCAGAAGTTATAGCGCCTACAAAATAGGGGATAGATTTATGGCATTTTTATTATAATTTTTTCTTTTACTAGTAATGGCGGTGATCTGCGATTTTTATCGTGACTGTGACATTATGGCGGACACATCGGACAATTTTGACACATTTTTGGGACGACTGACAATTATACAGCTATCAGTGCTATAAAAATGCACTGATTACTGTATAAATGTCACTGGCAGGGAAGGGATTAACACTAGGGGGCGATCAAGGGGTTAACTGTGTTCCCTGATTGTGTGCTCTAACTGTAGTGGGGAGGGGACTGACTATAGGAGATGACAGATCGTGCTACCTAGCTATTAGGAACTCACGATCTGCATCTCCTCTCAGAACAGAACAGGGATTTGTAGGTTTACACACACAGTTCCCGGTCCTGCCTCTCGTACCTGCGACCGCCGGTCACGAGCATCGGAACCCCCGTAGTGCAGCGTGTGCGCGACTGCTGTCCCGCTTAAAAGAGCTGACGTACAGCTACGACGGCTCGCGAGATCATGCTGACCTGCCGCAGTATAATGACGGCGGCTGGTCGGCAAGTGGTTAACCACTTGACGACCGCCTCACGCCGATGTACGTCGGCAAAGTGGCACGGACAGGCAAAATCACGTACAGGGTACGTGATTTGCCTTCCGCGGGTGGGGGGTCCGATCGGACCCCCCCCCGGTGCCCGAGGCGGTCGTCTTTTGTCCAGCGGCGATCGGTGATGAGGGGGAGACCATCCGTTCGTGGCCCCCCCCTCGCGATCGCCGCCGGCCAATGAGAACACTCCTTTGCTGCTGTATGCTAAACAGCAGCAAAGGAAGTGATGTCATCTCCCCTTGGGTCGGTATTTTCCGTTCCGGCCCGAGGAGAGACGACATCTATGTGAGTGCACCAACACACACACACACAGTAGAACATGCCAGGCACACAAAACACCCCGATCCCCCCCCCGATCGCCCCCCCAATCACCCCCCCCCCCCGTCACAAACTGACACCAGCAGTTTTTTTTTTTTTCTTTTCTGATTACTGCATAGTGTCAGTTTGTGACAGTTACTGTGTTGGGACAGTGAGTATTACCCCCCTTTAGGTCTAGGGTACCCCCCTAACCCCCCCTAATAAAGTTTTAACCCCTTGATCACCCCCTGTCACCAGTGTCGCTAAGCGATCATTTTTCTGATCGCTGTATTAGTGTCGCTGGTGACGCTAGTTAGTGAGGTAAATATTTAGGTTCGCCGTCAGCGTTTTATAGCGTCAGGGACCCCCATATACTACCTAATAAATGTTTTAACCCCTTGATTGCCCCCTAGTTAACCCTTTCACCACTGATCACCGTATAACCGTTACGGTTGACGCTGGTTAGTTCGTTTATTTTTTATAGTGTCAGGGCACCCGCCGTTTATTACCGAATAAAGGTTTAGCCCCCCGATCGCCCGGTGGTGATATGCGTCGCCCCAGGCAGCGTCAGATTAGCGCCAGTACCGCTAACACCCACGCACGCAGCATGCGCCTCCCTTAGTGGTATAGTATCTGATCGGATCAATATCTGATCCGATCAGATCTATACTAGCGTCCCCAGCAGTTTAGGGTTCCCAAAAACGCAGTGTTAGCGGGATCAGCCCAGATACCTGCTAGCACCTGCGTTTTGTGCCTCCGCCCAGCCCACCCAAGTGCAGTATTGATCGATCACTGTCACTTACAAGGCACTAAACGCATAACTGCAGTGTTCGCAGAGTCAGACCTGATCCCTGCGATCGCTAACAGTTTTTTTGGTAGCATTTTGGTGAACTGGCAAGCACCAGCCCCAGGCGTCAGGTTAGCGCCAGTACCGCTAACACCCACGCACGCACCATACACCTCCCTTAGTGGTATAGTATCTGATCCGATCAGATCTATACTAGCGTCACCAGCAGTTTAGGGTTCCCAAAAATGCAGTGTTAGCGGGATCAGCCCAGATACCTGCTAGCACCTGCGTTTTGCCCCTCCGCCCGGCCCAGCCCAGCCCACCCAAGTGCAGTATCGATCGATCACTGTCACTTACAAAACACTAAACGCATAACTGCAGCGTTCGCAGAGTCAGGCCTGATCCCTGTGATCGCTAACAGTTTTTTGGTAGCGTTTTGGTGAACTGGCAAGCGCCGGCGGCCTAGTACATCCGGTCGTAGTCAAACCAGCACTGCAGTAACACGTGGTGACGTGGCGAGTCCCATAAGTGCAGTTCAAGCTGGTGAGGTGGCAAGCACAAGTAGTGTCCCGCTGCCACCAAAAAGACAAACACAGGCCCGTCGTGCCCATAGTGCCCTTCCTGCTGCATTCGCCAATCCTAATTGGGAACCCACCGCTTCTGCAGCGCCCGTACTTCCCCCATTCACATCCCCAACCAAATGCAGTCGGCTGCATGAGAGGCATTTTTATGTCCTCCCGAGTACCCCTACCCAACGAACCCCCCCAAAAAAGATGTTGTGTCTGCAGCAAGCGCGGATATAGGCGTGACACCCGCTATTATTGTCCCTCCTGTCCTGACAATCCTGGTCTTTGCATTGGTGAATGTTTTGAACGCTACCATGCACTAGTTGAGTATTAGCGTAGGGTACAGCATTGCACAGACTAGGACACACTTTCACAGGGTCTCCCAAGATGCCATCGCATTTTGAGAGACCCGAACCTGGAACCGGTTACAGTTATAAAAGTTAGTTACAAAAAAAGTGTAAAAAAAAAAAAAAAAATATGAAATAAAAAAAAATAGTTGTTGTTTTATTGTTCTCTCTCTCTCTATTCTCTCTCTCTATTGTTCTGCTCTTTTTTACTGTATCCTATTCTGCAATGTTTTATTGTTATTGTTATTGTTATTATGTTTTATCATGTTTGTTTTTCAGGTGTGTAATTATTTACACTTTACTGTGCTTTATTGTTAACCATTGTTAACCATTTTTTTGTCTTCAGGTACGCCATTCACGACTTTGAGTGGTTATACCAGAATGATGCCTGCAGGTTTAGGTATCATCTTGGTATCATTCTTTTCAGCCAGCGGTCGGCTTTCATGTAAAAGCAATCCTAGCGGCTAATTAGCCTCTAGACTGCTTTTACAAGCCGTGGGAGGGAATGCCCCCCCCCCCCACCGTCTTCCGTGTTTTTCTCTGGCTCTCCTGTCTCAACAGGGAACCTGAGAATGCAGCCGGTGATTCAGCCAGCTGACCATAGAGCTGATCAGAGACCAGAGTGGCTCCAAACATCTCTATGGCCTAAGAAACCGGAAGCTACGAGTATTTCATGACTTAGATTTCGCCGGATGTAAATAGCGCCATTGGGAAATTGGGGAAGCATTTTATCACACCGATCTTGGTGTGGTCAGATGCTTTGAGGGCAGAGGAGAGATCTAGGGTCTAATAGACCACAATTTTTTCAAAAAAGAGTACCTGTCACTACCTATTGCTATCATAGGGGATATTTACATTCCCCGAGATAACAATAAAAATGATTAACAAAAAAATAAAAAAAGGAACAGTTTAAAAGTAAGATTAAAAAAGCAAAAAAATAATAAAGAAAAAAAAAAAAAAAAAAAAAAAAACACCCCTGTCGCCCCCTGCTCTCGCGCTAAGGCGAACGCAAGCGGCGGTCTGTCGTCAAACGTAAACAGCAATTGCACCATGCATGTGAGGTATCACCGCGAAGGCCAGATCGAGTGCAGTAATTTTTCCAGTAGACCTCCTCTGTAAATCTAAAGTGGTAACCTGTAAAGGCTTTTGAAGGCTTTTAAACATGTATTTATTTTGTTGCCACTGCACGTTTGTGCGCAATTTTAAAGCATGTCATGTTTGGTATCCATGTACTCGGCCTAAGATCATCTTTATTTCATCAAACATTTGGGCAATATAGCGTGTTTTAGTGCATTAAAATTAAAAAAAGTGTGTTTTTTACCCAAAAAATGCGTTTGAAAAATCGCTGCGCAATTACTGTGTGAAAAAAAAAAATGAAACACCCACCATTTTAATCTGTAGGGCATTTGCTTTAAAAAAATATATAATGTTTGGGGGTTCAAAGTAATTTTTTTGCAAAAAAAACAAAACTTTTTCATGTAAACAATAAGTGTCAGAAAGGGCTTTGTCTTCAAGTGGTTAGAAGAGTGGGTGATGTGTGACATAAGCTTCTAAATGTTGTGCATAAAATGCCAGGACAGTTCAAAACCCCCCCAAATGACCCCATTTTGGAAAGTAGACACCCCAAGCTATTTGCTGAGAGGCATGTCGAGTCCATGGAATATTTTATATTGCGACACAAGTTGCGGGAAAGAGACAAATTTTTTTTTTTTTTTTTTTTTTTGCACAAAGTTGTCACTAAATGATATATTGCTCAAACATGCCATGGAAATATGTGAAATTACACCCCAAAATACATTCTGCTGCTTCTCCTGAGTACGGGGATACCACATGTGTGAGACTTTTTGGGAGCCTAGCCGCGTACGGGACCCCGAAAACCAAGCACCGCCTTCAGGCTTTCTAAGGGCGTGAATTTTTGATTTCACTCTTCACTGCCTATCACAGTTTCGGAGGCCATGGAATGCCCAGGTGGCACAAAACCCCCCCAAATGACCCCATTTTGGAAAGTAGACACCCCAAGCTATTTGCTGAGAGGTATAGTGAGTATTTTGCAGACCTCACTTTTTGTCACAAAGTTTTGAAAATTGAAAAAAGAAAAAAAAAAATGTTTTTTCTTGTCTTTCTTCATTTTCAAAAACAAATGAGAGCTGCAAAATACTCACCATGCCTTTCAGCAAATAGCTTGGGGTGTCTACTTTCCAAAATGGGGTCATTTGGGGGGGTTTTGTGCCACCTGGGCATTCCATGGCCTCCGAAACTGTGATAAGCAGTAAAGAGTGAAATCAAAAATTTTCACCCTTAGAAATCCTGAAGGCAGTGATTGGTTTTCGGGGTCCAGTACGCGGCTAGGCTCCCAAAAAGTCCCACACATGTGGTATCCCCATACTCAGGAGAAGCAGCTAAATGTATTTTGGGGTGCAATTCCACATATGCCCATGGCCTGTGTGAGCAATATATCATTTAGTGACAACTTTATAAAAAAAAAAAAAAAAAAAAGTGTCACTTTCCCGCAACTTGTGTCAAAATATAAAATATTCCATGGACTCAATATGCCTCTCAGCAAATAGCTTGGGGTGTCTACTTTCCAAAATGGGGTCATTTTGGGGGGTTTTGTGCCACCTGGGCATTCCATGGCCTCCGAAACTGTGATAGGCAGTGAAGAGTGAAAGCAAAAATTTACACCCTTAGAAATCCTGAAGGCGGTGATTGGTTTTCGGGGCCCCGTACGCGGCTAGGCTCCCAAAAAGTCCCACACATGTGGTATCCCCGTACTCAGGAGAAGCAGCTAAATGTATTTTGGGGTGCAATTCCACATAGGCCCATGGCCTGTGTGAGCAATATATCATTTAGTGACGACTTTTTGTAAATATTTTTTTTTTTTTTTTTTTTTGTCATTTTTCAATCACTTGGGACAAAAAAAATAAATATTCAATGGGTTCAACATGCCTCTCAGCAATTTCCTTGGGGTGTCTACTTTCCAAAATGGGGTCATTTGGGGGGGTTTTGTACTGCCCTGCCATTTTAGCACCTCAAGAAATGACATAGGCAGTCATAAACTAAAAGCTGTGTAAATTCCAGAAAATGTACCCTAGTTTGTAGACACTATAACTTTTGCGCAAACCAATAAATATACGCTTATTGACATTTTTTTTACCAAAGACATGTGACCGAATACATTTTGGCCTAAATGTATGACTAAAATTTAGTTTATTGGATTTTTTTTATAACAAAAAGTAGAAAATATCATTTTTTTTCAAAATTTTCGGTCTTTTTCCGTTTATAGCGCAAAAAATACAAACCGCAGAGGTGATCAAATACCATCAAAAGAAAGCTCTATTTGTGGGAAGAAAAGGACGCAAATTTCGTTTGGGTACAGCATTGCATGACCGCGCAATTAGCAGTTAAAGCGACGCAGTGCCAAATTGGAAAAAGACCTCTGGTCCTTAGGCAGCATAATGGTCCGGGGCTCAAGTGGTTAAACTTTTTGGCTTTTTTACAGCATACCCTGAATCCTAGCCACCCCAGGCCCGAATCTCATGGTCTGGATGTGACTTCATATGTAGGTATGTTTTTGCTAGTGTACAGCCAGACGTCTAGATGGCTGTTTATGTATTCTTAGTAAAAAAAAAAAAAAAAAAAAGTACACTTGTATGTTTATCTGCTCTTTTCCTAGGACTCCCTTCTCAGGCCTCAGTGTCCGTGGGCTTTTCCTCTAGGGACTCCCTACCCCCCCTCTCCCCCACCTCCCTTGGGGTGGGGTTCTGTCCCTCTATATTTTTTGTTTTGGGGTAATTTTTCTACAAACATCTATCTGTAAGCAGCTACAATGCAGGCAGAGTGGCCGGAGACCTCATGTAAAAAAGTGTTTTTAATGTGAACATTGAATTTTCATGCATATACAACTGAAATAGGTGCGAGTTGCAAAATGTATATATTCTTCTTATATCAGTATATTATCAGGTAGATGTATTGATTCATTGTTTGACTACATGGATTTGAATTTTATAGACTACATACACCCGGCTAACCCCTGATGAAAGACGACAATCAGCTCTGAAACGCGTCGGGTATAGGATAGTGTATCTACACATGTTGTATACCCTGATTTTCCAGTATTCATGACCATGTTCAGTATCTATGTCTGAATCTATCTTCCAATAAATTATATATTTTTTTATTACATTTTGCGTTTTCTGTAGTGCCTTTAAAGTCCCACCCCTAGGGGCTTTTCCTTTTTCTATTCTACATGGGATGTGGCACACTGGGGATTTTGTATCATCAGAACTCTTCTCATTCTCGTGCAACGTGTCATTAAAAAGCATTTCACGGCCTCCTTCACTGCGCACACCAGCAACCGCGGGATAGCGCACGCTGCTGGCATCAATGGGCCCTAAGTAAATGAATTAGTAAGGGTGTACAAGATGAAATTCACGTCAGTGATTAACTTGGTATTTCTTTCTGCACCCTCTGACCCCCCCCCACTCTCTTTCACCTGATGACCTCACTCATAGCAAAAGCCCCAAGGCCATAAACCTCTCTCCCCGGCGATGCAGAAATAGCCTGTGAGAGATCACAGACCTGAAGCTAGCAAACACATTCATTAACAAAACACTGACACTTTTCTTGTTTCTTTCACTGGTTGTCCGCTCACCTTCTGCGTTAACAATAATAATTCCTTGTACACCTTTCTGGCCTTGGATCCTCTTTAATGTTTCCTCAACGTCCGCCTGCAAATACAAAAAAAACTATGTTAAATATGGTCCCCAAATCGAGGCATGTGACTTCTTCCCTTGATGCAGTGCTCAGATCTAAAATGATCATACATGGAGGAGTTACCTGTCTCTGCAAAAAAATATGTATTTCTGTCCATCCATTTCTGAGATTTCCACAGTTCTGCCACACAGCTAGGAATATGGCACTGTCCCCTTTCAAACACCAGACTTCTGACTGGACAGTGAAAGGGCAGCAGCTAACTGGGGAGGTGGTCCCTCTGCTCATTCTGCTCTTTCCTTTAGATGAAGCCTGTCAACTGTGCGACCGATTCCAGAAAGTCTCTTTCCCTTGGAGCTCTGAATGGTACTTCCATCATGTACAATGCAGGACCAAAAGTTCTGGAATGTACATGAGGACAAGCAGCACAACCTGGAGTGTCGCAGAGAAAAGGGGAGCACCAGAGTGAAGAACAAGGTAAGTATTACAGTGTATTCCTAATGAGCAGTGTGGAGGGCCCCCTTTTGCTTCAAGTGGTTGTGCCCCAGTACCGTCTTTTATAGCCGGCGGTTGGCTAATCAGCCGCTCAGCTGTTATTACAAGCAGTGGGAGGGGATGTCCCTCCTCCCACCGGGAGGCCCAAGCGACCTCCCGGCACATCCAGTGGCTGCCCGGAGACCCGAACAAAGCCAGACTCAGATTTGATGGGGTCTTGGATCTAGTAGTGACATCACTTCTGGTTTACTGGAGCCTTAGGCCCCTTTCACACTGGGGTGGTGGGGGCGTCAGCGGTAAAACAGCTATATTTTTAGCGTTGTTTTATCGTCGTTTTTGCGGCGGTAATCGGCCGCTAGCGGTGCAGTTTTAATCCCCGCTGGCAGCCGAAAAAGGGTTAAAACCGCTCGTATAGCGCGGCTATAGCCGCTGTATTTCCGCGGTATAGCCGCGCTGCCCCATTGATTTTAATGGGCAGGAGCGGTTTAGGAGCGGTGAATACACCGCTCCTTCATCGCTCCGAAGATGCGGCTTGCAGGAGTTTTTTTTTTTCTCCTGTCAGCGCACCGCTTCAGTGTGAAAGCCCTCGGGCTTTCACACTGAACAAACAGTAGCGGCTGTTTTGGGTCGGTTTGCAGGCGGTATTTTTAGCGCAATAACGACTGCAAACCGCCCCAGTGTGAAAGGGGTCTTAAAGGCGCCAGATTCTAAAAAAATTCAGTATTCAAAACAACCAAACTTGGCGTTTTTAATGCTTTTTAAGTGCAAAGGAGGGATTTGGGGACTTACAAAGCCCAAATCCCTCCAAAAAATACCTGACATGTGACGATAGCCGTCTCAAGGGAGGTTTACATTTCTTGTGACAGTAATAAATTAAAAAAATTAAAGGAACAGTGAAAAAAATAAATAAATAAAATGAAAGCGCCCCATCCCTCCATGCTTGCGCGCAGAAGCAAACATATATGTTAGCCACGCCCGCAAATGTAAACAGTGTTTAAACCACACGTGGTTTGAACTCGCCGCAATTGTTAGCACAATAATTCTAGCACTAGACCTCCTCTGTAACTCGTAACCCTTAAAAAATTTTTATAGCGTAGCCCGTGGAGATTTTTAAGTACCGTAGTTTGTTACCATTTAATGAGTGTGCGCAAAGCGTGACATGTTAGGTATTTACTCCGCCTAACATCTTTCACATTATGCAAAAAAATTGGTACAATTTTACCATGTTGTTTTTGTTTTGTTTTTAAGTTATGAAAGTGTATTGTAATGGCCTCCATTTTATTCTGCAGGGTCTCTTCTAATTAATTAAAAAAATTCAAGTTAGACTTACCGGTAACTTGTTTTCCTTGAGTCTTTCAGGACAGCACTTAAGAGAGTGACTCCTCCCCTTGCCAACAGGAAACACCTCTTCCACCAAACTTTAAAAGGAGGCTCCTTTCCACATCTTGTCAGTAGTAGTAGAGAACCTCCGGCCCCAAACTGGAACACATAATCGAGATATGATTAGTCACAGTATATATATGTAAAAACAATAGGGCGGGATGCTGCTGTCCTGAAAGACTCAAGGAAAACAAGTTACCGGTAAGTCTAACTTGAATTTTCCCTTATCGTCTTTCAGGACAGCACTTGAGAGGATAAGAGAGACTTACCCCCCTAGGGAGGGACCACAGCCTGCAGAACCTTTCTGCCAAAAGCCTGATCACCTGCTGATAGGAGATCCAGTCTGTAATGACGGACAAACGTTAAGTAGCTTGACCACGTAGCCGCCTTACAAATCTGATCTGGGGTGGCACCAGCTCTTTCTGCCCATGTAGTGGCCTGGGCTCTTGTTGAATGAGCCCTAATTCCCAGCGGGGAAGATAAACCCATTTGAGAATAGGCTACAGAAATAGCTGTCTTAAGCCATCTAGCCAATGATGCTTTTGATGCTTGTTGGCCTTTCTTGTTTCCAGAAAAAAGCACAAATAATGAATCTGAAACTCTAAACCCTCCTGTTACTTCCAAATACTGTAATAGGATACGTCTTACGTCTAAATTGTGAAACTGCTCTTCCTTTGCACCCGAAGGGTTAGCAGAAAAGGTTGGTAGAGTAATCTCCTGAGACCTGTTACTAAAACTTGACACTTTTGGCAAAAACCCCGGATCTACTTTAAGGACAACTCTATCAAGAAAAACTGACAAAAAAGGCTCTTTTACTGATAGAGCGTGCAGTTCACTAATCCTTCTTGCTGAAGTAATTGCGACCAGAAAAATAGTCTTCAAAGTTAAATTCTTTAGGGATATGGCCTGTAAAGGCTCAAATGGTTCTTTTGCCAGAGCCTGCAGAACCACCGAGAGATCCCAATTTGGGAAATGCTTCACCGGGACCGGTCTAGACCTGGAAAGTGCTTTGAAAAATCTCATGATCAGGAGTTTCTGAAGATAAGGATCTCTCCAGATAAACTCCCAAGGCGGCCACCTGCACCTTAAGGGTGCTGACCGCCAAATTCTTGTCTGCACCGTTTTGCAAGAACTCCAGCACTGAAACTAGATCTTTAACCTCCCTATGTTCAGAATGACAGAAAGAAACATAGACTTTCCATACTTTGGCGTAAATATCCCTGGTTACCTTTTTCCGACTGGAAAGCAACATCGTAGCTAAACGTTCAGAAAAGCCTTTGCTTCTCATTAACTGCTCCTCAGATACCAGGCAGTGAGTTTTAACCTGCCTACATCTGGATGATGCACTGGCCCCTGAGTCAACAGATCCTGACTGAGCGGAAGATGCCAACATGGTTTTATTGCCAACTGAAGAATCGTGGAAAACCAAGCCCTCTTCGGCCAATATGGAGTAATCAAAATTATTGATACTCTCTCTTCTAGTATTTTCCTCAACACTAGAGGGATTAACCTGAATGGAGGAAAAGCATACCCTAGGTGAAAATCCCATGGATGTGCCAGAGCATCTATCCCCTGAGAGCAAATGTCTCTCTGAAGGGAGAAAAATTTCGGGAGCTGCGTGTTGTGTTTTGAAGCAAACAGATCTACCTGCGGAAGGCCCCAAACACTGGTGATTAATGCAAACACCTTCCTGTTCAGACTCCACTCTGATTCCTGAACTTTCTGTCGGCTCAGATAATCCGCTACTTCGTTCAATGTGCCTTTTAGATGGACTGCGGATAGAGATAGTAAGTGGTTCTCTGCCCACTCCAGAATCTCTACTGACAGTAAGTGAAGAGCCCTGCTTCTTGTGCCTCCCTGTTTGTTCAGGTAGGCTATGGCCGTGGCATTGTCTGACAAAATCTGGACATGGCAACCTATGAGGTTTTGAGAGAAGAAAGCTAATGCTAGAGCAACCGCCTTCAGCTCTCTCCAATTTGAGGATTTTTGGGCCTCGAACTGGGACCATGTTCCCTGCGCTAAGGCCTGACCCATGTGGGCCCCCCATCCCTGCAAACTGGCGTCTGTTGTGACCAGTTTCCCGGTCGGAAAAGACCAAAGAAGACCTTTTTGCAGTACCACCTGACTTTTCCACCACCAAAGTGAACGTTTGACTCTGGTGGGAATCTTTACTTTTGTATCTAAACTCTCCATCCTGTGGTTCCAGGTCCTTAGAAGGAACCTCTGTAGAGTCCTGAAATGCAGCCTTGCCCATTGGATGGCTGGCATTGAAGAGGTTAATGTCCCCAGAGCCGACATAACCTTTCGGACTGAAATCAGTTGATTTGTTTGTAGTGCCGTTATTACCCTTTGGACCTTGATCTTTTTCTCTTCTGGGAGAAAAATCTTTTGCTCCACTGAATCTATCAAATAACCCAGAAACAGTACTTGCTGAGCTGGGATGAAATTTGATTTTTGAACATTCACTATCCACCCTATTGACTCCAAATGACTGCGGGATTTGCTCAAATCCTCCTGCAACTTTTCCCTGGATGGGGCAAAAAAGAGGAGGTCGTCCAGATATGGAATTACCGCAATCCCCTGGAGTCGAAGAGGGGCGAGAGCTTCCGCCATTATCTTCGTAAAAATACGAGGAGCTGACGACAGGCCAAAGGGAAGGGCCCTGAACTGAAGATGTATAATCTCCTTGCCCATATTCACCGCAAACCTCAGGAACTTCTGGGACTGAGGTGCTACAGGAATATGAAGATAAGCATCCCTCAGATCGATTGATGCCATAAAACAATCTTTTGTCAGAATGCTTCTGACTGTGAAAATTGAGTCCATACAAAACTTTTTGTATAGGACTGACCTGTTCAGGGGTTTTAGGTTGAGGATAAGACGGAAGTTTCCGGATGGTTTTCTTATCAGAAAGATGTGAGAATAGAAACCCTGACCCTGTTCTTCTGGGGATACTGGTATCACTACCCTCTGGTGCCTCAGATCCCTTAAAAGGTTCTTCATGGCCAGAGCCCGTGTTTGATCCCTTGGTAGGTTTGTTACAAAGAATCTTTCTGGCGGGCGATCCGAAAACTCTATCCTGTAACCTTGGGACAGCATGTCCAAAATATATAGACTTTCTGTCATGCTGGCCCAAATGGGAAGGAAACCTTGCAGCCTTCCCCCCACCGGTACGCACAAGTCATTGCGTTTTACCGGAGGCTGCAGGAGGATGGAAAAGGACATTTCCTTTTCCCTTTCCCTTCTGCGAAGCCCAATTTTTTCTTTTCTCCTGGGGTTTGTTTTGTTCTTGAGCCCTTTGGGAACGAAAAAAACGTTTAACTGGCTGTTTTTTCTTTTTGATGGGAAAAGACTTCTTTTTATCCGCTGTTCTATCTAGAACCGCATCTAAGTCAGGCCCAAAAAGCAAGTCACCCAGGAACGGTATCCCACACAGCTTGTTTTTGGATGCCGCGTCCCCCGGCCAAGTTTTCAACCACAAAGCCCTTCTGGCTGAGTTGGCCAGGGCAGCAGATCTAGCTGTCATTTTAATTGATTCCGCTGATGCATCAGATATAAATGCGACAGCGGCCGACAGAGTTGAGAATGAATCCAAAATCTCTTGTTTTGGTGAGTCTGCTGAGATATGGGCCTTAAGTTGCTCTAACCAGAACTCCATATTTCTGGATACCACTGTAGTTGCCATAGCAGGTTTAAGATTTCCCATGATAGATTGCCAAGCCCTTTTTAGAACCTGGTCCATCCTTTTATCCATGGGATCTCTCAACACCCCCATGTCCTCGAATGCCAAATCTGTAGACCTTGAGACCTGGGAAAACGCGGCATCTAGTTTGGGGTTTTTGTTCCAAACTGCCGCTGGATCTTCGTCAAAAGGAAAACGCCTTTTTAAGGCTTTGGGAAAGAAAGGCTTTCTCTCTGGCTCTGCCCACTCTTTCTTAATAGCTTCAGAAATAACAGAGTGCACTGGGAAATTGCGATTTTTGTGCTCGCTAAGCCCTGCATACATTTTATCATGCAGAGATAACTCCTTTCTTTCCTCCTCCAGACCCAGTGTGGTATAGATTGCTTTTAGCAGGCCATCTACCTGTTCTAAAGACAATTTAAATCTTGAAGGTAAATTTTCTCCTTCCTCACCCTCATCAGAATCCTCAGATTGAGAGGGGAAATGTCCCTCTGGGGTAAGAGATGCCTCAGTCTCCACCGCCGGGACTATAAGTGAGCCTTGGGAGGACTGTGAGGTAGTAGGCTGACTCAGGGATGGGTTTGCTAGGGAAGAGCGAAATGATTGAATAGTCGCATCAAGTTCTTTTTTAACAGATGCAATCAAGTCGCTGCAAGCGGAAGAAGCTTCTTCTTTAACTAACAAATCAATACAAGCTTGACATAACGTCTTCTTCCATCCTTCAGGTAGCTTGGATTTACATGAAGGACATTTTCTTTTTGCCACTGGATCAGAGCTCTTGGCCTGCCATGAGACAAAAGAAGAAACCATCCTAATGAGACAACCTGTCCTATACCCAAGGATGCTCACCACAGGTGCACAGTAAGAACTAAACTGCCTTATGTGCCCAGACAGGCCCCTGCCACCGGGGGGGAGAGATAGAGAGAGAGAGAGAGACCCCACAGTACAAGGAGGACAGTATACAACTGCCCCTTACCTGGGCCTTGCTGGTGCCTGTGCCTGTCCCACTTGCTGCCGCCATTGATTCCATCGAGGAGCGCTTGCTGTGTTTGTGTGGCTAAACGCCGGTTCCGGACTCCAATAGCGCCTGTGCGCCGGACCGGAACCGCCAAATAAGCACCAGCCCCGTTCCTCCCCTTTCCCTCTGCGATTTCCGGCGGAAATGACGCCGCACGCCTGTTCCGTGGGCTCCGCCCCCTCCGGATGCCTCACTTCCGGCGGATGGAGCCCCGCTGCCATCCCCAAGATGGCGGCGGTGCAATAAGCAACAGGCGGTGGACCTGAGAAAAAAACACAGTAAACGGCCACCGCCTGTCTTGCCGCCGCCTAGGAGCGATGCCCACGACAGTCGGACTCACCCTGAGCCCATATGAAGAGGGAGAGGGAGCCCAGCCAGCAGCACTTCACCTCAGCTGTGGAATGGGAGGAACAGCTCTCATGAGGTAAAAAAGTGTTTGATGAAAAAAACCAGGAAACCTGAGCTCCCAGGACAGCACCTGAGAGCCCTGACTTCCCCACGAAGTGTTCCCTCCGGAGGAAACACAAAAACTGACAAGATGTGGAAAGGAGCCTCCTTTTAAAGTTTGGTGGAAGAGGTGTTTCCTGTTGGCAAGGGGAGGAGTCACTCTCTCAAGTGCTGTCCTGAAAGACGATAAGGGAAAATAATAATAATAATAATAATAATAATAATAATAATAATAATAATAATAATAATAATAATAATAATAATAATATATATATATATATATATATATATATATATATATATATATTTCTAAGTAGCTTTCTAGCAAAAAAAAATAAAAATACTGATTTTAACTTGTAAGCATCTAACAAGTGTCAGAAAAAGGCTTAGTCTTCAAGGGGTTAATTATTACAAATTATGGGCTCTGCTTTAGCCCAGGATCACATTGCTGCGGGCAATGCAGTCCGACTTCGGGGAGCGATTTGACAAATATCTGTGCAGGTTCCTCCACAGATGTCTATTGAAATCGCACCTGAAGTCGCCAAAAGTAGTGCAGGAACTACTTTTGGGAATCGGTGCAGCGTCGCACAGATTCGGACGGTGCTATTGCCGGCAATAGCTGCCAATCTGGCATGCGAATTGACATGTCAAATCAGACCAATGTGAACCTAGGCTTAGGCTGCATTTACACTAGCAATGTTGTATGTGCAGGCCAATGCAGCGCCGGCTCCTGCAGGGAGTTGCCAGGTGGACCTCACATGAAGATGACATGCAGCTGTCACAATGGACCACACCCTTTCATTTCTAAGGCCCCTTTCATACGGGCGCCTCAGTAGAACGGATTCTGCTTGCTCAGTGGGGATCGCTCCACATACACCTACACACTCGAGTGATAACATCTGTGATCTCCCTCTTTGACATCTTCCCCTGAGCTTCATCCAGATGCTGGATCTTCGGCCGGTACAGGATGATGCGACCTACTGAAATCCCAGCCCCCCCCCCCTCGCCTGATCACAATTTTTAAGTTTCGTTCCACTTTACCGCAATGTATCCCGGCAGCAACATACAAACTTATCCATAGGGTAGGTACAAACCATACAGGTGCGACGGAGCGTGTGTCCTCAGTTCCACTAGATACCGCGCATCATGTGTAGTGAAACGCATTCATTTTAATGGGCTGTCCTAGGAGCGAGAAACATGCAAAAGAAGTTCCTGAGGCCAGGTCCACATTACTGCGTGTTTGGAACGTGCACAAAATCACAAAATTCTGCAGGGAAAGGTGCCGCTATTTAGCAGTCACACGGGGGTACCATCATATGTTAACCATTTCGCTCCTACATGTAAAAATCTTTTTTTCCCGTAGAAAATCACATAGAAGCCCCAAACATTATACATTTTATTTTTTTTTTATTTTTTTAGCAGAGGCCCTAGGGAATAAAATGGTGAGTCTGGCAATTTTTTTTTAGTCACACAGTATTTGCGCAATTTTTTTGAACACAAATTTTTAGGAAAAAAATACACTTTATTGAATTAAATAAAAACAAAACAGTAACGTTAGCCCAATTTTTTTTGTATAACGTGAAAGATGATGTTACGCCAAGTAAACAGATACCGAACATGTCACACTTTTAAAAAATTATGGCTCCCCATGGAATGGCGGCAAACTACGGTGTTTAAAATTCTTCATTAGGTGAGGCTTTAAAATGCCTTTACAGCAGGGATATGCAATTAGCGGACCTCCAGCTGTTACAAAACTACAAGTCCCATTATGCCTCTGCCTCTGGGTGTCATGCTTGCGGCTGTCAGAACCTTGCTATGCCTCATGGGACTTGTAGTTCTGCAACAGCTGGAGGTCTGCTTATTGCATATCCCTGCTTTACAGGTTACCAGTTTAGAGATACATAGGAGGCCTGGCGCTAGAATTATTGCTCTCACTCTGACGTTTGTGACAATTCCTCGCACGTGTGGTGCGATCACCGTTTGCATATGCGTGCGGGACTTATGTATGCGTTTGCGCGTAAGCACAGTGGGGCTTTTTTTTTTTTTTTTTTTTAACACAGCATGGGCCATGACAGGTCCTCTTTATGGAGAGATCTGGGGTCTATAAGACCCCAAATCTCTCCTCTGGCCTCACATGCAGCCGATCGGCTGGTCTGATCGGCTACTTTCCTGGCCGATAACGTCCAGGTAAAGAAAGGGGCGGAGCCAGAAGTGTCAAAATACTAATCGCTCCCAGTTGAGAGAGAAATGTCAGTTCCTCTCTCTCTCTGTAAAGGGCAGCCATCGCCATCGGTTCCCGAGCTCCGCGATGGGAACGGAGAGGGGGGGGGTGGGACTTCCTTCCGCCAAACGCAGAGGTGATCCAAGACTAACAATTAATGGCACCGCCGCACGTCTGCTAAAGGGCAACGTGTTTCTGTGCATATTGGGAAGACGCACAATTTTGCGTATGCTTGCAAAACGTAGAAGGGGTGGGCCTAGCGCCTTCAATAAAGAGGGGTCAGACAAAAACAAATATGGCTGCCCCCAATGAACAGCTATATATATATATATATATATATACAGGAAGTAAACACTCTGCAGGTAATTTGTAACATGGCAACCAAGTGTTGTCCCCCATATTGTTCCCCTTTAAATGAGAGGTGGTTTAAAGGTTTCCTATACCGTGTGTGTGTGTGTTTATGTATATATATATATATATATATATATATATATATATATATATATAATAAAAACACAGGCCCAGCTCTGTATATGATAACAATGCACACAGGACATAAAGCAGCAGCTTCATATAGCTGGGAACCAATCACAGATGAGGCCAGCTGACGTCACCGCCCCTAGTAACTCTCCCCTCCAGTCTGATTCGTCATATAACACCAGATCAGGATCTCCCCAGCGGAGGAAAGAATGGTTGAAACGCTTCCCGGTAATGTTTTTATCCCATCAAGCATCCCATCCCATCCCATCCCATCACTTACCATGTCCGCCGCCTTGTCTCCCGGTGTCACCGGACCACACCGAGCATGCGCGCAAAGTAACGTCACACAGCGGCCAAACCCTCGCTTGCCCCGCCCCTTACAGCTGGGCAGCAAACAGCCAATAGCAGCCCGCTGGAAGAGCATGTGTCTTCGGTGCCGGAGCCATTTTGTTGAAGCCACCGCGCACGCCCTAAAGCTGCTCTGACACAGGCACTGGCAAAATGGGTGACGGAACACCGGCAGACACACAGAAGGAGGCTGTTTTAGGTGCCAAAGAGCTGTATTCCTGTCCTGAGATTTAAGAAAGAAAATCCCAAATTTTGGTTTGACAGCAGAACAGAGATAGAGGGGAAATCTTCCAATGGGGACACTAGTTCTGCTGGGGACACTAGTTCTGCTGACAACCAGGAATTCCCTCACTTCCTTTTGTAGCTATGGGACTGGAAGTGAGGGGAAATCTCCATAATGGGACACAGATGGCAAAAAAAAGAAAAAAACACATTATAACACTCCCATACTCGATCCAAAAAGAAAAAAAAAGTTTGTCTTTAGGTACACTTTCAATAATACAGGTCTTTTCCCCTCAGATGTCTATGATTGGACAGTGATAAGAGAAACAGGTGAATAATGAGCACATCTCTGTGTCATTTTGCATTCTCCTGTCAGCATGCTTGTTGCACTGCAGCACATCAGATTGCCCGATTGTGATGCTTTTCCCTCTTCCGATCTGAGCTCTGCTGTACATAGACTGAAGAAGAGAGCTGATATCAACTCAGATTCACATGCTTGTATCTATAAGAAAATAAAAATGTAAGTATTAAAGCAGTAGTAAAGTTGCCAGAAATCAGGTACTGCATACTAAGACATTATAACAGATTTACCTGCAAGCGGAACCCTCCAGCACAGCGATGTCAGGGCTCTCCCTGGTCCCTGGAGCTTCTATCTTCGCCTGGTCTTCCTTCTGGGTTCCATATCTCTGGCCCCAGTGACATCACTCCCACACATGCGCACATAAGCACATTGTCGCGGCACACAGAGCAGGCTGTAAATGTGGTCTGAGCTGCGCATGCTCAGATCCCATTGCCACTGAAAGGCAGGGGAACATTAACCACTTCAATACCAGGCACTTAGACACCTTCCCGCCCAGGCCAATTTTCAGCTTTCAGCACTGTCGCAATTTGAATGACAATTGCATGGTCATATAACACTGTACCCAAACAATTTTTTATCAATTTGTTGTTTGGATGGGCACTGATAGGTGGGTACGGATGGGCACTGACAGGTGGCACCAATGGACACTGATGGGTGGCACTGATGACACTAGGAGTGGCATTGCTGGGCATCAGTGCTATATAATGGTGCCAATTAGTGTCCATTTGTGGGCACAGATTGGGCACTGACTGGGCACATGTGGATGGCCATGGGGTACATACCTGGCCATCCACATGTTGCCCCTTCCCTGGTGGTTCTAGTGGCGATCCCTGGTGGTCCAGTGTGGTGATCTGAGGGGGGGCTGCGCTGATAAACAATCAGCACAGCCCCCCCCTGTAAGGAGAGCCGCCGATCAGCTCTCCTCTACTCGCGTCTGTCAGCCGCGAGTGAGGAAAAGCGATCAACGGCTCTTCCTATTGACATCGTGATTGGACACGGCTGATCACGTGGTAAAGAGCCTCCGCCGGAGGCTCTTTACCAAGATCGGTGTAGCGGTGTGTCAGACTGACACACCGATCCACCGATCGCCGCGAAGCGCCCCCCGCGGGCGTGCGGCAGCATGTTATCCTGCTGGACGTCATAGTCAGGATAACTGAACCACCGCCCGGCCATCATCTGCTATGGGCAGGGCGGGAAGTGGTTAATGACAAAAGAGACCTCTTATGTTATAGAAACCCTGCCTGTCAGCAGTAATGTTATCTGAGCACGCGCATGCGCAGCAATATTCAGCCACTAACATAGCAAGAACAGCAGTGTTTTTTTTTCACACACTTCTGGCAAGGCGTGAAAATCTAAAACTCCATTGATGGCTGTCAGAGGGAAGTGATCCCCCCCCCCCTTCTTTGAACGTGGCATGGTTGTTGGTGCCAGACGGGCTGGTCTGAGTATTTCAAAAACTGTTGATCTACTGGGATAATCACACACAACCATCTCTAGGGTTTACAGAGAATGGTTTGAAAAAGAGAAAATATCCAGTGAGAGGCAGTTGTGTGGACGAAAATGCCTTGTTGAGGTCAGATGAGAATGGGCAGACTGGTGTCAAATGATAGAAAGGCAACAGTAACTCAAATAACCACCTGTTACAATCAAGGTATGCAGAATACCATCTCTGAACGCATAGCACATTGAACCTTGAAGCAGATGGGCTACAGCAGTAGAAGACCACACCGGGTGCTACTCCTGTCAGCTAAGAACTGGAAACTGAGGCTACAATTCACACAGGGTCACCAAAATTGGACAATAGAAGATTGGAAAAAACGTTGCCTGGTCTGATGAGTCTCAATTTCAGCTGCGACATTCAGATGGTAGGGTCAGAATTTAGTGTAAACAACATAAAAGCATGGATCCATCCTGCCTCGTGTAGCACCCCAAGGGTTAGTTAGGGAGCTCCTCACAAATTTACTTGCCAAGAGTCGTTATCTTGGTCGATTGATAGAGATCTATTGTTTTTCCCTAAGTTTGGCCTTGTTGCACTTTTCTCTTCTACCACTAGGTGGCCGGGTACTTGGTGGTACTAGATACGAGAAGGGCAACCCAAGGTCAGGTTATGGGTATATGGGGAATCTCAGACAAAGGGCAGGGGTTTTCTTAGATCCCTTTGCCTGCTGAGAGAACCATTTTACATTCAAGAAGTGCCTGATGCCCAATTACTTTCACCATCTTTGCACCCACTATGCATCACAACCCACTATATATTGAAGGATGTCAGTTATTTTTGGCCTTGGAGGTGTGTACTATCAATGTGGGGAAGAACCACCACGTCTCATTGCTCGGGGGAGAGGATCAGCCTGGTCTTTTGACACTTCCCACCAGCACTGTGAGCGTTAATCCAGATTCTAAAATGTACTCCATTATGGTTTCGGCGCGCCACAGCAAGGAGGCAGGCACCACAGTTCCCAAAGAACTCTTGCACCAATCCGTTGGCAGGGGGAGGAGCCCCCGCTCTGCAGAGGAGGATAAGGAAGTGCTGCCATGTGTTTCTGATTGTGGGTTAGTGAAGGAGATGGTGCAGTTCATGAGCGAGATGGTGGATTGGGAAAAGTACACTCCGGGCGTCTGCTTCGGCCCGAGTGGAGGAAAATCTGTCCTGACTGATACCGGAGTACGGTACACACTGAATGGCCAGCTTGCCTTGTATACAGCTGGGGGATATGAGTCCCTAGGATTGATTTGTGGAAAGTGCTCTGGCCTGACTACGCAGTTGAGGCCTTGGATCGTTTGTGGACGATGTGGGGAGCATCTGATCGAGGTTGCTGTCCCTGCGGAGAATGATGCCCCAAACTCACTGGTCGTCACCCGAGTCATGCAGGAAGCTGTTACCCCTGTCTCAGCGACTACCCCAAGACCCAGCGCACCGATCGTTATTAAAGGCTGAGGTCGAGCCCAACTACTCGCACTGATGTCTGAGCCACCCGAGAGGAAAATACCGGGGCCGGGTAAGCCAGTGAGAGGTGAGAGTGATGTGCCTGTGGGGGAAGTGATACCGGTGGCTGTAAAAGGGGATGTCGTGAGGGCGCCAATCAGGGCAAAGGCCAAGTGTAATTACCTGCCTGCCAAAGAGTGCTCGACCATCTCGGATTTGGACATTCCGTCCGATGGTCTGTCAGAACTCTTCTCGGACACCCTGTCCTACTCAGGAAAGTGATGACGAGTTAACTAGTAATGTGCAGGAGGATGAAGCACCAGCTACCACTACTGAAAACATAGAGATTATGCTGTCAGCCAGTGCAGCACCGCTGATTAGCATTGCCAGGTCCTGTGAGAAGGATCAAGGGAATCAATGGATTCCCACAGCCCAGCCTATCATGCCCATGCCAAGTTCCAAAGTGGATCGTAAACCACAGATGTTGCTGGGTGTTCAGTCCTGCGTGCCCCAGACGCATGTGTTCTACCTGGGTACGGAGACCCTAAGACCCTGCCTCGGCTGTCCAAAATACAGCACATTATAATAAAGAAGGTAACGTCTGAATACGGGTATTTGTATCCATACATACCAGCTCATCTGGAAGATGAGATCTTTGACAAAGAGGCTCAGTGGCTGTATGAGGCTGTGAGCAGTTTTCTACAAATTCCTCTCCACTTGGACTTTCCTAAGTTGTCACCTAAGATGGCTGCAAAATACCATTCTGTAGCAAATACCTGGGGCTACGGCTGGAAGATCAATTTGGATAGTGTGGTTATTCGCAGACCGGATAAAAGAGACAGTAAACGTGGATGCATCAAAGGGAAGGTGGGACTTTGAATTGAAGCGGTTGAAATGCAGAGGCAATGGTATAAATATAGAATTTTATTGGTATCAAATTGTTAAATTACGTTTATTACATATATGTACAAGATGTGGGCACGATAATACAGAGGTGTAAAAAACATAATTGCATAAAATAAATTCACAACAATCAAATGGATAGTATGCGACAGCAACATGGCCTAAACAGGCCAAACACAGCATGCTCGGCACCTGTATAGATGATCACATGGTAAAAGATCAAAAGATAGCTGGGTTCATATGGATAACATCATAGGCCATAATAAATGTGTCTGTAGCATCATGTAGCTCTACGCGTTTCGTGGATTCATTTCCACTCGTCAGGAGCTGATGCGACATATCCCTGTAAATATAATAATTAAAGTAAACCATACTCTGTTTAAAATTGAAAAATGTAAATTAAAATTTAAGAAATTTAACCCAGTGCACTCACCAGCCACAGTAGTGGGCGCAGTAGGGGGCAAGCAAGACACGGCGAATCGGGAGCATAGACCACGTCACGGGAGCTGAGGCGGCGTAATAGTGCACAACTAGCTTGGGAAGATGTAGGGGTGCCTATGAGGGTTTCCATGTGCCAGAATACAGGTATGTGATGCTGCAAATTGGAGATATCTGAAATCAAATGAAAATTTGTATTGTGAGATGGAAGGTGTATGAAATTAGAAATTAGAAAATATGAATGTGGGAAACGGTTGGTGTGTGAGTGGGATAGGGTGGTAGGTTGGGTGAGATATCTATACACCCAGTGTGTCCGCATGTGTAAGTGATGGCCAAAAAGTGCAGTATAGGTGTGAGAGTGGTTGTTGTGTGTATAAGGTGGGCTGACCTAAATGTGAATGTGACTGTGAGAAACTAAATCGTGAATGGAACAACAAAAAAGCAAAAGACCTGGAAGTGGGTAAAAATATGTGTAAACACAAACGTGCGGGGACATGCAAGTGAACAAAAGTGGACCTGACTCGAAGGACACTTACCCAAGTAGCATGTCATGCAACACCAGCGGTGGAGTGGCTGGTGTGCAGGGGCCCCAGGCGGAGACCAGCCAGATGAACAGCCGGCTCCGACTGAGGGTGCAGAGTATATACGCCGCCAACGCCACGTGCGTGACCATGGGAGGGGCGAAAAACGGCGTCCGCACCCGAGCCAAGACGCTCGGTGATTGGCGCCGAGACGCCCCCACATGCGTCACGCAGATGGTGCTCTCAGCGGCAGCGTGATGACGTCATGACTGACGCCAAGCGCTGGACGTGAGGACCGTGGCGCCGATGCGCGAGGGGGCGTCCGCCCGATCCTCAAGACACAGCTGTACAGGGAGAAAGGGGAGGACCCACAGGGCGCATCGCAGCTCCCGCGAATGTGGAAACCCCCCACACACCATGAGCAGGCTCAGGAACCCCAAACCCGCACACACCAACAGTGCGGCAAGAACACATGGATGTTGGAATCAGAAATTATATATCCGTAAACAATATTAGCTTGTATAAGCGTAAACAAGAGTAAAAAAAGGGTTTAAGCCAATTGAATTTGTGCCGGGAATGCCGTAATATTGCTGTCACTGGTAAGATAAATGCATACACCAATGTATCCAATGTTACTTGGCTGGCCCTAAAGTACGGATCCCCGTACGGGGAATACAAACATCTAAAAGTACATCTCACGCGTGGATAGCAGGGGAGCACTGCTAATCCAATTTTTCAACCGCTTCCATCCCTATATCTACGAGAAAACAAGGGGGAATGTGGGACTTTAAATGAGGTACACATACGTGCCTCCATCCCTATATTTGGATGCATCAAAGGGAAGGTGGGACTTTGAATTGAAGCGGTTGAAATGCAGAGGCAATGGTATAAATATAGAATTTTATTGGTATCAAATTGTTAAATTACGTTTATTACATATATGTACAAGATGTGGGCACGATAATACAGAGGTGTAAAAAACATAATTGCATAAAATAAATTCACAACAATCAAATGGATAGTATGCGACAGCAACATGGCCTAAACAGGCCAAACACAGCATGCTCGGCACCTGTATAGATGATCACATGGTAAAAGATCAAAAGATAGCTGGGTTCATATGGATAACATCATAGGCCATAATAAATGTGTCTGTAGCATCATGTAGCTCTACGCGTTTCGTGGATTCATTTCCACTCGTCAGGAGCTGATGCGACATATCCCTGTAAATATAATAATTAAAGTAAACCATACTCTGTTTAAAATTGAAAAATGTAAATTAAAATTTAAGAAATTTAACCCAGTGCACTCACCAGCCACAGTAGTGGGCGCAGTAGGGGGCAAGCAAGACACGGCGAATCGGGAGCATAGACCACGTCACGGGAGCTGAGGCGGCGTAATAGTGCACAACTAGCTTGGGAAGATGTAGGGGTCCCGATTCGCCGTGTCTTGCTTGCCCCCTACTGCGCCCACTACTGTGGCTGGTGAGTGCACTGGGTTAAATTTCTTAAATTTTAATTTACATTTTTCAATTTTAAACAGAGTATGGTTTACTTTAATTATTATATTTACAGGGATATGTCGCATCAGCTCCTGACGAGTGGAAATGAATCCACGAAACGCGTAGAGCTACATGATGCTACAGACACATTTATTATGGCCTATGATGTTATCCATATGAACCCAGCTATCTTTTGATCTTTTACCATGTGATCATCTATACAGGTGCCGAGCATGCTGTGTTTGGCCTGTTTAGGCCATGTTGCTGTCGCATACTATCCATTTGATTGTTGTGAATTTATTTTATGCAATTATGTTTTTTACACCTCTGTATTATCGTGCCCACATCTTGTACATATATGTAATAAACGTAATTTAACAATTTGATACCAATAAAATTCTATATTTATACCATTGCCTCTGCATTTCAACCGCTTCAATTCAAAGTCCCACCTTCCCTTTGATGCATCCAAATATAGGGATGGAGGCACGTATGTGTACCTCATTTAAAGTCCCACATTCCCCCTTGTTTTCTCGTAGATATAGGGATGGAAGCGGTTGAAAAATTGGATTAGCAGTGCTCCCCTGCTATCCACGCGTGAGATGTACTTTTAGATGTTTGTATTCCCCGTACGGGGATCCGTACTTTAGGGCCAGCCAAGTAACATTGGATACATTGGTGTATGCATTTATCTTACCAGTGACAGCAATATTACGGCATTCCCGGCACAAATTCAATTGGCTTAAACCCTTTTTTTACTCTTGTTTACGCTTATACAAGCTAATATTGTTTACGGATATATAATTTCTGATTCCAACATCCATGTGTTCTTGCCGCACTGTTGGTGTGTGCGGGTTTGGGGTTCCTGAGCCTGCTCATGGTGTGTGGGGGGT
The DNA here is from genome assembly GCA_037952925.1 of Lithobates clamitans. NCBI lineage: Eukaryota > Metazoa > Chordata > Amphibia > Anura > Ranidae > Lithobates > Lithobates clamitans. The sequence continues at coordinate 5,896,579 of JBBGZY010001206.1, forward strand.
TTCCACATTCGCGGGAGCTGCGATGCGCCCTGTGGGTCCTCCCCTTTCTCCCTGTACAGCTGTGTCTTGAGGATCGGGCGGACGCCCCCTCGCGCATCGGCGCCACGGTCCTCACGTCCAGCGCTTGGCGTCAGTCATGACGTCATCACGCTGCCGCTGAGAGCACCATCTGCGTGACGCATGTGGGGGCGTCTCGGCGCCAATCACCGAGCGTCTTGGCTCGGGTGCGGACGCCGTTTTTCGCCCCTCCCATGGTCACGCACGTGGCGTTGGCGGCGTATATACTCTGCACCCTCAGTCGGAGCCGGCTGTTCACTGGCTGGTCTCCGCCTGGGGCCCCTGCACACCAGCCACTCCACCGCTGGTGTTGCATGACATGCTACTTGGGTAAGTGTCCTTCGAGTCAGGTCCACTTTTGTTCACTTGCATGTCCCCGCACGTTTGTGTTTACACATATTTTTACCCACTTCCAGGTCTTTTGCTTTTTTGTTGTTCCATTCACGATTTAGTTTCTCACAGTCACATTCACATTTAGGTCAGCCCACCTTATACACACAACAACCACTCTCACACCTATACTGCACTTTTTGGCCATCACTTACACATGCGGACACACTGGGTGTATAGATATCTCACCCAACCTACCACCCTATCCCACTCACACACCAACCGTTTCCCACATTCATATTTTCTAATTTCTAATTTCATACACCTTCCATCTCACAATACAAATTTTCATTTGATTTCAGATATCTCCAATTTGCAGCATCACATACCTGTATTCTGGCACATGGAAACCCTCATAGGCACCCCTACATCTTCCCAAGCTAGTTGTGCACTATTACGCCGCCTCAGCTCCCGTGACGTGGTCTATGCTCCCGATTCGCCGTGTCTTGCTTGCCCCCTACTGCGCCCACTACTGTGGCTGGTGAGTGCACTGGGTTAAATTTCTTAAATTTTAATTTACATTTTTCAATTTTAAACAGAGTATGGTTTACTTTAATTATTATATTTACAGGGATATGTCGCATCAGCTCCTGACGAGTGGAAATGAATCCACGAAACGCGTAGAGCTACATGATGCTACAGACACATTTATTATGGCCTATGATGTTATCCATATGAACCCAGCTATCTTTTGATCTTTTACCATGTGATCATCTATACAGGTGCCGAGCATGCTGTGTTTGGCCTGTTTAGGCCATGTTGCTGTCGCATACTATCCATTTGATTGTTGTGAATTTATTTTATGCAATTATGTTTTTTACACCTCTGTATTATCGTGCCCACATCTTGTACATATATGTAATAAACGTAATTTAACAATTTGATACCAATAAAATTCTATATTTATACCATTGCCTCTGCATTTCAACCGCTTCAATTCAAAGTCCCACCTTCCCTTTGATGCATCCAAATATAGGGATGGAGGCACGTATGTGTACCTCATTTAAAGTCCCACATTCCCCCTTGTTTTCTCGTAGATATAGGGATGGAAGCGGTTGAAAAATTGGATTAGCAGTGCTCCCCTGCTATCCACGCGTGAGATGTACTTTTAGATGTTTGTATTCCCCGTACGGGGATCCGTACTTTAGGGCCAGCCAAGTAACATTGGATACATTGGTGTATGCATTTATCTTACCAGTGACAGCAATATTACGGCATTCCCGGCACAAATTCAATTGGCTTAAACCCTTTTTTTACTCTTGTTTACGCTTATACAAGCTAATATTGTTTACGGATATATAATTTCTGATTCCAACATCCATGTGTTCTTGCCGCACTGTTGGTGTGTGCGGGTTTGGGGTTCCTGAGCCTGCTCATGGTGTGTGGGGGGTTTCCACATTCGCGGGAGCTGCGATGCGCCCTGTGGGTCCTCCCCTTTCTCCCTGTACAGCTGTGTCTTGAGGATCGGGCGGACGCCCCCTCGCGCATCGGCGCCACGGTCCTCACGTCCAGCGCTTGGCGTCAGTCATGACGTCATCACGCTGCCGCTGAGAGCACCATCTGCGTGACGCATGTGGGGGCGTCTCGGCGCCAATCACCGAGCGTCTTGGCTCGGGTGCGGACGCCGTTTTTCGCCCCTCCCATGGTCACGCACGTGGCGTTGGCGGCGTATATACTCTGCACCCTCAGTCGGAGCCGGCTGTTCATCTGGCTGGTCTCCGCCTGGGGCCCCTGCACACCAGCCACTCCACCGCTGGTGTTGCATGACATGCTACTTGGGTAAGTGTCCTTCGAGTCAGGTCCACTTTTGTTCACTTGCATGTCCCCGCACGTTTGTGTTTACACATATTTTTACCCACTTCCAGGTCTTTTGCTTTTTTGTTGTTCCATTCACGATTTAGTTTCTCACAGTCACATTCACATTTAGGTCAGCCCACCTTATACACACAACAACCACTCTCACACCTATACTGCACTTTTTGGCCATCACTTACACATGCGGACACACTGGGTGTATAGATATCTCACCCAACCTACCACCCTATCCCACTCACACACCAACCGTTTCCCACATTCATATTTTCTAATTTCTAATTTCATACACCTTCCATCTCACAATACAAATTTTCATTTGATTTCAGATATCTCCAATTTGCAGCATCACATACCTGTATTCTGGCACATGGAAACCCTCATAGGCACCCCTACATCTTCCCAAGCTAGTTGTGCACTATTACGCCGCCTCAGCTCCCGTGACGTGGTCTATGCTCCCGATTCGCCGTGTCTTGCTTGCCCCCTACTGCGCCCACTACTGTGGCTGGTGAGTGCACTGGGTTAAATTTCTTAAATTTTAATTTACATTTTTCAATTTTAAACAGAGTATGGTTTACTTTAATTATTATATTTACAGGGATATGTCGCATCAGCTCCTGACGAGTGGAAATGAATCCACGAAACGCGTAGAGCTACATGATGCTACAGACACATTTATTATGGCCTATGATGTTATCCATATGAACCCAGCTATCTTTTGATCTTTTACCATGTGATCATCTATACAGGTGCCGAGCATGCTGTGTTTGGCCTGTTTAGGCCATGTTGCTGTCGCATACTATCCATTTGATTGTTGTGAATTTATTTTATGCAATTATGTTTTTTACACCTCTGTATTATCGTGCCCACATCTTGTACATATATGTAATAAACGTAATTTAACAATTTGATACCAATAAAATTCTATATTTATACCATTGCCTCTGCATTTCAACCGCTTCAATTCAAAGTCCCACCTTCCCTTTGATGCATCCAAATATAGGGATGGAGGCACGTATGTGTACCTCATTTAAAGTCCCACATTCCCCCTTGTTTTCTCAGAGACAGTAAACGTTTTGCCACAACGGTGAACGCCAAGAGAGAAACCTTGATCCTACCCGATCCCGGGTATTACTGGTAACCGTTGCAGGAAAATACCAATATCATCTCTGTGGAATTACAAATGTGCAGTTGTGGAGTCAAAGGACGCTTTGCTGAAGCTACTTTATTCTTTGTTCTTTGTTAATGGGGAACACTTCAGAAAGTTGTATCACCAGGACTGTGCGGGACTGAATGTTGCCGGCAGATACAGTGAGTGATACCTTAAGCCACATTGCCTAGAACTAAAGTTGTTGGGGTGTTCCACCCTGAAGATTGATCTGTGACTTCCAGACCGCGTTTGCAAATGATGAAGAGAATGTCTTTGTCTTCGGCTGTCATGTGGACAGACTGGGGATTTCTTTGCAAGGGACCTGTGTCCCTTGCATCATATTTTGGCTGCTTGCTTTTTTTTTTTTTTGAAAGCCTATGGCGTGCATAACACACCCAAAAAACTTCACCTGGTGCCAAAAAAATGTGCACACACATAAAGAGTGAACACAAAAAAGTGCAACTGGTACACAGATGTGCCAATTCCCTAATCCCCCGGGGCATTAGGCTCCAGACAGGGACAAAAGTACTTTACAATGGTCTATCTGGCCGAAAACAGACAGACCCCATTCTCTGGAGGGCCTGCCGAAACAGAACCCACCCAAATACTGGATGAAGCTCCCCCGAAGGGAGACCCCATGAGAGAGGGCGAACTAAGCCAAAAGGCCATGTCCACCCCTTCCCAAGACTTTCAGGGCTGGCCAGAGGACCTGCATCCTTACTCATCACACAGTGAGAAAACCGTGTACAAACATAAAAAGACAAAACGTGACAAACATAGGCATCAATTTAAATAAAATAAATAAAAAGAAAGTGGGGAAGGGATAGTGAAGAGGAGAGTGAAAAAGGTGGCCATTGTGTAAAACAATGACCAGGCCCTCCGGCCAGGAAATAAAAATTTCTCTGGTCCCAGCCAAAAGGCCCGGCCCAAGAGGCAGGCGCTAAAAAAGCGTGTTCTATGGTGCAGTGACCGTGGTGCCTCAAATCAAAGTGACTGCCACTCACAGTGATTATTCGGCACCCCTGGACTGCCACTCCAGGGGCACATACTCCATAGGCTTTCAAGACCAACCCTGGACCACGGCAGCCCCCACCACAGGCAGATAGGTATGAAGATCAGGGAGTTTGGTGAGAGCCCTACCCACCATCGCTCCCATCACTCCTTCCGATTTTACATTCGGGTAGATACTAACCACTCCCCCCCACCAGCAAAAGGGGAGTAAGCGTTCTCTACCGAATAACTGTCCGTAGCTAGAGCAACCACAATCCAGGCCAGAAGGCCAAGGACCCAACCCTCCGGCCAGACCAAGATGCAGCACCCATTCTCACCAGGAGCACCCTTCCAGGCGGCTCAGACTAAACCATTGGCTGGTCCCCAGTCTATCTGTCGGGCAACTCAGCATAGTCCCTGCTGAGTACCGCCCTTCCAGGCACTATAACACTATTGGATTTTCTGGCCCTCCCCAACGAGAGTGACACAGCGCCTCCTCTGGAAACTGATAAGAACAGATACTACACTTGATATTAGCCAAAAGGCCGAGAAGCTGCTTGGCTGCTTGTTGCCTGAGATGCAGTCATGCCCTTTGCTCAGAGTTGCCTTTGGAAAAAGAAAAGGAACTGCTGAGAAATGTAGTCCATTTGAAGTAGAGTTAATGGACGGTAACCTGTCATGGACACTGAGCATGTAGCTAGTTAGAATAGGCTGTGATATGGATATGATTGCCTATTTCTTCAAATAATGCACTCATATATCTACATCAGGACTGTTACTGATTAACCACTTGACGACCACCGCACGACGATGTACGTCGGCAGAGCGTCACGGGCAGGCAAAAGGACTTACAGGTACGTCCTTGCCTGCCCGCGGGTGGGGGGTCAGATTGGACCCCCCAGTGCCTGCGGCGGTCGGCAAATCCTCCCTGGCGATCGGTGGTGAGGGGGAGGCCATCCATTCGTGGGCCCCCTCGCGATCGCTCCCAGCCAATGGGATCATTTCCCTGCCTCTGTATTTTACACAGAGGCAGAGGAAATTATGTCATCTCTCCTTGGCTCGGCATTTTCCGTTCCGGCGCCGAGGAGAGAAGACTGGAATGTGAGTGCACAACACACACACATACAGTAGAACACGCCAGGTAAGCATTACACCGCCAATCCCCCCCCGATTACCCCCCGATTACCCCCCGATCACCCCCCCTGTCACACTGACACCAAGCAGTTTTTTTTTTTCTGATTACTGCATGGTGTCAGTTTGTGACAGTTAGTGTGGTGGGACAGTTACTGTTAGCCCCCTTTAGGTCTAGGATACCCCCCTAACCCCCCCAATAAAGTTTTACCCCTTGATCACCCCCCGTCACCAGTGTCGCTAAGCGATCATTTTTCTGATCGCTGTATTAGTGTCGCTGGTGACGATAGTTAGGGAGGTAAATATTTAGGTTTGCCGTCAGCGTTTTATAGCGACAGGGACCCCCATATACTTCCTAATAAAGGTTTTAACCCCTTGATTGCCCCCTAGTTAACCCTTTCACCACTGATCACCGTATAACTGTTACGGGTGACGCTGGTTAGTTCGTTTATTTTTTATAGTCTCAGGGCACCCGCCATTTATTACCGAATAAAGGTTTAGCCCCCTGATCGCCCGGCGGTGATATGCGTCGCCCCAGGCAGCGTCAGATTAGCGCCAGTACCGCTAACACCCACGCACGCAGCATACGCCTCCCTTAGTGGTATAGTATCTAAACGGATCAATATCTGATCCGATCAGATCTGTACTAGCTCCCCAGCAGTTTAGGGTTCCCAAAAACGCAGTGTTAGCGGGATCAGCCCAGATACCTGCTAGCACCTGCGTTTTGCCCCTCCGCCCGGCCCAGCCCACCCAAGTGCAGTATCGATAGATGACTGTCACTTACAAAACACTAAATGCATAACTGCAGCGTTCGCAGAGTCAGGCCTGATCCCTGCGATCACTAACAGTTTTTTTGGTAGCGTTTTGGTGAACTGGCAAGCACCAGCCCCAGGCAGCGTCAGGTTAGCGTCAGTACCGCTAACACCCACGCACGCACCGTACACCTCCCTTAGTGGTATAGTATCTGAACGGATCAATATCTGATCCGATCAGATCTATACTAGCGTCCCCAGCAGTTTAGGGTTCCCAAAAACGCAGTGTTAGCGGGATCAGCCCAGATACCTGCTAGCACCTTCATTTTGCCCCTCCGCCCGGCCCAGCCCAGCCCAGCCCACCCAAGTGCAGTATCGATCGATCACTGTCACTTACAAAACACTAAACGCATAACTGCAGCGTTCGCGGAGTCAGGCCTGATCCCTGCGATCGCTAACAGTTTTTTTGGTAGCGTTTTGGTGAACTGACAAGCACCAGCCCCAGGCAGCGTCAGGTTAGTGCCAGTACCGCTAACACCCACGCACGCACCGTACACCTCCCTTAGTGGTGTAGTATCTGTACGGATCAATATCTGATCCGATCAGATCTATACTAGCATCCCCAGCAGTTTAGGGTTCCCAAAAACGCAGTGTTAGCGGGATCAGCCCAGATACTTGCTAGCACCTGCGTTTTGCCCCTCCGCCCGGTCCAGCCCACCCAAGTGCAGTATCGATCGATCACTGTCACTTACAAAACACTAAATGTATAACTGCAACGTTCGCAGAGTCAGGCCTGATCCCTGCGATCGCTAACAGTTTTTTTGGTAGCGTTTTGGTGAACTGGCAAGCACCAGCGGCCTAGTACACCCTGGTCGTAGTCAAATCAGCACTGCAGTAACACTTGGTGACGTGGCGAGTCCCATAAGTGCAGTTCAAGCTGGTGAGGTGGCAAGCACAAGTAGTGTCCCGCTGCCACCAAGAAGAAGACAAACACAGGCCCGTCGTGCCCATAATGCCCTTCCTGCTGCATTCACCAATCCTAATTGGGAACCCACCACTTCTGCAGCGCCCGTACTTCCCCCATTCACATCCCCAACCAAATGCAGTCGGCTGCATGAGAGGCATTTTCTTTATGTCCTCCTGAGTACCCCTACCCAACGAACCCCCCAAAATAGATGTAGTGTCTGCAGCAAGCGCGGATATAGACGTGACACCCACTATTATTGTCCCTCCTGTCCTGACAATCCTGGTCTTTGCATTGGTGAATGTTTTGAACGCTACCATTCACTAGTTGAGTATTAGCGTAGGGTACAGCATTGCACAGACTAGGCACACTTTCACAGGGTCTCCCAAGATGCCATCGCATTTTGAGAGACCCGAACCTGGAACCGGTTACAGTAATAAAAGTTAGTTACAAAAAAAGTGTAAAAAAAAAAAAATATATATATATATATAAAAAAAAAAGTTGTCGTTTTATTGTTCTCTCTCTCTCTATTCTCTCTCTATTGTTCTGCTTTTTTTTACTGTATTCTATTCTGCAATGTTTTATTGTTATTATGTTTTATCATGTTTGCTTTTCAGGTATGCAATTTTTTATACTTTACCGTTTACTGTGCTTTATTGTTAACCATTTTTATGACTTCAGGTACGCCATTCATGACTTTGAATGGTTATACCAGAATGATGCCTGCAGGTTTAGGTATCATCTTGGTATCATTCTTTTCAGCCAGCGGTCGGCTTTCATGTAAAAGCAATCCTAGTGGCTAATTAGCCTCTAGACTGCTTTTACAAGCAGTGGGAGGGAATGCCCCCCCCCACCGTCTTCCGTGTTTTTCTCTGGCTCTCCTGTCTCAACAGAGAACCTGAGAATGCAGCCGGTGATTCAGCCAGCTGACCATAGAGCTGATCAGAGACCAGAGTGGCTCCAAACATCTCTATGGCCTAAGAAACCGGAAGCTACGAGCATTTCATGACTTAGATTTTGCCGGATGTAAACAGCGCCATTGGGAAATTGGGAAAGCATTTTATCACACCGATCTTGGTGTGGTCAGATGCTTTGAGGGCAGAGGAGAGATCTAGGGTCTAATAGACCCCAATTTTTTCAAAAAAGAGTACCTGTCACTACCTATTGCTATCATAGGGGATATTTACATTCCCTGAGATAACAATAAAAATGATTAAAAAAAAAAAAAAATGAAAGGAACAGTTTAAAAATAAGATAAAAAAGCAAAAAAATAATAAAGAAAAGAAAAAAAGCACCCCTGTCGCCCCCTGCTATCGCGCTAAGGCGAACGCAAGCGGCAGTCTGTCGTCAAACGTAAACAGCAATTGCACCATGCATGTGAGGTATCACCACGAAGGTCAGATCGAGGGCAGTAATTTTAGCAGTAGACCTCCTCTGTAAATCTAAAGTGGTAACCTGTAAAGGCTTTTAAAGGCTTTTAAAAATGTATTTATTTTGTTGCCACTGCACGTTTGTGAGCAATTGTAAAGCATGTCATGTTTGGTATCCATGTGCTCGGCCTAAGATCATCTTTTTTATTTCATCAAACATTTGGGCAATATAGTGTGTTTTAGTGCATTAAAATTTAAAAAAGTGTGTTTCTTCCCCAAAAAATGTGTTTGAAAATCGCTTTGCAAATACTGTGTGAAAAAAAAAAAATGAAACACCCACCATTTTAATCTGTAGGGCATTTGCTCTAAAAAAAATATAATGTTTGGGGGGTTCAAAGTAATTTTCTTGCAAAAGAAAATAATTTTTTCATGCAAAGAAAAAGTGTCAGAAAGGGCTTTGTCTTCAAGTGGTTAGAAGAGTGGGTGATGTGTGACATAAGCTTCTAAATGTTGTGCATAAAATGCCAGGACAGTTCAAAACCCCCCCAAATGACCCCATTTTGGAAAGTAGACACCCCAAGCTATTTGCTGAGAGTCATGTCGAGTCCATGGAATATTTTATATTGTGACACAAGTTGCGGGAAAGAGACAAATTTTTTTTTTTTTTGCACAAAGTTGTCACTAAATGATATATTGCTCAAACATGCCATGGGAATATGTGAAATTACACCCCAAAATACATTCTGCTGCTTCTCCTGAGTACGGGGATACCACATGTGTGAGACTTTTTGGGAGCCTAGCCGCGTACCGGACCCCGAAAAGCAAGCACCGCCTTCAGGCTTTCTAAGGGCGTAAATTTTTGATTTCACTCTTCATTGCCTATCACAGTTTCGGAGGCCATGGAATGCCCAGGTGGCACAAAACCCCCCCAAATGACCCCATTTTGGAAAGTAGACACCCCAAGCTATTTGCTGAGAGGTATAGTGAGTATTTTGCAGACCTCACTTTTTGTCACAAAGTTTTGAAAATTAAAAAAAAGAAAAAAAAAAGTTTTTTCTTGTCTTTCTTCATTTTCAAAAACAAATGAGAGCTGCAAAATACTCAATATATCATTTAGTGACAACTTTTTGTAAATTTTTTTTTTTTGTCATTATTCAATCACTTGAGACAAAAAAAAAAAATATTCAATGGGTTCAACATGCCTCTTAGCAATTTCCTTGGGGTGTCTACTTTCCAAAATGGGGTCAATTGGGGGGGGGGGGGGGTTGTAATAATAATAATAATAATAAATATACGCTTATTGACATTTTTTTTCCAAAGACATGTGGCCGAATACATTTTGGCCTAAATGTATGACTAAAATTGAGTTTTTTGGATTTTTGTTATAACAAAGTAGAAAATATCATTTTTTTTCTAACTTTTCGGTCTTTTTCCGTTTATAGCGCAAAAAATAAAAACCGCAGAGGTGATCAAATACCATCAAAAGAAAGCTCTATTTGTGGGAAGAAAAGGTGCATCTTCCTTGGCTAATGAGAGACAGAGATCTAGCCGGATGACAACACTAACCCTATATATATTTTTACAACTGTATATATTAGATAGTTAGGTGATAGCATTATTGCTTACTTGCTTTCAAAATGTACATAACTATTTTTGATACTTGAATGTCATACGTGACTAATTACTTTTCATGTGATACCAATGTTTATTCATGTGGCACGCCACACATACAGTGGAGACGGAAAGTATTCAGATCCCCTAGAATTTTTCACTCTTTATTATATTGCAGCCATTTGCTAAACTCATTTAAGTTCATTTTTTTCCTCATTAATGTACACACAGCACCCCATATTGACAGAAAAACACAGAATTGTTGACATTTTTGCAGATTTATTAAAAAAGAAAAACTGAAATATCACATGGTCCTAAGTATTCAGACCAGTGGCGTTATTACCAGGGTCGCAACAGTGGCACTTGCGACGGGGCCCGGCATTCCGCCACTGTGGGGGGGGGGGCCCAGCAGGGTTGTTATTCACACACGGCTCTGAGCGGAGATCTGTGTCTGTCTTGGAACAGTAGCACAGAGACCGGCATTAACGTTCTATTTGCCCGTCCTCTCTGGCAGGGGATGGGAGAGGACACACAGCTGATCTCACTGCTCCCCCTTCTCCCCCCTCCTGTGTGTTCCACGGGAAATGTGAGCTCCTTAGCTTCGCACTTGACTGCCTGCGGATCGATCACACAGGAGAGGGGAGGGGGGAAAAGGGGGAGCAGCGAGATCAGCTGTGCGTCCTCTCTCATTCCCCGTGAGAGAGGACGGACGGGCAAATAGAACGTTAATGCCGGTGTCTCTGTGCTACTGTTCCATGACAGACACCGCTCTACGCACAGAGCCGTCAGCCGTGCTGTCCTGAGAAGGCAGACGGCACTGATGGAAATTAATAGCATTCACTGATGAGCACTGATAGAAGGCACTAATGGGCACTGATGAGCACTGATAGAAGGCACTAATGGGCACTGATAGGAGGCACTAATGGGCACCGATGGGAGGCACTGATGGAAGGCACTAATGGGCACTGATAGAAGGCACTGATGGGCACTGATAGGAGGTATTTATGGGCACTGATAGAAGGCACTGATGAGCACGGATAGGCTGCACTGATAGGTGGCATTGATGGGCACTGATAGGTGGTACTGATGAGCACTGAGGAACACTGATAGGCAGAACTCAGGCAGTATTGATGGGCAGAATTGAAGAGTACTGATAGGTGGCACTGATGGACGCTGTTAGGCGGCATTAATGAGCACTGATAGGTGGTGCTGATAGGCAGAATTGATGGGCACTAATAGGCGGCATTAATGAGCACTGATAGGTAACACTTGTAGGTGGAAGTGATGGGCACTGATAGATGGCACTGATGATTGGGGCACTGATTTTAGCAAACTCCATGCGGGCTTTCATGTGTCTTGCACTGAGGAGAGGCTTCCGTTGGGCCACTCTGCCATAAAGCCCCGACTGGTGGAGGGCTGCAGTGATGGTTGACTTTCTACAACTTTCTCCCATCTCCCGACTGCATCTCTGGAGCTCAGCCACAGTGATCTTTGGGTTCTTCTTTACCTCTCTCACCAAGGCTCTTCTCCCCCGATAGCTCAGTTTGGCCGGACGGCCAGCTCTAGGAAGGGTTCTGGCTGTCCCAAACGTCTTCTATTTAAGGATTATGGAGGCCACTGTGCTCTTAGGAACCTTAAGTGCTGCAGAAATTTTTTTGTAACCTTGGCCAGATCTGTGCCTTGCCACAATTCTGTCTCTGAGCTCTTCAGGCAGTTCCTTTGACCTCATGATTCCCATTTGCTGTGACATGCACTGTGAGCTATAAGGTCTTATATAGACAGGTGTGTGGCTTTCCTACTCCATTCCAATCAGTATAATCAAACACAGCTGGACTCAGATGAAGGTGTAGAACCATCTCAAGGATGATCAGAAGAAATGGACAGCACCTGAGTTAAATATATGAGTGTCACAGCAAAGGGTCTGAATACTTAGGACCATGTGATATTTCAGTTTTTCTTTTTTAATAAATCTGCAAAAATGTCAACAATTCTGTGTTTTTCTGTCAATATGGGGTGCTGTGTGTACATTAATGAGGAAAAAAATTAACTTAAATAATTTTAGCAAATGGCTGCAATATAACAAAGAGTGAAAAATTAAGGGGGTCTGAATACTTTCCGTCCCCACTGTATGTTGTTCTATTGTTATACTGTTAACCCTTTCCCTGTTCTCCCCATCCCAGTTTTTGCCAGGACATTCGCTCTCAGGCTTGGGAGCTCAAATTATATTTTTCTGCAAACTCTGAGACGTAGTTTCTTGGGCAGGGTGAGGATGTAGCACCCAGGGGTTTAATCAGGGAGCTCCTCACAAATTTACTTGCCAGGAGTCATTATCTTGGTCGATTGATAGAGATCAATTGATTTCTTCCTAAGTTTGGCCTTGTTGTACTTTTCCCCTCTATCACTAGGTGGCCGGGTGCTTGGTGGTACTAGATACGAGAAGGGCAACCCAAGGTCAGGTTATAGGTATATGGAGTTGCTCAGCCAATGGGCAGGTGTTTTCTGGAATCCCTTGGCCTGCTGGGTGAACCTATATATTCAGGTGAGGTCAGGTGATCTATGTTCTGTGCTTTCTGGACGCCTGTCTAGGTGGATGTGTGTTGTACACCCTGGACTGCTAGGCCAAAGATTGGGCCTATCCTGGGGGCATCTGGCTGCTAGGCTGTGTGAGGGCCTATCCAGAAGTAAAGAGAGCAGCCCAGGGTTGGGATTGCGGCTTGCTGTCCAACCAGAAGCTATGGTTCTGTCGGCCGGAGAACCTGTCAGTGGTCGGAGGTAGAAGGGAAGCCGTCGCCACAAAGGGACCAACCACCTTTACCAGGGACCACAGTGAGTAACTTAAGCAAGTACCGGAACCATATTGTCACTGAAGGGGCACGGTGGAGAATCGGGAAACTTCAGGCGGTGATCAAGTCAGGGACCCAACTCACAGAGGAGACGCTTGCAGAGTAGCCTTGTGAGTCAAGTCAGGGACCTCACTGGTTAGCAGGGGTGAAGCTTGAAAAGTATCTGGAGTGCCAAGCTAGGGACCCAGCAGGGAAGCGTGGGTGATGCTTGAGGAGATACCACTGCCAACCTTGGAGGAGCTCAAGGGATTCAGAGTCAGTGAATCTAGCAAGAGACCAGGTGCTCAGTGTTGAAGAACTACAAGAGGCAGTTGTAGTGAAGCTGAAAAGACTGTTACATTTGAGTTAGGAACTGTTAAAGACTATTACCATAGGAGACAGCATTCCTGCATGTGCAGATGAATGTTGCGCTTTCCTGGGGCCTTTCCCTGCACAGGTGTCTTCCTATTGAAGTCTCAGAGTCTGCCAATTGAATCTAAAACTACTTAAGGGTGTCCTGGCCCTAACCCTCTTTTCCCCAAAATACAAAAAGGACTGTCAAAAGAAATAAAACCTCTTTTACATCCACGAAGTGTCTGGCGCCCAATGACTTTCACCATCTATGCACCCACTATGCCTCACAACCCACTACATATTGAAGGATGTCAGCTATCTTTGGCCTTGGAGGTCCTCATTAGACTGGACACACTTGTATCAACGGTTCAGGATGGTGGCGGTGGTGTAATGGTGTGGGGGATATTTTCTTGGCACACTTTGGGCCTCTTAGTATTAATTGAGCATTGTTTAAACACCACAGCCTACCTGAGTATTGTTGCTGACATGTCCATCTCTTCATGACTATAGTGTACCCATCTTCTGGTGGCTCCTTCCAGCAGGATAATGCACCATGTCACAAAGCTCAAATCCTCTCACCACTGGTTTCTTGAACATGACAATGAGTTCACTGCACTCCAATGGCCTTCACAGTCACCACATCCCAATCCAATAGAGCACCTTTGGGATGTGGTGGAACGGGAGATTCGCACCATGGATGTGCAGCGGACAGACCTGCAGCAACTGCGTGATGCGATCATGTCAATTTGGACCAAAATCTCTGAGGAATGTTTCCAACACCTTGTTGAATCTATGCCATGAAGAATTAAGGCAGTTCTGAAGGCAAAAGGGGGTCCAACCCGGTACTAGCAAGGTGTACCTAATAAAGTGACCATTGAGTGTATATTACAACACTTCTTGGTTCGGTTGTCACTTTCTCTAGCCGTGGTGGCCAGGGAAGAAGATAATGGAGTGTGAAGTTTATCACTTTGAGTTTGATAAACCATTGCATTAATATTGTGTGACATAAAAAATGGCTTTCAGGTAAAGGGGATCCGGGTGTCTCTAAAGGTGCCCAACCATTTTCATAGGGCTCTGAAGGTGCCTGAAAATGTTTGATAAACAGCTGCGCAAGTCATATGCAACATAAAAAAAAAAAATTTGCATTTACCTCCATTTTAGGCTGGGTTCACACCTATGCGAATCCGGCCACATATCTGCAGAGTGGCTTGGGCTCCGTTTCAGGGCCGAATTCAGGCAAAAACTTGGCCCTGAATCGTCCCTGAAACAGAGAACAGGGATGCACCGGACCCTTGCTGCGAGCCGCATTCGTCGGAGGTGTGAACCCAGCCTTATTCTCCACGTCCCTTGCGTTCAGAAAATATAGACCACCCACTATAACCCGTTAAAGCATGGACGCCACTAGACTGCTGAAGGTACTGTATGCTGCAATATCTGACACAAAGTCATCAGTAGCAGATCCTTTGCGAGATGGGGGCTTCACAGATCAGTGTTTTTTCAGTACACCCCACAGCTGCTCAATTGGGTTGAGGTCAGAAGCATTTGGAGGCCAAGTCAATACCTTAAGCCCAATGTTTTCCTCAAACCACTCTTGAATTTATCAGACCAGGCCACCTTCTTCTATTGCTCCATGGTCCAGTTTTGATGCCGACGTACCCATTGTAGGTGGTTTTGGCTTTGGACACAGGCCAGCATGGGCACCCCGACCCATCTGCAATGATGCAGCCCCATAACACAACAAACTGTGATGCACTGTATGTTCTGACACCTTTCTATAAGAACCAGCATTAACTTTTTCAGCATTTTGACCTACAGTGCATCCGGAAATTATTCACAGCGCTTCACTTTTTCTACATTTTGTTATGTTACAGCCTTATTCCAAAATGGATTAAATTCATTGTTTTCCTCAAAATTCTACAAACAATACCCCATAATGACAATGTGAAAGAAGTTTGTTTTAAATCTTTGCAAATTTATTAAAAATAGAAAAATGAAAAAAAAAAAAAAAAAAACATGTACATATACACAGCCTTTGCTCAATACTTTGTTGAAGCACCTTTGGCAACAATTACAGCCTCAAGTCTTTTTGAGTATGATGCTACAAGCTTGGCACACCTATTTTTGGGCAGTTTCTCCCATTCTTCTTTGCAGAACCTCTCCTCTCAAGCTCCATCAGATTGGATGGAGAGTGTCGGTGCACAGCCATTTTCAGATCTCTCCAGAGATGTTTATTCAGGCTTAAGTCTAGGCCACTCAAAGACATTCACAGAGTTGTCCCATATCGACTCCTTTGTTATCTTTGCTCTGCGCTTAGGGTTGTTGTGCTGTTGGAAGATGAACCTTCACCTCAGTCTGAGGTCCAGAGTGCTCTGGAGCAGGTTTTTTTTTTAATCATGGATGTCTCTGTACATTGCTGCATTCATCTTTCCCTCGATCCTGTGTAGTCTCCCAGTTCCTGCCACTGAAAACATCCCCACAGGATGATGCTACCATCGCCATACTTCACTGTAGGGATGATATTGGCCAGGTGATGAGCAATGCATGCTTTCCTCCAGACATGGCACTTGCCATTCAGGCCAAAGAAGTAAATCTTTGTTTCATCAGACCAGAGAATTTTGTTTCTCATGGTCTGAGAGTTCTTCAGGTGCCTTTTGGCAAACTGCAGGCGGGCTGTCATGTGCCTTTTACTGAGGAGTGGCTTCTGTCTGGCCACTCTAGCATACAGGCCTGATTGAAGTGCTGCAGAGATGGTTATTCATCTGGAAAGTTCTCCTCACTCCATAGAGCAACGCTGGAGCTCTGTCAGAGTGACCATCGGGTTCTTGGTCACCTCCCTGACAAAGGCCCCTCTCCCCCGATTGCTCAGTTTGCCCAATCAATGAGGAGTCCTGATGGTTCCAAACTTCTTCCATTTACAGATGGAGGCCACTGTGATCATTGGGACCTTAAACGCTGCAGAAATTTTTCTGTACCCTTCCCCAAATCTGTGCCGCGATACAATCCCGTCTTGGAGGTCTACAGGCAATTCCTTGGACTTGGACTTGTGGGACAGGTGTGTGCCTTTCCAAATCGTGTCCAATCACCTGAATTTACCACAGGTGGACTTCAATCAATTTGTAGAAACATCTCAAGGATGATCAGTGGAAACAGGATGCACCTGAGCTCAATTTTGAGTGTCATGGCAAAGGCTGTGAATACTTTTGTATGTGTGATTTTTTTTTTTGTTTTTTTTTAAAAATAAATTTGCAAAGATTTCAAACAAACTTCTTTCACGTTGTCATTATGAGGTATTGTTTGTAGAATTTTGAGGAAAATAATGAATTTAATCCATTTTGGAATAAGGCTGTAGCATAAAAAAAAAAAAAAAAAAAATGTGAAAAAAGTGAAGCGCTGTGAATACTCTTTGGATGCACTGTACAGTAGCTCCTCTATTGGACCGAATTACATGGGCTAGCCTTCCCTGCCCATCAATGAGCCATGGCTGGCTGACACAGGTGATCGCATTATCAAACCAGAGAGGTTTGAAAATAGGCAAGTATTACACATCTTAGTCAGCATAGGTGTTAGGAGGGGGTAGGAGAAATTTTTTTAGACTAGTAGGGTTTAGACTGTAATCCTTCCCAATAGCCCAGTGACGAGGTTCAAAAATGGACACTGCCCCCACATAGCATTGCTGGGTTTCCTCTTCCACCCGTCAGGATGGAGAGTGGGGAAGGAGCCGGTAAATGTGTCATGTATCTGCCCCCTCCTCGTCTTAATGAGTCAACCACTGAGTTTTTTTTTTTCCCCATTCATAGCAGGGGCATAGTAAATGGTTTACTATTCCTCAGTTTATGAATGAAAGGGAAGCTCTGTACAGAGCTATTCCTGTTCATTCTGTGCAGCTAAGGCCACAGAGAAAGGGACCGATGAATCCGTCCTAAGTCCCTTTCTCGGTCTCAAAAGTGAAACATCAGGGGTCTGTTTAGAGCCCTGATATTTCAAAGCCCCTAATAGGGGTCCTACAAATCATGTAAAAAAAAAAAAAAAAAAAAAAAGGGGTAAAAAAAAATAATAAAATAAACTGACACCTGTGGCGGAACTACCAGGGTCGTACTTACGACTGGGCTCTGGCATTCTGCCACCATAGGGGGCCACAAGATGGCAGGAAGGTGGCCCGCTGCAGCACTGTAATAAAGGGTCCCATGATTGGAGTACAGGGCCCTAGGATCAGTGGGAAGGGCCCAGTCTGGCCCTAGTTACGCCTCTGCTGGAATTGATCTATTCATGTTCTTAAAAAAAAAAAAAAAAAACAATTATGGAGAGACTGGTCTGCTATGCTCATCAAGACAGACACCAGCACATTATAAGCTCATGTGTCTAAATTTACATTACATTTTTTCCCCCAATTTTGCCAATCAAAATCTTGTGTGTACTTTAGCGCCATTTCCCCTGACAGCAAAATTCAGTTCATGGGATTCTGTCCATTTATCAGTACAGGCATGTCCAAAAGTTTTGAGAATAACACAAATTCATTTTCACAAAGTCTGCTGCTTCAGTTTTTATGATGGCAATTTGAAAATGAACTTGATCACATAAAAACCCCCTTTTCACTGCATTTGTGAAGAAGGCTTCAGGGCGCCCAAGAAAGTCCAGCAAGTGCCAGGACCATCTCCAACAATTAAGCTGTGGGATTGAGGCATCACCAGTGCAGAGCTTACTCAGGAATGGCAGCAGGCAGGTGTGAGTGCATCTGCATGCACAGTGAGGTGAGGACTTTAGGAGGATGGACTAGTGTCAAGAAGGGCAGCAAAGAAGACCCTTCACTCCAGGAAAAACATCAGGGACAGACTGATATTCTGTCATTTTCTCTGATGAATCCCCTTTCCGATAGTTTGGGGCATCCAGAAAAAAACCTTGTCTGGAGAAGAAAAAATTAGCCTTACCATCAGTTCTCCTGTGTCATGTCAACAGTAAAGCATACTGAGACAATTCATGTGTCGAATTACTTCTCAGCCAAGGGAGTGGGCTCACTCACAATTTTGCCTAAGAACACTGCCATGACTAAAGAATGGTACAAAAACATCCTGAGAGCAACTTCTTCCAATCATCCAAGGACAGTTTGGTGAGGAACAATGCCTCTTCCAGCATGATGGAGCACCTTGAATTAAGGCAAAAGTGATAAGTGCTTGGGGAACAAAACACTGAAATTTTAAATCCATGGCCAGGAAACTCCCCAGACCTTAATCCCATTGAGAACTTGTGGTTAATTAAGAGGCGAGTGAACATTAAAAAAACCCAAAAAAAACACCACAAATTCTGACAAGCTCCAAGCATCGATCATGCAAGAATGGGCTGCCATCAGTCAGGATGTGGCCCAGAAGTTGATTGACAGCCTGCCAAGGCGATCTGCAGAGGTCTTGAAAAAGAAGGGCCAACATTGCAAATATTGACTCTGCATAAACTTAATGTAATAGTCAATAAAAGTCTTTGACACAAATGAAATGCTTGTAATTATACTTCAGTATATCATAGTAACATCTAACAAAAAGATTTCAAAACACTGAAAAAATTAATATTTGTGTCATTCTCAAAACTTTTGGCCATAGCTGTAGACCTGTTCACAAAGTAAAACACAAGGTAAAACAAAGACTATAACACAGTGAAACTGAGCAAAAATCTTTTTATTATTTTTATTTTTTTACATTGGTATATTTTTTTTCCAACAGATTTTTGTTTTCCTTAATCAGACAGTATTTGATACAAGAAAGGGGAGCAGG
Organism: Lithobates clamitans; assembly: GCA_037952925.1. Lineage (NCBI taxonomy): Eukaryota > Metazoa > Chordata > Amphibia > Anura > Ranidae > Lithobates > Lithobates clamitans. The sequence goes on from JBBGZY010001206.1 coordinate 5,915,741, forward strand.
GAGAGGGATCCAATTAAAAATCTACTGACAGGAATCAACACCTCACCTACAAGAAGGAATCTTGCAATTAAGGGGTTAAAAAAAGTCCATCTCCCACCCCGCCCCTTTCTGGGGCAAAAAAACCCACCTAAATATATATTTATATTTATATATTTACAAGCAATTATGTCTTCCTAGGTCATCAGTCATAAAAATAGTGTAGGAGCCTACCCTATAGAACTAGGGAGATGTCCATATTAATTATAGCTTTGTGTTAAAAATATAGGGTGGAGAGCCTCTGTATATTATCTGCAAATGATTTACAAGTTAGAAGTTTATCATAGAACCCCCCATTCTCCGTTATAAGATATGCACCTTAAAACTTAAAAGAGGTTAAAGACCTAGAGCTGAGTGGAAGAAAAGGACATGGATGCAAAGCCCTGCTTAATATTTACACAATTGTTTTTCACATCATTTGGTAAAATTGGTTAGATGCAGCTTAAATCAGACAATTAGTGGGCGAGTTTAAAAGGTTAGGGTAACAAGATGCACACAAAAAAAAAGAAAAGAAAGAACGAAAAAAAAGAAAAGAAAAAAAGACAAAAAACCCCTGGAAAAAACAAAAGACAAAAAAACAAAAAAACAAACAAACAAAAAAAACAGTTACACGGGCTAATGGCGAGTTTAGAGATACAGGTATGGTGTGGGAATGGAGTGTTCTGATTGGCTCAGACATGCACCGACATGCTGTTTAGGTCTGTTCTATTGTGCTTAACTCATGCTTGTGTTTGGAGGTCATGTGACTCAACAACTACAGTATGTCTGTGTCCTAAAAGAGTAATCCTATGGGATGAGCACCTGCCAGTGTGAAGAGCAGCATAAATAGTAGCACTGCATAAAGTAAAAAAAAATGTGCACATTATGCTAAACATAGGTAAATACGGTGCAATAATGTGGAAACAGCACAGTATTTCACCTGGGGAAAAAGTGCAGAAGGTGCATATAATAAATAGGATATTTAATTAGAAAAAGGGCTTCTTTGACACTATGGAGCTCACACAAGCCATAAATGCTGTCAAACACACCAGTGCTCAAGCCACAAGTTTGTCAGTCCAGACCTGAAGTCAGCAAGGAACTTGTCCTACTGTCTTCTTCCTGAGGTCGATCCAAAGAAAAAAAAAACAAAAAAAAAAAAAACAAACAAACTGGCAGGTGCAATCTTCATAGGACTTAAAGTGGTTGTAAACCTCAGACATGAAATATGAACAAAGCATATCCCTCTATAGTGTGTGCTTGTCTCAACTAAGAGTAACAAGTGTCATTTCTCTCTGCTGCTTCGTTCCTCTGCTATCAGCATGACTCACTTCTGACAAGTTTTCCTGACACCAAGAGAAAAATGGTGACAGGGGAGGGAGCTCCAGCTGATTGACAGCCTCAGCTCTGTTCCTGGGTGCCTTGTCAAGGGAGGTGTCCCTTCCCTCCAACCAGCTTCCAAGTGTAATTTTAACTCTCTGCCCCATTTTTTTTAACCGACAGCTCAGACAAACTTTATAAATTCTAGACTTATAATGGATGTAGAGAAAAGATTGCAAATAACTTATGTAGGAGAATTTGTTTCATCTCTGTGTATCACCTGAGGACAGTCACTTCACTGGGTATATGTAAGGGTTTACAGCCACTTTAAAGGTTCTTTACCAGCTCAGTTACGTCTGAACCAAGACAGACGCAACTGAGGGCAAATGGGACAAAGAGGCACTGAAGGCATCCGTATATCTAATGCCGCGTACACACAAGCGGACTTTACGGCAGACTTTGCCCGACGGACTTTCTGAATGAATGGACTTGCCTACACACAATCCACCAAAGTCCGTCGAATTCGTACGTGATGGCGTATGACCGGACTAAAACAAGGAAGTTCATAGCCAGTAGCCAAAAGCTGCCCTAGCGTGGCTTTTTGTCCGTCAAACTAGCATACAGACGAGCGGACTTTTCGACCGGACTCGATTTCGACGGATTGATTTAAAACATGTTTCAAATCTAAGTCCGTCCAACTTTTGAGAAAACAAAGTCCGCTGGAGCCCACACATGATCGAATTGTCTGACGAAATCCAGTCCGCCGGGCAAAGTCTGCCGTAAAGTCCGACTGTGTGTACGTGGCATAAGAAGCTTTCCTCTTCCATCACTAAAGAATTCTCTTCATTGGGTAAGGAGTGGAAATGGATTCTTAGCCTGGATTACCAAGCAGCTCCTTCTTGGCCACTTTGCTTGCATCGGAAATTCACTGATTTTAATGCGTAATCCAGAGATAATGCCTTGCAGTCTCTCATCTGTACAGCTCCCCTACTAGGTAATATGAGGAACTAAAACCTAGTACACACTATTCATTTTTATTTTTTACTTAAACCAGCAGGGCTGAAAAAAAAAAAAAGACAGCTCCAGGGGAGCTGCTGTACTAATCATGCGATGTTATAGCACAGCGATCTCCTCTGCTGTGCTATTGTGTTCTGAAAGGGGGACATCCCCCCCACCAGAACACTCAGACATTGGCTGAGAGCGCTGACCAGGAGCCGATCGGCAGACCTTTCTCGGTCATGCCCCATTGACAGAAGCCAGCCAAATGTCGGCCGGTTTCTATCGAACAGACCGATGCCGCTTGACATTTGGCCATTGTGTACTAGGCTTAACTAAACTATCCAGTCAATCAGACATGCTGTTGCACTAAATAGCTGTTGGTAGATCTTAGGAGTTAGATTGTAACGTGTGGTAAAGCTATATGGATTTGCTATAATGCCAGCCATTAAGGTGGACCATGCATGGTAAAAAGGAGAGATTGTAAATTCAGCTATGTTACACTGACAACACAAAGTCACATGCATGCTTTGTCAGCATGCACAGAATACAGGCGATGAATGTAAAGCAAGAATACACAGGACACGCCTAGGGACAGACCGTGGGACGTGACACCTAAAGCTTGAGTAATGTTTTAAACCAGCAGTCATTAAAAATGGTCCTCTAAAATAGAAAGCACACACTTATTCACATAATAGATTAACAATTTCTAACAAACGTAAAAATGGATTTCAATGTAACAGTAAACTAATCATCATATTTCTTCTATACATAGAGAAGAAAGAAACCATATGGACAGATTATTTTAAATGCAAATGTGCAAAGTTATTACAATTTAAGAAATATTGTTTGATAGATTTCCTTTACTCATGCTGGCTTTAAATGAGCTGATATGGCAAAGCCTCTAATGTAGTATGAGAATCTCAGTGGTTTAGCAAAGTAAAGCCCAATTAAACTTTCAGTTTTAATTACCTAAAAAATATTCCATTTGTTCCAACTAATCTTACACAGTCTGCTTTCCTCATAAATCAGGCTGGCCTGTGTAATAAAGCCTTTCCCCTGCCAGCTGCTGTAAAGTGGGGTCCTTGCTCTTTGTGGAGGAGCGGTGATCTCTCTGCAGAGGTCCAACTTGCTCCACGAAGAATCAGAGCCGCAGGGAGCATGAGCTTTGCTAATTGTAGAGCTATAAGACCCCTTTCACATGAACAGGCCCGCCTTTTAGGTCAACCCAATTGGAACCTGCATTCTCCATTCTGGAGCAGTGGGTGTAAAAGAGACGTATGTTTACACCTGCCTACATCCGATCCAAGCCACTAAAAACATCCACCAGATCAGATGACAGTCAGGTCAGTCTGTTTACATGCAACTGCCCATAGAGAAGAGCTGGTCGTGTCTGCTCTGTACAAGTAGAACGGAAACAGACCTGTCATCTGCCTGCTCGGCGGAAATCAGCAGACAGATTCCCTGCTGAGCAAGTGGATCAAAGGCGAAGTCCGCCCCATGTGAAAGGACCCCAAGTCAGACTCAGGGGAATATCCGACCTCTGCATTGGAACCACTGATCTCACACAGAGAGCAAGGGTCCTCCCTCTGCAGCTGCTGGCAGGGAACAAGGTTTTCTACTCCGGGTGTGTCTGCTTTAGAAAGAAAACAAACTTTAAGGCCTCTTTCACACGGGGCGGATCAGTGATGATCCGCCCCGTGAACATCCGCTTGCTCAGCGGGGATAGCTCCGCCGATCCCCGCTGAGCAGGAAGATGACAGGTGCATCGCTGCACGCTGTGCAGCGACGGACCTGTCAGAGCGCCGCTCTCCCCTATGGGGGGATCGGATGATGACGGTCCGTAGTGTCCGTCGTCATCCGATCCGATAACGGAGGGAAAAGTAGGTTTTTCCTCCGTTACACTTTTCGGATCGGAGCGGGGTCGGATGTCAGCGGACATGTCACCGCTGACATCCGACGCTCCATAGGGATGACTGTATGTCCGTTTTTCATCCGAAAACGGAAGGATGAAAAACGGACATACGGATCCCCGTGTGAAAGAGGCCTAAGACACTGAACACCTTGTTTGTTGAACCTGGAATTTATTTAGCCAATTTAAAATGAAGTTTCATTTTGGGCTTAAATTGTTACAAACAAGTGTTCTGTGCAATGGTGTTTTCTAGCATGGTCAAAAAAAAAAAAAAAAAAATCTTTCAGCGCTAGTTTGAAAGCTTCAGGTTAATAAGAGATACGCTTCACAAGCAGTTCTACAAGATTAATTATGGCTCATCACAGGGGCCGTTTAAAGTAGAATTTTAGCCTTTATATTAAATTATTTTTAAATTTTGGTTAGAGTAGAGCTACCATTGCTGACTTGGTTTGAGGATGCAAGCTCAGCAAGCTGTCATCTCATCCTTCCTTTACAAACTGAACCCCAGATCTAGGCAATTTTCTTCTCTTTATTAAATAGTCCCAAAACAGCTGTTTCCTGCAGAAATTAATTGCTGCCACTAGATGTCCTTCGTCTTCTGGGTGACGCCCAAGCACAGGGACCCACCAGAGCACTCTGCGCTCACATACAATGATGCAAAGAACATCATGATTTGATAACATCAGTGCTGCTCTCTGCATCATTGAGGATAACCCATAGCTGAGGAGCAGAAGGGGAAGCAACTTTAAAGTGATTGTAAAGGCAGATTTACATTTTTTTTTTTAAAGTAACAAAACATGTTATACTTACCTGCTCTGTGCAATGGTTTTGCACAGAGCAGTCCTGATCCTCCTTTGCCCGGGTCCCCTCCTGGCAATTCTGGCGCCTCTCACATGCATCAAGTCACTTGCTATAGGGGCACTCATGCATGCTGGCTCCCGAGCCAGCTTTGTGTGTCCATAAGACTTAAGTGCGTGGCTCGGCCCTGATCTCACTATCTGTGTTTGAGCCAAGGAGGATAGAGAGACCCGAGAGAGCCTCTGCTCTCGTGCACATCACTGGACCAAAATCAGGCTCAGCTAAGTATTTAGGGGGACTGGGGGAGAGCTGCATGCAAAAGTATTTTTTTACCTTAATGCAGAGAATGCATTAAGGTAAAAAAACCTTCTGCCTTTATAACCACTTTAACTGCAAACTTCTGAAAGAGTCCTGCCTAACAGTACACACTGGTAATACTTTTATTAGAAAAGCTTCTGCTGTGCCCCTCTCCGATTTCGTTCCACTTTATTAATACGGCCTGCGTTCCCCTGAATTCTCAGCTAAGCTCTGCCAACTGCCGCTGGACCATGTTTAAAGTGTTTGTAAACCTCAGACATGAAATATAAACAAAGCATATACTGTACCTCTCTAGTGTATGATTGTCTCAATCCAGAGCACTAAGTGATTTTTTTCTGGTTCATACAGGTAATATCAGACATTTTCCTTGTCTGCTTTAAAGGCAGAGCTTTAACTTTTAAAGGTTTAAAACAAGTGTACACAATCTTTTTATTGAGTCACTTGCCCAGAATAAGCATACAGCTAAGGCGTTTTGAATATATTGCCCCTATTTTTCCAGGCCAGCAAAGATGAGAATGACCACCCCAGCAATGGCAGCTCCTATATTTATATTCTGACATGCTCCCTTTAAGCAGTCTCACAGTTCATGTACAGGTCAGCATGTCAGAAGTCAGTGTTGAATCCTTCTAGAGAAATAATCAAGACACAATATGCAAAATTCACACAGCTAAAACACCAGGAGAAGGATCCTATTTTCAAAAAGCAACAGTGATTTTCAGCCGAATCCAATGAGATTTCAAAATTACAGTCCACATGGTTGTAAAGCTTCATGAAGTGAGCCTATAAGCTGAATCTTTTACTTCATGATGGAGCACTTCTTCATGGGGACAACAATAGAACCATGATTAGAGAGAACAATTATTTTCAGATCATCAAAGGCCACTGTGCCTTCTAAATAAAACCGGTTTGTCTTAGGTTTTGTTATATCATTTACTTCACAGTACAAATGTTTCATAATATTGACTGCCATTTTCCTATACCACAGGGAAAAGGTACATTTTTATGTTACACTGATTACGGTCAGCTCTAGCTGACTCACAGGAAGCACCATCTTGCTGACCTGTTGTACAATCTAGAGGGTGGAAACGCACACTTCTGTAGATGTGAAGACAACTTCCTAGTTACCAGGGGAGATCTGTGCTGCTTTTGGTATGATTTGCTGTCTCATATTACACCACAGAACACCTTCCCATAGTGCATAATAAATATGGCTATATACAGCTCAATGGGCTGTGAGTGTCCTGTGGCGCAACATTGTAAATATGAAAATAGCTTTTCCACAGGAGGAAATCGTGGCATGGCTGGAAAACCGATTAAAACTCTGCTACATCTACACCTTCGTGCACTTGTCTGTTCAGATGGACAATTCATATTTCACGGTATGAGAAGTGTGTGAAGTTTACACTGGAAAGGAGATGTTTGGGAAGATGTGTAATTGAAACAGATAAAAAAAAAAAATATATGCTTGATCGGCTTGAACAGGTGGAAAGAGGCCAGGGACGGGAATCAGCAGTGTTCACACTTGCAGCATTGTGCCTGGAGGATATGCGGAGGGCTTCCTATTCCTGTCCAAATCCTTCCGTCTCCTCTATTGCAAACAGTAGCTTCTCTTTCAACTGCTCAAAGCTTTTGTAAGGTGGGAGGTCCAGGCGGTTAAAACTGAAGAAAAAAAAAGGAGAGACAAGAATTAGGTTGTGACCCCATTCAATAAAAGATCTCTATGAAAATAAAGGATGACTAAAGTCTTTTTTTTAATTGAACCTTGCTTTTTTATTACTGTGACCAGTCTATTTTATTGTGTTAGGGTGCTTCAGCCTTTGCTAAAATTCCCCATGCACACAGCACGCTGGAGATCTAGACTGCTACTCTTGCAAAGAGTCGCATCTACAATGATCCAGCATGCCCCCTGCACAGGATTACAATCAACAAAAACGTATTCTCTGAGCAAAAACTAAGATTTTTGCAAAGAAGCCAGCAAAAGGTAGCCCACAGTTATTCAATAAACAGGTGCACTTTAAAAACCTTTTAGACTGGTACACTCCTTTGGTATTTACCATGTGTGACTCCTGGGCAGCCAGTTTTCTTTCCCGACCTTCTCAATGCAGAATTTTTGAGGACCATTGCTCCCTAAAGACAGAAGACATAAGCAGCAGTTATAAAGACAGGTGCTAACTAGAAAGGATTTTTTGTTGTTTGCAATAATCCTCTTTTCTATAAACAACTTTTTATGCATCCCAAATCACTTTTTCCTGCGTTTAGAAACTGTTGCTGTAAAGCAGTGGTTCTCAACCTGGGGGTTGGGACCCCCTCAGGGGTCAAATGATGATTTGCCAGGGGTCACCGAATCCTGAGCTGTTCCTGAAGCCTGCACCGTTCTCCCAGCCTTTTTTCGGCCGCCCAGCAGGGCTGTACCTGGAGGCCTGCGGCTGCCCACTCAGCCTCTTCACAGCCGCCCATTCAGTTCACGGCATGGCTGGGGGGGCAGAGACTGGGGGTCAGCTGACTAGTGAGGAATGTGAAGTGGGAGGGGCGGGAGGAGACCCTATCTCCTGATTTTGGCATAGGTGTCACTGCTACAAGATGCCACAAAGTGCACAGTGAAGCCGGAGACACAGTGAGTAACACTACCTGTGATTATAGTTGCAATTCAAAGTCCTCACTACAGTTCTCAGATCAGATGACCTTGATCAAGAGCACCTAAGTTGGCTCATCAGAACCCCCCGAGCATTGACACTCATCCCAACTCCCCGCCAGCACTGCCACTCATCCCTTTCCCCCCACAAAGGAGTAAGAGAAGGAATAAAAATAGAGAATACATGGAAGGGAGAGGAAAAGAGGGGGTGGAAAAAGAAAAAAAAGGGAGAGAAAGAATAAGAAAGTCGGCTAGAGAGAGGGATGGGGGAAAAAAACAATAAATTAGTATAGAGAGAGATAAAAGGGAAAGAATGGAGAACAGAAAGAGTCGTACATCCTAAAATGTACCATAAGGGGTTTTAATACTGGAAGGAGTGGAAGGGACTCAGGGAGCGCTAAATGTCCATGGGTTAGGGGCGCAAATTACTTGTCTTGCCTTGGGTGCTGACAACCCATGCTACGAAAATAATTTTACTGTTAGGGGTCCCCACAACTTGGGAAATTTTATCAAGGGGTCATGGCACTAGAGAGGTTGAGAACCACTGTTGTAAAGTGTGTTTAGATGAGTAAAGCCACATTCAGGGTTTCTAATCAGATCCTGGAAGCACAGAAAACTATTTTCTCTAAGCACAGCCCTAAAATCAGCTAATGGTCTAGTCAAAATGATACCTTTGAGAAAAAAAAAAACTGCATTTATACAAAGCAGGTCTGACATAAAGTGTAATGGAGGCCATTTCCTTTTTTTTTTGGGGGGGGGGGGGGGGGAGGAGGTACAGAGCTGCTAGCAAGCAGACCCGCTGACAATCTTTTAACAGAGCCCTTTGGAAAAAGGGAAAAAAAACACACACACAAAAAAAAAAAACGCCCTTCTGACTCGTGCAGCTTGAGCTACTGAGTTCCTTAACCACTTGACCTGTGAAAGATTTACCCCCCTTCATGACCAGGCTATTTTTTGCTATACGGCACTGCGTTACTGTAACTGACAATTGGGCGGTGATTCAACGCTGTCTATAAATGGAATGTGTCCTTTTCCCCCCACAAATAGCTTTCTTTTGGTGGCATTTGATCACCAGTGGGTTTTTTTATTTTTTGCGCTAAACAAAAAAAGACTGACAATTTTGAGAAAAAACAAATAATATTTTTTACTTTCTGCTATAAAATACATCCAATAAAAAAAAATAAAAAAAATTCAAAAATCAAATTTCTTCAGAAATGTAGGCCAATATGTATTCTGCTCAATATTTTTGGTAAAAAAAAAAAATCCCAATAAGCGTATATTGATTGGTTTGTGAAAACATTATAGCATCTACAAATTATGGGACATATACTGGAATTTGTATTCATTTATTTTTATACTAGTAATGACTGTGATCAGCAACTTATAGCAAGACTGCGATATTGCGGAGGACAGTCTGACACGACACTCTGCGAGAACTAATACAGTGAACAGTGCTATAATTTTGCACTGACACGAGAGGTTAAACATCTAGGGTCAACAAAGAGTTAAATGTATGCCTAACCAATGTTTGTGTGTACAGTGTGGTGTTTTTACTAAGGGATGTGCTTTGCAGGGAAACAAAATCCACCACATAGCGTGCACGTTATGTGGAAGTGCAAAATCACGTATACACATACATATACACACACACACACACATATGATTCTGCACAGAACAGCCAGAGCGACAAATCTGCTATGAGGTGGTCGGCAAGTGGATGAACGGAATTTCTTTTCCAGCAAAGGTGGAATAGCTAAACTTGTGAAAAGGAGACCATTAATACACCCACTTAACCTAACACCCCCTGAGCTGACCAGGAACCAGTCTCATCTTCTCTTTTATGTTACAACTGCCGCAAAACAAATGAATCGCTAGATCCTGGTAAACAGCAGCGCTTTGTACAATCGCCACAAAACAGTCACACAGGCGATGATACATGTCACAATTGAGGCCACCCTGCAGGACAAAGGTCCAGTGATATACAAAAGCTTTGCAACCCTGGATCGATAAATTCTTGTCTCCCACTTTTGATAGTACTCTTTGGAAATCGTAACCTCATTGAGAACCAAGCTAGTTCCTGGCACTCTCCATATTTCCCCTTGGATGACTACTGGAATCACCCCCCTCGTCCTCTGATTCTCTTACCCCCTTTCCCTTGTCTTTGAAACCCTCAGATCACCTATCTGGGCCAATTAAGCACATGACCATTGGTCTACTTTTTTCCTCTTCCTCCTTTTTATTTTCATTAAGCGTTTCATATCTACTTGACATTGCCACTTAGGAGGATCATTATCTGCATCTTCGCTATCTTCTCGCCAAGAGGGTTCCACCTAATATGTATCCTTGTAATTTTCAACTACATGTACTTTACTCCCTTGTGAGCGGAGATCTTGCTGCTTCGAAAACACACTGGTCTGCATGTGATGTATGGTCATGTATTAAAAAAAACTCTGAACTCGAAATATTAATATACAATGTTTTATATTAACCCATATAAAAATAGTTTTTAACTGATTTTAAGTCATGATCCCAATAGTGAAAATAAAATATGTACAAAAGTGTATATATGCCCTTTAAACAAACTAATGGCAAATTGGTACAACCACATTGCCAGAGCTGTAAATAACACATCCAGAGATTAAGTTGGAGTTGTTAAAAGTCTCCTTTCCAACTCTGTACCATCTCAAAGTTCATCTTGCTTTGTAATAGTCTAACAGACTTATAATTTTTGAAGTCTTTTTGACTCAAACAATTGGAAAGTTCATAATGGATTCTGGTAGGCTGAGTTTTTTCAGCTGTGGAGCGTTCACTAAAAACTAGAATAGAATGTAAAGTCTCATTTTCATTCACTTGCAATTGCCTCAGCTTCCCATGTGACTGTACATTAAAGTTAAAACAACTCACTATAAAGATTAGCAGCATAAGACTTTAATAATCAATAAATTGCCAAAAGGTGGCAGATCTTTAATATTCTCTTCAGCTTTTAGGCTGGGTTCACTCTAGTGCAAACACAGACATCCCATGTGATTTGCAGCGCATTGCTGTGCAGATCACATGCAATGTCTGTGCGATGCAAATTCAGCCACACAGTTTGTGTATGGCTGAATTGGAATCACAATGGTGAACCAAAATGGTACAGGACCCTTTTTTTTGGTCTGCACTGGAATCGGATCACATGGGTACTGAGATCTGCAAACCTATCTGGGGGTGTCATTAACTTTCTAATGACACCCGCAGCAGTTCGCAGATGTCAGTGTGAACCGTCTGCAATTCAGGTGCGATGCAGGAACCCGCACAGAATTTACAGGGTTGCCCGCATTGCACCAGTGTGAACCCAGCCTTAAGCTGCTGATTACGCATGTTCTGTGTCAGTGTCACCATGGCAACCTTGCTACTGTAATAGTGTAAGCAATGAGCCATCCAGAATGGTGAGCAGCTATATGAATATATAGTACACGCGTTGATGGCTTCCACTCTCATGATCGAGTGTTATGAAGGATATTGATGCAACATGTTTAACGTTCTCAAATACACGGTACTTCATGTTCAATGATGTCTATATTTTTGTTGCAATGATGGGTTTTCTCCCTTTGTGCGTATTTAATAAAAATGTATATTTGAAAAAAAAAAAAAAAAAAGAATGGTGAGCAGCAGAACTAAAGATGTAGCTGGCTTTGGCATGCGGAGACCCAAAAAGGACACCAATGATTCTAGTATATAGTAAAAAAGTAAAGCTTAACAAGTGTATTCTGTTTACTTTAAAATATAATGTACAGCTTTTGCAGTTATATTTTTGCACTTAACTACTGCTCAGTTACATACCCATGAGGTCAGCAAAGCCTCCAACTGGTAACCGACAAGTGCCAGTAACAAACTGAAGGAGCCTCATGCGCTTCTCATTGTCAATCTCTTTTGCAAACTGTTGGAAAAAAAAAAGAACCAAAATAACATTTACAGCATATATCTCTTCTTTAGTAAGGTCTCCTGATGAAATGAATACAGTCAAGGCTGTGTATATCTGATTAGTGGTAAATAAATGGACTCAGAGTCTGACATGTGGTAGAATTATTAGGGCCATGTCACAGCAGCAGAAGATTTATAACAGCTACAAATCTTTCTTCTTCCTGGCCATTTGTTGCTGAATCTAGAGTAACTATATACAATTTTTACCCAAGCAGCTACAAATCAGTTGTGTGCCATGGTCACTAGCAATTGCATCGCATCACATAACATAACTCCTTAAAATTTATTTCCTCTTTTGCAGCCGAATTGGGATAATATCTACTTGATATTTGTTACATGTTACTATTCACACAGCACAACAATACTACTTAAAAGTACATAAAATGTAAGCAGTAAATTGTAACATGTCTAAACAAGCTACCTAGCTTCCCCTTATGTAAAATTATAGAGGTGGCTTTGGAGGTGATCCTTACCTTAATTAATCCTGTCTGCACTGTGCTGACAGATCTCTTCATCAAGTGTAATCTAGATTTCAACACTATCTGTCCTAACAAAGGGTTAAAGATCTTGGCTAGGATTCTGGATTGTACAGGCATAACCCGCTTTAAGTACACTCACTTTACCTACATTTGCGAGTGCGGACATACCCGCAAGTGTATGTAAAGTACCTCGCAAGTACAGACATCTCACGCCACGCAGCCACATTATGGCCTGGAAGAGGCGTAGCTGTCATCAGTGAAGAGGCAAATTTCCCACCAGCCAGCCCAGAGTTGTCCACCAGCCATGCCTGCCAGCCCAGAGTGAAAAAAGGTATTGCTTCACTTTAAGTACATTTTCGTTTTACATACATGCTCTGGTCCCATTGTGTACTTAAAAGTGGGGTATGCCTGCATGTTATTGAGAGGAAACTATGTCCCCACTTTGTCCCTCTAAAATTGTTCAGAATAGTTGGAAGAAACAACTATAAAGGTAAATTTCTAAAATCATTTTTAGGTATGCTGTTTGAATGACACCACATTACAACATAGTGGGCGTTTCTCAAATTTTACTTCAATGGTGGAAATATACTTTGGATTGTCGATTCTGGCGCTTGCTCCAAATGCATCAATCGCCCAGTAAATGTACTATAAATCACTTGCAATTTTTGCAACGCAGACTTCAATGACTGCAGTACATTTTTCTAACCACAAAAACACCAAGAACAAGGATTCTGTAGCTGTTACAAATTTGCTAGTGTGACACATGCATTAGGTGTTTCCAATGCATTCAACATAAATGGTAATGTACGGTTTAAACTGAAGCGATGTATGACACTTCATCTCAACCTTAGTGCAATTTACAGTTAGGAGGTAAAGCCGGCCATAGACTGTTCGGATACCAGCCGGTTCAGCAGTAACCGGATGAGATTCGAACCATGTATGGGCAGGCTGAATGTACCCAAGTTTATTGATCGATCAACTTGGGTACAACCAGCCTACCAGATTTTACATGTGATTATTGCTAGCGGCTGCTACAGCGACTAGCAATAATCACTGTGTTCTCCTGGTGGGGACAGCCTCCCCCGCCAGGAGAACACAATGGCTCGGCAGGAGGAATTTCCCTCGTCAACACTTTGGGGTTGATTTACTGAAGGCAAAAACACTGTGCACTACATGTGCACTGCAAGTGTACTTGGAAGTGCAGCCGCTGAAGTGAGGGCAAGCCCTGCTTATTTCTATCATCCAATCATGTGCAAGAAAAAATGCATTTTTTTTTATTGTCCTTGTTGGTCTCCCTCAGATCTACAGAGACTGTACTTCCAAGTGCACTTGCAGTGCACTTCCAGTTGCACTTTAAGTGCACTTGCACTTTAGTAAATAACCCCAGTTGTGTTGATGGGGGAATCTAGCAAATTTCTTTCCTGCAACCCGTAGTTGCAGGAAAGAAATTTGCTCCGTCTTTAGTCAGTTTTAAGCAGATTCATCCAATTCATGTATCAATTCACTCATACCTATTCCTCAGCTATTTAAAAAAAAAACCCTGCAGCTTTCTTACCTGCCAGAACCAAACAATCTGCTTGCTGGTTCTTGTATAGTGCCGGTATATGGTGTTCCTTTGCCAGTCATTTAGGTCTATTTCCTGCATGCCACACAGAAGAACCTGAGCAATTAAATAAAAAAAATACTTATAATTCATTGAACTACTAACAGTACACACTGGTGTTATGCTGTAACTAACAAGTCTTACTTCTAATTCTTTGGCATCAAAATACTGTAGGTACTGCTGGGGAAGAATTTCATTAAAACCCTCAAAAAAAGCCTGAGTCTGTTCTTCTACGCCTCGAGACAGCCTCCACTCTGCCACCAGCCTACAGAGAACGGGAGCAGATGCAACACAATAAAACTTGATGAGATCAGTAATGTTCAGGAACGCACTATACCAAGTGCATTTTACACAACATTATAATGCATCCTAGATTTTATTACAAATGGCAACAGCTACCTGATATATTCCTCTTTGTTCTCCTCTGTCACCTGGAGGTTGCTCCCATTTGGCTTGAGATCGTGACTTTTTACTTCCCCAAGAATCTCCTTATCCACTGAGAAGTACATCTCCAGACCACATTCTTCTATGTTGTTCTCCCTGAGAAAAATACAGCCAAAACCATTAAAGTACAGAAAAAACTTTCACCAACACAATCTATGATAGAACTGTGTATAATCTAGGGTTAGTAAATATAGTACAGTTAATTCATATCACATCCTGCTTGATCAGTTTAAACAGTTTATCAGCCAGAGCTCATTGATGCCTAGATGCCCCGAAAATTTAGCAGTGTCTGTATGCTTGAGTTAATGTGACAGTAAAGCCATTACTAATTTGCAAAACAAAAAAGGTTCTTTTTTATTTTATTTTTTTTTAAAATGAGGCCTCCAGCCTGCAAGTGATCACCACGTGGGATCTCTAAAGCAGGACCTGAGCTGTAGTGGACAGCTGCATTTTAGAGCTACTAGCCACACAGAGTGTTGGTTTTTTTAGCTCTCAGTATGAAAGCAAACACTCCGTTTTCCCTGTTTTCTCTGAAAGTTTAATCCACTAAATATATATATAAAAGTGCATCACTAGAAAAGATCAACGTCTTACAGTTCTTTTCTTTCTAAAACAGCTAAAACCCGAGAGGAAAAGCCTATCCTCTGCCAGTGTGCTGAACAGGACCCCTGCTCTCTGTGTGGAAGCAGTGGTCTCTCTGCAGAGCTCCAACATACCCCCTTTGCTGAGTCAGACCTAGAACTCTGCAATAAGCATTACTCCCTTCTTATTGGAGAGTTCTAGCTCTGACTTTAGCAGGGGGGCGCGTGTTGTACCTCAGCAAAGAGCAATGTAGATATTTGCTAGCACACCACGGATCTTCAAGTTGAGTCTAAACTTTTTTTTATTGAAGTATGATCACATCATAAACAAGGGAGTGCAACATTTCGGTGCCAAGCAGGTCGCCTTTGTCAGGCATGTGAGGTCACATGTCTGACGAAGGGGTCCTGCGTGGCTCCGAAATGCTGCACTCTGATGTGCTCATACTTCAATGAAATAAAAGAAAAAATGTTTGGACTCAACTTGAAGATTTATGGTGTGCTGGCAAATGTCTACACTGTCATGCATGGTCCAGTCTCCAGGTGGTGGTTGCTGCAGCACCCACCTAGGAGCCTTTATCAGAAATGTGTGCAATGGAAATATGGATTGTTATCAGCAGAGATCAAGGCCCCCATTCCCTGTTGGGGACAGACTTTTCTACACAGGCTGTAGCTACTTAAAGAAAACAGACAGACTCAGAACATACTTAGTTTTGGAATGTATTTCAGTGATTTAAGCCAAGAGTTCAGCTGGGCTTTAATATAGATATTGTAGGCATGAAGGGGCTGAATGGCTGGACAGACTGCTTTACAAGCCAAGGCTCATTTCATGAGCTTAAAACTCAAAAGTGATTTAAATGCAGTATGCTTTCAGGTGCTTCTGAGAGGTTTTGACAAAAGTTTTGAGAATTACACAAATATTAATTTTTACAGTCTGCTGCCTCAGTTTTTATTACGGCAATTTGCATATACTCCAGAATGTTATTAAGAGTGATCAGATGAATTGCAATTGCAAAGTCCCTCTTTGCCATGAAAATGAACTTAATCCCATAAAAAAAAACATTTCCCTTGCATTTGTGAAGAAGGCTTCAGGGCACCCAAGAAAGTCCAGCAAGCGACAGGACCATCTCCTATGGTTGATTCAGCTGTGGGATCGGGTCACAACAAGTGCACAGCTTGCTCAGGAGTGGCAACAGACAGGTGTGAATGCATCTGCATGCACAGTAAGGCGAAGACTTTTGGAGAATGGCCTGTTAAGAAGGGCAGCAAAGACGACCCTTCTCTCCAGGAAAATCCCCTTTGCAATGGATTGGTGCATCCAGAAGAAACCTTGTCCGGAGAAGAAAAGGTGAGTGCTACCATCAGTCCTGTGTCATGCCAACAGTAAAGCATGCCGAGAGAATTCATGTGTGGGGTTGCTTCTCAGCCAAGGGAGTGGGCTCACTCACAATTTTTCTGAAGAACACAGCCATGAAGAAAGAATGGTACAAAAATATCCTTCGAGAGCAACTTCTCCCAACCATCCAAGAACAGTTTGGTGACGAACAATGCCATAAGGCAAAAGTGATAACTGAGTGGCTTGGGGAACAAAACATCGAAATTTTAGGTCCATGGCCAGGAAATTCCCCAGACCTCAATCCCATTGAGAACTTGTTGTCAATCCTCAAGAAGTGGGTGAACAAAAAACTCCATAAATTCTGACAAACTCCAAGCATTGATTATGCAAGAATGGGCTTCCATCAATCAGGATGTGGCCCAGAAGTTGACAGCATGCCAGGGAGAATTGAAGAGGTATTGAAAAAGAAGGGTCAACAGTGCAAATATTGACCTTTTGCATAAATGTAATGTAATGGTCAATAAAAGCCTTTTACAATTATGAAATGCTTGTAATTATATTTCAGTATACCAAAAAAATACAAAAATATAAAAAAAAATCTAAAAACACTTAAGCAGCAGACTGTAAAAATGTATATTTGTGTCATTCTCAAAAGTTTTGGCCACAGCTGTATGAGGCAAAAGTAGCACAGTAGCAAAGATGCAAACAAAGCCTGTGAATGTAAGCACTTAGCTACAAGGGTCACACACACATGGATATATATTTATCACAGTATTTGTATAGTATTTATAGAGCTCTGGCATAATCACAAAATAAGATTGCTCTTTTAATTTGGCCATTGCTCTAAATCTCCCAGTGTGGGAACTCTCATAAAAAGAAAAACACTTCAAAAGCTGTTTGGGGCTTCCACGTATCGTTGCAAGTGTAGGCCTAAAAGATCTCCATTTTTATCATTAATAAAGCCAACTTCAGTTTGGGTTCCCCTTTGCTAGTCTGTGGGCATTTTACTTATTCAGTGAATCGGGTGCTCCCCCTATATTTCTCCTTGGCATTTTCCTGGTTTCCTATAGGTGGACAAGATTGATACGTCATCTCTGGGCAAGTAAAGAAAATAAAACAGTCCCAACCTATGTACAAATTACCACTGGCAACAAGGTAGCGTCAGGTCTATTTTCGTTTAATTGCTCTAAGATAAAGGTGATGTATCCTTCCATACAGTACCCAATTTATTTTCAGAAAGGAGTGGCTGTCAAGCATAATTACACTTGATCAGCATAAAAGCCTCAAAAAGTTTCCTCCACAATTTACATCAACTGCAGTTCAAGTACAGGGCTTCAACCTTATAACCTACCTTATCCAGATCAGAGAATTGTAAAACTCTGGATCCACCGATTCCAAATCCTTCAGCCCCACTGGCTTGTTTAGTATACGTTTGTAGAATGGTAAGGAGAAACCAGTGTCTATGAATTTGCCATGAAACAAAGCCTAGGAAAAATACATTGTATGTTAAAAAAACTTTAAACTTTCAGAACTCCCTGAAATTATTGGTATCGTCTACATCTTTTTTTTCCCCCCTAGTATTTCATGTCTCACTGTATGTATTTTTTGCCAGAAGTAGAATTGTTGTTTATCAAATCCATTTGGTGGACTCCCAAATTCTACAGGATAAATTCAAATTACAGATGGATAAGAGGATAAAGCAGAATACCAGTAGACTTACCATGGCGATAAACCTGCCGATAAACCTGAAGTAGCGCAAGTGATCGGGATTAATATAGGAGGCAGGATTTATCTGCAGACAATAGTTGTCTTTCCCAGCATACTCAAACAGACAATACATGGGGTTCAGAACTTCATGGGAGAGAAGGAAGAACCACTCCCTGTGAAAGAATTAGATAAGCCGGGTGTTAGATATACGGTCACAAATATATACATATATTATGCACGCGCACATGCACACAGATCTTACCTTGCCACTCCTCCATAATCCAAACCCTCCTCTCCAGGAATAATAAGCCACAGCCTCCTCCTAAGATCTTGTGGGTTAAAACTCATTATCTAGATGGAAAAAAAAATTGTCCAAAATGGCAGCGCGAGATAGCCCTAACATTTATACTACTCATGCACAGTTCCACTATGCAAAGAAAACATTTTCTACTACATTAAAGACCAGTTCTAGCCAAAGCCTTTATTTTCTGTAGAACTGGTAAAAGGTTGGAGAGGTTCTTTCAGGCTTTTATTGACATCTGTATCCCTAGTGGGGGAGATTACTCCCCACCCACCTTCCTGTTAGCACAGGAAATTGCTCATACTTGGACAAGGGCAAAAACACATTTTTAGCAGATTGAGGAAGCTTTATTTTAAAATTGCACAGGAGGCATACTATGTCTCTTCTGCATTAAATGTCTATGTGTAGCCAAATTCACGGCAGCCTCCAGCAGCCACTCAAGAGTATGGTTCACCCTTCGATAACAATAGGGCAGACTGAAGAGGGGCCAGCTGGGTCTATGTCAGAGGTAAGATAATAGTTGAAGGTAGTATTAATTTTGACATCAAATTTCAATTTAGTTTTAGTCATATTCTTTTGACTAAAATGGCGTTTTATTTTAGTCATCTGAATTGTTTTAGTCATATATTAGTCAACTAAAATCTCCAGTATACTAAACAGAGAAAAATATTTCTTTAACAGAAGTGCAACTTTAAAATATAAAAAAAAAAAACTGTAAACTCCATTGGCTGCAATGCCATTGCACCTATTACCCGATAATAAAAACGTTATCAGTTCTCTGCGAATAATGAATAAAGTATCATCTTTATAAATACGTTTTGTAAAGAAACAAAAATATTGCTTTTTGATCACTGTTAATTCTGATGTCAAATTTTGATTTAGTCATAGTCTTTTGACTAAAATGCCATTTTAGTCGTATTTTAGTCATCTAAATTGAAACTGAATTTTATTTTCGTTACTGAAAACATGCAGCTAAGGGAACTATTACAAAAATATTTGTCTACTAAATTAACACTGGTTAAAGGGAAGTACCAATCTGACTGCATGGCTGTAGTAAAAGACAATTTCACTAAAGGTGAAGTTATCCCTTAAGGCTGCTTCAATGCATTGGTGATATTTCACAAAAAAAGTGCTAACATTTTTTAAAGTAATGAAAAAAAGAAAAAAAGAAAGCGAAACAAGTGGCCACATACCTGCTGAAAAGAATCCTCAAACAAAGTTTTCCTATTGACAGTGATCTTGACATGCTGCGGCATGTATAGTTGCTAAAAGATAACACATAAATATTAAATGGATTTCTGTAATAGCACATTCAGCATATAAAGATTTGCTACACTGTGACTTGTATAGAATATAACTGTTTTTAAAGGAGTTGTAAAGTTTCAAGGTTTACCTTCTGTGGTGCAGCTGCCCCCTGGAGCCCCCCTTTTTCTTATTTGAACTCAATGGTTCCAGCAACGCGCATGAGCCCAGCACCTCTA
The DNA here is from genome assembly GCA_037952925.1 of Lithobates clamitans. Lineage (NCBI taxonomy): Eukaryota > Metazoa > Chordata > Amphibia > Anura > Ranidae > Lithobates > Lithobates clamitans. Next base: position 5,935,621 of record JBBGZY010001206.1, read on the forward strand.
GCCGCTGTCTGGGGTCCTCATTGGATAGATTGATAGCAGCGGGAGTCTTTGGCTCCCGCTGCTGTCAATCACATCCAGTGACACAGAAGCGGGGGGGGGTATTTGTCCTGTCACAGCAGCAAGACACGGGAGCGCCGGCAGGAGTGTCTCCATGGAAAGTGGCTTTCCGTGGGGGCACTCGATGCGGAACAGGAGCCCCGCAGGGGGACCCCAGAGAAGGAGGATCAGGGTCGCTCTGTGTAAAACCCTTGATGTTTGTGTTTAAAAAAAAGATAAACATCTACAATCACTTTAAATCACATCCCACCCGGCCTATAGCAGATTGGCGGCCGGGAAGTGGTTTGCGCTGAAAGGGAGAGCCAATTGGCAGCTCTGCCTGTCAGAGGGGGGTCTGCACTGATAATCAGCACAGCCCCATAAGAGGTGCCACCATAGCTGCCAAAAAGTTGCCCATCAGCTGTAGGTGCCCATATCAGTGCCTGTCAGTGACCATCACAGCCGCCTGTCAGTGCCGCCTATCAGTGCCCATCAATTCTAAATATCAGTGCCGCCTCATCAGTGCCCGTCAGTGAAGGAGAAAACAAAATTTCATAACCGAAAACAAAGAAAAACTTTTTTTTTTTTTTTTTTCAAAAATTTCGGTCTTTTTTAGTTTGTTTAGCAAAAAATAAAAACCCCAGTGATGATCAAATGCCACCAAAAGAAAGCCCTATTTGTGGGAAGAAAATTATAAAAATTGTCAAACTGCAACAGCGCTTAAAGCTGAAAATTGTCCTGGGCAGGAAGGGGCGAAAGTGCCTGGTATTGAAGTGGTTAAGCTTGAAAGATCACATTGGGTCTGATGTTTAAAATGTGTCTGACACTAAGGGGTCCATTCATAAAGCAATGATATGGTAACAAACAGCTGACTAAAAACAAAACAAACGCACATCTGTAAAATCCTCATGCATACTGGGTGTTTAGCCCTGGTGCATGAGACTGACGTTTAGGTGCTGGCAGAGGACACAGATACACCATCCAGCCCTGCTGCCAAAAGCTTTTTTAAAGCGGAGTTCAGCTTAAAAAAAAATTAAAAGTCAGCAGCTACAAATACTGCAGCTGCTGACTTTTAATAATCGGACACTTATCTGTCCCAGGGTCCAGCGATGCGGGGAAACGAAGCCCCGCTCGTCTCCCCCTCTCTGTGGCATGTCAGGGGGTCACCTACTCTTAAAGCAGAAGTTCCATTTTTGGGTGGAACTCCGCTTTAAACTCTATGGACTTTAAAAGCAGTCTGCATCTTTAGCATTCCTCCCTGGGCGCATACTGCCCTAAACGTTATTACCACTCCTGGCACAGACAAGCCGCAGCAGCTTTCAGCCTCTCATAGTTTAACAGGCTGGCGGCAGCAGAGCACCTAAATGCCGGAGTCCCATACATGGAGGCTAAATGTTCAGTCCACATGAGGCCTAAAGTTCTAAGATTTGCAATTATGCAATTAAAATGTCAAAGTCGCTTCTCCAATCAAAGTTCTCTCCATTGTTAGGTAGAGAGAACTTTGCAAAACATTACAGGCTCCACACCAGGGTCAGCATTTTAAACCTGCTGGGCCACCAATGAGTTCAGCTTTAAAGTATTTTTACATCTCCTTTTTTCTATGCCAAAAAATGTATTGCTTTGCATTGGAAAAAACATATAATGTTAAACTGGAAAAAGCTAATAAATACAGCACTTCCACTGACTTATGAGGTTAGCCAAATAATTTTTAAAAAGTATGTGTTTGAACACATCATCGAAGCTATAGATTCATTTTCAGTGGGTATGTGTACTTACCTGACACCAAAACCGAAAGTATTGCACCTTTGCCTTAAAATCTCGCACATATGCAATCTGTGGCCCGTTATCCCTGCATAGATAAAAAAAGGGAAGGCGAGGATGGGGAAAAAAAAAAAAAAACACATTAATATTGAATGGACTTATTTCCAATTTAATAATAACTATAGGGTATAATTGAGACTGGAACTTTAAATGTGCATGTGAATACTTAAACATACTTTTATGCCTAAGAATATAGGGTGTAGCATTCAAAAAACATTAATTCAATATAAGTCCTCATGCACACGGACGTTTTTACAGCTGCGTTTTTGAGCTTTTTTTTCAGCTTAAAAAGGCCTGTCTATGTTAGTCTATGGCTTCATGCCCACCTAGGCGTTTTTGAGCTGCAAGTGGCATAGGCGTTTTTAAGCTGTAAAAAAAACCCAGGACCAGTGGGTTCTGAGAGACGTTTTTCAGCTGTAAAAACGCTCAAAAACGTCATTCACCAACGTTTTTTTAACGTTTTTGATCCATTGAAAAATTTTGAAAAAAAAAAAAACCGCTAGAAAACGCTAACGCGGAAAAACGCTCAAAAACGCTAAAAAACGCTATTGCAAAAACGCTGAAAAAAGTTTAAAAAAAATCACTGCAAAGATACTGGCGTTTTCATAACGTTATTTTAACAGCCTGTGTGCATGAGGCTTTAAAGTGCATGACCCATCCTGTTCTAGGGTGACAATGCTTACTCATGTACTGTATCTATGCAGGAGCAGCATTGCTCTACCCCCCAGCCTGAGAAAACAAGCGCTGGCATGCTGCATGATTTTACATTTTTCTTCTTAGGTTTAGAGGCATTTTACCTAGCCCTGGAATCTCATACTCACAGGGCAGACTTTCCAGTCCTGGGATCAATGTAGGTGGTGGTTTTTCTGTTGTGGTCGACAAAATAGGGGACACCATCCACTGTAAATCTCATCTCCCAGCCCTCTGGTAATGGCTTTTCATTCTGCTGCCTGAAAGACAGAAATCAGTATGCTCATATGCTACACCAGTGTAAAGGTTTAATAAAACAATATATTTTTCCCCTTCTCTTATTGTCCTTGTCTGCAGCTTTGTGTTTACATTGGAAGAGATGTGATGTCACAGAATTTTGTGTTCATATGGAGGTTTGGGCAGAGCTGCGTGTGTCGAAAGGGGACTAAAACGTCTCCTAAACAAAAAGTGCATACATTCACTTTGATCTTCACATTTCAACTTTCTTTAAAAAACAAAACAAAATTGCGCTAAATTTTATTCAGGAGACTTTTCTTGAGGTATTATATTTTAAAGTAAATACATGGGGGTGTGCAAATTACCTACATCCTGGCATTAGAAAATAAATTGCAGGAGATTGCATTTTCTACGATTACCAATAACCTAGAGAATAAAAAAATAAATATCCAAAATTGCAGCCAAATTATTTCACCATCTCCATTTGTCCCGTTTAACACTGAAAGTGAAAGTAAAAGAAAATCACAAATTTTGGGTTGTCCCCAGAAAAGTAATAGAAGGGAAATCTTCCAATGGGGACACTAGTTCTGGTGACCTGGGGGTCCCCAAAGAAGTACCTTCATTTGCAGGGATTTTCTCCCACTTCCTGTTTAGCTATGGGACAGGAAGTGAAGGGAAATCTCTACAATGAAACACAGATGGCGAAAATGAAAATTAAAAAAGTGTTGCCTATAAGTTATACTTTAAGTGTAGAGCCCAAGAAAAGCTTGTATCCTACATGCCTATATATATCTGGAGCCAAAACTTTTTTTTTTATTTAGTTTTTAATAAAGGGGTTCTTAAAACCCCTTCAATGTGTCCCATTTCCTTTATCTTCCTGTACCAGAGACACCACATGAAGAGGAAGAACTTTTTTTTTTTTTTTTTTTTTTTTTCAAAAGCACCCTTTTAGTAGTCACCAGGAAACAAGTGCTCACCCATTGGAGGGCATTCTATTCTCGTTTTAGTGACAACTCTTCCCTTAACCACTTGCTGACTGGCTCACGCCGATATACGTTGGCAAAGTGGTTCATTATTGCGAATCGCCATATGGGTATGTCTGTACCTTTAAGGGCGATAGCGGGCGCCGTCAGGAGGGGCCCGCTGCATGGCAGAGGAACCCAATCGCCGCCGGCCACCCGCGATTGCGCACGAGAGCAGGAACAGGGATTTGTGTGTGTAAACAGGAAGGAGAGGAGACATTGTCAGGAGAGAGGAGACATTGTTTGTTCCTACTAAATAGGAACAACGATATGTCTCCTCCCCCAGTTAGTCCCCAGTCCCAATCCCCATACAGTTAGAAACTAGGGAACACAGTTAACCCCTTGATCGCCCTCTAGTGTTAACCCCTTCCCTGCCAGTGACATTTACACAGTAATTAGTGCATTTTTATAGCACTGATCAGTGTATAAATGTCAATGGTCCCAAAAATGTGTCAAAAGTGTCCGATCTGTCCGCTGCAAGGTCGCAGTACTGCTAAAAATAGCAGATCATCGCCATTACTAGAGAAAAAAAAAGCCATAAATCTTTCCCATAGTTTGTAGACGCTATAACTTTTGCGCAAATCAATCAACATACGCTTATTGCGATTTTTTTAAACCAAAAATATGTAGGAGAACATATATTGGCCTAAACTGAGGAAGAAATTTGTTTAAAAACATTTTGGGGATATTTATTATAGCAAAAAGTAAAAAATAGTTTTTTTCTACAAAATTGTCACTTTTGTTTATAGCGCAAAAAATAAAAACAGCAGAGGTTGTCAAAAGAAAGCTCTATTTGTGGGGGGAAAAAAGGACGTCAATTTTGTTTGGGTACAGCGTTGCACGACTGCACAATTGTCAGTTAAGGCGACAGCACCGCATCGCAAAAAATGGCCTGGTCATTAAGCAGCCAAATCTTCCGGTCTGTAGGTGGTTAACTTTAATCCCAACAACAGTGATCACTAGGACCAACAAATGATAAAATGAGGCCCCATCCATACCCAAGGATGTCATAGCTTGAAGTCCAAAGCTCCAAAAGGCTCAGGGAGAAAAACAAAAATAATTCTTTATCGTGGTGGTTCATATCTCCATTCGAAAATGCCTGAAGCTCAAAAAAGTTTTGAAGCTACTTTTGTAGCTCGATTCAAGCAGATGGGTGCATTTTTTTGAATCAGTTTAAAGCAAACACACTTAACAGGGGTTCTAAATCTTCTTTATACCATCATAAACTTAAAAAAAAATGTTTTGGCTTAAGATACACATGAATGCAACAGGATCAATTCACAAAGCTTTACAAACCAGCTTCTTCACATTTAATGAAGCTGCTTGGTCAGGCTGCAAAACAACTTCAAAACTACAAGTCTATCTGAAAGTGACTACTAACAGCTTTGAAGCCAGAGCATCAGCATGACAGCCAGGCAACTAATATTATAAAAAGGAAAGGTCAGCAAAGCTTGCCTTTGGCATCCTCTCCTAAAATGTGTACTTTAATTTCCCCCAAAGCCGCTGCCTCCATTGGTCTTTGGCTGCATTTCCTGTTCAGATTCATGGACTTACCCCTGATTCCTCGGGTCCTCCCACTGAGTTGTCCGCGTTGTGTGATTGACAAAATATACCCTGCCATTGGCATCAGTTCTCTTTTCTAGAACAATCAAAGACAAGTCACAAAGTGATCAAAAGCAACCAAGAGTGTTTCCATAAATGAGCACCTTTATAGATAGAACTAAAACTATATTTACCCCATGCACCAGGTAATGGCCCCAGTGGGTCATACTCCTTGTTTTGTAATTGGTCCTGATTCTAAAATGAAATAGAACTCTTGTAGGTAGTGAAGTGAAGATTACAATATGATATCAAAGCAACAATGTTCCCTCTATGGTTACTGTAGCTATGATACTTACCCCATAAATGAAACGCTGATTGAACTGTTGCATTGCTCCCTGCAGCTGGTTTCGTTGATGCTGCCACTGTTCGTAGTTGCGAACAGATTCAATAGTAGGTCTTTGCCATGTGGTAGTCCGTGTTATGTGGTCAACATAGTAGATCCGACCCATGTGGTCTACACGTCGCTCCCACCTAGATATAAAAGTTTGTTGCACATGTAAGTCAAGGGCATCAGACAGAACATATATTTTTCTTACTTGGCTATACAACTAGTAATTCTTTTTTTTTTCAAATAACTTTTTATTGAAAGTTTTATTGTTTTTCATACAATACAAACAAAACAAAGACTATAAATGGTCATTTGCCTATTATACACATCAAAACTATCAGTAGAAATAAGCCTTAAAGCAGCCACGTAGATACAGTGGGGACAGAAAGTATTCAGACCCCCTTAAATTTTTCACTCTGTTATATTGCAGCCATTTGCTAAAATCATTTAAATTCATTTTTTTCCTCAATGTACACACAGCACCCCATATTGACAGAAAAACACAGAATTGTTGACATTTTTGCGGATTTATTAAAAAAGAAAAACTAAAATATCACATGGTCCTAAGTATTCAGACCCTTTTCTCAGTATTTAGTAGAAGCACCGTTTTGATCTAATACAGCCATGAGTCTTTTGGGGAAAGATGCAACAAGTTTTTCACACCTGGATTTGGGGATCCTCTGCCATTCTTCCTTGCAGATCCTCTCCATTTCTGTCAGGTTGGATGGTAAACATTGGGGGACAGCCATTTTTAGGTCTCTCCAGAGATGCTCAATTGGGTTTAAGTCAGGGCTCTGGCTGGGCCATTCAAGGACAGCCACGGAGTTGTTATGAAGCCACTCCTTCGTTATTTTAGCTGTGTGCTTAGGGGAGGGTAAACCTTCGGCCCTGTCTTGAGGTCCTGAGCACTCAAGAAAGTTTTCGTTCAGGATATCCCTGTACTTGGCCGCATTCATCTTTCCCTCGATTGCAACCAGTCGTCCTGTCCCTGCAGCTGAAAAACACCCCCGCAGCATGATGCTGCCACCACCATGCTTCACTGTTGGGACTGTATTGGACAGGTGATGAGCAGTGGCTGGTTTTCTCCACACATACCGCTTAGAATTAAGGCCAAAAAGTTCTATCTTGGTCTCAAAGAATCTTATTTCTCACCATCTTGGAGTCCATCAGGTGTTTTTTTTTTTTAGCAAACTCCATGCGGGCTTTCATGCGGCTGTGTCTTGCAATGAGGAGGGGCTTCCGTTGGGCCACTCTGCCATAAGGCCCCCGACTGGTGGAGGGCTGCAGTGATGGTTGACTTTCTACAACTTTCTCCCATCTTCCGACTGCATCTCTGGAGCTCAGCCACATTGATCTTTGGGTTCTTCTTTGCCTCTCTCACCAAGGCTTTTCTCCCCCGATAGTTCAGTTTGGTCGGACGGCCAGCTCTAGAAAGGGTTCTGGTCGTCCCAAACGTCTTCCATTTAAGGATTATGGAGGCCACTGTGCTCTTAGGAACCTTAAGTGCAGCAGAAGTTTTTTTTGTAACCTTGGCCAGATCTGTGCCTTGCCACAATTCTGTCTCTGAGCTCTTCAGGCAGTTCCTTTGACGTCATGATTCTCATTTGCTCTGACATGCACAGGTGTGTTGTTTTCCTAATCAAGTCCAATCAGCATAATCAAAAACAGCTGGACTCAAATGAAGGTGTAGAACCATCTCAAGGATGATCAGAATAAATGGACAGCACCTGAGTTAAATATATGAGTGTCACAGCAAAGGGTCTGAATACTTAGGAACATGTGATATTTCAGTTTTTCTTTTTTAACAAATCTGCAAAAATGTCAACAATTCTGTGTTTTTCTGTCAATATGGGGTGCTGTGTGTACATTAATGAGGAAAAAGAAATTAACTTAAATGATTTTAGTAAATGGCTGCAATATAACAAAGAGTGAAAAATGTATGGGGGTTTCAATACTTTCCGTCCCCACTGTATGTGTAGCATAGAAGACATTGGACAGAAAGTGCTTTAACCCTGATAAAACTATAACGTGTGAAGTACATTGTTCATCACTGAAACCCCCCTCCCCCCCCAAAAAAAACATGGGGGGGGGGGGGGGCAGAGGGGAGAACGAAACATAAACCAGTTGCCAACCTAATGCCTATTACTTCTATAAGACCCCTTTCACAGAGGCAGTTTTCAGGCGTTTTAGCGCTATAACTAGCACCTGTAAACTGCCTCCCTTTCTCTGCAATGGGTGCTTTCACACCCGGGCGGTGTGCTTGCGGGACATTAGAAAAAGTCCTGCAAGCAGCATCTTTGGGTGGTTCGGGAGCGATGTATATAGAGCTCCCAAAATGCCCCTGCCCATTGCAATGAATGGGCATCGCTTCGGAAACGCCACAACAGGGGAGTTTTTAACCTCTTCTTTGGGGTTAAAAGCGCCTACCTAGCATCCGAAAAGGGCCGCAAAAGCACCGCTAACGGCCGGTGCTTTCAGTGTGAAAACAGCCTTATGCCTCACTACCTATCACATACCTCCTTGATCCAACAATACACCAACACTCCCAACCTGTATTTAACATTGTAGGAGCCTTAGTGATACTAAGGCCATTGGGGCCAGGCCTGGAGCCTGTAACCAGGGTTCCCATAATTTATCAAACTTGAGCGGACTTCCCCGAAGGTTAAATATTTGTTTGTTTTTTTAAGCAAAGAGGAATTTACTTGAGTTCGCCAGTCCTCGAATTTGGGAGGTATGGGAGCAATCCATTTCAGGACTGTGATGTTGGGGACTAAGGACATTAAGGTGGCGGGCTGAGGGCTGTGATGTGGGGGAGCTGAGGACTGTAATATGGGGGGAGCTGAGGACATTAAAAAGTGGAGGCTAAGGACTGTAATGTGGGGGGCAATAAGGACAGTAATGTGCGGGGGGATTGGGGGGACCGAGGACAATAATGTGGGGGGATAATGTAAATAGGGGCAGAGGACAGTACTGGTGGGGGGTTGCTTTCAAGAAGTGCAAGAACATTACTGTCAAAGGGGTAGAGTGGGTGATGTAAAGGGGGACCTGAGGACACTCAAGTAATGGGTTCAGATCTGTGCATGTACATTAGGTGCACACATGGTGGGTAGGTCAGCCCATTTTAATGGGCTGCACTACCCGCAAGAAAAACGGAGTAAGAAGTCCTTGACCTTTTTTTCCAAAATCATGCAGAACCAAGCTGCATGGTGCTGCAGCAACATGCAGTTTGGCACACACAAAAAGGTGCCTCTGCTGGAAGAAAATTTTACAGACTGGACCTCTGTAAATCTTAATTTAATACAGATGCCCTAGCATTTTAGGTTCTGAGACATATTGCAAAGAAGCCTGATAGATGTGCTTGCATCTGGAGGCAACTGCTATAGCTGAATGAAATTGTGCCACCATTGTATTATTAATGATGATATACCAATTACAAATAAAATAAAAAAATGAACTGAATGAAAGTATGATATTGATAAGCAGACTATGGGATTGCATGGGTAATAAAATGTACAAAAAAAAGAACAATTAAAGGGCATTTATCTGCCCTTTGAGAAAAAATACTTATATATTAGTATATGGAGAGACTTACCCAGCGGGAAGAGGCTCTGGTGGATCCCATGTGGTTCTTTTTGCAACATGGTCCACAAAATAAACACGTCCGTGCTGATCTACACGCTGCTCCCAACTGTGGAAAACACAAATAAAACAGTCAAACACCAAAAAGTATGCAGCTCACTATGCCACATTCTAAAAAAGAAAAAAAACTACCTTTTTATTCAGGGTGTGTATGAAACTGCTCGTATTTACGAGCCCCAATTCCATCCCAAATCAAAAGGTTTGACCACTTTTAGCCTTTGTTTCATCTGTCTTTTTTGGAAAGGTCCCTTTAACCAAAACTGAAAATAATAGAGGCCTCTCCAAAATGGAGAGGTCCTTGCAATATAAGTAGTTTTATACGCACTCTCCAGCAGTCTGTGTCTCTTACCTCCCCTTCGTTTTAGCGCTACTGCCTCACTGAAATTAGACATTTCCATAAGTGTAAGAAGCCTATGTGTCCGTCAACAGGCTGTGGTTCCTTCCAAACACACAACACTCCCCAAAGTGTTGGGTGCCAAAGTGACTGGCAGAGGCTGTTGTGCTAGAACAGAGGAAAGCTAGGAGTCACAGGCCACTAGAGAGACAAAAATACTACCTCATTTATTGACAAGACTTGCCATTTTAATCTAGACTAACCTTTTGCTGCCACTGAAGTAAGGTTTACATCAGCAGCATTTTAAGACAATCCTTGCTACTATAGAAGCCAGGTGTGTGTACTTCCTCAGCCGACTTTCTTGTGGAAACCTGTGCTTAGTCAGCTTCAATGAGGCACAGGTTAATGCACAATTTTGGCAATGCTGAGCTTACTGAATACCTGCGCATGCAGGTGTGAAATCACCACAGCCTGGCCAATTGAAATGGCTTGAGATCAGTACCTAGAAGACACCCAGCTGAAGATGACAGTGGTTAGCGGGGAGTTCTGGGACAGCTCAGCGCTGGAGTGAAGGTAAGTATAAGTCCACTTTTGGTTCTACATAGGACCAGACCAACATTTCAGACACACAGATTACCCTGATAAAGGGGACCACCATGTCTCAAAAACTTTGGTCAGGTCTCTTATGGATTGTCAGGAAAATTGCTTCATTCACATGATGTGCTGGCTTTCTCGCATTGAACATTGACTAGCCACCGTTAGCCAAGCACATACATTGACATTGGTGATTATGAGACTGTTGTGCAGTAAGGAAGCCTGACAGAAATTCTAACTTTTTTCACTTTTCTTTTGAAACAGAAAAGGAGAGATAAACAAATGTCTAATAGCTTATACAGCCTACAATAATGCAAACATGCAATTATCCCCATACCCAGGAGGTAGCGCCCCTTGGGTGACGGGTGGAAATCTCTGGTTATCCATGTTGACTGGAGCGATCTGTCTGGACACGGGTACTGCAGTAGACGATGGGTTTGTTTCAGGGGCCACACTGCTGCCTGCTACGTTCACTGAAGCATCTGAGTTGTTTAGAAAGACGCCATTGGGAGACGCTAGAATAACAAAAACAAACACTTTCAAGGGTGTGTTTGGGCATTTGAGGTGTTTTAAATGTTTCAATGCTTTCACTCTTGTTCCTTTTGCATTAACACCAATAATGTAGTCACCCACATTTGAGATCACTTTTAGAAACTGCGACAGCGAAACATTGCAATACATCTTGAAACTATCATCATATTTATGCCAGCCTATGGATATATTTGTGCGCATTAATAAAACTGTCAATAAAATTCTTGCGGTAGAATCATTTAGAATGTATTCTCTTTTTTAAAATCAGATTTCATTTTAGGACAAAAGGTTTTTTTATTAACATAGTAACAGAGAAACTGTCACGCAAAACAGAAAGACCTAGCGTAAAAGAGTATAGAAAGACCAAGGTACAGCACTAAGAACATGGATTTCCATTTTTAAACAAAGATGTCACCCAAATACCTCAGTGTTCTGCTTTTGAGTTTTTATAGCTCTTATTGTCAGGCGTTACTAGGGTATACTGAACTGTAATTACAAACATTTCACAAGTGTCAAAGGCTTTTATTGACAGTTACATTAAAAGTGAAGTATGGAGTCTTTTTTTCCTTAATCATATTTACCTAGGTGGATGCAGCATCAGTCTGATGTGCATCTGTCCCCTGCCGGCTCTAACACTGAGAACCAAGCAAACACTCTTGATCGCTTGGTTCTCGGGGCTCCCTGAGCAGAGAGCTGGGGACTGTCAGTCTCTGCTCTGCCCCCCCACGCTCACTGGAGTGCTGGGCTGTGGAGGGGGGTCACAGGAGTTCAAACAAAACTGCACTTCTGTGATCCATAAAAGTAGAGCCAAACAAGCTTTGCATAAACTTAAAGGAGAGGTACAGTCAAAGAGTCAATATTTGCAGTGTTGAACCTTCTTTTGCAAGACCTCTTCAATTCACCCTTGCATGCTGTCAATCAACTTCTGGGCCACATCCTGACTGATGGCAGCCCATTCTTGCATAATCAAGGCTTGGAATTTGTCATAATTTGTGAGGGTTTTTTGTTCACCCACCTCTTGAGGATTGACCACAAGTTCTCAATGGGATTAAGGTCTGGGGAGTTTTCTGCCATGGACCCAAAATTTCGATGTTTTGTTCCCCAAACCACTTAGTTATCACTTTTGCCTTATGGCAAGGTGCTCCATCATGCTGGGAAAGACCCCAGTCCTCAGCAGTCTGATCCCTGTACCTTTTGCAGAATATCAGTCTGTCCCTGAAGTTTTTCCTGGAGAGTAGTGGCTTCTTTGCTGCCCTTTTTGACATCAGGCAATCCTCCAAAAGTCTTCTCCTTACTGTGCTTGCAAATGCACTCATACCTGCCTGCTGCCATTCCTGAGCAAGCTCTACACTGGTGGTGCCCTGATCCCACAGCTGAATCAACTGTAGGAGACGGTCCTAGTGCTTGCTGGACTTTCTTGGGCACCCTGAAGCCTTCTTCACAACAACTGAACCTCTCTCCTTGAAGTTCTTGATGATCTGATAAATGGCTTCTTTAGATGCAATCTTAGTAGCAGCAATATCCTTGCCTGTGAAAAGCAATGATGACTGTTTCCTTGTGGGTAACCAAGGTTAACAGAGGAAGAACAATGATTTCAAGCATCGCCCTCCTTTTACAGCTTCAAGTCTGTTATTCTAACTCAATCAGCATTACAGAGCGATTTCCAGCCTTGTCCTCGTCAACACTGAAACCTGCGTCAACGAGAGGATCACTGATAGGATGTCAGCTGTTCCTTTTGCGGCAGGACTGAAATGCAGTTAAAATGTTTATTTTTTTTACAAAACTTTATTTTAAGGTTACACACGGTTAGTACAGAAACCTCAGCATAGGCATAGCTAAAATGACACCTATACATAGAAAAAGGTCAGCACAGCAGAAAGCCATTGCATAAGTGGCATATATGCATATGAAATAGTGACCCGGAATACCAGGTACTAGGGAGTCTCTGCACCCCGTGTGACATTTTACACGCTAGACACCAATAGTGTATTAAAAAAAAAAAATCAGAGAAAGACCCAGAGGGTTGCGCCAAGTAAAAGAGAAAATAGAGAAGAAAAGAAAAAGGGAGAAAAAAAAAAAAAAAAAAAAAAAGTGTTTTTGGGAATAAGTTATTTTTCTTGGCAAAGAGGGACTTTGCAATTGATTTCAATTGACCCGATCACTTTTCAAAACATTCTGGAGTACACGCAAATTGCCATCATAAAAACGAAGGCTGCCAGCAGACTTTGTGAAAATATTAGTGTCAGTCTCAAAAATTTTGGCCAGGGCGGTATATGGCCAAATGTATGTGAATTCCCCGCCCCTCTAAATGATTGCGTTTAGGCAATTCCAGCGAAGGGTAGTGTACAGCAGAAAAAATACATTTTCAACAATGGTCAGCAGATACTGTAATTTTGCGGCAAGGGAATGGCATTTTTAGGTTCCAGAATGAATGCTCCCAAGCCCTTGATTAGTCTGGTGTGGAAGAACTAAAGTGGCCTGCTCAGGTTCCTGAGATCAACCTTATTTGGATGAGCTGGAATGCTGACAGAGGCTGGGTTCACACTGCTGAGATGTCAGACATTGCATGTGATTCGAAACGCACTGCTGTGCAGATCACATGCGATATGAATTTAGCCATACAGATTGTATGACCGAATTCGCATCGCATTTGGACCAATGTCATGCAGGACCCTTTTTTGGTCCGCACCAGAATCGGATCGACAGTTCGCACTGCGATAGGCAAACCGATTTGGGGTGTCATTAACTTTGTATTTTTTTTATAAATTCTTTCATTATGACAGAAATCGTGTTACAATTTACAGAAACAAGCATCTCACCATTATAGCATCCCTTCTATGATAATGACTGCCCATCTCCTAGCCAGTACAATTTACTATTACAGATATTGCCAGGCTACATTATCTTAAGCACATATTAATTCGTCAAACTTTCTTTGTAGTCAAAAGAAAACAACACGATTTCTCTTTCTTTTACCGTGGGGATCCCAGGTTAACATCAAGAGATAACAAAACCAAAAAGGAAGTACAAACAAAACCAGGAGGGAAAAAAATAAATAAATAATAATTTTCCCTTCTCTCTTTTTCCCTTTTCTTTCTCCTCCCCAAACCGACATCGCAATCACCCATACCTCCCTCAATTCTCCGTTTGGTACCTTCATCACAGAGCTATTTCATGGATCACTTACTACTGAGAGGTTAGCAAGATAAGGGGCCCATATCTTTCGATATTTCTCATCCTGCTCTTTCAACATCATAGTAAGATTTTCCATTTGTTGGTGTTCTGTAATTCTGGCAAACCAGTGTGATCAAGTTGGCGGATATTACTTTTCCACAACCCCAGGATACACGCCTTTGCTGCGGTGAGCAGATGTTTTAACAGTGAATTTTATATATTTTTTTTAATAGATAGAGGGATATCATGTAGTAAGAAAGCTCCCGTTTTTTCTCCAAGAGACACACCTGTGATTGTTTTAACCTTTTCAGAGACCATCATCCAGAACTCTTTGAGACCCGAGCATTCCCAAAATATATGAAACCTAGTGCCCTCCAACTGACACCGCCAGCACACATTCGATACCTGCGTAAATATCCGATGTAATACCGCCGGTGTTCTGTACCATCTGGTAAGGATTTTATATCCTCCTCCCTTCCACCTACCTATTAGCCAAGGAAGCCTTGTGAGCAAACAGTAAAATCCTATCCTTCTGAACCTGAGAGAATGTAACCCCCAGATCTCTTTCCCATGCTTGTAGGAAGGCAAGTTCTTGTGGGGCTTCCAATCAATGAGGCATAGAGATATGAAAGTGAATGTCTCAGTGGTTTCCCCCGTTAAGCATATCTGCTCAAACAGAGGGTGTCCGTACTGCAGTATATGTAGTTGACATTGAGCGAAAAAAAGCACTGAGCTGTGTCTGCCGAAGGAAATCTAGATCTAGTGCAAAATCACGGTCGATCTCCCTGCTTGTCATCAGGCGATTGTCTATTGAAAAATGTGTGAGCCTACTTTTACCCCGCCGCCGCAAAGTACTAAAGCATGGATCTGTTAAACCCGTCTAAAAGCCCAGAGTGCCCAAAATTGAAATCGTAGGGCTCAGGTGTAACGACAAAAGATCTTTTTAGTAGATCGTAAGGTGGCACCCACCGTTGGGCGTCTCCTCACGGCCTGTGGGATGTCTGCCAAGTGTAAATAAATCCATATGTTCCATATGGACCCATGGTTTCTTCTTTTGAAGCACACACCAGACCACTACCCGTGCCAGATGCGAGGCTTCCTGATATTTAAGAGGGTCGGGGAATCCAATCCCTCCTTTTTCCTTAGGAAGCGTCAGGATAGCCCTTGCTGGTTTCCCGGCCAAGATAAACCTCAGAAATCTCAATCAGAGATCTTTCAGAAAACATAGAAAACCTGGGGTGATCTTAATAGGTAAGGTCTGCAGTAATACAAAAGCTTTGGCATCACATTCATCTTTATGATATTTGTCCTATCGAACCATGTAAAAACTTCCCTGTCCCAACGCTGGAAATCAAGTTTAAACTGTCTTGCCATCGGGGCAAAATTAAGTTTGAATATCCCATTTAGTTTATTCTGTATTTTGGTCCCTAGATAACATATATGGGAGTCTGTCCATCTAAAGTCGAATTGAGTACATGTCTGATGTTGCAGGGGCACATTCATCTCCACCCCCATCGCCTCTGATTTACTATAATTCACCTTAAAATTAGACAGTGCACTATGTGTGCGTAACTCCATCAGCAGGGATGGGAGGGATATAACTGGAGAAGTTATAAGAAATAAATAAATTCATCAGCGTAAGCGGTAAGTTTATGTTCCTCACCTTTCGTTGGGATACCCCTGATATTTGGATTGTCACAGACAGTTCTTAAAAAGGGTACTACAGTAAGAATAAAGATGGATGAAAGTGGGCAACCCTGGCGTGACCTATTACGTATGGAAAAGGGATCTGATATTCTGTCAGTAGCAGATCCTTTAAGTCCTGTAAGCTGTGAGGTGAGGCCTCCATAGATCGGACCTTTTTGTCCAGAACATCCCACAGATGCTCAACTGGATTGAGATCTGGAGACATTGGAGGCCAAATCAACACCTCACACTTGTTGTGTTCCTCAAACCATTCTTGTATTCATCAGACAAGGCTTCCTTCTTCCATTGCTCCATGGTCCAGTTCTGATGCTCACATGCCCATTGTAGCTGCTTTGGACACGGGTCAGCAGGGACACCCTGATCTGTCTGGCTTTGCAACCCCTATACACAACAAACTGCAATGTTCTGACACCTTTCTATGGGAACTAGCATGAACTTTTTTACTAAGTAGCTCTACTATTAGAGCAGACTACATGGGCCAGCCTTTGCTCTCCACATACATCAATGAGCCTTAGCCACCCATGACCCTTGTAGTAAACTTATCGGTTTTCCTTCCCTGGACCTCTTTTGGTAGTTCCCGATACCTGAAAACTGGAAACATCCCATAAGAGCTATAGTTTTGGAGATGCTCTTAGCCAGTCGTCTACCCATTACAATTTTGCCCATTTTGTCTCCTTTTAACACAAACAACATGTTCTCTTACTGCCTAATATGTCCCACTGACATTCAGATGTCATGGTAACAAGATAATCAATGCTATTCACTTTACTAGTCAGTGGTCATAAGGTTATGGCTTGAGCTATATTCAATCAGGCAGACCCTTGCACCACATAGTTGTTAGTAGAACTAAAGAAGGTTGAACAATCAGACTGTATAGTGTATGACAAGCTTTCCTGTCAGAAAACAATAGTACCAGCATAAAGTTTACTTGGTAAAAGATAGCATTCAAGCTGTGTTGGCCCCTGAATGATAGTGCCCTGCATACAAAGCCAAGACCAGCCATAACTGTCATACCTGAAATGGATGTCCTCTGAGGGGTTGGTGGAGGGGGCCGTGATGGTCTTGGGGGCCTGCTAGGTTTGAAACCTCCATTGGACAGAGATGGTGAATTGGTGCCATTAGTTGACATGTTATCACTAGGAGTTGTGCCATCGGCAGTATCCATACTGAAAATGAAAGAGGATTATGAAAACTTCTAGGTAGCACAACATTTACAGATGTATTCTATAAGATCTCTTGGAGAGCTTAATGGTGATATTCCTCCACATTGGGTGTGACTGTGCCTTCTCCCACAAGCCATACGGAAGGTATCCCTAATGCGTATTCTACACTATGAAGGAAAGACCCTTCCATTAATATGTAATAGGTGGGGAAACTGGACAGAACAGAAAATTCCTCTACAGCAAGTGAATTAACAAAGGGTATACAAAAATATTCCTTTTGCGACCTTTTGAGATGACCTGTAAGAAAATATTTTAAATATTGCTAAAGTAACATAACTGAATTTTGTGGATGTTCATTTAAAACCCACACTATAAACGGTTAATCTGCAAAAGAAAGGTGTAGAAAAGTCAGGAATGGAATTATGTCATGAGATCATGCAGGCACCATTCACACCTGGGCGTTTTGGGATTGCAACAGAATCACCAATACTGCCCGTGATCTCAAAACGCAAGCTTAGGTGCCATTATTTTCAATGGCATCAAAAACAAGGTGCAGTTTTGCCACGATTATCATGAGATTTATTGCATGGCAATCGAAGCAAAAACGCATTGCGTGAAGCTGGTCGCCCAAAGAACAGCAGGATTTTCTTTTGGGCGAAAAAGCTTCATGCCATTTGCCGTGATTTCCATGCGATAAATTGTCTAAAAATTGAGGCAAAGCCTCAGCTGGCAAAAAAAATAATGGCACCTAAAGCTGGATTTTGCCAATGCGGTGCGTTTTGGGATTGCGGGCAAAATCACAGCGATTCTACTGCATTCCCAAAATACCCAGGTGTGAATGGAGCCTAACTGATCAAAAATAGGCCTAAAACTTTCCAGTCAAGCAAACACCCAACATGTCAAAGATAGACTAAAAAAGCTTGCCTGATAGAAGTTGAGTCAGTCTGAGCTCTGGCATTATCTGTGGAACCAAGTAAAAAAACACAAAATGTTAAAATCGGTTGAAGGTGTATAGATACCTAAAATACAAACTCAAAAAATAGAACTTTTCCAATGACTAAATGGCATATTTTAAAGGCATCTAAATGCTTGCCGATTCTGATAGTTTTGGATTTCGCCTGGTGATTCCTGTAAGAGGGTTGCTATGTACAGGCTCAAACAGTGGGCATTAAACTGGTATGAGGATTGTGCATGGACTATGGTGGTTATGCACCCACTAAGAAAAAAGGACAAAAAACGTGTTTATTCTAAATCATTCTTCTTGAAATTTACATACAACGCTTACCATGTGTCTGTCCTGTAATGCTAGTGTTCTCTTGATCTGCATACACATGACTCAGAAAGAGTTAAAGTAACCATGTGCTTTACCCATGCAGGACAATGTGGCAAGTTCACTTCAATGCCCCTCCCCCCAGCTGCACACACCCAACTTTCCTTTGCTTCCTCACCTCTCTGTTCAGCCACTGTGAATGAAGACAGACATCCCTGTCCTCAGTATCTGCATGTGAAGCTTGCACATTACTATGGACTGCTCCACCACATGCGACATTGCTCAGCCAAAACCAAGCACCAGTATAATTACATGGAGTGAGTCACATACACCTTCATACTCAGATATACCAGGTATTTCCTTTGGCTGCCAGAGCTTCATGGATCACTGGGGAAGTGATGGCAAGCATCACTGAATAGCCAAAGATATTGCTTTTGTCACAAAAAAAAAAATACAAAACTGCTGACCTCCTGAATAGCCATTTACCCGACTGTCATGAATACTGTAAAACTCACTAAGTAAAGCTGGCCATACAAATTCAATTTGATCCTTGTGTAGCCCTTTCTGTTTAGGCAAGTATAGGCAGCTTTCCTTTTATAGGGTAGATATAATAGACTTAGAATGGGGGTGGGAGCAGGATTTGGCTTATTTAGATTTTGACTGGAATTACACTTTAATTTTATTCCCAACACCTCCAACCCCATACAAGCCGCTGTGATTATAGATACAATACAACTCTTACCTAATAAACAAGTGACATCACCATTTGTTAAGATCTCCGGATCAACCTGCAGTCCATTAAGACACACTGATAAGTCACCGACTGTTTCCCGATCACCTTGTAGCTGTAAACTCACAATGACTTCTTCCACTGAGAACAAAAAAAAGGAAACATTTTTTTAATCTACAACCAACAATCTTCAAGGGGCAAATCAGTACATGGATTCTATGAGCATGGATAGCTGTATGAAAAACCAAATGTTCAGACAAGCAGAAGAAAAGAATTGTGGCCACTGAAGCAACGCAGCTAGGTCACCTATATGCCCCCAGTCTATGACTGGACAATGCAACAGGAGCATCCCTCTGCTCAGCTCTCTCTTCTTAGTACATATAACCTTGTCAGCACACACATGCGGCACACCCGATTGGCCTACAGCTGTACAGGGGATTACTAGAGGCTAATATTAATACCTCATGCACACTGGATGTTTTTTCTGCTGCTCCTAGGGGCATTTGGCATTTTTTTCCCCTGCCTCTAAACTCTCCTGCATGTTAGCCTATGTGTCCATGCACACATAGGCGTTTATAGGCAGAAAAAAAAAAAAATAAACGAAAAAAAACACACTGCCAGCGCACGTCCAGAAGCAGCAGGGTTTTGGCAGAATAAAATGCTTGACATGCCTAAGGACTAGGGGCATTTAGCACTTGCACATTCATTTATTTGAACAACCAAAATAAATAGTTATTATGGCTGATGAAATAAATTAGTGCTCAAGCGCTTGATGCACCTAAAACGTGTTACAAGAGTTTACAAGTGTCGAGTATTTTTTCTGCCAAAACTCTGCTGTCATAAGGAAAAGAGTCTAAAGCCTAGTACACACGGACCAAATGTCGGACGACATCCAGCCGTGTGTATGGCAGCCGGCTGAACTGAGCATGCTGGAAAAGCGAATAAGCATCCAAATGATGTGAAACGCGTTAGCAGTCTACCACCCTGTACGTCTCTGCTATTGACTGTATGTTTGGATTTTATTGAAATAAAGATGTCCTTATCCCAGAGTGCGGCTATCCAGGATTTCTTTCTACCTCACTGCAAACCAGCAAAGCCAGCACCTGGAACCAGTTCTTACTAGGGCGGTGTCATTCCAGAGCAAGAGTGTTTGTAAGCTGCATCTCCTTTTTCCATGCTGGAAAAGCAGCAGCCGACCGCCTCCCGATCAGTGCTCTCAGACAATGGTGGGAAAGGGGGGCGTTCCCCTGTCAGAACACAATAGAACAGCGGGGGGGGCTAACGCTGTACTATCATCGGATTGTTAGTACAATCGGCTGCCAGAGCTGTCATTTTTTTTTCCCTTCAACCCAGTGTTGTGTACTAGGCTTAAAAGGTAGAAAAACATCCAGTGTGCATAAGAACTTGTTCACATTTAGGCAGTTCTGTTGCATTCAGTGGCACAATTAATGATTTAATAAACAGATTTTGTTTTTTTTAAACCTACTGATGATAATTTGTAGACAGAATGATGTAAATCCTGCAGCTGTAGTTTACTCTTCAGTAGCTTATCGTCCAGTGGTGTGACATCCAGTCACATGACCAAGGAAAGTGCTGACTACTGGGAAATTAGAATGATGTTATCTTAAGGGACAAGCGATAACTATGAATAGACAAACCAAGCTTGTCATGTTTCATAACCAGCGCTGTACATGAAACGTTTTCCTCCACGAGTCAGATAAATAGTATGTAGTAAAAAAAAAAAAAAAAGGAAAAAGGAAACACACTATGCATGAAGATTCAAGTCTACTACGTCAGAAACTCCATATAAAATCACCCCTATGGAAGTGTACAATAATCAGTATAAGCAAAAGTGAGACCGATAAATAAAAACAGATAAAGTGCATAAACTTAAAGTCCATCAATAGTGCCATAGTCCATGTGTAAAACTTCCTTCCAACGTGCTCTACACACTCCATGCAAATGAGACTGACTGTCTCCACTCAGTGCTCCTCTGTGTGCGCACACCACGACCCCCTATCCAGTTAGGACTCACCAGATCCCTAGACCATGGGTGAAGTGGGTCTTGGAACGCTCGTTAGGAGTCTTAAACATAGGTAGTGATGAGACCAATTTTTTAGTATCTCCCTCCACAGATCCTCAGACGTAGGAGTAAACCACAAAGTAGCAGGATCATAGTGCAACCCATTTATTAAGTTTCATACCAACAGAAAGTATAAAATTTTCCGCTCACACATAATTGTGCCCAAGCCAGCACTAGCAGGATCCAGCAGTGTGCCATCTCTCTCCGTATCACCGTTCACCCCACCAACAAGATGGTGATTCGATGTGCGTTCCACTGCCCGGACCTCGTTAACCAGACGTGATGTGAGACATACCGTGTCCCAGTCTCAATGCATCTAGCCGCCCACAGTGTCATTGGGAAGTGCTTACGGTGATACGGAGAAATCTATTTATCGGTCTCAATTTTGATTATTGTACACTTTCATAGGGGTGATTTATAGGGAGTTTCTGATATTTTGAAGGTGTCACTTAAATTGTGTACATAATACCATGTTAAGGGTTCACACTAGCACCTAGAGCTCACCTTTGGTTGTTTATCGTTTAATTACACAGGGAAGTTGGAGGAGCAGCAAGGGTTGCCACTATAGGGATTAACATTTATTGGGGAATCTGTGGCACAGTATAGACATTTGTTACATAAGTCTACTACATATAAAAAGGTGCATTCCTAGATGTTCTCTTATCTATAGATTTTTCTCCTCCACAATGTAAATTCAGATTTTTATCTTCTCAGAAAATGGAAGAATGTAAAATGCAACCTCAAATTGCTGCTTTATCAATGCCCTATAGTTGGGTTCCCAAACAAGGTCTAAGGCAGTGGTTCTCAACTCCAGTCCTCAGGACCCACCAACAGGCCAGGTTTGCAAGATAACTGAAATATATCACAGGTCACATATAGACGAGGGGGGCGTGACCGGATGCAGGTGTGAGCAGCGAGTGTGAGCTCTCTCCCAGCCCCGTCCCTGATGCTGCACTAGCGCTGCTGCTTGTATGGGTCTGCCCAGCCGTGTGATGGTCCTATGAGCTCCGGGTCCCTGCCTTTGATGCCCTGAGGCTCCCACTACCTGAAACTTGAGGGACGGCGTCCTGGCTGATCGGGAGAGAGGAGAGAAGGCTGAGATAAGGCTGGGAGGATCAGCTGTTAGCTCTCCCCACCGTGCGGCTGTGACAAACGGACTCCTGGGAGTTACTGTTAGTGTGTCTGTGGCGCCGCTGGGTTGCTTAGCGACGCCACGTCGTAGCAGTGGGAGGCCGGTACGACGCTCGGCGGCAGGAGAGGAGACTGTGAAGACCAGCTGAGCGGGGCAGAGACCTGAGAACGAACGCCGCTGTGGCGCTTTAGGCTGTGCTGGGCTGCTTTGTGACACTCTGCTAACACATTGAAAGGTCGTGGAGGTGGACACTACTCCAAAAAACTCTGCTGAAGCCCTGTAGACTCCCTGGATGTCAAAGGGAGAGAGGTAAAGAGTTTGCTTTCATAAGTATATGTGACAGAGACTGTGTACTTAAGCAGGGAGCCTGGGATCCGGCTTTTTGTTAACATACAGAGTATCTTGCTAAAGTGTGGAAGGATTGATTACTGGACTGTTTGATTACACTGATTATACTGTGTGGACTGGGAGGCTAAGGCTAAGAGTGCTTAAAGTATTATAGCTGGCTATGACCAAGAGAAAGGGGGAAGATCAACTACAGCAGCCCCAAGAAAATATGCCTGTTCAAACTACCCGGGCCGCCAAAGAAAAGGAGAAGGGGTCTCAAAATGCATCCGCACTAACAGCTGCGGCGAAGCTGGAAAAATTTGCACATAGCGCTACGCAGTCTCCAGCTAAAAATAACCAGCTGACTGCGGGAAAGTCCTTAGTTGGGGGCCCGGGGGATAGAAGGAGCCTGGGAAAGGGGCCTGATAACCAGCTAGCCAGCACAAGAGTAACGAACAAAAAAAGCCCGGAGAAGGAGCAGCTCGGAATAGTAGGGGATAGCAGTCCTAGCACAGCCATAACCCCTGACCAAGAACCCTCCCTTAAAGAGATACTATGTGCTGTAAATGCATGCAGGAGCTCGATAAGTGGGGTGTGGGAAGAGCTGAAAGCTTTAAGTGAGGAGTTCAGTGGTATTAAACAAGAGCTTCAGAAAACAGTGGAGAGAGTTAAAATGGTGGAGGAAAGGGTTAGTCAATTAGAAGATACCGTAACCCCAATGCGGCATGAGTTTAAAAAAATGCAAGCACAACTGGACGCCAACACCCACAAGATGGACGAATGGGAGAACAGGTCTCGTAGACAGAACGTAAGAGTGATGGGTCTCCCTGAGAAAAGTGAGGGCTCCCGACCTGAAGAATATATGGAAAAGTGGCTTAAGGAGGTGTTTGGGGCTGAGGCGTTCTCACAGTTCTTCGCTATTGAGCGTGCCCACAGAGTGCCGTCCAGGTCTACATATTCAGGAGATCGCCCGAGACCAATGATACTGAGATTTTTTTGTTATAAAGATAAGTTGAATTTAATGCAAAGGTCTAGAGAAAAAGGAGACATTTTTTTTAATGGAGCTAAAATTGCGATATACCCAGATTATTCCCCAGATCTGCAAAGGAGGAGAGCAGGTTTTTTGGATATCAAGCGTACACTACGGAAGCATGATATCCCATATGCATTACTATATCCTGCACGGCTGCGGGTAGAGGCCCTAGGAAGTACCCTCTTTTTTGAAACCGTCAAAGGAGTCACGGACTGGCTAGAAGAGAATAAAAAGAACCTTTGAAGCTGAAATTAGCTGAAATTATACATGGACAGACCCAAATATAGAATTTTTTTTTTTTTCTTTTTTTTTTTTTTTTTTTCTTTTCTGGTTTTTGTTGGTTTGTTTTGTTTTTGCAGCATCGGGGGCTGGGAGGGGGAGGGTTGGGTGAGGGATGTGTGGGTTGAAAGTGTTGTTTAGAGTGTTGATGGGGTTCTTCGTAACCCTTGGGTTAATAGGGCTATTAGGGGGGAGGGGGGAAAGGGGAGGAGCATGGGGAGAGGGGGGGAGGATGAGGTGGGAAGAGGGGAGAAGAGTGGTCACAAGGAAGGTCCCCAGGGCACGCCGAGTTTGGCAAGGGAGGGGGCAGAAGGGTTTATTTAAAATAAGGCAGGGGGGGAGGGGGAAGGGAGGGCACAGGGGTAGGGAAATACGTAAGTCACAGTTAAAACTGAGGGGTTGTTTTGTAATGGCATTAATTGCACACATGGCAAAGATGAAGTTACATAGATTTTTACACAGATTGCTGTCACACTTATTTGCAATTTAAATTTAGTAAAGACAAATCTTAAAAAAAAAGAGAAGGATGGGAAATTTCCTATTTGAGGCACATATATATAATTTTTTGACACCGGTGGGGTTAAGTAAAGAAAGTTTTAATACTTATCAGGGTAGAGGGCTTCTTTCTCCTTTTTTTTTTTTTTTTTTTTTTTTCCCCTTTCTTGACCAACAGAGTTTTATATTATTATATACTTATATACAGTTGGTACTTATTAGTATGTATATTTATAATTTAAAAGAAGGGTAGGATGGTAAGAATAACTTCATGGAATATTCGGGGCATGAGTGACCCCACCAAGAGAGCTGCGGTACTCTCAGAGCTGGAATCTCTGGGTACGGATCTGGTATGCTTACAGGAGACACACCTCACCAACGAGTCTAAATCTTTAATTCAGAATAAAAAATTCCAAGCACAATTCCACTCAGTACACACCTCCTACTCAAGAGGAGTGGGAGTACTGGTTAAGAAGGGAGTGGTGTTCTCCTGTAGGGATGCCAGGATAGACCCGCTGGGTTGTTATGTCTTCTTATTCTGTATAATTGAGGGTAAAGCCTTTGTCATAGCCAATGTGTATATCCCCCCTCCTTTTAAAATGGGGATATTATATCATCTCCTGGAATATGTTGAGGACAAGGGGGATGTCCCACTCATAGTGGTGGGCGACTTCAATATGGTCCTTAACGGTAAACTTGACAGGTTCCCCCCAAGAGTAAGGGGGGAAAGGGCAACTGAGGGGCGGCTTAGCCAACTGTTCGAGGAGATTGGGTGGTGCGATCTCTGGAGAATCCGTAATCCAGAGGAGAGGCAGTACTCCTGCTTTTCAGAGTCGCACCACACTCTCTCTCGGATAGATATGGCAGTGGGAAACAGGGGGGTACTTCCCCTTTTAGGAAAAATAGAGTATATGCCGAGAGGGGTGTCAGACCATTCTCCTCTGACGCTGACGATAAACATCTGTAATAGACCCAAGGAGAGAATATGGGCATTGAACCCCATATGGTTGGAGATCATAGGGAAAAAAGAAGAAATTTCCGTAAAAATAAAAGATTTTGTGGAATTTAACTCAGGATCGGCGTCGCAGGGGTTGGTCTGGGACTCTTTAAAAGCGTTTTTGAGAGGTATCCTTTTACAGTATATATCACGGGTTAAGCGACAATCAAGAGACAAGGGCAATCAGATTAGGAAAGAGTTACTAAATTTAGAAAAACAATACGTGGCGGACCCAGGCCCAGAAAAACAGAAGTTATGGGTAAATAAGCAGCAGGAATATAAGATGGATACACTTAAAAACGCGGAAAATAGGAGATTATTCCAGAGGCAGAGGTATTTTGGGGAGGGTGAAAGAGTGGGTCGTATGCTGGCAGTAATAGCGGAGACTAATTCATCTACCTCAACGATCGCAGCGATTCGGACTCCTGGGGGGGTAATATTGTCAGACTCCCTCACGGTTAAAAAGGTTTTTTTTGAATATTATAGTAACCTATATAAGTCGCAGCAGCAACTGGTAGTAGAAGAGATAGAGAACTTCTCGGAGGGTATTAATCTACCGTGTCTCTCTGAAAGCGACAGGATTAGCCTGGACTCCCCTATTACTCTAGAGGAAGTACAGCAAGCAGTATCAGATATGCCGAACCAGAAAGCCCCAGGCCCGGATGGGCTGCCTGTGGAAGTCTTTAAGTATTTTGGAGAAGCTTTACTTCCAGAATTATTGAAGACATTGAATTGGGCGACGGCGGATGGTACCTTGCCCCCTTCAATGACTGAAACCAATATAGTCCTGATAAGGAAAGAGGGAAAAGACCACCTTGAGGCAGCATCATACAGACCCATATCTCTATTATGCTCTGATATAAAAATATTGGCAAAGGTAATGGCTACCAGGCTAAAAAAATATATATCGGAGCTGGTGCACCCGGATCAGTCAGGGTTTATCCCCAACAGAGCCACTAGTATTAATATCAGGAGGGCCTACCTGAACCTCCAGTCACCGGCGGAGGTGGGAGGCTCCAGAGCGGTCCTAGCTTTGGATATCGCCAAGGCGTTTGATAGCCTGGAGTGGGGATACCTCTGGTGGGTACTGGAGAAGTTCGGGTTCGGTCCTAAATTTATTGAATGGGTCAAGACCCTGTACTTTCATCCAAAAGCTAGGTTAAAAATTAACAGAGAATATACAGAGTGGTTCTCCTTGGAGAGAGGGACGAGGCAGGGGTGTCCTCTCTCGCCTCTGCTATTTGCTCTAGCAATGGAGCCGCTGGCAGAGACGATAAGACACTCGTCTGGTATACAGGGATTTGGGGAGGAAATTAGGCGGGAAAAAGTGGCACTTTATGCTGATGATGTGCTGATTTTTCTTGGGGACACAGGGCCATCCCTCGAAAAGGCAATACAACTAGTGGAAAGATTTGGGAAATCTTCAGGCCTGGTGGTCAACTGGGAGAAATCAACGTTGCTCCCATTGGAATCAACGCGCAATATCCAAAGGGGTGGCATGTTGAGGTTGAGGGTAGTAGAGAGGATGCGGTACCTGGGTATAACTATCTCAACCGACCCGGCACAATATTTAGTGGATAATCTAGTCCCGCTGCTGGAAAAATTCAGAAGAAAAAGCGCAGCTTGGTGTCAGCTCCCTCTATCCCTGGCAGGCAGAGTCAATCTGATTAAGATGGTCTGGATGCCACAATTATTATATGTACTCCACAACTCCCCAGTCTGGATTGGGAAGAGTTGGTTCAAAAAAATAGAAAGTCTATTCAGAGAACTAATATGGAAGAAAGGGCAGGCAAGAATCAAATTGCAAACACTCCAGCGCCCGGTTGGGGAAGGGGGACTGGCAGTACCACATCCCTATAGTTACTTTCTGGCGGCACAACTACAACAACTGGGAGGCTGTGAACGTCAGCCCCTGCTGAACACCAACGTGAAAGTTATGCTGTATGATTCCTCATATGGATCTCTGGCAGAGGCATTAGAGGCGGGGATATTTCAAGAGGGACCACCAACACATAAATTGATTTTTAAAGTATGGCGGGCTACTAAGAGGGTCATGGGATATGAAGGCCATACGGAATTCTCGCCTATATGGAACAATAGGGAACTGAGGGAGTTGATCACTGTGGAAAAAAACTGGACATGGGTTCGCCACGGATTAAGTAGATTGGTTCAGTTATATGAGGGCAAAAACTTGAAATCCTTTTCTGAACTAAGGGGGGAATATGGGATCCCAAACAACACCTTTTATACATACCTGCAGATCAGGCATGCACTTAACTGTCAATTTAGTAAATCTCCACTAGAATGGTGCAATATACCCCTTTTATATAGTGTTATAGGAGCAAATACCACCAAGGGTCTGATAGCATTAATAAATGGTCAAATTTCCGAAAGGCTACTTGACCTGAGTATGACCCTGGATATTAAGGAGAGATGGGCGGGGGAGGTCGGAGAGATTACGGACAGTCAATGGAAGGGAATTTTGAAGGCCAGCCCATCAATATCGATATCTCCATCGCAACAGGTATCGCACCTATTTCTCATACATAGGGTTTATTACACTCCCAAGAGACTGTTTAGCTTTGGTCGAAGACCAGACGATAAATGTCCTAGATGTCTGGATACTGGTGACCTAATCCATATGGTGTGGAGATGCCCAAGGCTGACGAGATATTGGTCAGAGGTAATTAGAACGGTGGAAGTCAGGTTTAAAATAAAGTTGAAGCAGGAGGCCAGGGAGTGTATTCTCGGATTGCTGGGGGAAAATGGGGGGAGTAATAATAAGCAAATTGCCATTGGTAGGTGCCTTTTCCAAGCCAGGAAATTAATAGCACAGTCTTGGCTATCCAATACGCCCCCAACTATAGAAGACTGGACTAGGACAATGGACAAGTTAGTTTGGGCAGAAAAAACATTTTATATTAGGAAACATAGTTATCAAAAATTCTTAAAAATTTGGAGCCCCTGGCTGCATTGGCTGGGCATAACCCCTTGACCTGAATCAACTGTTGGAATCTCGTAAAAAATGTGGGACCACTTGCTAAAGCGATTCTGAGGTAATGAAAAATCAATACCAAAAGATCCAATGGCGGAATTGATATTAGTAATAGTTAGAGGTCAGGCAACCTTTCAATATAGCTTACTAGTAGGGGAGGGGTGGGAAGGAGGGGGGGGGGGGTAGACAAGCATCAGAATGTAAAGTATTTCTGTATAATCTGTGTTGAAGGGCTGATGCCTATAAGAGTTGGGGGAAAAAATAATATTTACTGTTTACTTATATTTTGTCTCTGTATGTAATGAGGAAAAGTCTAATAAAGAGTATTGAATCAAAAAAAGAAATATATCACAGGTGATATCACTTGCTGCTCAGTGATTGCAGTATTCTAGTCTGCAACTCCCCAAGCTAATACTTAAAATCTGGCCTGTTGGTGGGTCCCGAGGACTGGAGTTGAGAACCACTGGTCTAAGGGATCACAAACAAAGCTGGTTTTACCAATCTCCAGTCTAGTCCATGGATCTTCAAGCTTTTTAAAACAAAAGGATAGCTCATTGTCCTTAATACTTTAGGGGGGGGGGCAGATAGATTATGAGAGGGTAGAAAATGCCCCCGCGCCATTGAAAACAATCCAGTTAAGGAAACAATGCCTCATGCTCAGTCGTCAGTGGGAGTAAAAAATGACCTCGTGTTTGCAGTCAGTAGGGGAAGGAATAGTGCCCCATCATTGGTGTCAGTGGGAGGAATAGTGCCTCACTGTCAAGTGTTAGTGGGAAAAATAGTGCCCCATCATTAGTGTGATAGGAATTGTGCCCCAAGTTGCCATTCATGAAAAGAATAGCACCCTGTGATGTTAGTAGAAAGAATAGTGCCTCATTGTTGGCATCAGTGGGAGGAACAGTGCTCTACGACTGTTTTTTTGCTGGAGGAATAGTAATCAATCACCAGTATCAGTGGGATGACTAGTGCTCTCCCACTGGTGTCAGTGGGTGGAAATGTTCTCTATTGTTGCTCTTAGTGGAAAGAATAGTGTCCGATTGTTGTTTTTATTGGAAATAATAGGACTCCATTGTTGCTAATGGTTACAACCAGTTTAATGAGAGCACAGGGAGGCAGTTTGGTCACCACTGCTCTGGACCGTAAGGACCTGCATTGTAAATGATCCAATCATGCAGGATTATTTGAAGCACAGGACAGAACTTGTGCAGCTGTGCATTATTATGCACTTTAACACACATGCATCGCAGCAAACCGTAGACGCGTGCATCAACGTGCAATAGCATTGAATTGCAAAGTGCTTTATTGTGCGTTGTAATGCATGGCATGGTGTAAATAGCCCCTTAGACTGACTCAGGGTTTACACAATCAATGCTGAATAAATCTAAACAATAC
The DNA here is from genome assembly GCA_037952925.1 of Lithobates clamitans. Lineage (NCBI taxonomy): Eukaryota > Metazoa > Chordata > Amphibia > Anura > Ranidae > Lithobates > Lithobates clamitans. The sequence continues at coordinate 5,965,232 of JBBGZY010001206.1, forward strand.
TCAGGCATTCATATGCTCTTTTTGTGGGCATACTTCAGCCTTATATACACGAAAGATGACACAAGCCTACCATCCTAATAAAAAGCACTTGCCCAACAGACAAGCCACCATGTAGCACAGCATTCAAATGCACCCCACACACAACCCAGTTGTTAAAACATTGTAATCCATTGTAGCTGATAGGCAGTAGTATGATGTCTAGGGAAACCATTACAACTCCTTTGCCTCAGATTAATTCCCTTTTTGTTAAGGAAATGTAAAAAAGGACAAATATTTTAAATTTATTTGAATATGTACATTTCATAAATACACCATCTAAAAGACCGACCATGTCACCCACAGGAACTTATTAGGGTCTGACTTCCAACATTATAGGGCAAGCTATAAAATGTGGAAAGGGTAAATTGGACTGGATGCTCTACCAGACACATTTTGTACACGATCTGTAGAGTCCCATACTCACATTTCATGTTATTTGCGAGCAGGGTCTCATGCAGGTTCAGGGATGCGCTACCAAGTAAAGCATCTGATTTTAGAGTCTGGTGACTCCACACCCGAAAATTTAGTACACTGAATGGGGTAACAATCCTGCAAGAAAAGAAGGCATAATTAAACTATAGTAGTTACCAGCCATTTATAGTAGTTATCAGTTTATGATGAGAATGATGCAGTATTACAAATGTAGCCGTTATAAACCGTATATCAGATACGTTGACAATACAGGTTTAAATGCACAAAGATTTCTACCAGTCACGTTTACATGTTTTACGTTATCTTCAAGAGGTGTCGCCTCCAGCAGCAGAAACCTAAAATCAAACATTTTTGGAAATTTTTGTTGCCTGCATCTTCCATAGCACACTGTGGTTTCTCCTGCAGGCCTCTATGTCAGATAAGACAGAGTAAGGAGGTAATGAGTAGAGGCTGGTGGACCAAGTAACGAACACACCCAGTAATGTGTCAAACATCAGGTTACTGCTGGAAGGCTGTAGCTCTTGAACTACCTAAATGCTAAATAGGAAAGTATTAAAACGTATGTAAAGCCAAAACTTTTTTTTAGGATTTGGATAGAGCAGGGAAGAATTAACCCATCATCTTTTTTTTGCCATTTGTATTGTAGAGGAGATTTCCCTTCACTTCCTGTCCAATTGACATAACAGAAAGTGAAAGGAAATGTCTCCAAAGTTAGGGGACATTCCCTCTTAAGTGTGGGCTGAACAAAAAAAAAAAAAAAAAAAAAAAAGTAGACGATTCCTCCATTCATTCTATACAGCGCAGACAGGCGCACCTTCCTTTGTGGACGGAGCCTGAGCGGACGTCACCTGTCTTCTAGAGCCGCTACAAGTGGCGGTGCTTGTAACTTGATGTGATAAGCACTCTGCTTCTTTATATATGCGGGTAGATGCACAGTTTTTATCCAATAAATGATACAGTACTGCACTATTTGAGATTTGGAGGCTGTTCTTTTTCCTTTGTAGGATTTAAAGTGGATGTAAACCCGGATTTGTTTTTTTTTTTGATGTCATAATGTAGAGTATAAGATTTCCTATCATTTGAGCCCAGTCTTGCCACAAAGAGTTAATCCAGCTCTGAGCAATCCTCTTATTGTTCAGCGAGATAAATCTTGACAAACAGAGAAAAACTTTGTCAAATCCTCCCCCTTGCTGTGAGTGACAGGTGATTTACATATCTCGTGCAATAGCCTAAGACATGCATTATTTTTTAATTCCCACCCCCACTCCTTTCTTCAGCAGCTCTGCAAGGATTGGCTGTTCCACACCTCAGCATGATTTGGCATGCTAAAGTCATGTGGCTACTTTCCTTTCTTTTCACTGGATGTTAGAGATCATAGCAGAAGTTCAGTGTAAGAAATACACAGGAGAAAATGCATATTGACAAGGGGAGTGTAGAGGTGGGCGGGGAGTCTACTGACATCACTACTCCACCCACCAAGCTCCAGACAACAGACCCAGCCACAGAATCTGCAGTTTTTCGGCTCTCATAACAGACAGAGGGGAGACATTGGACAGGTAAAGATACATGCAGGAGGCATGTATATCCTTATAGATAGCCCCTATGGCAGTAGTTTAGAAAGGATGACATTGGGTTTACATCCACTTTAATGCTAGAGAGGAAGTGTTTGATGAAGTCTCCCACTGACTTGATGTGCACTTCTGTTGTGGATGAAATACATGCTGCAAGATCCTTACACCCCCAGAGCGCTTATAGATCACCTATAATTTGGGGTCTTTATTGCTGGTAAGAGGCTGTGTTGAAAAAGGTGGAGGGGGATCACTGGTATACACAGGTTAATTATGGATGGATCTCACTGATTCACTTGAAGGGCTAGACCACAGGGATAGACTTTTCTTTTTGATACATTCATTGTTTTCACTTCTTATTAAATTTGTTTGAGATAACACCTCAATGGTTACACTATTTTGCATGCTGGAGAATTTTAGATGAGGGATGGATGAACATTGATGGACTTCAAGGATTCATTTTGATAGCTGGATACATGCATGGACTTTTCTGTTAACAAATTCACGTGTTCACATTTTAGTCTTGTTTTATTGCTTATGTGTTTGAAGTAACACTTTAATGCATATTATTTATTTATTTAGTGTATCACTGTTTTTGAGAGAACACATATATAGTTTATACACAGCTCAACAAGTAGACCATCAGAGCATCCTCCTTTGTGAATACTGTATTCTGACAGAATACTCGAACAGAAAAATTTACCTAATGTATTGCCAGCTTTAGATAGTGGACACTAGAAGTGTCTCCATTAGAAGATTTCCTCTCAATCCCTGTGCTGGGGACAATTATAAATTACGGATACTGTCATCAGTCCCGATGACAGTGGTCATCAGGTCAATCTCTCCGACAGGATGCAAACAGCAATACAAAACCTGAAGGAGGTTCTAACCAGTCACCACTACATCTAAAACTATATAAAAAAAAATAAAATAATTTTGACTTTAGATACACTTTAAGGGTCTTCATTTGCAGGGAGTTTAATACGATTTTTCTTTCTTAAATAACAGTCCCACGATTACATTTTTTTTCTCATTTGGATAATGCAGTGGCAAGTTAAAATTGTTGACAGGTTTTTATTTAGTTTATTTGCCATTCATGTCTCAGAGATTTACTTTTTACTGTTGGATTTAACCTCAAATTGAATTTCCAGTGACATATGTGATCAGGACAATTAGAGAGATTGATTCTCCCTAAGGCCCCTTTCACACTTGTATGACTTGTCCTTCGACTTGGGACTGCATGTTCCCCATGATTTCCAATGGCAACTATTCATATTAGTACGACTTCAAGTTGTGCCAACTTTAAAAGCAGTCCCTGCACTACTTTGATCCTACTTCAGGCCATTGAATATCACGGAAGTTGGATCAAAGTCGGATCGCCGTCTTAACTGATCAGACTTTGGTATGCCACTTGTGCTCTGATCTTGAAGGGGAACTCCAAGGCAAAAAAAACCCAGCATGGGTTCCCCCTCCAAGAGCATACCAGGCCCATTGGTCTGGTATGGATTTTAAAGGGAAGCCCCACGCTGAAAAAAACTGCGTGGGGGTCCCCCCAAAATCCATACTAGACCCTTATCCGAGCACACAGCCCGCAGGTCAGGAAAGGGAGTGGGGACGAGCGAGCGCCCCCCCCCCCCCAAACATACCAGGCCACATACCTTCAACATGGGGGGTGGGTGCTTTGGGGCAGAGGGGGCCCTGTGCCCCCCACCCCAAAGCACCTTGTCCCCATGTTGATGAGGACAAGGGCCTCTTCCCGACAACCCTGGCCGTTGGTTGTCGGGGTATACGGACGGGGAGCTTAACGGAATCTGAAAGCCCCCTTTAAAAAGGGGGGCCCCAGATCCCGCCCCCCATCCTATGTGAATGAGTATTTGGTACATTGTACCCCTACCCATTCACCTAAAAAAAATTTAAAAAATTTGTCAAAAAGAAAACACAGTACACAGGTTTTTAAAGTAATTGCAGCTCTGGTGTCTCTTTGAACTTCTTCTCCCCTCTCCGGCTCTTCTGCCTCCTCCGCTGATGTCTTCTGCCTCTGCCGGTTCTTCTCACCTGTCCGGGTCTTCTCCGCTGATGTCTTCTATCCCTCTCTGGTTCTTCTCCCTCTGTTCCTCCTCCAGTGTTGACTCAACGCTCTCTCCCGTTCTAATGTTAGGTGCGCGGTGTGCCACTACTTATATTGGCATGGGCAGGGTCACCGGAGGCCCGCCCCTTATGACATCACCACCCTTCATGCCCCGGGCAGTGACGTCACAAGGGGCGGGCCTCCAGATGACGTCACCCAGTGACCCCCCATTCCAATATAAGTAGTGGCACACCGCGCACCCAGCATTAGAGCGGGAGAGAGTGCCGAGTCAACATCGGAAGAACAGAGCGAGAAGACAGAGGAAAAGACCCGGCAGAGGCAGAAGACAGCGGACAGAGGGAGAAGAACCAGAGAGGGCTAGAAGACATCAGCGGAAAAGACCCAGAGAGGGGAGAAGAACCGACAGAGGCAGAAGACATCAGCGGAGGAGGCAGAAGAGCCGGAGAGGGGAGAATTAGTCAGGAGAGATGCTGGAGCTGCCAATAAATTACTTAAAACACAGTACACAGGTTTTTCATTTTTGACACCTTTTTTTTTTTAGGTGAATGGGTGGGAGTACAATGTACCCGATACTCATTTCACATAGGGTGGAGGGCCGGTAACCAATGGCCAGGGTTGTTGGGAAGAGGCCCTTGTTGCAGGCATGCTCGCTCGCCCCCCCCCCCTTCTTTCCTGACCTGCCGGGCTGTGTGCTCCGATAAGGGTCTGGTATGAATTTTGGGGAGACCCCCATTCAGCTTTTTCGGCTTAGGGTTTCGCCTAAAATACCATACCATACCGAAGGACCTGGTATGCTCTTGGAGGGGGAACCTGTGCCGAGTTTTTTTATTTTGAATTGTCAGGGAAAAAAGTCGGATCCCTGTTCATTGAAGTCGGATGCATGTCGGACTTAAAGTCGCAGGGCAAAAATGGATTCACAGTCACACGAGTGTCGTACCAGAGAGAAAGGGGCCTAAGGGATCTTTTACACAGGTGTTGAATTTAGGTGGTTGGTTCGCATCAAAATTGTTAAAATAGGATGCAGATGGAGTTGTTCACACTGTAGCGTTAGCATTGGCTCGAGTTACACTGAGGGAAAAATAATGCATCCTTCAGAGTTTGGCAGGCATTAACGCTTTGAAACTGCCTCCATTCACTTCTTTTGACAAGCACCACAAGCACGCCTATGGCGTTTACATTTGAGGTGTGGCTGCAAAGTGTTAAAAGTAATAATTTTCCATTTTAGCCTTGTACAAAAAAAAAAAAAAAAAAAAAAAAACATCTCACAGGTCATTTGAGAAGTGTTGCCTGACACAACATGAATGCCTGTAAAACACATCCAAAACGCTCATTAACACTATAAGTGAATGCTTGTCTGTAAGAGCCCTAAGAGCGCTTTCACACAGGTGCGGAAACTAGGCGGTTGAGTGAAGTTTTTACAGCTTCCTGACCGCTCATCAATGCCACTCAAAATTGTTTAAATAGGGAGCGGATGGAGGTGTTCACACTGCAATGTTAGTTTTTCCTCAACGCGAGGCAATGCTAACAATGTCTGCAAAGTTCCACAGGCATTAAAGGCTTCACAACTGCCGTTTACTTCTATTGAAACACATCACAAGCACGCTGTAAATGCATTATAAACACACCTATGGCATTAACAGTGCATTTAAGGTGCGGTTGTAAAGCTTCAAAATTGATCATTCCCTATTTTAGCCTTGTATAAATATAAAAAAAAATTTTTTTTTAAAAATCTCACAAGGTGTTTGCGAAGTACTGACTGACGCAACATCATAGCCTGTGCAGCAAAATCAAAATGCTTATTAACGCTATAGATGTGTTAACGTGCCTAAAGGCTGCTGTAGAATTCAACTGCTGTGTGAAAGATCCCTCAAAGGGACAATAGCAATAAAAATCTTATTTATTTTTAACCCCCATCATTCTATTCAGATCTAAAAAAAAAAAAAAAATTTTGCCTTTAAAGTTGTTTGTTTAAAAATAACAAACATGTTATACTTACCTGCTCTGTGCAGTGGTTTTGCACAGAACAGCCCAGATCCTCCTTTTCTCGGGTCCCCCCACCGAGCTCCTGGCCCCTTCCTCCTGCCCACTGCCCCCACAGGAGGCGCCTTGCTATGAGGGCATGTAAGTCAAGCCGCTGCTGTGTGTGTCCATTCAGCTTCGCCCCGCCCCCTCTCTCTCTCCTCGTTGGCTCACTGACAGCAGAGGGAGCCAATGGCACCTGCTGTGTCTCTCAGCCAATCAGGAGGGAGAGTCCTGGACAGCCGAGTCTCTCGTGCAAGATCGCTGGATCGATATAGGGCTCAGGTAAATATTAGGGGGGCTGCTGCACACAGGTGGTTTTTTATCTTAATGCATAGAAAAAAAAACTTCTGCCCTTAGAACCACTTTAATCAGCATGCAACTTTCAGAACCAAGTTAAGTTAAAGGCACTGAGCCTTTACATAGACTGTCTCATTTTCTATCACCTCTATAGTAAATATGCCCTGAATTCAGGAAGAGCACTTTACCACAACTAAATGATAATAGAAGCCTACAGGTGGAACCCCAGTTATCAGTAGACACAGGCACCTAACAAACAATACTTGTTGCTCAAGATTCTACCGGGGCTTCCAACTCTGCAGTACAGTGCAGATTCTATTCCTTCACGTATAGTGTTTAGCATTTTAAGAGAGACATTGTCATTAAGATACATTCATCCTTATGTCCGAGTCTCTATAAAGCAAATGGGCTAAATTAGAGAAGTTTTTAAAAAACTGAACTCTAGGTATGATTTATTTTTTTTTTTTTTTTATTTTATTTTTATTGCATACTTGCAGTGTGGACCAATAAGTATGCATATCTCATACTTGAGTGATTGCCGTGGGAGCTGCAGAACTGAACAACCAGGTCCTGTGCCTAGGGCATTCCCTTCTGCATAGTAAAAACACAGAGTGGCGTTCGCTCAGTACTGTTGCTATTTACAGAACACCTTGTATTTTTTTTCAATGAATATAAGGCGATCACTAATTGGACGAAGTGTAGATGGGGACATCACCTTCTTGACTTTTCATCTTGTCCACAGGGTCCAGAATATCACTATTATCATTGTAGTGATGACCACTATGGTGCAGCTTTGACAGTGATAGCTCGGGTATGAAATATGCATATTGCATTGGTGCTAGCTGTAACCATGCAATAAAAATGAGTCCAGCTTTAAGCTTTGTTGACACTTGTTAACAAGTATTGCTATTTGCACTCATTAAATAAAAGGTCATTGACCCACCAGTCTACACTCTGTGCACTGTCCTCCCAAACTATAGGTTATCACTTACACAGTGAGATGCTGCTTCCATTTTGGGCTGTGAGTGTTATTTCTGGTTTCTGTTTTCTTGGATTGACCATCAACTGACACCTCCACATATGGACTTGGACCAAACCAGTTCTTTCTGCTGTCTTTCAGCTTAGCTGATATGACTGTGGGAGAAAAGTAAGTATTACAAATGCATTGCAACACCAATGGATATAATCAAGAAGGCAGATTCTAAGAAGAGACAAACGGAAGCACACTACAAGTACGATAAGCAAAAGATTTTTAGAACTTTTATAGAAATGGACAAGTTGGGGGGGGGACAAATATTTAATAAACAATACATTTTTAAAAATGGATAAATATAACTGACACCAACTAAGAACAGAAGAAAGGAAAGGATATGCAATGTGGATATCACAGATGTTTTCTAAGGTGTCTCAGACATTCTTGTATCAAGACCCCCATCAGTGTTCTCAGCTTTTCCCATCAAAACCTCAAAGTCTCAGTCCTCCCACTGCATTCACGTGAAAGGCATTCAGAGAAAAACCACAGCAACAACATGACCAATTTAAATCACATTGAGGAAACCAGAAGCATAAACCTCACCATCATCTTTTAGTGCAAAAGGGCCCATTAGTCAGGGCCAGATTTAGCCTTTAAAGCAAACCTGTCATCAGAGGAATTTGCAGACTATCATTGCTGTCTACCCTCAGCTAGTTGTCTGGCTGTCACACTATTCCTCTGGATGTAATATTTCTACTAAGCTACAAGCATCAACATGAACAATTACAATTGTTATCTTAGGTTGGACACAAAGTACTTAAACCACAGGATCAGCATGACAGACAAGCACCTAGGTATTTTATTAAAGCGGAGTTCCAGCCTGTAAAAAAAAAAAAAAAAAAAAAAAGAAAGTCAGCAGCTACAAATACTGTAGCTGCTGACTTTTAATACAAGAACATTTACCTGTCCAGGGATCCCACAGTGTTGGCACCCCTAGCGGATTCATCAATCAGCGTCGGGTGCAGGCGCTGGTATCTTCACGAAGGGAAACAGGAAGAACAAGCGGAGCTTCCCCTTTTGGGTGGAGCTTAAGAAGAATGGCCTACGTCACCTGTGCCAACCCACATTATGATCATTATATATCCTACTCTCTGAAATCTATTTATACGATCATTGTTTTTGTTCTATGTCATTAACATGCGAGGTGTGATCCTGCATTAACAGCCTGTCTGTACTCACATTTTATGATTCTTATCGCATGGCTTCCCTCAAAACACACCGCAGACTTCCAGTGGAACAACAGATGGTGAATGGAACCAGATTCAACCTATTACCTATAAGAAGTTCTCACATAATCTTTGTTACACTAACTTTTTTTCACATAGTGGAGACACCATGAAAAACTGACTGTCAATTATTATTTTCCTATCCCTACAGAGGTTATGTATGCATTTCATAGGGAGAAACAAAGACTATCCATTTCTCTGACTTGTGTAAAGTCATGATTTGGAGCTTACACAGTGCTGAAGACACTTTTTCCAGTTCTATATAACAATGCTGGCACACCGTGCATCAACTGCCAAGGATATCATAGGGAAGGGGGGAGGATATGCTACCCTATATGCCCTGAAGTACCAGGATTCTTTCTTTGCTACTGGTAGGCAAGCACAGAGTCAGGGAGTGGGTGGGGGGAAGAAAAAAAAAATGTGAGAAGATTATGAGCTGCTGGTGGGGGTGCCAATAAAGAAAACCCTTTGATTTGTCTTGCATGAGCAAAAACAAAACACGGGTACTTAAAGTAACACAGTTGGTTGAAGAAAAAAAAAAAAAAAAAAACTAAAACAAGCAGCCTACAAAAAAAAAAAAAAAAAAAAAAAAAATGGGGATGACTCAAACAAAAAAGAATGAATGAATATGGAACTGGATATTAATGCATTCATTAATGACTCATAGATTACAATCTGTATTGTCTCATTTTGGATGTATTTAGCATATATACTATTCTATATACATTTTTTGTCTTTTGTTCTTATATGGGGTGACCCAGAGAGAATCCATCTCGGACCTCTACAGAGATATCTTAAACACACACTAATTTCTTAAAATTTAATTTTTGTAATCACATTTTTATAATTTTCACATTTAGTTATTTTTTATGTTATTTACTTCCACATCGGATGTTCACATCCCTTGAATGATTTTTTTACATTCTTGGATACACTTCACATATAAGTAATTCATAATTTATTTCACATCACTTTTTAGTCACCTGGGATATTAAGACGTATATTCATGCGTCCATTTATTAGTGATCCCGTAACATTATGGGATGTCTATTGTAACTATAATATTCCCCTTTTTGTTTTGGATTAATTATCACTCAATTCCTTTTTTGATCTGTAGCGCTGGTAGATTTTCATCTACCACTGATAGGTAAATTTAGTGGGTCGCTTATTATAGGAAGTTAGTTTTGCCTCTGTTCCAGCTTGGCTGACGTTGCGTGTAGTTCCACATTGTGCCGGTGGGTGTCGTTGTCACCATCGGCAGGTGTTGGAAAAGCAACGTGTTGAAGCGAATGAGTGCTCCTCTGTCCCGGAGATAACTCGGTGGAGGTGCATTCTGAGAGAGGGTATTTATGGGACAGACGCCATGTTTTAGGGGTCGTTTTTCAGCCACCTGCTGGCCCTCCTGGCCGACAGGTATGCACTAGGAATACCACCTCGTGGACCTCCGTTCTGGAGGCCCGCGTCACTGCGGCATGTGGGTGAGCCCAGAAGCCTGTCTGGGGCCTACCACAGCAGCGGAGGAATGGTCCTGAGCTGTCTATCCTGAGTGAAGAAGCTGGGCAACCGAGAAGATCCCAGGGGAGGACCAGTCATGGAAGGATCATGCAGAGTGCTGGTCTGGAGAGGGGCCTGGTGACTCGGTTGGAGGACGTATTCCGAAGTAATCTTACAGCATAGTACTGCCGGGTTGGCTTAAAGGTTCAAGTACTGTATCTGACATTCATCACAAACCAATACATCCTGTGGCAGAGGATCGTATGGGTTTTATTCCAAATAAGTCTGTGGCAGACTTTTTGTTCGTGTTGAGTGCTGGCTGCTAGGCAAGTGAGAGAGGTCTATCCAGGCGGGCAAAGATTAAATTGTACGAAAGGGGAGACTATTCAATTACAAGTGTTCAATTACAAAGAAGGTTCTGAAGAAATACTACAGAAAGGTATTTGAGCTTCCCTGTAGCTTTCCTACTACCTCTTTCCTGCTACTTCCCTTGTTCGTTTTATTAAAGCATTGGAAAACCTACTCAAGTGTTTGGTGCTTATATCGTCCAGAGGCAAACGCAACGGAACCCTAGACCCGGTGCCGGTGAAACAGAGGTATCGAGAGTGAAGGTAATAAGCCCACAAACCAGCAGCTCCACCGAGAGTTATTGCTACAGATCATTAGTTTGTAATTGCACCATTTTTCAACATCCTGAAAATGGCGATATGTGCAGTGAATCACCATTTATAAAATACGGGTTATTCCAGGGTTGTTCCATCAATCTTGGCTAAATATGCCCGCCCATCGGTCCAGATCTGCGTTTTGATATAACAGCACAATCTGTCAATCTCAGTGGTGCGTCGATACGTCAGGTTGACGTTGACGACATCACGCATAGCCAACCGCCATATGGAGGCGTGACACGCATGCTAGTGGCGGTGGCTTTGTTTTGCGCTCCACATTGTGGGAAGCACGCGCCTGACCCTGACGTTGTGACGTCAGTCGAGTCATGCTGCTCCTACTTGCAACGTCTGCGGTCTTGTACATTACATGACGACGAATCCAAAACTCGCTGGAATTAGAGACGGACAGCCCTTCTTCTTCCACCTTTATATCTTTTCTCTCAAGGGGGTGTTTTATAGAAACAACACATATGATCTAGTATAACAGTACACATAGGGAAATTCATCAAATAAGTGTAGGGTGCTGGAACACATAAGTAATATACAATAACGAGGCTTGGAACGCACGCGGGTCCACCATTTTGGCCGAACCCGGAAGTGCATGATGGAAATTGGCACGAGCTGGATTCTCATCAAAGGGGGTCACAGTATCTTTATTAGGGAGCATGGCAGCAGTGGTTGAGCACCCCAGATGAAGTCTAGTGAGACGAAACGCGTCTGAGACTCCACTGCCTGCCATAATTTTACATTAAGCGCTTTCTTACTACAAAAATGTAAGTGTTTTACCTTTTTTAATAAATCTGTTTTATAAACGGAATTATGCTATGTGGCCCCCTTTTTATTTCCTATGGGCCATTTTCCTGAGACGGGCTACTACCTATAAGAAGAGGTTCCCCCAAAGTTTTGGATGCCTTTGGAGTTCCACTGCCATTCATTTGAAAGGTCCTCCTTCATTACCGGTTGGTAATAAAAGCCCTTCTGACTCATTGAGCATATGTTCTTATGAGTTCAATCCCTCTGGTAAGCCTGCATTACTTCTGTGTGGAGGGTCCATCACATTCACTTTTCCGTACCAGTTACTCACGTGGTGAATAGGATCGTTTTATTCAAATATTGGACTATGAACAATTCTTTGCACTCAAGTGATATCTGAAGACTACCACAAACTACTTTGTGCTCTATGAAGTGATATAGACATTTGTTTTCTTGTTTTGTTTTGTGTATGCAATATTACACTAATTTTCTCATTTGATACAATAAGCGCTACACTTTTTATGCACCGATGACTCAAACAAGCCTGAACGTTTCAGCTGTTGAAGATTCATCTGGAGGCGACAGCTTTGTGCTCACTGCTTACCTTCAGCCACTACTTCCGCCTATTTCCTGGACCTGCATTTATGGCATCTCTCTGGTTGCTTCACGTGAAGCATACATCCCTGTGAAAACAATTCCCATGCTTTGCTGTAGCTACAGTGCATCCAGAAGGTATTCACAATGCTTCAATTTTTCCACATTTTATGTTTATTCCAAAATGGAGCAAATTCATTATTTTCCTCAAAATTCTACAAACAATACCCCATAATGACAACGTGAAAGAATTTGTTTGAAATCTCTTCAAATTTATTAAAAATAAGAAACCAAAAAAAAAAAATCTCATGTACATAAGTATTCACAGCCTTTTCTCAATACTTTGTTAAAGCACCTTTGGCACCAAATACAGCCTCAAGTCTTTTTGAGTATGATGCTACAAGCTTGGCATACCTATTTTTTTGGGCAGTTTCTCCCATTCTTCTTCATCTTTGCAGGACCTCTCAAACTTCATCAGGTTGGATGGGGAGCATCGGTGCACAGCCATTTTTAGATCTCTCCAGAGATGCTCAATAGGGTTCAAATCTGGGCTCTGGTTGGGTCACTCAAGGACATTCACAGAGTTGTCCTGTAGCCACTACTTTGTTATCTTGGCTGTGTGCTTAGGGTCCTTGTCCTGTTGGAAGATGAACCTTCGTCCCAGTCTGAGCGCTCAGGAGCAGGTTTTCATCAGGATGTCTCTGTACATTACTGCATTCATCTTTCCTTCGATCCCAACTAGTCTCCCAGTTCCTGCTGCTAAAAAACATAACCACAGCATGATGCTGCCACCACCATACTTCACTGTAGGGATGGTACTGGCCAGGTGATGAGCAGTGCCTGGTTTCCTCCAGACAGGATGCTTGCCATTCAGGACATAGAGTTCAATCTTTGTTTCATCAGACCAGAGAATTTTGTTTCTCATGGTCTGAGAGTCCTTCAGGTGCCTTTTGGCAAACTCCAGGTGGGCTGTCATATGCCTTTTACGGAGAAGTGGCTTCCGTCTGGCCACTCTACCATACAGGCCTGATTGGTGGAGTGCTGCAGAGATGGTGGTTGTTCTGTAAGGTTCTCCTCTTTCCACAGAGAAATGCTAGTGCTCTGTCAGAGTGACCAACGGGTTCTTGGTCACCTCCCTGACTAGAGCCCTTCTCTCCCGATCGCTCAGTTTGGCCAGGCATCAAACTCTAGGAAGAGTCCTGGTGGTTCCAAACTTCTCCCATTTATTAATGATGGAGGCCACTGTGCTCATTGGGACCTTTAAAGGGGTTGTAAAGGTAAACATTTTTTCACCTTAATGCATTCTATGCATTAAGGTGAAAAAACTTTTGACAATACCACCGCCCCCAGCCCCCCCGTTTTACTTACCTGACGCCTCGAATCTTCGCTGCTCGTTCTCGTCATCTCCACTGCAGCTCAGCCTGGTCGCTGATTGGCTGCAGTGGATGGATTGAAAGCAGCGCAGCCATTGGCTCGCGCTGCTGTCAATCACATCCGATGATGGAGCTCACATTAAGGTGGTGAATGCTTGCGGGGAGGAGCTGAAACAGCCGCCGAGGGACCCCAGAAGACCAGGTTCGGGGCCACTCTGTGCAGAACGAGCTGCACAGTGAAGGTAAGTATAACATGTTTGTTATTTTTTAAAAAAAATAATTTTACCTTTACAACCCCTTTAATGCTGCAGAAATGTTTCTGTACTCTTCCCCAGATCTGTGTCTCAATACAATCCTGTCTCAGAGATGTCTACAGACAATTCTTTGGACTTCGTGGCTTGGTTTGTACTCTGACATGTACTGTGAACTGTGGGACCTTATATAGACAGGTGTGTGCCTTCCAAATCATGTCCAATCAACTGAATCTACCACAGGTGGACTCCAATCAAGTTGTAGAAACATCTCAAGGACGATCAGTGGAAACAGGATGCACCTGAGCTCAATTTTGGGAGTACCATGGCAAAGGCTGTGAATACTTATGTACATGCGATTTTTTTTTTGTTTCTTATTTTTAATTTATTTGCAGATTTCAAACAAACTTCTTTCACGCTGTCATTATGGGGTAATGTTTGTAGAATTTTGAGGAAAATAATGAATGGAATAAGTCTGTAACTTAACAATGTGGAAAAAGTGACCACGCTGTGAATACTTTCCGGATGCATTGTAATAATGATGACATCAAACGGGGGGGGTGTTCTCTCCAAGGACACTTCTTCCTGAACAGAGATGGAGTTTTTGTATAACTGGCACATAGGTCTCTCTAAAGGCAGGGTTACAGCTGCCATCGCTTATCAACAAGCACTCTGTAGTGGGCAACACAGCACGGCATATTGAAATGTTAGGTTTGCATTTTGATGAGCACCTTTTATTAAACAGCTATGTTTACAAACATGCACATTTTAAAAGGCCCAATATAGACTCACAAATTTTTTACACTTAGGGCACATTTACACAGGTGGCTGCTGGCATTGGGACTCTGCACAGACTTGGATTCTTGCTGGCAGAGTAAAATCCCCTTGCACAGTGTTTGTGAACAGCAGCAGTGTAGCCACCTGTTCAAAACAATGCTAGACACCACTGCCGTACACATGTAACTGCTCAAATGAGCTGTTACATGCAGTCAGGGACCCTGACCAGCCCTGAAAGCAGGCAATGTACAGGGACAGCATTTCCGGCTGCACACAAACTGGCTGAGGCTAATTACACAGCTTGTATATGGCCATAGCACAGTGCTGCTGTGTCCATAGGTAGCCTATCTGCCCTCATTCGCTAGTGTGAAAGATCTTAAGGCAGGCCGTACATGGCGCACATGTCATGCTCAGCCAGTAGGCTGATCGAAAAAGACTGAACAGATTCCCCCCTCTGCACAATAAAGGTGGATGGGGGAATCCTCCCTGCTGTGTCATTGTATTCTGACAGCAGACGAGTCAGCTGAACTTCTCAGCTGTCAATATACACTGATCAGCACTGCGGCCTATTGGCTGCAGTGCTGATCAAAATAAAGTTTTCCAGCAGCCCGTTCATGAGCAGTGATCAGTAGATCCACTGCTGACAAACAGGACTGGGCATAGATGGATGGAAATTTGACCGGTTCCTGCTGAACTGGCCAAATATTGATTCATCCATGGCCAGTCTCCTTTTGCAGGTCGCTTGCCTCAGAATTTTTTTTTTATTAAGGTAAAAAAGTTGCTTTAAGAGCAGTCTACCTATGATGAACATGAAAATGAAAGACGCTGGGAGAAAACAGATGTGGGAATGCAATTACAGCAAACTTTAAAAGATATAGTGGAAAAAATAAAAAAATTCCGCTACCCATAAATGTTCTTTCTTGTTCTAGTATCTTGTAAGTGCATTACTTTTTTTATTAATAAATTGTCGTTGGTTTTACACTATTTGGAGCGTCTATTTCTTCCATGTACCATGTCATCCATACGCCGATCTGAGTGGTTGTGAGGTGGCCTTCCAGTACCTGGGATATTGCCTGCTGTCCTGTGGAGCCAGTTTTTGGTTTAATACACGCTCTCCCTGATCCTCTGTGATGGGGGATCACAGTGTTTTGGTAAGGGCGCATTCCTGTTGATATTGGTGGGGGATCCCACACAGTCTTTTGAAGACATCAATTGTTTCACAATTATTTCACAGCTCACTGGTGTATGTTTTATTACACTGTTTAATGTTTTTCTCATATTAATTCTATTTGTGCACTCAGTGTGTTTTATTTATTAATTTATTATTTGCCAATGATTTTTGGTGTTCAACGTTATTTCACTTCATATGGTCTTTTTTCTCGTTCATTGATCAATTTCACATAGGATTCTATATTGATTTTGGATCACATTTATCATTATTCACAGATTTTTTGGTTAGTCATTTATGGGTAGCGCGATTTTTATTTTTTCCACTATATCTTTTGTATTGATGTTTTACACATTTATTGCGCCTCCCAAACTAGTGGATGGTTGGTATTTATCTTGCCACCACTTCTTTGGTTTCCCTAGCGCGGTATATATATATATTTCTTTTCTAGCAAACTTTAAAACGCTTACCTGTAACCTGAAGCTGTGATTTCATGGTGACGCCATTTACTGCAGCTGGTTTTGGGACACCACCATCCATTTCCCCTTTTCAAATTATGTCTGTAGGGGGGAAAAAAAAATAAAAAAATCACATGTTTAAAAACAAGCATGTCACAGCAGTTTAGAACAATCTGATGAAACTTTCCAGTCACATGTAGGATGAATTAAAAAGATAAAGGTCAGTCCACCCATACAGATATTTTAGTTTTTATAATAGATGCTGTCCTCCGGATTCTTATAGCTTTCCTGGACTCTGGTGATGTGATTTGTGTAAGGAGTTCCACACCACTCATACTTATAAAGGGTTTGACTCGGCTTGTGGAACCCCTCATAAATGGCAATTTTGGAGAATTTAAAAGGAAGCATGGGAATGCCTTGGAGTACACTGGTATCAGAATACTGGAAAGAAAACTGGGTTCACTGCCTGTTTAACAGCCTACCACCTGATTTGTGTTTCTATCCATCCAGTCATGAGATTCACAAAGCTCTGTCTGGCTAGGACACAAGACCACATTTTTTTTCCTGCTGCTGTTATTCAACAATTACAGGTCTAGTCCCTCTACCGCCCTGTGACTGGATAGTGAAATGAGAAGCATCAGTCCAATAAACTCATCTGACACTCAATCAAATCCAGTGTTGAGGGAGAATGGCCAAGCCATCTATGAACACACATCTTGGCTCGGGAGCAAGCTCACACATGTGCCCCCATAGTAAGTGGCTTGCTATGGGGGCAGAGAGAGAAGAGGAGTGGACAGCGCCGGCAAAAGACTCTGGAAGGGGAGGTGAGGAACTGCTCTCTCCAATACCAGTGCACACAGCAGAAAAGTATAAACCTCTTACTTTAGGTAAAAAATTAGCCTTTACAATCACTTTAGCTGTAAAAAAAAAAAAAAGAAAAAAAAAAAAAAAAAAGGACAGTTGTTTCTCAGATAGTCTCAAAAGAACACTCAGTGGATTGACAGGCATAAGAATAGGTATTGAGGAGTCCCCAGTGCAAAGGTTCATGACACTCGGAGGTCTAATAAAAATGTTTATTGGATTAGGAGCATAAGTAGAGGCCTGTAAAATTAAAAGCCATGAAAGGTAAAGTAAAGCCAACATGTTTGGGACCCCAACATCAGAGCCTGAATAAGCAGTGACAGATTTATATTGGGCTCCATCTAGAGGACCCCTATATCTAAAAAGAGGTCAGAACAGCAATGGATGTGTGTAAACTAAATTTAAAAAAAATACGCAGAGACATACTCTAGGAGGTGAATAGGGAGGTATGGAGGTAAATTGGTTAATGCCTGAACATACACTCTAGGACCCCTTTTCACACAGGGCAAAATCTGTTCTCATCAGCAAGGGATCTGTGAGCCAATGCCTTTTGCTGTTTGGAGGAGAGCAGGTGGGTGACCTATCTATACCCGCTCAGTTAATGCAGAGCGGACAGACAGATCCCGCTCTGCTCTACTGAGGGCTGGAAGTAAACAGACTCCACTGTCCATTTACCTCCACTCCGGTCCACCTAAGCGGAAGAGGACCGAGTCCTCTCCCATTTTTTTTAGTGGACCCAACTGGACACAGAGGACGGCTGGTATAAAAAAAACGGACACAAGTTTGTTTACACCCGCCTGTCCACAGAGATGCATGGACCTTCTGATCAGGTCTGCCTGAAAAACAGCCCATGTGAAAAGGGCCTAAGTCCTCATACACAAGAGGCAGGAAGTAATTTTAAAACAACCAACCTTTATATCAAATACTAGCATTTGATATAGGTGTCAAAGGTCTTGTTTATATAGGTGCCAAAGGTCTTGTTTACAGCATGTAAGCACAGAATACATTTAATCACCTGGAGCAAAGACCAATGATGTGCAGGTACTCAACTGTAAATATAACTGAACAGCTCTGAGCAGATTTCTAATCACCTGTTCCAGGTGTCAACACATATCCTATGAGTGAAACCAGCATGATCCAACAGATCTCTTGTATACAGTATAATCTGTGAAGCTCTGACTGGTGGGATATTGAGCATATACAGCAGTAGCAAAATTCTCAAACATGTCTACTGTATATACAATAAGCTTCAAACCCCTTCATGTTTTATGCAGTCTGAATGGTTTTCAGAGTTTGTGTACATGTATATTTATGACTGTAGCACTTGATCAGTACCATAAATTGTGTTCCAATAGTGGTTTGAGTCTCCTAAACGTACAAAAAATATAAATGCAAACATGCTTATAGCTAGGCTCAGTTCACACTGCTACGACAGCAAAGTCAGACTTTGTCTGCCATTTAGGAGTCTGTACAAGGGCTGAAATCGCACCCAAGTCAGACCAAAGTAGTGCAGGAACCTTTTCTAAAGTCGGAGCAACTTGTGTAGTATCAGCTAAGATGGCTCTCATAGAGAAACATTGAATCTGGCATGTCATGTGACTTGGGGTCTCACAAGTCGGTTACCATATCACAGCAGTGTGAACAGAGCATAAAGCTAACATTTTTGTGGCTTTGAAAAAAAAAAAAAAAACAAAAACAAAAAAACACAAAAAAACAGCACAGGAAATTTACAGCAAGTCCAACCATTTTAAAATGAGAGGACAAAAAAAAAAAAAAAATCAAAACAAACTTGCCCGTGAATTAAATAAATATTAACTCTGCTGCCACCTGCACAGTATGCATATTCATGGAGTGGATGAGTCACTGGCATATTACCAGGCACAAGTCACATTGGCAGAATCTATGAACTCTTGAACTGTGTAAACACAGATTCTACACCACTGAGTAGCTGTATTATTAAGGCTACTGCTCACCAAAGAACCACAAATATGTTTAAAAAAATAAATATTCTAAAAAAAAATAACAAAAAAAACCCAAAAAACTTCAAAGGGATACCCAGACCGGTGTTCTGCCGAGAATGTTCCGCTCGGCGGATAAGGACCCCCCTCTACTGCACAGGCGCTGCGCCTGCGCAGTAGGATCCGGCGGAAATAGCCGAAGACAAACAGGGGAAAATCAGCTGTACACGGTGCCTGTAAGAGGGCCTCAGAATTCGCTCGCCACGCTTCGGGCACGGTCTCGCTTCGCTCGGCTCTTTTAGATTCCCCCTCTAGGTCCACTTGGATGGTGAGGAAGGAATCTGGACCCAGAGCGCCGGGTACAGCGGAGTGTAGATTTTGTCATTCGGCTATCTCCGGCAGCTGCTAGTAGTTGGTACTGCGCAGGCGCTGCGCCTGCGCAGTAGAGGAGGGGAACTTATCCGCCGAGGTACCTTACTCGGAAAGACACCGGCACAGACATTGGGCATTTCTACCCATTCAGGGCAAAGTCCGCTGACATCCACCTTCCCTGGTTTTCAACCACAAGGTTTGCCTGCTGAACCCCCTAGTTCAGGGATATGCAACTAGCGGACCTCCAGCTGTTGCAAAACTACAAGTCCCATCATGCCTCTGCCTCTGGGGGTCATGCTTGTGGCTGTCAGAGTCTTGCTAAGATTCATGGGACTTGTAGTTCTGCAACATCTGGAGGTCCG
This sequence comes from Lithobates clamitans, assembly GCA_037952925.1. Classification (NCBI taxonomy): domain Eukaryota; kingdom Metazoa; phylum Chordata; class Amphibia; order Anura; family Ranidae; genus Lithobates; species Lithobates clamitans. Next base: position 5,985,024 of record JBBGZY010001206.1, read on the forward strand.
CTAATTGCATATCCCTGCCCTAGTCTATTCCCTGTACATGCTCCATAACGGTTGGTAACAGAGCTTAACACCTGACTTATGATATTCTCCTCTCCCTCACGTGACAGTGTGTGGGCCTGGTGATTGGCCACTCTGGCGCAAGCACTGCAAATAAAAATAAAAAAGATGGTCACGTGTTCTCCCTAATCTTAGGAGATACAGCAAGTAATCTTGGAGTTGCCGAAAGTTGGGAAAGTGGTGTCGGCAGAGGCGCTCGAATGTGAAGCGGATTTTTATAAACTTGATATTTACTGACCATGGAATATTATAAAAACATCATCAATGCATTATGTGGCACCACAGTGGCCACTTCCTCCTGATGGTCTAAAAAAAAAACCACTTTAAAATGGGTCGTAAACCGCCGTTCCTTCAAAGCGTATGCGCGGGTGACGTAACCGACAGCTTCACAAGTAAATATCTCCTAAACGTTTTATTTACTGTACCTATAGGTAAGCCTCACTATAAGTAAAAATCTTCCATTGGAGTTAAGTCCCGGTGCGATCCTGGAAGCCTTGCGATACAGTGCCGGTTCCCACATCGCACCTGAATCACAGACTGGTTCACACTGACATCTTTGAACTTCTGGGGGTGTCAAAGTTAATGTCACCCCCAGATCGGTTTGCAGATCGCAGTGTGAACACCCATGAGATCCGTTTCTATTGCAGAACCAAAAAAAAGGGTCCTGCACCATTTTGGTGCAAATGCGATGCAATTTCAGCCAGTTTGTGACAGTAAAGCACCTAGATCCAAAATTCAGAGGGTGATGAACCAAGACTTGTTTTATAATCTGTGGCCTTTGTGGGAGAGTAGCAGTTTTCAAACCACAAAGAAGCAAGTGTAGAGTTTTAGTGTGGGACAAACAATACTGGAATTTCACAGCTGACAACTAGAACAATGTTTTTTGGTTACAGATCCGTGAACATTTGAGTGCGTTTTTTGCACTTGGAGAGCCTATATGCGAAGACAGCAACATGGGAGGTTAAAATACATCTTTCCAGCAGAGACAAATTGGTTCTGGCTAGAATTGTGCTTTAATATGTAGGCTTCAAAATGTTTTAGCTTTGCCGAGGTAGTTGGCTTGTACAGAATCACCTGCCCATTGACGAAGGAAAGTACATTATATAAATGCACAGATATGCCTTAACACTTTCTGGAATAAGATATATTTTACTTTAGTGGACCCAAGTATGCCACGCATCAGGTCCTTCTGAATTTCAAAGCCTGACTGAGCAAAATCAAAATTTTTACCCACTCACTTCACTCACTTGTTCCCTATTTAACCCGCTCTGTCTGGTATTGTGCTTTACTTATCTGGTGAAGCCTGTGTCGTTTCCAGGTTCCTTGCTGACATTGAGTGAAGGGTACTGGTCCAGGGCAACCAGTACCCTTCACAGTCCAACATAATCCCTCTGATGACTGGCCAAAAAAAAATGACTCCCAGGCAGTTGCACAGACACCCAAAAGGAAGGACCCTCTCCAGGAAGTAAACCGAGCTGAGAAGGACCTGGCTATGCATGATCATGTGACTGAAGCTTAAAGTGGAGATCCACCCAAAAGGGGAAGCTCCGCTTGTTTGCCCCCTTCCCCTTCTGCTGCCACATTTGTCACCTTTTGGGGGGGGGGGGTTACCTGGTATTGACAGGTACCCGCTCCCACTTCCAGCTGACTTTGCCGCGATGAACTCAGTCGGACGTTCATCCTCCTTCCCCCAGCAAAGGATTAAATTACACACAGGTAGACTCCATTTACCAAATAGGTGACATCTGAAGGCAATTAGTTCCACTGGATTTTAGTTAGGGGTATCATATTTATTTGTATAAAACGTTGAAAACCATTTAGCATTTTCCTTCCACTTCACAATTATGTGGCACTTTGTGTTGGTCTTTCACATCAAATCCGAATAAAGCACATTTACATTTTAGGTTGTAACATGACAAAATGTGGAAAATTTCAAGTGGTATGAATACTTTTACAAGGCACTGTATTAGGCAGTAGTATTGGGCGAACGGTTCGGGCTGAGCAAAAGTTTGGCCCGAACATTGCCTGTTGCCCCAACACCCGAATTTGCGGGGCAGTCAGTGGGATATTCGCCCGCCGAGTGCTGTACGGTGCATTCTAAGCCCTGATTAGGCAAAGCTGTAAATAGCTGGTTGTTAAGGAGCGGGTCCGGGAAGCCGGCTGCTGCGTCCTTAACAGATGAGTCAATCAGCTATCAATAATGGGCTTCCCAGCTGACAACTAAATGAAAAAAAAAAATATATATATATAGAAAGTTGAAAAAAAAAAAAAAGGGGTCTAGTATGGACTTTAAGGGGTACCCCACACCAAAAAAAAAAAAAAAAAAAAAACGGTGTGCACCCCCCCAATCAATACAAGACCCTCATCTGAGATTGCAGCCTGGCAGGCGAAGAAACCTGAACCATGGCCACATGCCTTCAACATGGGGGAGGGGTGCTTTGGGACAGGGGTGGCTCGCTTGCGTCCCCCCCCCCCTCCTTTCCTGACCTGCTGGGCTACATGCTCGGATAAGGGACTGGTATGGATTTTGGAGGGGGGAGGCCCCACTTTTTTTTACAATATGGCGTGGGGTTCGTATTAAAATTGGGATTTTGGGATTCAGAAGTTCTGGTGCAAACCGAACAGGGGGGTGTTCAGTCCATCTCTATTAGGCAGCAAGTAAAAATGTTGTACTTTTGGTAATATAGTGTATACATACACACATGGAGTACCATTTTAAAGACCTGCAAGTACAGAAATGTACGGGATGATCTGCTAGAAATGCACAAAGTAGTTGTGTAGTTGTGTTGTCAGCCCCTGTTGTGGGCTGACAACACAAAGGAATTTTGTGGACTGAATGGTGTCAGCCCTGCTCAGTCATCTAGCTTAACGACTCAAACACTCATACTCTTCTGTCCCCTACAACATAAAGACCAATTGCTCTGTGTTCCAAAATGAGAGATGGAAAGGCTAAAGACGTGCCTTCAGATAACATAGTGGTGCACACATGACACCTCTGAATTTCTCACATGAAGAATACATTTTCTGCTTATTGAACAGATATACCAAAACACATTCAATGGTATATTTAACAGATCAAATGTTAGCAAATAAGAGGTTCACTGCTAGGGTTTAGGTACACTTCAATAATGGAACACTCCAGTTCCAAGATAACCACATAGTATTCTTACTTGTTCCAGACACATGCACAGGGCCAGAGCACAAGTTGCTGGGTAGCAGTATGGCAGCACCAAATATCAGAGCCAGATAAGAGCTCTGACACTGTTACCTGGGATAAGTATGCTGGCAATTTCATGTGGCGGCTTAGTACGCCTACTACATGAATCAGAGGCTGAAGTGTGCAATGTAACGTGATTAATTGGGAGAAAATGTGCTCATTCTAAAAGGTGTGTCCATTATCAGCTTTCTACAGCTCTTTCTCATCAAATACTGTAATGTAGTCCAATCTCCCATACCTCTGCTTTCAGGAAAACAGTGAAGGCATGTGAGCAGACAATATGTGGAGGTGCTGAAGCCAGTATGATAACATAGTCAAGACCCCACATCTCTCCATAAAGAGGACCTGTCACGCACGATTCCTGTTACAATTACTATTACAATTATTACATTACTTGTAATAGAAATTAAAGTGATCAAAAAAATAAATTAACAAACAAAAAGGGAAAGTAAAAATACATATTTTTTAATAAAACAAATAATAATTAAAAAAAAATAAAAATTTAAGCACCCCATCCCCGCACGCAGAGAAGAACGCATATGTACGTTGCGCCCACTTATGTAAACGACGTTCACACCACACATGTGAGGTATCACCGCGAATGTTAGAGCGAGAGCAATAATTCTAGCCCAGGACCTGTAACTCTAAACCAGTAACCTTTAAAAATTTTTAAAGCGCCACCTATGGAGATTTTTAAAGGATCACTAAAGCTTTTTTTTTTTTTTTTAAATAACAAACATGTTATACTTACCTCTACTGTGCAGCTCTATTTTGCACAGAGTGGCCCCGAACCTGTTCTTCTGGAGTCCCTCGGTGGCTGTCTCGGCTCCCCCCCCCCCCCGCAAGGACTCAACACCTTCATGCAAGCTCCCTCGCATGGTGTTGAGTGCTTGCGGGCACGCTCCCGTGATACAGCTATGGCCGCTGGCTGTATCACTCGGCCCCGCCCCCCGCGTCATTGGATGTGATTGACACTGAAAAAATGTGGCTTTAAGACGTATGGGCGAAAGTGACGATTTGACGACGCTCCCGCCCTGCAGTGTCATGGAGACGGGTGGGGGCCATCTTCCCCTCACTTGTCTCCATGCACAGCTAGGGAAAGGACGCAATCGCCTCCACCGCTGCCGACGGCTCCGGTAAGCGGCGGAGGGCACCGGATCGCGGCGGGAGGGGGGCCCCTCTCCCGCCACCGATAAAAGTGATCTCGCAGCGAATCCGCCGCAGAGACCACTTTTATCTTGTAGCCGACAGCCGACCGAAAACAGGGATACCAGGGTTATGACAGCTAGCTGCTGCCATAACAACGATATCCGCCCCCAAAGTAGGCATGTACATGTGGCGGTCTGCAAGTGGTTAATGTGAGGCATCCAGCACACAAAGTGGTGTGTATGTAGAAGTCTTAATTTGTGTTAGAAACCTGTTTAGAGGTCAGACTATGGTTAAAGGGGTTGTAAAGTCTCATGGTTTTTCACCTCTATGCATTAAAACCTGAAAACCTGAAAAAACCTTCTGCGCTTCAGCTGCCCCCCAGACCAGACCCCCCCCCCTTTTTCTTACCTGAACCCGATCGTTCCAGCAGCTACAGCCGCCGTCTCGGGTCTTCATTGGATAGATTGATAGCAGCCTGTCAATCAAATCCAGTGTCAATGGACGCAGCAGCGGGACTCATGAGCGCACCCACATGAGTGCCCCAATGGAAAGCAGCTCTCTGTGGGGGAACCCAATGAAGAGGGGGAGCCAGGAGCGCCGCCAGGGCAACCCAGAAAGGGAGGATCGGGGCTGCTCTGTGCAAAACCTTTGCACAAAGCAGGCAAGTATGACATGTTCGTAAATTTAAAAAAACAAAAATAAAACACCCCACAGAAAAAAAAAAAAAAAACAATAACTAACTGTGAGATCACATGCACACAGGATGTTTAAATTAAAAAAAAAACAAAAAAAAAAAAAAAAAAACATGCCAGCACTGCTGCCAGGAAAAAGCTGCTTAAAACATGGTTAGCCGCATTTTTAAATGGCGTGTATTGGCTTTTTTTCAGTAAAAAAACACTCCTTACAATGTAAAAAACGCCTAAAAACGGCAAATACGTTACAGCATTTTTCGTTTTTACAGCTCAACAGCCTCTGGACACACAGGCTTTTTTTTTTTATTTTTTTTACTGTCCCTAAAAGCTTATGCCTCCAAACGCCTCTGAAAGTTTGTATGCATGGACACAGGCTAACATGGAGGGGCGTTCAGAGGCAGTTAAAAAAAAACACATCTCACATTCCCCTAACAGCAGCTGTAAAAACGTCCAGTGTGCATGAGCCCTTAGAAGGTTAGGCTTCAGGAAATAAATTTAAGGCAGAACTCCAGGAGTTTCAAAATATCCCCCATTAATACACCCCCCCTCCCCCCACAAAACACTAAACAGTTATTACATTAGTGAAATTTCTTACAGTTTAAGAGATATGACTGATGTAATTTTCAGGAAGTCAGCTTTGTGATTCAAAAAAAATGCATCATCTTTTCTGGCAGGGAGGGTCTCTTTGAACAGTGATTGCGTCATAACCTCTTCTCTCTAACTGTAATTAGACTACATTTCCCATGAATACTTGGGATGGGAGTGAATGTGGGAGGTACACTAGGCTTGTACATGTAAATGTGAACTCTCCCACTTCAACATGAATCACACCCCTTATTCTGCAGCCAGCAAGTCATACATAACACACGGTATGATAAGTTACAGCCTTATGAATACAAAGCATTTTAATATAAATGCAAACCAGCGCCGCATGTCAGGGACCACCAACAGTGCAGCGCAGGGATTATTATTAGAAATCGCTTGTATGACACAGTGGGGATCTCCCGTGGTGTCAGGTATGTATATATGAGAACACCGAGCACTGATGTCCCGCCTCCCGGTATTATGATTGACAGCACACAGTGCCAAAACTGGAGGGAGGCGCCCATCAGCGAATCGGTGTTCTGATATACTATACCTGACACAGTGGGACATCCCTGATGTGTCATACAACTGATTTCTAATAATAATCCCCACTCTGCACGGAGGGAGGAGAGGGAGGAGAGGGAGGAGAGGGAAGAGGAAGGAGGGAAGAGGAAGGAGGGAAGAGGAAGGAGGGAAGAGGAAGGAGGGAAGAGGAAGGAGGGAAGAGGAAGGAGGGAAGAGGAAGGAGGGAAGAGGAAGGAGGGAAGAGGAAGGAGGGAAGAGGAAGGAGGGAAGAGGAAGGAGGGAAGAGGAAGGAGGGAAGAGGAAGGAGGGAGGAGGAAGGGAGGGAGGAGGAAGGGAGGGAGGGAGGGAGGGAGGGAGGGAGGGAGGGAGGAGGGAAGAGGAAGGAGGAAGGAGGGAAGAGGAAGGAGGGAAGAGGAAGGAGGGAAGAGGAAGGAGGGAGGAGGAAGGAGGGAGGAGGAAGGAGGGAGGAGGAAGGAGGGAGGGAGGGAGGAGGAAGGAGGAGGAAGGAGGAGGGAGGGAGGGAGGGAGGGAGGAGGAAGGAGGAAGGAGGAAGGAGGGAGGAGGAAGGAGGGAGGGAGGAGGAAGGAGGGAGGGAGGAGGAAGGAGGGAGGGAGGAGGAAGGAGGGAGGGAGGAGGAAGGAGGGAGGGAGGAGGAAGGAGGGAGGGAGGAGGAAGGAGGGAGGGAGGAGGAAGGAGGGAGAAGGGAGGAGGGAGGAGGAAAGGAGAAAGGAGAAAGGAGAAGAAGGGCTCCTCCATGGGCGGCACAGACCGGGGGCTGTGAGACCCCTGTCGCCCACAACATGTCCGCTTACTCCCTGCTCTTTCAGAGGACTACAAGGGGGTGTGTCAGACCGCTGGCTGAGCTTAGGAGAAGGATAGAAGCCAGCGGTCTTACAAACAGGATGTCAGGAGGCAATAACTGTTTTTCAGCAAGTTTAGCAGCCTATTACAGAGGAACTACAGAGCTCAGAAGAGCATGGATGGCAAAGTTGGTGAAGGTAGGATATCAGCAACACTGACATGGGGAAAAAAAAAATTGCCCAGAGTTCTGCTTTAAAGTGTTATCGGCTCACTACACAAGTTAGGTATAACTAAAGTCAATATATATGAAACTTTTTTTTTTATAAGCGCCCTGTATTTAGCTTTAATGGTGTAGGTTGGACATATTACAGGTTTTCTTTTATTGCTCAGTTGTGTCTGTAGGTAATGGCATAGTTTTCTATGGCTGTGCTTGTCTGCTGGAGTTCAGGTCAACTGTAAGATAAGATATTAGGCAATGGGCAGGTTGTAGCTCAAAACTGTCCATCGCTGGGAAATGACTGACATGGTGACCAGCCAATAGCAGGATGAGAAGGAAAATCTCTGCCCTTTGATTACCTGCTTCCCTTGTACCTGGCTAGCTCACAGTATAGAACAGTGCAATGTATGAGGCAAGGTCCAGTAAAAATGTTTCTGTGATGTTTTTAAGCTGCTCATGTCTAACATTAGTATTTATTTAGTCACTGTCAGTTGAGATCACAAGTTAAAAGTCAAGCATTCTCCCGGATATAATCCTTAGATTTTTCTTAATTATACATAATGCAATTTCAAGAAAGCAAATAAAATAGGTATAATAAAAGGTAAAATATGCAAAACTTTTATTTGCTCGTACCCAGCTATCCTTAACCTTTGCAGCAAGAATGCCCTCCGCAGTTTTCCAGCTCGTAAACAGGTCAAATAAAATTTTTACCTGCTGAATGTGCCAGCCTGCATAGAAACCTCATCTAGTCGGAATGTCTTCTCACTGAAATGTTTTGTCATTTAGTCTAACAGGCCAGGTATGCCGGATTATTTTGAAATGTATACTGGAGGAATGTTGACAAAACACAAGATTTAATCACATGTGCAGCACTTCCTAATGGCACATTTAGTGCGTGCTCCATCACAATACTGGCCCTAACAAATTGCTTTTAAGGTTGTTACAATAAAGGAAAGACTGGGAGTATTGGATACTTGCTTTGTTTACACGATCAACTTGCCCACGTAGGGTAAATGGACAGTGTCTTGGCAAACAAAATCCCCTGTCCACCTTTTATACTCCCTTTCCTGTGCTTGCTTGTTGCTTCTTCATCCTCTGCATTCGGTACCAAAAATCAGCTGTGTTAGCAACCCAGGTGGATCAGTAATGTCACTTCCTAGGTCAGTGATGGTGAACCTTGAAACCCCAGATGTTTTGCAACTACATTTCCCCATGATGCTCAACTACACTGCAGAGTGTATGAGCATCATGGGAAATGTAGTTCCAAAACATCTGGGGCGCCAAGGTTCACCATCACTGTCCTAGGTCAACTGGCTGCTAAGCCAGGGCACAGTCAATGGGGAGCAGGTCACATGCTCCCTTATATCTGGAAGTGCCAGGTATTCTTGCCAGCTTGTGGCGTAAGAAGGAGCTGCAAGGGAGCACAGGAAAGATTAGTATACAATGTATATCTAAAAGCGCTGCGTAAATTGACGGTGCTATACAAGTACCTGAAATCAATAAAATAAAAAAAATAAAATAAGTAAATCAGTGGTGTCCTTTGTCTTGCTTTGGGAAGGTGTAAACCCTAACTGAATGACATTTAAGGTGCTAAAGCAGACTAAATTTACCAATTTAAAAAATAATACTTCTTTCACCTTGTCATTGTTGCATCTTTGTGCCCCTAATCTCCTGCAGCCTCTTTGCAGCCACTCTTTACATGAATTCCAGTTATAACTTTCAATGTCTTTTCTCAGGGTGAATTTGCCAATGGTGAAAAAAGAGTGGACCAATGCCCATGTGATTTGTGTTGAAATGGGCACTTATGGGGTCGGTGGGTGTGAGCATGTGCTGCAGAGTTTGCGTGACCCCATAGATTGGGGAATCGCCCCCACAGTGGGCTCGTATACATATACAGAGTCTTTATTAAAGATAAAACACAGGCAAACAACTATTAAAATTGGTCGATCAGGCAGAGTAGTACACTGTCGCAATGCCATTAGACAAGGTACCTGGGTGGCTCATGTTTATATATATATTGGCGAGTCTGGGTATGCCCAATAGGCTGTTTTGTATTAGAATCTTTGAAAATAAAAGATGAAATTTAACCACTTCAATACAGGGCACTTATACCCCTTTCCTGCCCAGACCAATTCTCAGCGTTCTCAAACTTTGAATGACAATTACTCAGTCATGCAACACTGTATCCAAACAAAATTTTAATTTTTGTCATTTTTTTCACACAAATAGAGCTTTATGCAGAAACAGATCTTTGGTAAAAATAATCCAAAAATAACCCAAATTAGTGTACATTATTTGGTCTGTGTGAAGGTTAGAGAGTCTACAAGCTATAGTGCAAATCAATAAAAATTGATCACACCTGATGTACTGACAGCCCATCTAATTTCTTGAGGCCCTGAAATGTCAGGACAGTACAAATACCCCCCCAAAAGACCCCATATTGGAAAGTAGGCAGGCCAAGGTATTTAGTAAGAGGCATGGTGAGGGAGGAGATGTTCCTTCTGGCGTCATTTTACAATGCCCCAGTATGGAAGTGGTTAAGAAGAAAAAAAAGCCACTTATAGTCACCAACAGAGGCTTGTGTGACAAGGTGACATTACAGGTGCAAAATTGGATGAGGTGTACAGAGCAATGTCACAAAAAATATGGCCCGAATAAGAACCTTCATAGCAGGGTCATCAGATGTGAAAGCTACAGATTAACATGTTAAAACTTATATGAGATTTTACATCTTGTAGAATGACCTCCCATAAAAACAGATCACACGAAGGCTGAATCACACATGTTTAACCAGCTGCCATCGGAATTCTACAGGTAGGCTATCCACAGAAAGACAGATCTACAGCTAGCAACAAAATCTATTAGTACGCCAGTTAACTAGAAAAGCGTACCATGAGACGGATACCTGATCCCCTGCCTGGGCAACATATTGATTTATTCATGTGATATTTTAACAGTGTTCTAAATTCTGTGTGACTGCCGATGTCTATTTGGGTAGCAGAAAAGCTAGAAGAATATGCATTTCATTCAGTGGAAATGACAATGTTAAAAGAAAGTACCGGTATTTAAAACTGCCTGCTGATGATGCTGTAAGGACATCAGGTCAGACAAATATTAAATTAAAGGTCTGAACTATAAAGTGGTACTAAAGCCTAAATGTGTGTTTTTTTGGGGTTTTTTTTACACTTTATTTCTTTCTTTGCATATAAAGCCTATTTCTGACACTTGGTGTTTACAAGTTGAAATCAGTATTTTTGGCTAGAAAATTACTTAGAACCTCAAAACATTATACATCATATTTTAGCAGAGACCCTAGAGAATAAAATGGTAGTCATTGCAATTTGCAAAAAAATACACTTCAGGAAATAAAAAACTAAACAATAAAGTTAGCCCAACTTTGTTGTATGATGTGAAAGAGGATGTTACGTAAATAGATACCCAACATGACACCCTAAAATTGTGCACACTCGTGGAATGGTGACAAACTACAATACTTAAAAATTTCCATAGGCGACTATATATATATATATATATATATATATATATATATATATATATATATATATATATATATATATATATATATATATATATATATATATATATATATTTATATTTGAGGGTTTCAAGTAATTTTCTAGCAAAAAAAAAAGATTTTAAGTATGAAGAATAGTTGGTAAAAAAAAATTACCAGTTACACTTACCGGTAACGGGTTTTCTAGGAAATCTTCCAGGATGGCACATCTTCGGGGCCGGAGATGCAACAGAGGTGCAATCGACCACCTCTTCAGGGTGGGGAACCATGCCCGCTTCGGCCACCAGGGTGCAACGAAAATGAGGCATCCGTACGACAGGGACAGCTTCTGTAACACCCAGGAATGAGCACCAGGGGAGGAAATGCATACGCTAGGTAGAAATCCCAACTCTGGGCTAAGGCATTTACCCCCCCCCAGGAGCCCTGCTCCCTGGTGAGAGAGAAGAACTTCCGAACTTTTCTGTTCTTCCTGCAAGCAAACAAATCTATCTCTGGTTTGCCATAATGTTGGCTTACCAGAAAGAAAACCTCCTTGTTTAGCTCCCACTCTCCCTGATGAATGGGCTGCCTGCTGAGGAAGTCTGCCTGAAAATTGAGGGACCCTCTTATATGGATTGCCGAGACAGAGGATTATCTTCTCTGCTTCCCCCAGGATCTCCCGGGTCAGCTTCATTAGTTTGTTGGACCTTGTCCCTCCCTAGTGATTCAGGTAGGATATACCTGAAATTGGAGGAAACTTTGCTCTGCTTCCGGCCCCAAGGACCCTGGGCGTAGAGATCTCCCAAGTGAGCTCCCCAGCCCCAGGCACTTGCGTCCGTTGTCACACTTAGTGGATCCTGCTGTATCCAGGTCCGACCCCCTGACAGGCTGTTCGGACTGAGCCACCAGTGTAAGGAGTTTCTTACCTCTCCTGAAAGAGATACTCTCACGTCCAGGAGGAGAGAAGGAATCCCTGGAGCCCCCGAGAGTGGAGCTAGGCCCAGGGGACCGCTGGGATGCAAGATGACATAAGCCCCAGTACTCTCATAATGGTCCTCAGAGAGGCCTCTCCTGTCTCGAGGAGAGCGGACACAGCCCCCTGTACCTTTGAGATTTTTTTCTGGGGGAAGAAAAATCCTTTGGGCCACTGAGTCTACCCGGTACCCTAGGTACACCTTGGACTGCTAGGGATCCAAGGAGGACTTCTCCCAGCTGACCATCCAACCCAGAGATTCTAGAGTGGACAACACTCGGTCTCGGTCTGACCAGGGCTGTACTAGGTCCGAACTGTAAATTAGCATATTGTCCAAGTACGGGATTAAGGCTATCCCCTGGAGGTGCAGAAAAGACACCACCTCGCCGAGAACCTTTGTAAAAATTCTTGGACTGGCCGCTAGGCCGAAGGGGGGTGCCCTAAACTGCCAATGCTGGACACCCTGCTCTGTCTGAACGGCGAACCGCAGATACTTCTGGTATTCTGGGGCAATGGGAACATGCAAATAAGCATCTTTCAAGTCTAACGTGATCATAAAGACTCCCTCTTGGAGGTGTCTTCTGACCGTATAGATACTCTCCATCCGGAACTTCTTGTATAGCAAGTACCGGTTCAGCTTCCGTAGGTTTATGATCAGCCAAAATTTGCCCGATGGTTTCGGAACAAAAATATGGGAATAAAACCCTTGGGCAATCTGACTCACGGGGACAGGAACGATGACCTCCTGTTCTGCGAGCTCGCGGACACTCCCCAAAAGGCCTCTTGCTTTCAGAGGATCCCTGGGGAGACAGGTAATGAGAAAGTTTGGAGGGGGAGGTGACAGGAATTCCAACCTGTAAACTTTCCTTATGAGGCTTGGGATGTAAGGGCTCTGTGTGATCTTCTCCCATTGGGGGGGAAACCACGAGAGCCTCCCACCAACCTTTATGTTGGCGTCACTTCTTTTCCTTGTTGGAAGGTCCGGGCCCTGAAAAAAAGGATTCCACCTTTTTCCTTGCCCTTACCAAACTCCCACTTTTTCCTCGGCTCCTTCTTCCTTGCCCTTACCAAACTCCCACTTTTTCCTCGGCTCCTTCTTACCCTTAAACTGGTTCTTTGAAGGGGGGCCTCGAAAAAATTTCTTCCCTTTATCCCTCTTGGCTTTAGTCGGGAATTTCTTGCCCTTTTCTGTTGATCGGGATAGGACCTGTTCTAGGCCCGAGCCGAAGAGCAGTGAACCCTCAAGTGGTATACCCCAGAGTCGAGATTTAGAGGTGAAATCTCCATTCCACGCTTTTACCCAAAGGGCTCTTCTGGCGGAGTTTAGTAGAGCCGCCGACTTGGCAGTTGTTCTCGCTGTTTCTACAGCAGCATCTGCCAGCAAGGCTGCCGCCTTTCCAATAACCTCCAGAGAATCTAATACTTCCTTGGATTTGTTCTTACGGGAGACATGGTCCATCAACCTGCTGACCCATGTATCTGTGTTTCTGGCGACACAGGCGGAGGATAATGCTGGGCACATAGCTGCAGTATTGGTGTCCCAGGCTCTGCGCAACAAGGTTTCAGATTTTTTATCCATCTGATCCCGAATGTTGCCGGAATCTTCAAAGGAGAAATCCGAACGTTTAGATACTTGTGCTAAAGAAGCATTCAAACGCAGTACTTTAAAGAATTTCTCCTCCTCGTTGTCCTTAAAGGAGCATCTATGTTTCCAGGTCTTAAGTTTTAATACTTTACGCTCAGGCTCCCTCCATTCCCTTAGGATCAAATACTTAAGGGATTGGTGCACTGGAAGAGATTTAGCTTGAGGTTTGCCCAGACCCCTATATACCTTATCTTGAGCCGAGACCTGAATGGGTGGCATCTGAAGGGATGTAGGATCGCTTTGGGTAAATTGGGGGGCAGTACACAGGACCGCGGACCCCCGCTCCGTTACCGCTTTTATCCACGCTTGCCGCGCTGCTCGCCGCCATTTTATCGTAGCTCGGAAGTCGCAGGAAATGACATCATCCGAGTGTGCCGTACCGACATCCGGACATGCGCAATAGTGACCGGACGACGCCGATATCAGCACAGCGGCAAGTAGGAGATACCTCAGCCACAGCTGACCTGGGAAACAAGACCGAAAGCACCAGGGACTCCCTCCCAGCAGATGGGGGATATTTGAGCGGCCCCTCCATGCCATCCACCACTGTCAGGTAGGAGGAGAGAGTGAGTTTAAAGGTCCCTGGGGTTATGGACACCCTCACCGTGTCCAGTGCCGCCAGTTTCTCGGGGGGGGGGGGTTCTTGTCTGTACCTCCCCCTGAGTACTTTCTTCTGAAGGAAAAAAAAAAGGGAAAAACCCCCCTCGGAAGGAGCAGAGCCCTGTCAGACCCACCACTGGCTGCCCTAGGTCTGGCATCCCAGGGGGAGACCTCAGTCCCAGACCTTGGTCTAAGGAAGAAAAGAAAAACAGTTTCACTGCCATCCGGTGGGAAACGCAATCAATATCTGAAGGACAGAGGGAAGGGTGGGGCCTTTTAAACTCTGTTGTTGATTGTGTTTCCTGTCAGGTGAGACCCGTCATCTCAGGTGTGCCGTCCTGGAAGATGACTGGAGAAAATATTTTTTTCACACCCTACCTTTAAAATTTCCTGATCACTTTTATTAATGTAAACATCTCTTGTGAGAGTAATAGGCAGTGACAGGTACTCTTTATGGAGGGATCTGAGTCAAAAGACTCCAAACCCCTCCTCTGCACTTCAAAGTATTCAAAACGCCAAAATCTGCCTTTTTGAATACAGAGGATTTTTTAAAATCTGGTGCCATTAGCTGCCGAGTAAACCAGAAGTTAGGTTGCTTCCGTGTTACTACATCAGAGACTCCGGTGGGACGGGAGACCCTGGCGGAGCAGCGGAAGGGGGGGGTGTCCCCTCCTGCTGCTTGTAATAACAAACGAGTGGCTGCTTAGCCGCATCGGTTATCACAAGAAAGCCGACCGTCTACTCTAAAAACAATGGTACCAGGCAGCAAAATGACGTACAGGTACACGATTTTGCAGGAAGTGGAAAAAAAAACCAAAAAAAAAACCAAAAAAAAAAAACCAGACTAGTTGTCATATTCCCCTCTATCCCAATCAATTACCCGACTCCATGTTACTGCTACTGCACGGTCTCTGGCTCCAGCAAAGCTCCCCTCACTCCTCGCTTTTACAGGAAAAACTGGGGGTAGCAGAGCCATAGGCGAGGAAGGAGTGGGGGCGTGGCCCATTGGCACTGTGAGTGTCTATGGACACATACAACCCTACTCGGGATCCAATGGGATCGTGCACACAAGGTCCTTCTTTAAAGTGCTCAGTTTCAGGTAAGTTTTTTTCTTTTTCATTAAAATAATAAACATATTATACTTGCATGCTCTGTGCAATGGAATTGCATGCTCTGTGCAATGGAATTGCATAGAGCAGCCCTGAAACCTCCCCTTTTGGTGTCCCCCCCACTGGTGCTCTTGACGCCTCTTCTTGTGTGTGCCCCCCACCGCAAGCCATTTGCAATGGGGACACACCTGTGGGGTTGCTCCCCACATCAGTAGACTCACACAGCATGACTTGGCTCTGCCCACTGCTCCCTCCTCACAAGATTTGATTGAGAGCATCAGGAGCCAATGGCTGGAACACAGATCCGCGCTGGATCAAGATAGGACTCAGGTAAGAATATGGGGGGGATACAACTATTGGGACTTTTTTTGCCCTAATGCAGGGAAGGTAATTTTTTGCCCTAATGCATTAAGGTAAAAAATATCCTGCCTTTAGCACAAGGTTAAGAATTCAGAGACTTCCATTTTTTTTTTTGCTTTATGAGATCTTTTATATAGGCTATGTTCACACTAGTTTAACGATATTAACAGCGGGTTGTCTTGACTACATGTTTCAGGGCAGGACCTGAAGAAGGGGCGGGTAGGCAAGACAACTGGCTGTTCTCATCGATCCATTTACTTGTTATTGATTGCTGCCAGAACGTCCAGCAATTTGCCCTTCCAGCGGCTTTCCCTTGCAGTGTTTCCACCAGTTTGTGACGTCACATTTGGGTCACCACCAGCGTCACTTCAAGTCCACAGTTAGCTGCGGCCCAAGCCCTGGCAGACACCAGAATTACTTCTGCTCATCAGCAGTCACAGAGATGCCATTCAGGATTAGTTTCACATACCATAAGACTAAGTCTGGATACATCCCTGACTCTGAGGGTATGTGATTGATTTGTTCCGATTTGTCAAGCCGGCAATACTTTTAACCTTTTATGTGCAATATATTATTATTATTATACAGGTTTTATATAGCGCCAACAGTTTGCGCAGCGCTTTACAACTTGTGGGTAGACATTACAGTTACATTACAATTTGGTACAAGAGGAATCAGAGGGCCCTGCTCGTTAGAGCTTACAATCTAAACAGGAAGGGTCAATTGATACAAAAGGTAATAGCCGTGTGGGGATGAGCTGATGGAGAAAGTAAAACAGTGTTAGTTAGAAGCAGGATAGGCTTCTTTGAAGAGAAGGGTTTTTTAAGGTATCGCCTAAAAATGGATAGATTAGAGGACAGTCTGACAGATTGGGGTAGGGAGTTCCAAAGGATGGGAGAAGCTCTGGAGAAATCCTGGAGGAGAGCATGAGAGGAGGTGACAAGGGAGCTAGAGAGTAGGAGGTCTTGGGATGACCAAAGAGAGCGGCTTGGTTGGTATTTTGGGACTAGGTTAGTGATGTAGCTGGGGGCAAAGTTATGGATGGCTTTGTAAATTGATGTTAGTACTTTGAATTGTATTCATTAGGTGAGTGGAAGCCAGTGGAGGGATTGGCAGAGAGGGGTGGAAGACACTGAATGGTTGGTAAGGTGGATGAGTCTTGCAGCGGCATTCATTATGGACTGAAGGGGGGATAGTCTATGTAAAGCTAATCCAATGAGGAGGGAGTTGCAGTAATCGAGGTGAGAGATGAAAAAGGAGTGAATTAGAAGCTTGGTGGTGTCATTAGTTAAAAAGGGGCGTATTCTGGAAATGTTGCGGAGGCTAAGGTGCCATGATTTGGACAGGGATTGTATGTGGGCCTGAAAGTCCAGGGTTACCCCTAGCAAACTGGCATGCGGGGACGGACTGATAGATGTGCCATTGATTTTGACAGAGAAGTCAGGGGAAGGGGCACGTGAGGGAGGAAATATTAAGAGCTCAGTTTTAGATAGATTCAGTTTGAGGAAGCGGTTTGACATCCAGACTGATATGTCTGTTAGTAGATCAGTGATGCGTGAGGAGATTGATGGGGTGAACTGAGGGGCAGAGAGACCAAGCAAATCGTTCAAGGAGTTTGGAGACAAAAGGGAGTAAAGAGATGGGTCTTAGGTTGTTAAGATTGGTGGGGTCTAAAGAGGCCTTTTTTTTGGTATGGGAGTGACTAGCGCATGTTTTAGAGGGTTGGGGAAGATGCCAGTAGAGAGGGAGAGGTTGAAGATATGAGTGAAGAAGTGTAGGATTGAGTCAGATGGTGACCGTAGTATTTGAGAAGAAACAGGGTCCAGGGGGCAGGTGGTTAGGTGGGCATTAGAAAAAAAGTTTAGTGACTTCTTCTATAGTAGCTGGCTTAAAAAAGAGGGAAGTATTGATTGTGCAGGAGGACAAGGAGTGTAAAGTGAGGGAGATATCTGTAGAACGGAGATCTTGAGACAAATTGTCTCAATCTTATTTTTGAAGATGGACTATTCCATTTTATTCAAAAGAAAAAAGTATTTTAGTGCTACGCCTGGTGTTTTTATGACCTAGGAGATAACATGTGGTGCTCCTGAATTACTTTTTTTTGTGGATTCCTCATACACATTCATACGAGTAGTGAGCTGCCTATTGAGGATCTTCTCAAACCATTCAATGTGTGACACTAGTTCCCTTGCCATGTGTTTGCTTTTATGTTCACACTAGTTCAGATGAGACTTCCGATTTTGAGTGCAATTTTGTAGTGTGTCATCATTTGTTTCTGATGTGGTTTTCATGCTTTTGTGTTTTTTTTCTAGAGTTAGAAGACCGGTGTCCTAACAACCAGTGACTCATCCCTGCTTTCAGCCAGGGAATTGTGTCTGACAACAGAATCTAAACAAAAGATCAAGCCAATAAAATAAAAAGCACCCCTTGTAGAGCGTCACGATTAATCGTCAAGAATCATTAACGCAATCAGGACTAAAGTGTTTCACAATTCTTTCTATGCAAAGAATTCTCTTTGCTCTTCTGAAGCCACAGCCCTCAAAAGAAAGGAAGAGAAAAACAGGGTAGTTTGCCAAGAAACAAAACATTCTTTATCAGTTGAACTTAAGTATAAACATTGTAACAATTTGTCAATGGAAAAGACTTCCTGTGTGAGTGAAAGTGGAAGTGAAAAAAGTTTAACCACTTTGGTGTCCGTTTATGAAGCAGTGATCAGCGGTGATCCCGAGGATCACCACTGATCACAGTCCATAAACAGTTTATCAAACAGTGATAATCGGGGGAGAACATGTTTGAACTTGTTCTCCCGCCTATTATCTCTACACGCGGAGAATCCTCATTGAATGACACAGTAACTGCCAGTTATGAAGCGGTGATCTCAGCGCTTCACTGGCGATCTGTGTCAGAATTCACACTCCCAGGTTCACCAGCTCTGAGGTGGTGAATCAGGGAGTGAAGAGGAAATCTGGGGGGATCTGAGGGGGAAGGAGGAAGATTTTTAACTTCCTTATGCCTCGTTCAGACCCCCCAACACTGTAAGCATGTCCCCCTGTCATATTTATGTGTATGTATATATATATATATATATATATATATATATATATATATATATATATATATATATATATCTCATGTGTGTGTATATACATGTATATATAATGTGTGTGTGTGTATACATATGTGTATAATGTAGGGGGACTCGTTATTTTATTAACATTAATCCACGCCGTTGAGCGGTGATAATTTATCACTGCTTGATAAACTGACATCTGGTACTGTAATCTCGTAAAGTCTCACGAGATTCCAGTATCAGGGGCCGTTCTCCACTATTTGAAGCATTTGTAGATCTCTTCACTCCTCCAAAGGTGAAGCGATCTACAAAGCTTCATAAACTGGCACACAGAGGAGAAGATTCTTCACTGTGAATGCCGGAGAACGAAGCAGTGAATAGATTTCACTGCTTCATAAAACGGACACCTTAAACACTAAACCTTTTTCTGACATTTGTTGGTTTCAAGTCAAATTCTTTTTTTTACTAGAAAATTACTTAGAACCCCCAAACATATATATTTTTTTAGTTGCAATATTTTATGTCACACTGTATTTGCGCAGCGGTCTTTCAAATGCAATTTTTTTGGAAAAAATTACTTTAATGAATTATAAAACAAAACAAAAAAAACCTAACCAGTAAAGTTAGCCCATTTTTTTTTTTTTTTTTTTTTTTTTTTTTTTTATAATGGGAAAGATTTTACATCGCGCGAATCGTGATCTTTTTATTCTAAGCAAAAAAATCGTGGATTCTCATTTTGGCCAGAATTGTGCAGCTCTAACCCCTTTGGGTCTGGTATGAGTTTTAAGGGGGACTGAACTTGTCCATATTTAGCATATCATTTGAGGGGGGGGGGGGATAAGCAGGTACCTAGTTGTGACACTTGAACAGTTTTCCCCCTCTCCTCTTTCTCTGCAGCCTTCTGGGTCACAGGTCCCAGAAGACTGCAGGACCATTCCAAATCTCAGTACAGTTGGCATCCGGTTGTGAAGCCAAAAACAGCATAGCTGGCTGCCCACAATTAAGATGCTGTTGCCAGGAACCTGAAACCTAGTCAATAACCGGCCCAGGTGAGGACAGCGCTGAACTTGTGAACAGGTATCTGTCCTTTTATTAAGGATTTGTAGCTGCTGACTTAATTTTTTCCACCAGAGTGAAAAACCGCCTTAAGTAAGCAAAAAAGGGACACAGGTCACTCAGTGAGGTTATTGACCGTATATGGCATGTCCATATTTGGTCAATGACCACGTTGAAGGCATGTACCCCAATATGGGGTTCAGGTGGGAAGGGGTGGGCGCATGCTCTTTCCCCCACCCCCCTTCCTTGTCTGCCAGGCTGCATAATTGGATAAGGGTCTGGTATGGATTTTAGGGGGACCTCATGACTGTTTTTGGGTGTAAGGTCCCCCTTAAAATCCATAACAGATTCAAAGGGCCTGGTATGTATTGTGGAGGGACCCCGATGCCACTTGTTTTTTTATTTTAGGACGGGATCCTTTGTTTAGATTCTGCTGTCAGCCAGGAACCCCAGGCTGACAGCAGGGATGAGTAACTGATTGTTAGGATGCCAGCAGGTACCACCTCCTAACGCCACAATACAATGGCAAAAATTAACCAAAACCACATATACATGCATTTTTGATGCGTTTCCATTGAAGTCAATCATCCAAAATTGTGCAGCAACTGCACCAAATTAGCAATGGCACCTTTTCCAAAAAATGTGCCGTGCTGTGCTGCACTGATGTGAACGAGCAACATAAAGAATAATGTAAATTCTATAGTCATGCGATTCTGTTGCATCAGAAACTGCACTTGTGTGAACCAGGCCTTAGTGTTTTGAGATAAACTGCCAATTATTTCAACTCTTTCTTTTAATACTACACTCTGACATCACATCTTTTAGTTGCTCAAGTCAGCCATTTAGAAAATCTGTTCAAATTTTTCTTACTGTTACTTGCGCCACTGTTGCAGGAATCAGACCTGTTGTAGAGACCAGTGAGAACAAGAAAATCCGGAGTCGCAAGTATCACACAGGGGAAAGAAAACAGAAAATCTATTTTCTTATTACTGGCATTTTAATACCATAACAATTCAAGAATTCCCCCTTTGGCAAAATGTTGCAGAAAAAAAAAAAAAGTAATAATCTGGTTCCTAGGGACACAGACACCAGCAATATTTAGATGCTTATAGAGGGTGCTAATCAATAAAGGATTGTAACAATATAAAGAAAAATATTTAATGCTGAGCCCTGGGCATGGGACCTTTTCTTTGAATATACTCAATAACCAGAAAGGATAAAAATCCACTTTGTATATAGCAAATGCAATCATCACTGTGCTGTACATAGCATGTGAAGGGCAGAACTGTGTGAGGGTTCAAACAGGGTCCACCCACCTTCAAAACAACTATAGGAGGGGTGGAGATAAGACTAGTCATCCTACCCATGGATATAGAGCAGCCGTGACCGTTCTTTATTACAAGAAGCTCCTGCACAAAGGCATTCTTGCTGGATTACTGCACAGATCTGAAGGACATACACAAAATACTCCAGGATTGAAATAAGAATATAATGCCTCTTGTATTTAGACAATATTTGCTTTATCTGGGAGTTCAGCTTTAGGACCCCTTTCACACTGGCAGCGCCCAGCCGTTACAGCTAAAAGCACCGCTTGTTTTTGTGACGCTTTTAACAAAAAAAAAAAAAAGTAAAAAAGTCCAATTTTGCAGTGTTTTCAAAGCGTTTATCTTAATGCATTTGATTAAAAAAAAAACCTGTGTGCAGCAGCCCTACTCAGCCCTGGAAGACAAAGATAAAAAAAAAAACTAGGTGCGCCAGACAGTGCAGTATTATGGTATCCATTTAATAGAAATAAAAACAAGCTAAATGGCTACTCACAAAAGAGAAGTAAATACGGGCACATAAATGCAGAGTCCAAGGGGCAGAGTCGTTCAGCGGTCCAAGGTGCTGTCCATATGGTGAGAAGATGGCAGAGTCAAGGTGTTGTGGACAGTAAGCCGCTGGGAGATGGAACAGTGGTGTAGCCTCTGATGATATCTGGGGAGGTACAGCAAACAGGCGTACTATGCAACGAACGGAGACCAGAAACTGGAACCAAGGTGCGTTCCAGCCTGGGAAGCAAACAACGAGGACCGGAAGTGACGTAATTAGGGCAGCCAATAGGATGACGCGTTTCACAGCATCTGCTGTTTCTTCAGATCCAGTTGACTGATCAGGAGGTCATGTATAAATAGGCTAAAAGGGAGGGGACAAAGGAGCATCCATAGCTGACATTAAGCTGAAAACAGGCATAGATTCATACTAATGGATGGACCAGGGATCACTGTACACATATAAAGCAGATAGAAAAAAAAACTATGAAAGATATACTAAGGATATGTATGTATGTATGTATGTATGTATGTATGTATGTATGTATGTATGTATATTTATTAATAATAAATATGGATACAAAACCATTATAAATCAATATAACAAGGAAAGTGAAAATTAATATGGTTGTTATAACAAAATATTATAGGGAATATATTAAATTAATAAGATATGAAATATAATCTAATATATAAAATAAAAATATATAAATGGATAAATACATACATAATATATTATATATATCAATCACATTCACCATCAGATAAAAGATTCAAGGCACAAAGTGTGCTTATTAATTCTAAACCTTATATTGTAGTATGTAGAAGCATGTGTTTATATTGGTAAACACGTGCATATAAATCCTGGCATGGAAAGTATTGTATAAGGGCAACTAAAAGGATGTTATGGGGAAACCATGGGCATGGACAAGTGGAAGGAAATTGACGGGGGGAGAGGAAAAATTGGAGAAGTGACATCAAAATTAAATATGAAGCATATTAGGTTATAGAATTTAACTTAACACCCATACTGGTAGTATATAAGTAGGGAACATCATGAAAAACAATAGATAAACAAACCTAAAAAAATGCAACTGAAGGGTATATAAATTATAAAGTATAGGAAACATGAAAGATATTCTACATATTTATATTATAGTATTAATTTTGATTTCTTCGTTCAAACTATGAGGCGACATGCTGTTTAAAGTGTATATCCAAAAAGTCTCGTTTACATAACTGAGAACCTCTCAGCATGGGAATATTTGTCGGGTATAGATTCAATCACCCATACTTGGAGATCAGAAATCTTACTGTGATGGTGAGCAGCAAAATGACGCGCGACATTATATTTAGGATTATTGGCCTGCACAGCTCGACGGTGCTCCCCAAATCTGGCTCGTAGCGCCCTAATCGTTCTCCCAATATATAAAAGGCCACAAGGGCAAGATATGTAGTAAACTACATATGGGGTGGAACAATAATAAAAAGAACTTAGGGTGAAGAAGGTCTTACCATTAGTCGTAAATGTTTTTTTTACCATGAATGACATGTGAGCACATGAGGCATAAAGCTTTTTTACAGTGAAACATCCCTACAAGAGGGATTAGCGTAAGTTGTCCAAGCTGGTGATGTTTACGGTTATCCTGGAATCTGATTCTGCTAGCATGTTTGGCGCCCTTCTAGAAGCAAATTTAGGAATGTCGGGTAGAGACATTGATAAGTGCGGGTCTTGGATCAAAATGGGCCAGTGCTTTTTAAAAAACGTTCTCCATTTTTTTGTGACCAGCATGATACTGTGTAATATATCGAATTATAGGTTCTGAAGTATGTTTTGTAGAAGGAATTGGCAAGGCTTTCAGTTTGGTAAGACGCACAGGCCTCTTCTATAAGGTTGGTAGGGTAGCCTTTATCAAGAAACTTTTTCTTGAGTGCTGGACACTGAGATATGTAGTCTTCTAACTTCGTACAATTCCGTCTTAGGCGATGGAATTGGCTTTTGGGCAAATTATTTACCCACCTGGGGTGATTGCAGCTGGAATATTGTAAAAATGAATTTCCAGCTGTGGGTTTGGTAGGATTCTTAGCTGTAATGGTGCTATCAGAATGGAAGAGTTCTAGATCCAAGAAACAAAGAATTAGGGTCCATGACAGAAGTGAATGTGAGACCAAAAGTATTAGTGTTGCAATAAGCAACAAAGTCATGGACTGAGTTCGCTGGGCCATTACAAATAATTATAATGTCATCAATATATTGGCTGTAGAAGACCAAGTGTGCAGAAAAGGGGTTATCAGCCCCAACACACCTGGTATCCCACAGGCTCATAGTTAAGTTGGCATAGCTGGGGGCAAAATTAGCCCCCATAGCAGTACCCTGTTTTTGTAGATAGAAGTCACCATCAAAAGAAAAATAATTATGCTCCAAGCAGTACTGGGTGGCCAAAAGCATGAATTCAATTTGCTGTAAATTAAGAGTGGAATCCTGATTAAGAAAATGCGCTACCAACTTTGTGTGGAGTAGACCAACTTTGTGTGGTAGCGAAGCATATAGGGAGCACACATCTAGCGATACCCACAGATAGGATGGTTCCCAGGTATAAGGGCGTAATTGTTCTATCAGATGTGTGCCATCTCTGATGTAAGAGGGAAGTGCCTGAGCCAGTGGCTGGAGGAAGTGGTCTATGTATAATGAATAGCTAGTGGTTATGCTATCCATTGAAGCAACTATTGGACGACCTGGCGAGTTTTTGGTGTCTTTATAGATTTTAGGTAAATGGTATATATAAGGGACTTGAAAAAACGGTTTCTTAAAGGCTGCCTCAGTTTTGCTCAGAACACCATCTGTCAGAGCTTGTGCCACTAAAGCATTGGATTCTTTGATAAATTTGGGTAAAGGGTCTTTGGTGAGTTTTTTATAAGTACTGTGGTCTGAAAGGAGATGTCTTGTTTCTTTCAGATAATCTACTGTATTTTATAACACTATGCCTCCATCTTTATCTGCTTGTTTGATGGTAATTTCTGAATTGGTACGCAAAGATTTAAGAGCAGAGTGTTCCAAGGGACTGAGGTTATTCATGGAGTGGTGGGACCTAGAGGACTGGGATGAGCAAAGGTCAGTAAGTTCTTTGTAAACAACCTGATAAAAAGTCGACAAATATGGGCTTTTTGACTGAGTGGGGTTAAAGATTGATTTCGGTCTGAACGAAGTATGTATAATGGGTGAGGTAGTTTGGGAATATTAAGACCAGACTACCAAATCGTCATCTTCATCTACATTCCAAAGATCACATGCATGTGTTTACCAATATAAACACATGCTTATACATGCTATAAGGTTTAGAATTAATAAGCACACTTTGTGTCTTGATTCTTTTATCTGACGGTGAATGTGATTGTTTTCATGATCTTACAATGAAACATATGTATGTCCTATTGATGCATAATAAATATGAAATAAATTATATATATATATATATATATATATATATATATATATATATATATATATATATATATATATATATATATATATATATATATATATATATATTTCATATGTTATTAATTGAATATAGTCCCTATAACGTTCCTATAATATTTTGTTATAACTACCATATTAATTTTCACTTTCCTTGTTATATTTATTATAATGTTTTTTTATCCATATTTAATATATATATGTACATCCTTCGTATATCTAGCTACAGCTATGGACGCTCCTCTGTCCCCTCCCCTTTAGCCTATTTATACATGACCCCCTGATCAGTCAACAGGATCTGAAGAAACCGCAGATGCTGTGAAACGCGCCATCCAATTGGCTGCCCTAATTACGTCACTTCCGGTCCTCGTTGCTTGCTTCCCAGGCTGGAATGCACTTCCGGTTCCAGTCTCCATTTGTTGCATAGTACGCCTGTGTGCTGTAACTCCCAGCCTCCCGGATATCATCAGAGGCTACACCACTGTTCCATCTCCCAGCGGCTTACTGTCCACAACATCTCGACTCTGCCATCTTCTCACCATACGGACAGCACCTTGGACCGCTGAACGACTCCGCCCCTTGGACCCTGCATTTATGTGCCCGTATTTACTTCTCTTTTGTGAGTAGCCATTTGGCTTGTTTTTATTTCTATTAAATGGATACCATAATACTGCACTGAGTCTGGTGCACCTGTTTTGTTTTTTTTTTATCTTTGTCTTCCAGAGTTTTGCTTCTACGCTAAAGGTTGCAGCCGCCAGTGTTAACCGGAACTTTTATTGGAACTATAAAACAGACTTTCTCATTATTATACCCCTTTGTATTTTTAGTTATTCATTTTATTATTATCACTCAGTTGGTCTTTGCGCCGTCATTCCCCTTTGTTTCCTCCTCAGCTCCCCTAATACTCACCTGAGCCCCATCTTGATTCACCGATGTTGCACAAGAGTCTTGGCGGTCCGGGACTCTCCCTTCTCATTGGCTCCTGCTGCTGTCAAAGTCAGTAAGCCAATTAGGAAAGAGGGGGCGGGGCCGAGCCACAGCTCATTGTCTGAATGGACACAAAGAGCAGCGGCTCGGGCGCCCCCCATAACAAGCCGCTTGCTATGGGAGCACTCGGCAGGAGGGAGGGGCCAGGAGCGCCGGCGAGGGACCCGAGAAGAGGAGGATTGAGGCTGCTCTATGAAAGAGGAGGAGGATTAAGGCTGCTGTATGCAAAACCAACTGCACAGAGCAGTTGGTTTTGCATACAGCAGTTTTTTTTTAAATAACAAAGACTTTAATATCACTTTAAAGACATGCCAACTGTCTTCCTTAGATGGACTATGTCTATGGGACTGCCTCCATGATTTTGGAATGTTACTGTCCAATATACAATAGATCTTCTCAGAGACCCCTGGATTTGCTTGCTGGTCTCCCCTGGGACATCTCAAATAGGGCAAGGACAAGCTGAGTTCATACTTGTCTCCTATTGGCCTGGCCAACTTGTTTCCACCCAAAATGTCTACATTAACAAACACGCTCATTGCCATCAATGTTCAGATACTGGCTCGATGTCATACTAAACAAAGATACCAAAACAGAAACTTATTTTTTTTAAGAAGGTGACACTTCTTTATTACCCACTTCTTCACTGTTACAGAATTAACAACAATTGTTCAGCCTTTTAGATATACCACTTGATACGAAGAAGCTCTTTATGGAAGAGTGGGACATTTAAAAGTACCCGATACCCCTTAACATGCAAAGTATCTGTAAATCTGAGTCAATAACAAGACATCTTTCTGTGGAGCCATACACCAAAACAATACCACTGGGGGGTCAGAGTGGATGTTGGGAAGTTTCCTACTGGATCAGCTGGATAC
This sequence comes from Lithobates clamitans, assembly GCA_037952925.1. NCBI lineage: Eukaryota > Metazoa > Chordata > Amphibia > Anura > Ranidae > Lithobates > Lithobates clamitans. Next base: position 6,011,745 of record JBBGZY010001206.1, read on the forward strand.
AGACATTTGTAGCACAACTGCAGACATTACGGGGGCGATTTACTAAAACTGGAGAGTGCAAAATCTGGTGCAGCTTGGTGCATGGTAGCCAATCAGCTTCTAACTTCAGCTTGTTTAAAGGGGTTGTAAGGGTTTTTTTTCACCTTAATGAATCCTATGCATTAAGGTGAAAAAACTGTCACTCAGCACCCCCCCTCCCCCCCAAAAAAAATAAAATAAACCAACGAGGGTTTAGTAACCCTTTAACCACTTAAGCCCCGGACCATTTGGCTGGCAAAAGACCAGAGCGTTTTTTGCGATTCGGCACTGTCGATTTAACGGACAATTGCACGGTCGTGCAACGTGGCTCCCAAACAAAATTGGAGTCCTTTTTTTTCCCCACAAATGGAGATTTCTTTTGGTGATATTTGATCACCTCTGCGGTTTTAATTTTTTGCGATATAAACAAAAAATAGCGACAATTTAAAAAAAATTATTTTTTACTTTTTGCTATAATAAATATCCCCAAAAAATATATAAAAAAAAAAAAACATTTTTTTTCCTCAGTTTAGGCCAAAACATATTCTTCTACATATTTTTGGTAAAAAAAAAAAGCAATAAGCGTATGATTGGCTTGCGCAAACGTTATAGCGTCTACAAGATCGGGGATAGTTTTATGGCATTTTTATAATTTTTTTTTTAAACTAGTAATGGCGGCGATCAGCGATTTTTATCATGACTGCGACATTATGGAGGACAGATCGGACACTTTTAGCGCTATTTTGGGACCATTTACATTTATACAGCGATCAGTGCGATTAAAAACGCATCGATTACCGTGTAAATGTGACTGGCAGTGAAGGAGGTTAGCCACTAGGTGGCGCTGTAGGGGTTAAGTGTGTCCTAGGGAGTGATTCTAACTGGGTGGGTGGTGGGCTATGTGTGACACGACACTGATCACCACTCCCGATTACAGGGAGCTGTGATCAGTGTCCTGTCACTAGGCAGAACGGGGAAATGCTGATGTACATCAGCATTTCCCTATTCCTCCTCTCCGTGAGATGATTGCGGGCATCACCGTGGACATAGAGCCTGCGGGACCCGCAATCACACTCAGAGGTTGCGGTGGGCGCGCCCACAAACCGCTTCTTAAAGGGCAACGTACAGGTACGTTAATCTGCCTGTACTTGCCCTTCTGCCGACGTATATCGGCGTGAGCCGGTCAGCAAGCGGTTAATTAAGCTTTGACAAAAAAAAAAAAAAACACCTGGAAGCCGATTGGCTACCCATGCACAGCTGCACCAGATTTTGCACTCTCCAGTTTTAGTAAATCAACCTTATATCAGCCTGGGTTCACACTTGTATGACAAACGCTCCGACATTCGGAACTCATGTCGCATGACGTGTGAAAATCAATGTTTCCCTATAAGAGCTGTCTTAACTGGTCCGACACAAGTCGGTCATACTTTGAAAATGCTCCCTGCACTACTTTGGTCCTACTTCAGCCCACTGAATATCATTGAAATAGGAACAAAGTAGGATCCTTGTCCTAACCAACCAACATGGTGATTACAGGAGCAGAAAAGGGAATTTATGTCACTCTGGGATTGTTTTGATTGGTCAAAGGACAAGTCGTACTAGCACAAAGTCGGCTCAAAGTAGTATCCTGTTCATTCAAGGCAGACGGATGTAGGACTGATCTCTCAGAGCAAAGTAGGATGACAGTGGTATGACTGTCTTGTAGTATCAGTGTGAACCCAGCCTCAGGGCTCGACAAATCCCAGGTGCCAAGTCATCGTTGTAACTAGAAATTGCAGGATGAAAACTGAAGGATGGAAGAATGGAGGAGTCTGGGGATAGGAAAGGAGGAATCCATGAATAGGAAAGGAAGAATGGAGAAGTCTGGGGATAGGAAAGGAGGAATCCATGAATAGGAAAGGAAGAATGGAGGCGTCTGGGGATAGGAACTAAAGGATGAAGAGTCCCAGGATAGAACTGAAGGATGGAGTGGTCAAGGGATAAGAATTGAAAGATGGTGAAATCCATGGATAGAGAATGGAAGAGTCTGGGGATAAGAAAAAGGAACCCATGAATAAGAAACACAGGATGGAAGAATCCGGGGATAGGAATGGAAGGCTGGAAGGGTCCAGGAATATTACTAAATAGAGGAGTCTGGGGGGTAGAGGTTATAGGAACTGAAGGATTGAGGGGTCAAGAGATAAGAATGGATGGGACCTCAGATTGTTTAGGGTTGCATGGGGTGGGGGTTTGAGACTGTGAATGGAGGTGGGGTGGGTGAGGGTGCTGGCTATGCGGTGGCCATTGGTTTGAATAGGGAGGTGGAAGAGGAATGGGCTGGGAGCCATGTCCATCTGATGTGGAGTTCGGGCGATTTGGGGTTAGTGACAGGGAGCATTTTGAAACATAGGGGGGGGGGGGGTCGGGCGAGAGACAGTGGGAATTGAGGGGGGAGGAACGGGTTGTGGAGGACATGAGGCAGTTTGACAGCCAGATGGGAAACATGCGGTCATATCTGCATTAAAAACAAAATAAAGTGGGCGCTGTATGATTAGTTAGCAGCTAGCACACCGTGAACATACAACCAACTACCCAGGGCCCTCTCCTCCTCCAAACAGCCACCCAGGGGCCTTCTACTGCTCCCACAGACACCCAGGGGTCCTCTCCTGCTCCCACAGCCACCCAGGGGTCCTCTCCTTCCTCCACCAACCATCCTGGGGCTCCTCACCCCCTTTCCTCAATAGACACCACAAATATGTGACCAGGTTCCAGAGTGACCAGTCAGGGGCGTGGTTACCTTCATGTTCCTGGGCCAGGGTGCAGATCTCCTCCCCGTGAGAAGGTGTATTGTGCATTGTGCACTCAGCCATTTTCCCTGGATCAGAGCCAGCAGGATCCCAATCACCGCCACCAGCGCGGTGGACCTCACAGCCCAGGATTCGCAACAGCCAATCACAGCAGAGAAAGCTGACAGACCGGGCAGCTACTTCCTACTGATGCATGGACACGCCCACTGCCTGACTCATTGTCCTCCCCACGGCCCCCTCACCTGGCTCTCCCGCTCTACCCGGCTCTCCTCCGGCCATCCTCCACTGTCACACCTCTGGCTGGGAACGCTGTGGCCACCCTAAAGACTTCCGGGACCAATGGCTTTGCTCTCCTCTCCAGAGCGTCATGCTCCACAAATCTGGCCGCCTCTGCCGCCGCCACCACTCTCAACGAGTGTAGCACCACCCTTTAGCTCTGGCCCTCCATGTCCAGGCCAACATATGCGCACAGTGTGGCTCCTCACGGCCATTAAAATGAATGAGACAAGGGGGAGGAGTCGCGAGGACGTCAGTGCACATCGCGATTCAGCTGATCTCTGCATCAATGCAGAATCGAGCAAGGTTGAATCATGATGCATCGATTATATTCAAGACCCCTACCTGGCACCTGGGCTTTTGTCAGCCCATTCACTGCTCACACGCTCCAAGCTGAGCAAGTCTCAGAGGCAATCCTCATCCTAAAAGGGGCTGGGCAGAGCTGTGTAGGTGATTGGATGGGATCAGGTGTGTCCCTTGTCCGGGGGGCGGATGGCTCGGTCTCAGCCATGCAGTGCAGGTCAACGCCGTCAGGGTGATCGGTGATTGGGCTGGAGGGGGAGGCAGCATCGCCACCAAGGACTACAAGGTGAATGCCCCAAGGACAAATCTACTGTTCCACACACCCCGTGCACCCCCAGATATGTATCCCGGGCTCCGCCGGGTAGAGGAAAGAGAGGTCTGCTCTCCTCCCCTTCCTGATGCTGAACCAGAATCGACATGCATGACGTCATTTAAGGGTCTCTATTGAAACCGTTTCCCTGGCCATTAAGGCCAGGAAAGTATGTAATACAGTGCGATCTGCATTGCATTACATTCAGTGGAGCACAGGGGAGATATCCAGGGTCTTTTAGACCCTGGATGTCTCATTAAAGAGAACCTGTCAAAAAAAGAAAAAAAAAAAAAAAAGTCAGTCAAAAAAAAAAAAAACGTCATCCCCTGATGAAGTCACATGATTGGGTGACGTCACGCGTAGGGACGGGATAGGCACTGACAGATCTGGATTGACAAGCTCGCCGCTCGTAGGATATGTATATGAGGCGCATTCACTTTATGTGAGTACCTGTTTTTAACCTTAATAAAGACATCGCTCTGTTTAAAAATACTACACTATGTTGGCATCCTTATATTCTGTCTTATGCTGGCTCTGCTACCACTGATGCTGCTACTGAGAGATTAAAGTACAGGGACTACCGGCTCTGGTCCAGGGACCCCCAAAGAGAGATCATCTCCTCCATTTACCTTCTATGCGGTTGTCCCATTGCCGCAAGGTAAGGGGCCATTACCCATCTGTGTGTGTGTTTGAGCACGAAGAGGATATTTTACCCTCTCTCTTTCGGCACCCCACTGGTCACCGGTTGCACATTTGGATTGCTAAAGGATCACTGAACATTTTTTTGGCACTTATGTTTGATGTATTTTACAAGCTTGGACTTCACGCAATAATACATCCTCTGTGGCTATTTCTTTCTGAGCTTTATAGATAGATGCCATACACTTGTTTTTGCACTGTTTTGTGCACAATATTTATTTTTGCATAGTTTGCATTTTTTCTATATAATATTTTTGTTTCGCAGTTTGCACCCTTTTGTCCATATCGTTTGCACATGGTATGTTTTGTGATATTGGTTGCAAGTAATTTTATTGGCTTTTATATACAATTTATCTATAAGGGTTGTACAAGGACACTATAGCACTTTAAGGTTTATTTGCACATGCTACACAAGCACTAGGTGTGTATGAGGATTATTTATACTCATTCCCTACACACACTGTGCCGTTTTAGTTCTTATATCAGTTATAGGATAAATATTCACTTTTAACACTGTTGGATTTATCACAGGATACTGTGCATACAAACACATTACCCGTATACCCGGTATTATTATACACTTTCACACAGATACATGTTATTGGACAAGCGCAGCACTTATTGTTTATGTTTATAACTCTTTTTGGGCTTGGTCTGATCCCATCCAGTGTTTGCAGCTGTCCATATGCACCAGTGTTTCCAAGGTAGCGCAGGAATAACTTATACAAATACTTTTCACTACAGGTTATGGTTATACGGTCTTGTTAATGCCTTTTGTTTTAAGCATGCATTACTGTTCTGAGCACCGACTAAAGCAAGGTAATTTTAATTAGAACTCATTCCTACCATAACCTGTACAGTTATAAAGTCCCATCTTTTCTTGAATAAAGACTTGGTTCTCCCTCTGTACATTCTTGGACAGAAGCAAAGCCATCAGCTAATTGTGGTCCAGGAAGAACAAACCTTACATTGTATGAACTGATGTGCAAATTCCCAAACATCAACAAATTATTTTTATCCTATAATAAAGGGAGCTTTGTGCACCGAAACCCAAAAAGCCAGCAGACAGTTAGGTGAGGACATCAATGGGTGTATGGGACTTTCAGAAGTGTTATATATACACACACATGCATATGATCTTGTTAAAAATGGACCCAATTTGAAAAAAAAAAAAAAAATACACTCACATCTAAGCCATAATGATTACAATTAAAACAGAACTGTACAAGTTGATTATGAAATAATCAATGAACGATGCCCTGCACGGCTGCTGACATGGCCGACATCTTTCCTACTTCCGGGTACGCCGGCTACGGTGCTGTGATTGGCCGGAGCCACAATGACATAATTCCCACGTATGCGCACAGGTGCCACCAGTCACAGCACGGGCCCTGAAGAAATGGCATGAGCGGGCCGTTTCTTCAGTGTGCATGCACCAATGACGTATGCAACAGCGTATATGGTAAAAATCTCCTAAACGGTGCAAGTTTAGGAGAAATTTACAGTACCTACAGGTAAGCCATACTATAGGCTTACCTGTAGGTACAATTAAAGAGGAAGACTTTACTTCCTCTTTAACCACTTCCCGACCGCCGCACGACGATGTACGTCCTAAGTTTGAACGGGGATATCGTTGTTATGGCAGCAGCTAGCTGCCATAACCCCGAAATCCCCGTTTTCGTGCGGCGGCCGGCTTTCAGATAAAAGTGGTCCCTGCGGCGGATTCGCCGCAAGATCACTTTTATCGGTGGCGGGAGAGGGGCCCCCCCTCCCACCGCGATCCGGTGCCCTCCGCCGCTTACCGGAGCCGCCGGTAGCGGCGGAGGCGATCGCGTCCTCCTCTGTGGTGTGCCTGGAGACGAGTGAGGCCAAGATGGCGCTCACTCGTCTCCATGACACTGCTGGGCGGAAGCGACGTCAAAACGTCACTTCCGTCCACGCCTCTTAAAAAGGCATATTTTTTCAAATGTCATTTTTCTAAATGACTTTTTTTTTTTTTTTTTATTGCATTTTAGTCTAAATATGAGATCTGAGGTCTTTTTGACCCCAGATCTCATATTTAAGAGGTCCTGTCATGCTTTTTTCTATTACAAGGGATGTTTACATTCCTTGTAATAGGAATAAAAGTGACACAATTTTTTTTTTTTTAAACAGTGTAAAAATAAAATATTGTAAAATAAATAATAATAAAAAAAATTTTTAAAACCCCCCTGTCCCGACGAGCTCGCGCGCAGAAGCGACCGCATACGCGAGTAGCGCCCGCATATGAACACGGTGGTCAAACCACACGTGAGGTATCACAGCGACCGGTAGAGCGAGAGCTATAATTCTAGCCCTAGACCTCCTCTGTAGCGCAAAATATGCAACCTGTAGAATTTTTTAAACGTCGCCTATGGAGATTTTTGAGGGTAAAAGTTTGACGCCATTCCACGAGCGGGCGCAATTTTCAAGCATGACATGTTGGGTATCAATTTACTTGGCGTAACATTATATTTCACAATATAAAAAAAAATTGGGATAACTTTACTGTTGTTTTATTTTTTTTATTCAAAAAAGTGAATTTTTTTCCAAAAAAAGACCGCTGCGCAAATACAGTGCAAAAAAAAAGTATTGCAATGACCGCCATTGTATTGTCTAGGGTGTTAGAAGAAAAACCATATATAATGTTTGGGGATTCTAAGTAATTTTCCAGCAGAAAAACCTGTTTTAAACATGTAAACACCTAAAATCCAAAACGAGGCTGGTCCTTAAATGGTTAAGCTTTGACAATAAGCCTTGGTTCACATTGGTCCAATTTGGCAAGCGATTTGACATGTCATAAGGCATGTCAAATCGTCTGCTATTGTCGGCAATGGCACCATCCGAAGCGGTGCGGCGCCACACCGATTCCCAAAAGTACCACTTTTGGCGACTTCGGACAACGATTTGTATAGACATCTGTGCAGGAACCCTCACAGATGTCTGTCAAATCGCCCCTGAAGTCAGACTGCATTGCATTTAGCTGAACTCACACGATTTCTATTCCGCAGAAATGTGAACCTAGGCTCAAATCTGAAAGAGGATTGGTTTCTCTGCAGAGCTGCACCAGATCTTGCAATTTTAGTAAATCAACCCCAATTTGTCTTGATATCAACCTCTTGCACTAACTCTACAGCAGAGCTCAAACTGGGAGCAGGAAAAGAAGCACTAAGAGCCAATCTGGTGCAATTTTGTGCAGTTTGTTTTTGTTAATGCGTGTTACTACTGCGACTCATCTGTTGTCAGCCACCAAGGGTGAGTCATTGGTTGTTAAGTTGCCAGCAGCCTAACAATGATGAGTCATCCTTTCCATCAACAGGGGATTCCTTAACATGCGATCAACTATGACATCATGGGGCCTCCATGGGCCAGCATGTGCCATAACCCCCCCACCACTCCCATGATGGCAAAGAATGGGGTCTTAAAGGGTTAGAATGGGGGCAGGATTACTCTGTGCCACATCCGTGGGGGGGAGAGAGCAGCGATGTCATTCGGCGAGTGTCAAACAACTGGAGTGGTACATTTTAGGCGTGATTTTTTAATTTTCGTACAGGTTGGCAGTGGCGTTCATATTGATTTATGACTTTTTTTTTGTTTTTTTTTTTAAATAAAAAGGGACATAAATGGTCTTGTGTTTTTAATTACTTAAAAAAAAATGTTTTTTTAATAAAGGGCCTGATATAGACTGGAGACCCGCACAGCATTATTCATGTGGGCTCTTTTGTTTACATTCTGCCGACAGCAGGGATAACTTATCGCTGTTGGGATGCTAATGGGTGGCAGCTCGTTAACAGATGACTCATCCCTGCTCCTGGTAGGTGCCTCCTGCAATCAACCAGCACAAAATCGCACACAAAAACGCATGTAGATGATTTTCCATTAAAGTCTAGGGACCACAAAACCACACTGCATCGCACCAAAGTAGCACAGAAGCGCTGCATTGATGTGAACTGCCACCATTGGAAGCAATGTCTTTTCCACTTTCATGCGATTCAGTGCAGCCCAAGTTGCACCTGAAATCACATCAGTGTGAACCAAGCCTAACTGTATTGCTAAACTACAGTGTAAAAAAAGTAAGGGAGCGAGCCTGGCTGTTCCGTCTGGCAGAGAGGAAAGATCTCTGGTGCCGCACATCCACAGAGTCCTATGGTGGTATGAGAGAGACAACCTCAGCCTGGGCTCCTGCCAGGCCACACCCCCAACGTGTTTCACTACGCCCCCTGGAGCTTAATCATGTTCTGTCGGGCAGCTAAAAAGAAAAAATATTAAAAGGCATTTTTTTTAATGCAGTTATGACATCAACCCAGACTAATATTACCCCTCCAAAAAAAAAAAAAAAAAAGCACTGGAAGCTAGAGTAGGGGGTGCTTAGGCACTTTATAGGAAAGCACATGAAGGGCAAGTGTGACGAAAAGCAGACAGATGGTGCAGGATGCTGGTAAAGCATATTTGTAGTCTTCACTTAGAAATGCGATACCCTAACTACCAAGGCCTGAGGTGTGCCTTGGCCTGGCTGGTCATTACGCCTGAAAAAGAGGGCAAAAAGATACAAAAAGTAGGTGCGATAAGAACCTAGATGAAAAGGTAGGTAACAAGTTGTCTAATAGGGTAGCGCACGCCTGGATGGCTACAGTAATGGATCTGGCATGTATCAGCTATAACAGGATGAACAGCAACGTCCCATGAATTGATAAGAAGGGACCCCCCCCCGTTGATACCTGCAACTGCCCAGAACCCAAATAAATATCCTGTGAATGATTCGGATTGGGCCCGATTCCCGAGAAAACCAGACATGGGAACAAACTGCTTGTAGCTAGAGGATACATGGGGGGGGGAAGAGAGCAAGGGCTGACCCGAGGACCCCTTGCGAAATAATAGCAGAGAAGACCTAATGCTTCAATGGACACCATGACATTCCCACCAACCCCCGGCCTGTCTATACTTGGTATGGGGAAGTTAGAGAGGGTGAGCCACAGAAATGGACGACCTGACAGGAGTTGCAGGGGTCTGAAGTGCTGGATACCTGATGGATGTATTTGATAGTGTTGGCGAATAAGGCCAATGCGCTGTGGCAATATGCACCGTTGAACATGGAGAACCATACCAGACGCCCAGACACTGGACCCACACTAAATGAATTGGGACGTGCATTTGCCTGTAACCTGACAACCGATTCTGAGTTCTGAATAAAGGAAGGAGGGCCAGACTCCATCCCGTGGAATAAGTCTCATGGCATGATTCCGCATACCCAAGTGACTGTGAGCACCCCTTCTTGGAACAGGCTGGGGATCGGAAAAAAGATGACTGGTCTGACGTACCAGAGCAGTTCTCCAGGCAACATCCTAATCAAGAGATAAGAGCTGAGAGTGGAACCCAGAATCACGATGACGTTTGCCCAAACCTACCACTTATGGACCCGTCAAGGGGACGCGGCTCAGCACACACCTTGAGAGAGACTAAAAAAAACTCTGGGCAGTGACCAGGGCCTATATGCAATAGGACATCAACTGAATGAAATTAATCCCTGCCCCCCCTGCAGGTACCCAAGACCCAATGGAGCGCTTGTCAAGGTTATAAAGCAAGGACTGCTTCTGACCCAAGGGTAAGCCCAATGGTGAAATGACATCTGCACCAATTTATCTTGCCCTACCAACGGGCAGATCTGATGAAAGTGAGTGCAAGCATGTTGATATCGGTGTGGATGCCAATACAACCCATCGCCAGACCACGGACGAGTAACGAGTACCACGGACGATGAAAAAAAGTTTCCATGGGAAAGAGGAGCCAAAAAAGTAACAAACGATATAGGTGGCCCGGCCTCCTACCTTCAGAACGAAGGTAAAGAAACCAGACCAAGCACCCCTGGAAATTGCCGCTTCCAGTAACTGATTGGTAATGAAAGCATGACTGTCTGCTGAAGCCAAGATACTTCAAACAAAGAATCTAACGATATAATGATGAGGCCCGTGTGCAGGCCTGGAAATACCTCCAGCAAGGCTGTCTGAGGACTGGGGATGGGAGATTCCAACACTGCCCCTGACAAGGAACATGCTTGGCTCAGACACATTGAAACCAGAAAGCCTGAAAGAACGGACCAAGGGGATGCTGACCTAGCCTGCAGGAAAGTAAGAGGAGCAGGAGCTGGGGGGGGGGGGGGGGGGGAACGCTGACACCCTGCCTCTGACCGCGAGAGTTTCGATCACCTCCATCCTGACTTGCAACCGTACCAGGTTGTGGAGAGCATACTTAGCCCACATGAACCTGCATTCAAGAATAATGCCTAGAACATGTACCCTGCTGGTAGATGAGAGTATCTGGGACGAAAGTGGCAACAAACCGAAGCCTACCGCCGTCCCCTGTGCCAAAACATTCCGCCGAGTACTGAAGTATGGACTGACTCCTTAATGACGGGGTGCTACCCAGCTCTAAACCCCCACGTGGTTGAAGGGATGAACGTGAACTAGTCGTTTCAAAATGTGCAGCAAGCCCAACCTAAGAAAACACAAACTAGATAAAATGACAACAGACAACCAGACATGAGAACAACAAAGCCCCTCTGTGCTTACCAAAGTATGAGAATCTGAGTAGAAATGACAAGACCACCGCATGTGATTGAACCTGATGACGGCCCCCCACCCAAAAAAAAAAAAAAAATTAAAAAAATAACATTTGGAAAAAAAAAAAAAAAAAAAAAAAAATTTAAACTTACCTAAACCCTTGTTGCTAGGCAGTCTTCCTAATCTGCCTCTTCCTATTCCGCAGCGTGTTCTTCTCCTCGGTGAGCGGCCCCGTTGTCTTCTGGGAACTGTGTGTGTGTTCCCAGAACACCTTGGGGCCATTCACAGAGCTGAGCGCCGCTCGCGCGTGTGCAGTAGGAAACTGGCAGTGAAGCCGCAAGGCTCCACTGCCTGTTTCCCTTACCTAGGATGGCGGTGCCGGGACCCAAGAGCAGAGGGACGGGTGGGCCTCGGGCGGCCGACATCATGGGCACCAAGGACAGGCAAGTACTTATTTAAAGTCAGCAGCTACAGTGTTTGTAGCTGCTGACATTTAAATTTTTTTTTTTTCAGGCCGGAATCCCGCTTTAAGAGTGAAGTGTCAGAAAAAGATTTAGACTTTAAGTGGTTAAACTTCCTGCATTTACAGGTTGTTGAAAACTTGGCAGACTGCCTGATTATTTCTTTACACAGAAGTTCTATCCCTTTGATCTAAGAAGGTAGCTTAGTTGCAATGTTTCAAGTTAAAAGACTTGGCAAAATGCCCGATGCTTTCTTTTGGCAGCTGAGTGAGTGAGTGAGCAGATAAAAGTCTCTCCACTTGTTTATATGAAAAAATCTGCAACCTCTGCAGTAGAGATGTCAGGGGAGGTGAATCGAGATCACGATTTTTTTAACGATTAATTGTGCAGCTCTAGCGGGCGGCCCCCTCGAAGCCGGATGGAGCCCTGGGCAACGTGGGTGGGTGGGTGGACGGACGCCCCCTCCCCACTACCGGCGAGAGCACCCGGAGAAGCAGGCGGGCGGCCCCCTCAATGCCGGATAGAGCTCTGGGCAACGTGGGTGGGCGGATGGACAGGCAGCCCCTCCCCCGGCATAAACACCGAGAGAAATGGGCGGCCCCCTTGATGCTGGATTGTAGCCTGGGATGAATGGGTGGACGGCGGTACGGTCCCCCCGATGGTGCCCGGCATGAGCACCGGGAGAAGACCCGCCACAACTGCTGCTGACCGCCGCTCTGCGGGGAAGCCGGAAGTGACGTGTGTTGCCCTGAATGCACGCCGACGCAGGATCAGGCAGAGGAGGAGGGATATGTACCCCTCAGACTCCTCCCACAAATACAGGCTAGCCTTCGGCCAGCCTTCTAACCTAAAGGAAAATGACATTTTGTTGCAGCTTACCACCAATCCTTAGATGTGGCAGCTGCATTAGTTCCTTTATTTAGGCATTTTTACCTTTATTTTCACCTGATGGACCTGCCAAGAAAGGGTGACAACACTTACTCATCATACTGTCCTATTAGGCGTGTGTGTGATTCATAGTTCACATTAGATAAGAAACCGGATAACATTGCTTGATATCTCAATTTATTGCACAGGTTACAAAGACACTGGAAAACATATTTGCTTTTGGATTTAGATGTTTGCCTTTATGTCTGCTTTATTTGACAGTTGGCATAGGAGTCAATAAACAGAACCAGGACTCCAGAGTTACAGTACGTCATTGTTGTATTCCCTGTCTATTTCAATAGTTCCACAGGCTCGATGGTCATAAATTGGTCCCAATTGGCCAATTACCTACTGCTTTCAACCAATCAAATGGACGGAGGACGGAGCTGGAATAATAAAAGATGAATTGCGTTTGGTTGTTTGTTACATTGGGCATTTGCTTGTAAACCGGTCTGTACATTTAACTGTAGCTGTGGAATCAGTCATTTGTTTTCAGTTTTGGAAGCAGGATGGCCAAAGCAGGTAATACACCTGGCCAAGTCACTCAACACCAACATTATCTTCAAACATTTACGATGTATCACTATTTACAGATGCTCACATAGTGACAATATCATAAGCTTTGACAGTTAGACCCCCTTTCAGAGGGGCTGTCCGATCAGGTCCACCTGTCAGTTTTCCAGGCCGGACCTGATCGGACCCTCCAGTCACCCCTTTGGAGTAGCGGATGTCAGCGGATACATGTCCGCTGACATCTGCCATTATCTGATCCTGTCCACAAAATCAAGATGGATGGTGGTCCTATTTTCTATCCATCTGGCGGATCGGATTAAATGAAAAACGGACAGGTGGTCTGTTTTCATCCGATAGCCCCATAGAGGAGAGCGGGACTGGGTCTGTCTCAGCTCTGCTCAGTAAGAGGTGACGGACGTCATCCACCTGCAAGCGGAGTCCGGCAAATGGAAAGAGGCCTAGTGGCTCATGCACACAGCCTACAAAACATGCTTTAAACACTCATATCGCCCAACACACAACAAATGCACCACAAGAGAATCACCATTCTCTTCCATATGGCTCGTTCACACCTGCCGTGCATTGGGAAAAATAATACACGTGCGTGTCTTGGTGCATACGTTTTTTTGGCCCTATAGACCTCAATGGCAGCACACAAAAAAAACAAACAAAAAAAACCATGTAGTACTAGTTAGGCCTCATGCATACTGAACGTTATAAAAACGCCATTAGCTGAAGAGGGATGTGGCTTCCTTTTCTTGGAGGTATAGGTCTCCTTCCATGAACATATACAGTGATTACCAGGCGCATCCCCAGTGATTGGGGTTTATGAGCTGACCCCAAGCTTGGAAATGCAATATGTAGTTGCTCTGTCCTTTAATGTACAATGAGCTGTGCCTGGTAAATGCATTATTTAGGGTCTTCAATAAGTTCTGACAGTACAATCTATACAGACTGTGAAGATTCTTATTTGGAAGAACGCCCCTTTTATATGTTTTTATGTCTAAAAATGTTTGGACTTTTTACTCATTCAGTACATATTTTATATTGTGGAAGATACGCATTCTTAGCCTTAACTTTTGTATTCTTTCTTGTGAAATACTTTAATAAAATTATTGAAACAGAAAAACACCAGTAGCATTAGCTGTAGAAAGCTGTAGCTGTAGAATGAGTTTAGCAGCAGCGTTTAGCTTTTTATTAGCAAAACTATACTCCCACAAAAGCTTATGTCTCAAAAATTAGTGGCGTTTTTAAGCTTTTACAGCTGAAAGTCTCTTCTTAAAAACACTAGTTCTGGGTTTTTTTTTCCAGCCAGAAAACACTGATAACTGCCCATGTATGCATGGACACATAGGATAACATGCTGGGGAGTTTACTAGCTGCAGAAAAAAAAAAAAAAAAAAAAAACACACCTGAAGCCAAAAACAGCAGCTGTAAAAACGTCCAGTGTGCATAAGGCATTATATTGCTTTGGGAAAAGCATGTTATTACCCATCACAGAAAGGTCCTCAGTACCCCTCTTCAATGGTCCGATGTCCCTCGCTGGCATCCTCCACCTGGCTTCTTCCAGGTGCAGTGCTGCAGCTGTTCTCATTGGCCAGCGCAGGATGACATCACTCGGGAGCACAGTCCTCCTGGCACACATGACAAGTAAACTACAATTCCCAGTGTCATCTGCTTCGCCTCTGTTTACACAACAGAGGATCTTTCTCTCCGTACAGTTTCCCCAGTATAATGTAATTGTGGAAGGGGTAAGAATACCAGGGTAAAAACTGCGGTCTTAGTAAAGGGTTGATGTGACCTGGGTAATGAAAGAAGATCTGGGCCACATTAATCATTACAAATTTAGGAAGGCAGCCATTGTGGATTGTAAGTGGAAAGACGACGAGTAAATAGCGTAGTCGTAGGCTACTTTGGGGAGCAATAAAAAAAAAAAAAAAAATTAGCCTTCAGACAAACTTTAAAAGCGTAAGTAAAAAGGTAAAAGGTTTATGTATCAGAATGCATTCTTTACATTAATAGTGAAGTATGGGATTTTTTTTTTATCCCATATTCATACTTACCTAGGTGGATGCAGCATCCGTCCAATGCTGCATCTGTCCCCCGCCGCCTCTTCACTGAGAACTGAGCCACCGAACACCACCGATGGCTCCGTTCTCTCACCTCCTCGAGCAGAGAGCAGCTGCCTGTCAGTCAGCAGCTCTCCTGCTCTGCTCCTCCACGGTCATTGGAGCGCTGAGCTGTGGAGAGGCTGGCTGAGACTGAGATCAGTCCAGGCACCTGGCGTATCCAGATTTCTGAAGTCGGGATGACATGCTGCCTCGACTGATCAGATCGCTCTCTGCTGAAAACATAGGAGAAGCCCAACCGAATGAGCCCAGGCTGGACTTCTCCTTTAAGGTAAAAAAAACACCTTTCTGTAGCAGCTCTCCCAGCACCCCCTCCTAAACGTGTACATGAGTCCAGTCTCCATCCAGCGCTGTGCCCTTCTGCTGCATTCTTCTCTCCTCTTTCTGGTCTCACTAAAGGCTCCGATGGCAGCAGTTGTCAGTTAAAATCAGTGAGGAGAGAACAGTGGGCAGGATCAAGCCATATTGTGTGCGTCTATGGATACACATAGCCCGGCTTGGGAGCACGCCTGCATGTCTGCCCCCATAGCAAGCTGCTTGCTATAGGGGCAGACTCAGAAGAGGAGGAGCTAAGATCCCTGGCAGGGGAATCATTGCACAAAGCAGGCAAGTATACCACGTTTGTTCTTTATTTTTTTTAATTATCTTTATAAATGCTTTAACCGCTCATTCAAACCACGTGCACTAGAAAAAAAAATGCAGGTCTTTCCAAGGGCACATAAAAAGCAAAACTGTTTTCAATGTGCCTCATGCGCACCAAAATGCTGTCGTGAGTTGCAGAGCAGAACTGTGTGGAATGCAGCTTGGGCGCATTTTTCTGCACACAAAGCAATGTGAAACCCGCAGAAACATAAGAGGACCTTGCTTTTCAGTGCAGGGTCTGCTTTAGGATACGACAAAAACAGAGCACCTAACTATCCAAAATATGAAAAGTTTTGGCTGCAGTTGTACTTCAGAGGACACCTGTACTAAGAAATAGGTAGGCTTCCACTACTCACCTTCAGTAAATACTAATTGTCACACTGTCACTGGACTGAGTCACTGACATGAAACACGTATGTTGCAAATGAAACTAGACTGAAGCTGAATTGCCTGGTATTCAAAAGATCTAGGAAGTACAGCTGTGTGTACATATCAAAAGAGGGCCGGTTGAGCAGGCAACAGATGAATTTCTATTTGTTTGTTCCCCTGTCCAACAGAAGCTAATCCTTAGACTGTCTTTTGTCAAAAGGGGCGTCCCCGCTGTCAGAATACAATAACACAGCAGGGGGGGGGGGGACCCTGCATTGCACATTGCTTGCCATTGGATTTTTAGGACAGCCGGGTAGTTAACATTATCAGGAGGAGAGGACAGAAATGGCAGCCTACATATTTTTCTTTGGTATAGGCTTCCTTTAAGGCCTCATGCACACGAGACACCATTAAACGTGCGTTCAGAGGCAGTTGGACACTTTTTTCAACTGCCCCTGAACTCGTTCAATGTTATACTATGTGTCCGTGTACACAGTCTCGTTTTTTTTGGTGTTTTTAGGCAGTTGTGTTTAACCTCGTTTTTCCACAAGCAAAAAAATGGGTTCAGACGCAAAAGTTTTCCACTTTTCAGACGCCAAACGCAGCTAAACGCCGGTACCGCGTTTGCGTTTATAAGGGTTTTTAAAAGGAACCCTATTTTTTGGACCAGAAAACACAGAAATATGATGGTAAACTGCAGCAGAGAATGACATTTTGCGACCCGACTTTGGGGCCCCTTGGTGCTAGGAACCCCAAATTTTGTGTGCAAACACAGTGGAACTAGCACTACAACATATCCAAATTTGGGGTTCCTCGCACCAAGTGGCCCCTAGATACGGGGCCCCAAAGTCGGAAAATGTCAAGCATTTTCTGCAGCAGAGAATGACATTTTGCGACCTGACTTTGGGGCCCCGTATCTCGGGGCCACTTGGTGCTAGGAACCCCAGCTTTTGATATGTTGTAGTGTTAGCACACCAAATTTGGGGTTCCTAGCACCAAGTGGCCCTGAGATACGGGCCCCAGAGTTCGGTCGCAAAATGTCATTCTCTGCTCTGCAGACGCTTCTAGACACAAACACGGTAAAACACGGCATGCAAATGCAGCAAAACGGGCGGTTTCAGCTTTTAAAAACATGTGTTCAGCAGAGTTTGCACCGGCGTCTCGTGTGCATGAAGCCTAAGAAGCATCTAAAGTCAAACTTTTTCTTTCTTTCTCTAGCTGTGGATAGAGTGAGCAGTAAGAACCCCTGTCAGGTTTTTATTGCAGTCTGCGGCCCCACTATGGAGATTCAGTGTCACCGCAAATGAAAGTCCGGGAAATCAAACATTTTGAGCTGTCACTGGAAAAGAAAAAGCGGAAAGATCTTTTCAATGGATACACGTGATCTTGAGATAACAGTCTAAGTGGGGATCCCCCTCACTTTGGAGACCGGTTATGTCTACAGGACATGAAGTGAAGAGAAATTACCTTTCCATACTTTAAAAATGGAAAAGGATTTGCTTGCATCTTCTTACAGCTCATGCACACTGCAGCTTAGGAAAAAAAACAAAAAAAAAAAACAAGTCTCGGTTCACGCTAATGTGATGCAGGAAACGCACAAGATTCGCTGCATTTCCCCACATTGCACTCTAAGCAGTCGCATGGCGTCCATGCGATCCGCTACGGGTGTCAATGTTCTCTTAACAACACCTGAAACGGATCGCAAAACGCAGTGCAATTGCCAGAATTCAGGTGTGGAGGGAAAAAAAGGTTTCTGTGCCATTTTGGTGCGGATGCGATTTCAGCCAAACTATATGGCTGAAATCGCACCGCCCAGACCTCGCATGTGATGTGCACAGGAATGTGGTGCGAATCCAGCCTTACAGGCGCATCTTTTCCGCGCATTTTAATTGCGCGTTTTTGCACCCATTTGAGCGTTTGAGGATAATCAGGTATTTTTTTACAAACACTCCCCTTGACTAATTTTTCACTCCCAAATGACCACAATGCATTGCAAAATTAGTTCCAGTCGCCATTTTCATTGAAAGAGAGCATTTTTTACTGCAATCATCACGGATGAGGCGGGCGCCAGTGGTAAAGCGGTGGTGCCATTTTTTAGCGGCGCCATTTTTAACCCCCACTAGCGGCCGAAAAAGGGTTAAAACCTTTTTTTTTGTTTTCAATGGGCAGGGGCGCTTTAGGAGCGGTGAATACACCGCTCCTATAGCGCTGCAAAAATGCGGCTTGCAGGACTTTTCTAACCGTCCTGCAAGCACACAGGCTTTCACACTGGACAGATTAGGCTCTTTACAGGCCCTATGTTTAGCGCTGTAGCACCTCAGTGTGAAAGTAGCCTTCGGGTCCCTGTAACTTGCTGTTCCAATACTGTGCTGCAACACTGATCTGCCAATATTCAACAGATTCACCTTTAGACCGAATGCCCTGCCAGGTACAAATAGTGGATGACAATGACATTGTACACCTGCAAAAATCAATCCACTATCTTAGTAGATGATTGCAAAACAACCCCCAACAAAAGGCGTGACTGTTGGTCACCGGGTTACATTACAACTATTTTAAACCACAGAGAGTGCTGCTGAAGCGACAAGCAGCTGATCACATTGCAGTGAAATGGGGCAGAACATTTTGCATGTTGTGAATTAAAAGAAGAAATTTAGAGGATCACAAATTTTATCTGAGCCCTGGTTCACACTGGAGCGTTTTAAGATGCAATTTGACATGTCAAATCAGCGGCAGTTGCCGCCAATGGCACCATCCTAATCGGTGCAACACCGCATTTGCAGCGCTATACCCACTTCAAAAAGTGTTTTCTGTACTACTTTTTGTGATTTCGGGCTGCGAAACCTGCAGATGTCTCTGAAATTGCAGCCGAAATCGGGACTGACATGCGGGAGTGAAATCGTGCGAGTTCAGCACGGCTTCATTCCCGCAGCTCAGTGTTTACCTGGGCTGAAGGACCAATTTACCTACTTGAGCTCCGGAAGGTTTTTACCCCCTTCGTGACCAGACCATTTTTTGCTATGCAGCATTGTGCTACTGTAACTGACAATTGCGCAATCATGCAATACTGTACCAAAAATCAATTTATATAATTTCCCCCCACAGAAATAAAGCTTCATTTTGGTGGTATTTAATAAAAAAACCCAGGGGTGATCAAACGAAAAAGACAGACCATTTTGAGATCTATCTATATATACACACACACTTTTTTTTAAATCGAATCTCTTAATAAATTTTGGCCAAAATGTTTTGTGCTAAGTCTTTGGTAAAAAAAAAAAAAAAAAATAATCCCAATAAGTGTATATTGATTGGTTTGTGTAAAAACTATGGGATATATATATGGGAAATTATTATTTTTTTTAATACTACTAATGGCGGCAATCAGCTACTTACAACGCACTGCAATAGCGTGATCATCTAGGGCGATCAAGGGGATAAATGCATGCTTAACAAGTGTTTGCATGTACTGCTTTTACTGGGGATCTAGTTTGCTTAGCAGTGCATGAAAAAAGGAGACAGTGCGCTTGTAGGACGTTAAAAAGACTCCTGCAAGCAGCATCTTTGGAGCAGTGTATACCCCGCTCCTGCCCATTGAAATCAATGGGGCAGCGCGGCTATACCGACGGCATAGTAGCAGCGCTTTACGGTGGTTTTAACCCTCTCTCGGCTGTTAGTGTGGGGGGGTAAAAGCGCCCCGCTAGCGGCTGAAAGATAGCGGCGCTTTACCACCGACGCACCCACCGCCCCAGTGTGAAAGGGGCCTTACAGAGCTGTGTTTGGTGGAGCTCAGAGGCAATCCCCAGGTGCCGGCGTCCAATCACTGGCGAATCATAGCACAGCCGAGTGCCCGCCTCCCTACCCGGAAAAAAAACTGCAGAATATATCTATCTATATCTATTAAGGTGATAAAGGTGAACCCTGTATCTGTTTGTGACAAGCTCTGTAAGGACTATTTTAGATGGGCATCTGCCTACAGAGAAACTAGCTCCATGCACACCTCATGTGAGCAATTGTGGCAAGTTTTTTTTTTACATTGTATAAATCAATGGCTGATGCTGCTTCTGTTAACAGTTATGCCCTGTACACACGGTCAGATTTTCAGACGGAAAATGTGTGATAGGACCTTGTTGTCGGAAATTCCGACCGTGTGTGGGCTCCATCGGACATTTTCCATCGGATTTTCCCACACACAAAGTTTGAGAGCAGGCTATAAAATTTTCCGACAACAAAATCCGTTGTCCGAAATTCCGATCGTGTGTACACAAATCCGACGCACAAAGTGCCACGCATGCTCAGAATAAATAAAGAGATGAAAGCTATTGGCTACTGCCTCGTTTATAGTCCCGACGTACGTGTTTTACGTCACCGCGTTCAGAATGATCGGATTTTCCGACAACTTTGTGTGACCGTGTGTATGCAAGACAAGTTTGAGCCAACATCCGTCGGAAAAAAATCCATGGATTTTATTGTCGGAATGTCCGATCAATGTCCGACCGTGTGTACGGGGCATTACATGCAATTAGGGGTGATGACCAGCCCTGGCTGCATACAGATTGTGTGCAGGACGTGTTTCTGGTTACATAAAAACTGGCCACCGCTAATGGTCCAGTCTGTGTGCAACCATAACTTTCAGCAGCACTCTGCAACCTCTTGCAATTGAATGTACAGCAGAGATCAAAAAGGGGGAGGGAAGCAGCACAAGAAGCCAATCAGATGTGCTGTAGTACAAGGAGCATGCTGATAGAAGGAGGGAGCAAAACAACAGAAAGACAAACTCATCACTGCTTCTTTTTAGACATACAAATCCTTTGGCATGTAAAACACCTTGCATATATGAGGCTTAAAGTGGTGGTAAAGGAAGAAGTTTTTTTTTATCTTTATGCATTAATATAAAAAGCATTCAGTGTGCAGTAACCCTTCTCAGCCCCGCTAATACTTACCCGAGTCCCATCTTGATCCACCGATATTGCACGAAAGACTACTGAGACACCACTGGCGTACATCAAACTTAGTGAGCCAATGAGGAGAGAGGGGCAGGGCCTAGCCACCGCTCTGTCTCTGAATGGACACACGGAGCTTCGGATCGGCTCTGGTGCCCCCATAGTAAGCAGCTTGCTGTGGGGGCATTCAGCAGGAGGGAGGGGCCAGGAGCACTGAAGAGGGACCCGAGAAGAGGAGGATCTGGGCTGCTCTGTGCAAATCCACTGCACCAGTATAACAGGTTTGTTATTTTGAAAAAAAAACAAAAAAAAAAAAACTAGACTTTAGTAATCACTTTAATTGAATAAAAAAAATGATAGATAGATAGATAGATAGATAGATAGATAGATAGAGATATCTATCTCTCTCATCTCTCTCTCTTCCATCTCTCTCTCATCTCTCTCTCTCTCTCTCATCTCTCTCTCTCTCTCTCATCTCTCTCTCTCTCATCTCTCTCATCTCTCTCTCATCTCTCTCATCTCTCTCATCTCTCTCATCTCTCTCTCATCTCTCTCATCTCTCTCATCTCTCTCATCTCTCTCATCTCTCTCATCTCTCTCATCTCTCTCATCTCTCTCATCTCTCTCATCTCTCTCATCTCTCTCATCTCTCTCATCTCTCTCATCTCTCTCTATCCAAAATGTCCCCCAGCCACACATACCATGTGAATGGAGAAATCCTTCCCGCTGTGGTATTGTATTTTGACAGCAGGAAGCCTTGCCCGCTAGCAGAATAAAACGATCTATGTTGCCGACTACAGGCAGCGGCACTGATCATTTAGTAAAAACCTGGCAGTCTGGATGAAGACAAAACGATCGATAGATTGACTTGTGTACAACCAGCTAGCCAATAAATGGATCGAAATTCGACTGGTCCCTGCTGAACCGGGTAAATTTAGACCTATGTATGGCTGGCTTTACTGTGCTAAATATAGAAGCTGCAAGTTTAATTTCCCTAGGAATATCCAGGCACCACTGAGCTGGATTTTTACTTCTTGTGACACACATTAACAGAATATAGGTATACTTAAAAAAAAAAAAAATAAATAATAAAGTTCAGCAACATTTTATATGAAACACTGCATAGGGAAAGCGGAGTTAAGGAAACAAATGATGGCAATGCACACCTCAACAACAAACACTTTTACAGGTACTTTCATTTGTCAAATCATAAAAAAAAAAAAAAAAAAAAAAGTTAATTAAAAAAAAAAGAAAAGAAGAGTGCACAACCTTATTGTTTCATCCTTATAAGGTGCTCAGGGATGACCAGATTCTCCCTTCTCGCAAAGCCAGAGGTAATTGCCAGCGACATGACAGGAGTGAAACTTTGCTGACTGCTTTCATGATGTAAGCACACCTGATCACGCCCCAGACAGGGAGAGGCGTTCTGTCCCAACTCAAAACAGGCTTGAGCCTGCTCAACAGAAAAAATACAACACAAACACTGATATTTGGGACTAAATTTAACATTTTTGTATGTCATTAAAAAACAGCTTTAGGCTCCATGCACACTGCAAAAAAAAAGCCAGTTCCCTTCAGGCGCATTTAGCGTTTTTTTCTGCCCAAAAACTCCAATCACAAATGCAAACCAGAAGGGATTTAAACGCTGAGCTTAAAATGTGCCTCTAAACGTCCCAATGTACATGGACACAGGATATCAATGAGCTGCTTCTACAGGCAAAAGACACAAAACTCCTGTAGAAGAAACAATTTTTGAAGCCAGTGTGCAAAGACCCCTAGAAATATCTTAACTATGAGCAGTCCAAATATAGAAGGAAAAAAAGTTCTTCCATAGTTCCTACTGGTAGTGCTATCTTCATCTCTAAATAAGACTCAACATTCAGGGAGGACTAATACACAATTTCCAGATCTTTAAGGGTCCATGCACACTGGGCTGAAAGTGTTTGTTAACCTAAAAAATAATATATGGATCCTGTTCCCTTAAAGCAAGTTATACAGCACAGTGCTTGTGCTGTGTAATTTGGCCCCTTCTATCACCTAAAAAAAACAAAAACCTGTCAACCTGCCTGACTATGCCCTCCCCTCTGTAAAATGACCACGGTTTAAAATTGGCTGCTGAGCCCCGACACCGTGGTCAGTTTACGTCTGCAGCTCTGCCCATATGCTGGTGTCAGTGCCAGCCCACTCCTGCTGCTCTCATAACTACTATAAAATACTCTCATCCCCTCTGTAACTTAAAAGGTGTCCCTGTGTTCTATAAAAAAATATGCCGATCTGTAGCTATATCAGAGCGGCTCCCGGTGCTCATGTGACTCCTCGGCGCTCTCTCTGGGGTGACATCATCGGGAGTGCTCAGCCGTACCAGGCAGAGGAGAGAGCTGAGGAGTCACGTGAGTGCCTGAGCCCTTAGGCTGGATTAACACCTATGCATTTTTAGTGCTTTTTGCATTTTGCACTACAGTCCATTTAACATAGTTTCCTATGGAACATGTTCTGTAGTGCAAATCTGCAAAATGCAAAAAGCACTAAAAATGCATAGGTGTCAATCCAGCCTTAGGCCTTGCTCACACCCACTCAGGTTGCAGTTGATGCGTTTTTAGGGTGCATTTTTTTCACACGCAGGTGTCTGTTGTCTTGCAGGAGAAACGCATTAAAAAAAAAAAAAAAAAAAAAAAAAACAACACACACACACAGACGGAAGAACTGCATTTTTTTCTGCGTTTCCAGTGAAGTTTATAGAACCAAAAAACACAATCTGCTGTGGGAAACAAAAATGTCCCTGACCCTTTCCAAAAAACACATTGATGGAAAAACGCACAGATGTGAACATGACTCATAGAAAACCATGGTAAATGGACTGTAGTGAATTTTTGCAAAACTGAAAACGCACTGAAAAACACCTAGGTGTGAACCAGGCCATAATGCATTCTCTGCATTAAAGTGTAACTAAAGACAAAACTTTTTGTTTTTTGATAGTGTACAGAGGGATTAGAACCCCTGTCAGTTTTTAATGCTGTCTGTGCCCCCATTGGGGAGACTTCCCCCTCTCTATTTGTCCTGGTTAGAATTATCATTGAAAGTAAAAGAAAATCTCCAAATTTCTGGTTGTCCCCAGAAAAGTATTAGAGGGGAAATCTTCCAATGGGGACACTAGTTATGGTGACCTGGGGGTCCTCAAGGAATTCCCTTAATTTTCAGGGATTTCCTCTAACTTCCTGACAGGGGTATACCCTTGCTTACTCTATCCAAAATTGAAATAAATAAAAGGTTTTGCCTATAGGTCTATTTTAAAAGGTAAAAAACCTTGCACTGTCTGAACCAACTCCCCACCCCCTTCCAACACTTATTTATGCAGAACTGTGCCCAGCTGCTAGTCTTTTCTTTCCTTCTCTTGGTCTTGCAGGCTTTGCTAATAGCAAAAGGAGCCAATGGCTCCCGCTGCTGTCAATCGAATCCAGAGAAGATCAAGGGGGGGGGGGCAGAGCCACAATGTCCGTCTCTATGGACACATACAGCCCAGCTAGGGAGCAAGTGGCTTGCTATGGGGGCGGACACAGAAGAGAAGCAGCCCTGGGCACCAATGGAGGACCACAGAAGAGAAGGTCCAGGGCTGCTCTGTGCAATACCATTGCACAGAACAGGCAAGTATAGGCCTGTTTGGGTAGATTCTGTTGTCATTATGATTTAAAAAGAGTAAACACAGTTGATTGATAATAAATGGCTTCAGCCAAACACTAACCATAAGTGAAAAGTTTGTATCATTAATATTCTCTGAAAAATGGCCAAGAAATCATAAATTCTGCCAGGGTATGTCGCCCAAGTGCGTCCTGCATTTTCAGTACCAAAATTTCCATTTGGTGCACACCTCTATATAAAAAAAAAAAAAACACCTGCAGAAAAGGCTTCACTTCATCTTAAAATAAAACAAGGAACCTGAATGCGAAGGGCAACGACTCCAAATGTATGGATCCAGATTCCATAAATAACAATGGTAAATCTGTACTTGGGGACATGGATGTGAACCAGATTAACACAAAACTTCTTTTATGAAGATGGAATATAGGAACTAGCGTCTATGTACAAATGACTTGTTGAACTTTCACATATATTTAACAAGAAAAAAGAAAGGCTGAAAAAAAAAACAAACAAAAAAAAAAAACACACACACACACACACACACACACACACACACACACAAAACAGGAAACAGCTGCCAACAGACAACAAAAGTAACGACTCAAACTAAAACAAAAAAAGTTACTTCTCTGTTAAAAAAACAAAAAAAGTTATACTGAACCTCCGTGCCTATGTTTAAAAACGTTCCAATTCCCCTTCCTGCTACCTGAACTGTGCAAAAAAGATGGGTATACTTACCTTTATTCAGTGCTCTCTGGTCATGTGATCCCCTTCGACAGTCAATGGCAGCAGGGGAGAGGAGGGAGAGCTTCACAATGGCTGCAAATTCTTAGAGCCTTTACATTACCGATAGGCTCCCATATCCCAGGCGCTGTTGAAACTCAATCTTCTCCCCTGCAGCTGCCGCTGACTGGACACAGAGGAGACGCAGCTGCCAATCACATGACTGGACGGACTGAAAATAGGTAAATATACAGATCCTTTTTACACAGGTTAGACAGCATAGGTAGCAAAAGAAGAGAGGTGACCTTTTTAAATAGTGTAAGGCTGGAATTCTTCTTTAACAATACAGACTAAGGCCCCTTTCACACTTATACGACTTCAAAGTCGCACGATTTTACCGCGATTTTGCCGCTATTTTACCGCGATTTGCCGCGATTTGGGAGCAGTGCTACTTTGCCACGTTTTTGGCATTAACAAATTAAAACATACAGTAGTTGGTATGAATCATAAGGGGAAACTCCACGCCAAGTTTTAAATAAAAAAACTGGCGTGGGTTCCCCCCCAGGGACATACCAGGCCCTTAGGTCTGGTATGAATTGTAAGAGGAACCCCCTACGCCGAAAAATCGGCGTGGGGGTCCCCCCAAAATCCATACCAGACCCTTATCCGAGCACGCAGCCCGGCCGGTCAGGAATGGGGGTGGGGACGAGCTAGCGGCCCCCCCCCTCCTGGACCGTACCAGGCCGCATGCCCTCAACATGGGGGGGTGGGTGCTTTAGGGCATGTGGGGCACCCTGGGGGCCCCCCCACCCCAAAGCACCTTGTCCCCATGTTGATGAGGACAAGGGCCTCTTCCCGACAACCCTGGCCGTTGGTTGTCAGGGTCTGCGGGCGGGGGGCTTATCGGAATCTTTAATAAGGGGGCCCCCAGATCCCGGCCCCCCACCCTATGTGAATGAGTATGGGGTACATGGTACCCCTACCCATTCACCTAGGGAAAAAAAGTATCAATAAAAAACACAGTACACAGGTTTTTAAAATAATTTATTAGGCAGCTCCGGGATCTTCTTCCGACTTCGGGGGTCCTCTTCTGACTTCGGGGGTCTCTCCGGCGTCCGCATCTTCTGCCGGCTTCACCGCTATCTTCTGGCGCTCTTTTGCCAGCGGTGGTCCGGACCTCTGGATCGTCTTCTTCCCTCTTCTCTTCCAGAGATGTTGACACGACGCTCTCTCCAGCCAGAATGGTCTCTGTGCGCTCCGCAACTGACTTATATAGGCGGTGGCCCCGCCCCCCTATGAGGTCACTGTCCCGGGGCATGCTGGGACTGTGCCGTCATAAGGGGGCGTGGTCACTGGGTGAGGACCACGCCCCCTTATGACGGCACAGTCCCAGCATGCCCCGGGACAGTGACCTCATAGGGGGGCGGGGCCACCGCCTATATAAGTCAGTTGCGGAGCGCACAGAGACCATTCTGGCTGGAGAGAGCGTCGTGTCAACATCTCTGGAAGAGAAGAGGGAAGAAGACGATCCAGAGGTCCGGACCACCGCTGGCAAAAGAGCGCCAGAAGATAGCGGTGGAGCCGGCAGAAGATGCGGACGCCGGAGAGACCCCCGAAGTCAGAAGAGGACCCCCGAAGTCGGACGAAGATCCCGGAGCTGCCTAATAAATTATTTTAAAAACCTGTGTACTGTGTTTTTTATTGATGCTTTTTTTCCCTAGGTGAATGGGTAGGGGTACCATGTACCCCATACTCATTCACATAGGGTGGGGGGCCGGGATCTGGGGGCCCCCTTATTAAAGGGGGCTCCCAGATTCCGATAAGCCCCCCGCCCGCAGACCCCGACAACCAACGGCCAGGGTTGTCGGGAAGAGGCCCTTGTCCTCATCAACATGGGGACAAGGTGCTTTGGGGTGGGGGGGCCCGCAGGGTGCCCCTCATGCCCTAAAGCACCCACCCCCCCATGTTGAGGGCATGCGGCCTGGTACGGTCCAGGAGGGGGGGGGCCGCTAGATCGTCCCCACCCCCATTCCTGACCGGCCGGGCTGCGTGCTCGGATGAGGGTCTGGTATGGATTTTGGGGGGGGACCCCACGCCGATTTTTCGGCGTAGGGGGTTCCCCTTAGATCCATACCAGACCTAAGGGCCTGGTATGCCCCTGGGGGGGAACCCACGCCGGTTTTTTCATTTAAAACTTGGCGCAGCGTTCCCCCTCTGGATTCATACCAGACAGCTGTCAGCACTGCCTGTCGCTCATCGGGAAAGGAAAGAAAAGTTTTCCTTTCCCGAATAGCGAGGCCAGGCTTGTGCTTACAAAGTCGTGCTGAAGTCGTGTCTATATAATATTCAGGCACGACTTGCATGCTACTTCAGGGTTTAACATTGAGGTCTATGGAGTACAACTCGCATAGAAGTTGGACCAAAGTAGTGCAGGGACTACTTTCAAGTCGGCACGACTTAAAGTCGTGCCAATATGAATGGTAGTCATTGAAAATCATGGAGAATGACTTGTCATACGATTTTGCAGTACAAAATCGTGGGACAAGTCGTATAAGTGTGAAAGGGGCCTAAATGGTAGTAAGCTATGCAGAAAAACTAAATTCATCTTAAAGTGATACTAAAGTCTAATTTTTCTTTCTTTAAAAACAGAAAACATGTTATACTTACCTGCTCTGTGTAGTGGTTTTGCACAGAACCTCCTCTTCTCGGTTTCCTCTTCGGTGCTCCTGTCGAGTGCCCCCACAGGACCTGAGCCAAGCTACAGCTCTGTGTGTCCATTCAGAAACTGAGCCGCGGCTTGACCCTGCCCCTTCTCCCGATTGGCTAACTGATCAATTGGCTGAGATACAGCAGGGGCACCATTGGCCAGACCCGGACAGCAGAAGCACTCGTGCACATCGCTGGATAGAGAGGGGGAACTCAGTAATAGGGGGAGCTGAGGAGAGCTGCTGCACACGAAAGGTTTTTCATCTTAAAGCATAGAATGCATTAAATGAGAAGTCCAGCCTGAGCTTGTTTGGCTCGTCTTCACCTATGGGTCACAGAAGTGCAATTTGTTTTGCACTCCTGTTACCCGTTTCTGTTGCTCTCTGCTGACATCACAGAAATCAGTCCAGGCACCGCGTCATCACGACAATGGGAGTCTGGATCCGCCAGGTGCCTGGACTGATGCCCGTCTTAGCCTTTCAGCGAGCTGCTTAGACGGCCGCTCCCCGCCCCTCCACAGCTCAGCGCTCTAATGAGCGAGGAGGAACGGAGAGCTGCCGATGGACAGTCAGCAGCTCTCTGCTCAGGGAGCTGTGAGAACCGAGCCATCTGCGATGTTTGATCGCTCGGTTCTCAGTGTAGAGGCGCCGGGGGACAGGTCCACCTAGATAAGCATGATGCATTCTATGCATTAAGGTGAAAATCCTCCTGTGATGCAGCAGCCCTCCAAAGCCCCCTTTTTTACATATCTGAACCCAGTCTTTCCAGCGACTGGGACGAGCACACCAGCTCCAGCCGGTGCTTCGGGTCCTGATTGGATAGATCGATAGCAGCGCAGCCATTGGCTCCCGCTGCTGTCAATCAAATCTAATGACGCAGGATTTCGGGGCAAGTCCAGCTGTCTGTGTCAATGGACGCTGCAGCAGGCCCCGGGAGCAAACTTAGGAGAAAAAAAAAATAATAATAAATAAATCGCTGATCGCCACCATTACTAGTAGAACAATAAATAAAAATGCAATAAATATATCCCATAGTTTGTAGACGCTACAGTGGGGACGGAAAGTATTCAGACCCCCTTACATTTTTCACTCTGTTATATTGCAGCCATTTGCTAAAATCATTTAAGTTCATTTTTTTCCCTCATTAATGTACAGATGATCAGAATATATGGACAGCAAATGGACAGTTAAATATATTTGTTTCACACAAAAGGGTCTGAATACTTAGGACCATGTGATATTTCAGTTTTTCTTTTTTAATAAATCTGCAAAAATGTCAACAATTCTGTTTTTCTGTCAATATGGGGTGCTGTGTGTAAATGAGGAAAAAAAATGAACGGAAATGATTTTAGCAAATGGCTGCAATATAACAAAGAGTGAATACTTTCCATCCCCACCGTATAACTTTTGCGCAAACCAATCAATATACGCTTATTGGGATTTTTTTATGTGTTTTATAGCAGAAAGCAAAAAATTGGTATTTTTTATTAAAAAAATGTTCTTTTTTTGTTTCTAGCGCAAAATATAAAAACCGCAGAGGTGATCAAATTCCACCAAAAGAAAGCTCTATTTGTGGGACAAAAAGGACATCAATTTTAACTTGGGTACAGCGTGGCACAACCGCGCAATTGTCAGTTAAATTATCGTAGTGAAATATCGCAAAAATTTCCTGGTCATGAAGTGGGGTAAACCTTCCGGGGCGGAATTGGTAATGCCAATGGATGCAGGCTGGGCAGCTCGGGAGCGAGCCTGCACAGGTGCCCCCGTAGAAAGCTACCGCCGAAAAGGAGGGGCCTGGAGCGCCAGCAGGGGACCCCAGAAAAGGAGGATCAGGGCTGCTCTGTGCAAAACCTTTGCACAGAGCAGGTAAGCATGACATGTTATTTTAATAAAATAAAAAAAGTTTAATTTCACTTTAAGGTTTACAGAAACTGCTGAGAAATAAGAACTTTTCAACTCGCCCACTGATATATAAATCGGTGAACAAAAACTGCTCTAGTTTCCCCATTGGGTGGTACTATCTTGCTTCTTGTACAGGTTAAAAGCATACTCCACCTTTGTGACCACGTTCCATGGTCACATTCTCCAACCCCTTACCCTTTAAGCTGCCTCCCCTCCACCCTTACTTTTACTGTGCAGTGCTTCCCCATGGAGGTCCAAAAAATCTTTTTCGTTTCTGCATTAGTTACAGTATCTAAAGCACAAACATTTGTTTGTTTTGGATAGAGTAGGAAAGGGTTAGAGCTCCTGTCAAGTTATAATTGCTGCCTGTCTCCCCAAGGGTAGGATTCACCCTATTTGCCTAGTCACCATTATCAACAGGACAGAAATTGATGGGAAACCAAAATTTACAGAGGTCACCAGAACCAGGGAGATGACAACAGTCCAAGAAGGGAATATACCTCAAATGTGGAAATTCTCTGCAAAAGGACGCAAGAACACAGGAAAAAAAAAAAAACTGTCAGGGGTTTTAACCCTTCCTCTTACCCAGCTTTTACTTCTGTTCTAATAACAATGGGGAAATCTAGTAAGGTTGAATCTCCTCAGAGGGGACACAGAGCAGTAATAACCTGCCAGGGATTCTAACCCTTTCCTGCTGCATCCAAAATTGAAGATAAGGTTTTGGCTCCAGATACACTTTATACAGAGAAATGTTTACAAAAAAACAATATTAACCACTTCAGCCCCGGAAGAATTTACCCCCTTCCTGACCAGAGCACTTTTTGCGATTCGGCACTGCGTCGCTTTAACTGACAATTGCGCGGTCGTGCGACGTTGCACCCAAACAAAATAGACGTCCTTTTTTTCACACACATAGAGCTTTCTTTTGGTGGTATTTGATCACCTCTGCAGTGTTTATTTTTTGCGCTATAAACAGAGCGACAATTTTGAAAAAAAAAAAAAAAAAAGCATTATTTTTTACTTTTTGCTATTAACCACTTCAATACCAGGCACTTAGACACCTTCCCGCCAAGGCCAATTTTCAGCGCTGTGGCAATTTGAATGACAATTGCACGGTCATGCTACACTGTACCCAAACACATTTATCATTTTGTTCCCACAAATAGAGCTTTCTTTTGGTGATATTTGATTACCTCTGCGTTTTTTATTTTTTGCGCAACAAATAAAAAAAAGACCGAAAATTTTCAAAAAAAAAAAACAAGTTTTTCTTTGTTTCTGTTAAAATTTTTTGTAAATAAGTACGTTTTCTTCTTCAATGATGGGCACTGATTTGGCCGCACTGATGGGCACTGATTTGGCCGCACTGACGGGCACTGATTTGGCCGCACCGATGGGCACTGATATGCGGCACCGATGGGCATAACTGAAACATAATGGTGCCAATCAGTGCCCATTTGTGGGCACTGATTGGCACAGATTGGGCACATGTGGATGGCCATGGGGTACATACCTAACCATCCACATGTTGCCCCTTCCCTGGTGGTCCTAGTGGCGATCCCTGGTGGTCCAGTGTGGTGATCTGAGGGGGGGCTGCGCTGATAAACAATCAGCGCAGTTTGTCAGGAGAGCCCCCGATCGGCTCTCCTCTACTCGCGTCTGTCAGACGCGAGTGAGGAAAAGCCGATCAATGGCTCTTCCTATTGACATCGTGATCAACCCGTGATTGGACACGGCTGATCACGTGGTAAAGAACCTCCGCCGGAGGCTCTTTACTAAGATCGGTGGAGCGGTGTGTCAGCGGGCGCGCGGCGGCATGTTATCCTGCTGGACGTCATATGACGCCCAGTCAGAATAACGGAACCACCGCCAGGCCGTCATCTGCTATGGGCCGGGTGGGAAGTGGTTAAATAACCAACAAAAATATATTTAAAGAAAAAAATATTTTTTTTCTCAGTTTAGGCCCATAGGTATTCTTCTACATATTTTTGGTGGAAAAAAAAAAAAGAATCGCAATAAGCGTATATTGATTGGTTTGCGCAAAAGTTATAGGGTCTACAAAACGGGGAGTAGATTTATAGCATTTTTATTCCTTTATTTTATTTTTTTTTTTACTAGTAATGGCGGCGATCTGCGATTTTTATTATAACTGCGACATTATGGCGGACACATCGGACAATTTTGACACATTTTTGGGACCATTGGCATTAATACAGCGATCAATGCTATAAAATTGCATTGATTACTGTAAAAATGTCACTGGTAGTAAAGAGGTTAACACTAGGGGACGCTCGAGGGGTTAATTGTGTTCCCTGGGAGGCAATTCTAACTGAAGGGGGAGGGGACTGACTGGAGGAAGTGACGGATCGTGGTTCCTAGCTAACAGGAACACACAATCTGTCACTCCTGTCAGAACAGAACAGGGAAGTGTGTGTTTACACACACTCGTCCCTGTTCTGTCTTTCCTGGTCACGTTCGCTCGTGGCAAGCGGTCATTGCAACCGTCGGCCACGAGCATCAGCACCCCTGCTATGTGGCGGCATGCACGCGCCTGCTATCCAGACCCCGTGAGCCAACGTATAGCTACGTGATTTCGCGCAGGGGAGCCAACCTGCCGCAGTAAAACTGTGGCAGCTGGTCCGGAAACGGTTAAAGTGGAAGTAAAGCCTCCCATCGTTTTCAGCCAAGGAAGCTGCCATCTTGGCCTGTTTGATCTTCAACTGCTATGATGCTGCTCATGTGATCAGTTGACACCAGCCATTGGATGGTTTGACAGTTTGGTTGAGAGCACAACCAATGTGACAGTTACATTCCTGGCACGTAACTGTTTTATCAATAGGTTTACTTCCACTTTGGGATGGCCTATACAATCTGATTGTACAAACAGCACCAGATCTCATACAGCATATGTGCAAGATCTGGCGCCAACATATTGGTGAGCTGGCAGTGAAAAAAAAAAAAAAAAGCCAGCCACTAATGATGTCTAATAGTCAAAATGTTGGCGTGGGGGGGAGCAGAATAGGAGCAATAGCATGGTGACAGGTTCATATGACAATGAGGGAAGGAGGTAAAGTCCAAATAATCAATCCAGAGGCAAAATGACAGAAAATATGTTTGTTCTTTTGTGCTGTATTGCAACTGAATAAATATATTATTATTAATAATAAACACGTGCCTTCATAGAAAGAGAATAATTTGGAGTATAATGAGACGATCAAAGCCAAGAAATAAAAAAGGTGATAAAGAAGTTTAAAAATCAATCCAATACAAATATGATAAAACAGCAGCATCCAGCTAACCATCTTCATATTACACATAACATTATTAATCTCATAAAAACTGGGTTTACATGACAAGAACATATTTACTATAATGTATAAAACACCAGCATGGCTGACCAGGAAGACTCGACTGTCAAAGAACACACAGCTGCTCCTAAAGTACTACATGGGTGTATTGTTTCCAATCTTTTAAATAATTCCTGGCGACACTGTAGCTGAGCCAAAATATCTGTACGTGCCACCCCTCACGGTGTCCTGGGAATCACAGAGTACTACAGAATCTATCAACATTAAAATTTTAATGTACATACTTTCCTCCAAGTGCTGCCCCTCAAGAAGTATAAACTTTAAAAGCTTGTGGAACATTAAAGAAGACATAAGCTCTAAGTGGCTATTCAGATTGGGGAAATAAATGTCACCCCATAATAGGAAGTGCCTGAACAAGCACCTTTATGGCAGGATCATTAGGTATTAAAGTGGAACTACATTGCATCTGAGCATCACAAACCAAAAACACTTTTTAATATTCAAAGCAGGCTCCCCCATCCATTCATCTCTCCATGCTTTATTTTGTTGAGAAATCACTTTGAAGATCGCTGAACTAGGGTTTTTCTTTTTCAAATTATAGCCCTCCATTTCAGGAACTACAATTCCCATCATGCCCAGTCATGTCTGTGAATGTCAGAGCTTTGCAATGCCTCATGGGACGTGTATTTCCGCAACAGCTGGAGGGCCATAGTTTGAAGATCCCTGACGATAGCATTTATGTCCGTGGTCATCAAAGTGGCAGACGAGTCATGTAACATTTACTTCTTGGAATCCATCTGCCCTCAGCCGAGGCAAGCAGGCAAGAGGGTGTGCTTAGCTGAGAAAGCCCAGCCCCTCCCCTTGTGAAGACTCCTGGAATGTGTGACATTTGTCTAGGCATGGAAACCAGGAAGTAAATTGAAGAAACGTAGAAAAAACAAATCTAAGATACCTTCCAATAGTATTTACTGATGCTAGCAGCATAAGGATTAAAGATAGTCAATGCTGATTGAGAGAAAGTTCCACTTTAAGTAAAATTATCTAAAGCCAAAACTTTTCTTTATTTTGGATGATTCGATTTTCCCTGGTGATCATTAACACTGAAACAAAAAGTGATGAGACATTACAGTCATCACTGGAACAGTGAAGGGACTCTTCCAATGGGGATGTGTGTTCCAGTGACAATCTATTCTTACTTCATGATGTGTCCCCGAGACCAGACAGAGGAAAAAAGGAACCAACAGGCCACAGCAACCAAAAAAAGAAACAAATTTAGGCTTAATTTAGACGTGTGGTTGGAGCTGTGTTTTTGTGGCCCGCCAACCGCCTCCCCCTTAAAGCGGAGTTCCACAAAAAAAAGAGGAACTTCCTCTTTAAGGACTCCTCACCCCGACATTCCACATTTGGCATGTTTTATGGGTTTTTTTTGTTTTGTTTTTTTTTTTTTAGGGGGGGCAGTGGGTACCTAGTTTTGACAGGTACCCAGCTCCCACTTCCACTCGGACTGCCTAGGCGGCTCCTCCTCCTCCTCTTCCTCCCCCTCCCTGCAATCCTCTGGGACACGTCACAGATCCCAGAAGATTGAACAACCAATTAGGACACGCAGTGCGACTCTGGCAAGCGCAGTGCACACCCGGCTGCAAAGCCACAAGCTGTCCCAGCCAGGTGCCCACACTTGCAATGCCGGTGCAACGGAGAGGAGGAGAGGCTTCAGGCGGCCACATTGCTGGACCGTGGGACGGGTGAGTGTCTGTTTATTAAAAGTCAGCAGCTACAGTTTTTTCACTTTAAGCTACAGTAGACATCAGGCAGCGGTGTTTACATGGGGCAGTGGCAAAGCTTTGTTGGTGCCCACAGCAAAGTGTACCCAACATGTTCTGATTGGTGGGTGGCAAGCCCACTGAACCCTACACATTCAAGCAAATTTAATGCACAAGGTTGTGGTGTGTTTGTTGGCAAAAATGGAGTTAAAATAGGTGGTGTCCCATCACTTTCTCACCTTCTGCCAGTAGCCTCTGAACTTTGATTAGGCTTCAGATGAATGGGATCTATAGACACAGTCTGAATCTACCTTTAACATGAGCCTGTGCAGATAATGTAGTTACACATTGTAAAACAAGCAGTAAAAGCACTTTAAAACCTCTGAGGAAGATAAGGTGGCTTTTTAAAAATGGTGGTGATGGTGTTACTGACTGTGCCACTGACCACCAATGCTTGTGGGATTCTTTTTTACTTAAACCATTCACTGCCACCAATGTACACCACACATAGGCAGCAGCACTCGTTTGTAAACAGACTGTCAACAGTTACAGCCACCAGAAGTCTGTTTACATTTGTTCTGCAGACCGTCAGCTTCCTACAAGCGATCTGGGCAAATATAAAGCTGCCAGATCACTTCTACAGGCTGCAGAATGGATGCCCGTGGCATGTGTCGGCAGGGAAAGTGAATGCTGCTGGAAGGGAGGAGCTTCCCGTCATTTCCAGTTTCAGCGCTGACATTACCGGGCTGCTGTGGCTGGGGAAGAAGCTAATCAAACATAAATTTGTGCTTGAATAGTTTTAATGGGGTGCAGAAGTGACATTAGGGGTCTAATAGACTCCCGATATCTCCCTAAAGAGAAACGGTCACTTCCACTGTGCTAGAATAATACGGGGTTTGTCAACACCCAAAGGCACATTGATTGGGGAGATGCCCCTTCGCTTGCTTATCCCACGAGGGAGATTTCTCTTTACTTCCTTTAAAATTATGTTGGGACAAAATCCCTTTGCTTCTTGTTCGGCTGGGAAGAATTCCATGCTCTTCATGTCCTGCTGTGGAGATTTCTATTTACTTCCTGTAAAATTGTGTTCTGAAAATGTCTATTTCATTTCCTGTCCAGTTAG
This sequence comes from Lithobates clamitans, assembly GCA_037952925.1. Taxonomy (NCBI): domain Eukaryota; kingdom Metazoa; phylum Chordata; class Amphibia; order Anura; family Ranidae; genus Lithobates; species Lithobates clamitans. The sequence continues at coordinate 6,047,847 of JBBGZY010001206.1, forward strand.
GGGATAATGTCCCTTTGTTTCCTGTCCTGCTTTAGGGGATTTCCCTTTAGGTCCTGCCAGGGAGATTTCTATGCTCTTCCTGTCCTGCTGGAGAGATTACCCTTTGCTTCCTGTACAGCTGGGGAGATTTCTATATACTTCCTGTAAAATTATGTTGGGAAAATGTTCAATTCTTTCAGTTAGGGGATAATTTCCCTTCGCTTCCTGTCCTGCTTTAGGGGATCTCCCTTTCTGTCCTGCCAAGGAGACTTCCCTTTGCTTCCTGTCCTGCTGGAGAGATTTCACTTTGCTTCCTGTACAGCTGGAGAGATTTCTATTTACTTCCTGTAAAATTATGTTGGGAAAATGTCTATTTCATTTCCTGTCCAGTTAGGGGATAATTACCCTTCGCTTCCTGTCCTGCCAAGGAGACTTCCCTTTGCTTCCTGTCCTGCCAAGGAGACTTCCCTTCGCTTCCTGTCCTGCTGGAGAGATTTCTATTTACTTCCTGTAAAATTAATGTTGGGAACATTCCTCTTTACTGCCTGTCCAGTTAGGGGAAATCTCCCTTTGCTTCCTGTCCTGCTGGGGAGATTTCTATTTACTTCCTGTAAAATTATGTTGGGAAAATTTCTACTTCCTCTCCAGTTAGAGGATAAATTTCCTTTCGCTTCCTGTCCTGCTTGAGGGGGAATTCCCTTCCCTTGTCCTGTTGGGAAGATTTCTATACTCTGCCTGTCTTGCTGGAGGAATTTCTATTTACTGCCTGTAAAATGAATGTTGAGAATCTCTCTCTTTACTTCCTGTCCAGTTATCTCTCTTCGTTTCCTCTCCTGTGGGAGGGGGATTTCCCTTCCTGTCCTGCCAGGGAGACGTCCCTTCCTGTCCTAGAGAACAGGAAATGAGAGGAAATCTCTCCAAAGGAAAGAGAATTTCTATTTTAGCATTGTCAGTCACATGCACCCTTATCAGAGGCTTTCCCCTCACTCTGGTGTCAACTCAAAAATTGTGCGATTCCTTGTCACTTTTTGTCTAGTGGTCACCAGGTCACATAATTGGGTAAATCTCCTCATTGGGGACACACACAGCAACCATAATGTGGCAGAGTGCCTAACCCTCACCCACTCTGCTCAGTACTACGAAGACATACAGCACCTTCCCTTCACATACACGTGAGGCCATATGGGGGGGCACTGGGAAGGTCCCAGTCAGGTGACAACCATGAGTGTACACTCAGGCCCGGTGACTGGGGTGCTGTGACAGGAAAGCAGCCAAGCAGACCCCCCTCCCCCCCACACAGAGGTAACACAGAGTTCACCATAACAACAGGACACTCCAGAGGCCGGGCCGTCTTACCTAAGTCTGGGAATAGCCCGACACGACTTGGCCGGGGCCCGCAGGCGACCTCAAGCCAACACCTCGCTCTCCGCGACTCTTCCGCCCCGGTGAAGATGGCAGCGCCCGGTGTGAGGAAGAAACGACAGCCAAAAAAGGGGCTGTGCACAGCGCATGCGCACAGGACAATACTGCGAAGGGTGTACGGGACCAATAAAGTTTTAGTTGAAAAAGGCAGGAAATCCCAGCGCCTGCGCATTGTGGACTAGCGTCACACCCGGAAGTAGAGGGGTTTGCTTGGTTTTTAATAAAGTTTAGTCTGTAAAAACAAAAGTAGTAATTGATTGAAGTGGATAGTGTGGGGGGAATGAGACCTTCAGGTGGTTCTTGGTGTGTGCCCAGCGTTCCTTCTATCACAGAGACCCAATACCAGATAACCCAATAACAAAAACAAACAACATTAACCACTTAAGGACCGAGCCTCTTTCTGAGATTTGTTGTTTACAAGTTAAAACGGTTTTTTTTTTGCTAGAAAATTACTTAGAACCTCCAAACATTATACATTTTTTTCCCCTAACACCCTAGAGAATAAAATGGCGGTCGTTGCAATACTTTCTGTCACACCGTATTTGCGCTTTTTTTTTGAGAAAATACACTTTTTTGAATTAAAAAATTGGACAACAGTAAAGTTAGCCCAATTTTTTTTGTCTTGTGAAAGATAATGTTACGCCGAGTAAAATGATACCCAACATGTCACGCTTCAAAATTGCGCCCGCTCGTGGAACTTAAAAATCTCCATAGGCGACATTTTAAAAAATTCTACAGGTTGCATGTTTTGAGTTACAGAGGAGGTCTAGGGCTAGAATTATTGTTCTCGCTCCAACGCACGTGGTGATACCTCACATATGTGGTTTGAACACCGTTTTCATATGCGGGTGCTAGTGTCAGGATGATTGAAGTGCATTATTTCTATTATTACATTGTAATATAAAATGAAATCATTCAACTCACCATAATGCCGAATCAGTGGGATCCCTGAGCGTGTCACCTGCCACGTCGCCTGCCACCAGCCGTCCGTCCTTGCATCAGGTGCCCCCAGCAGAGTCCGTCCTTGCATCAGGTGCCCCCAGCAGAGTCCGTCCTTGCATCAGGTGCCCCCAGCAGAGTCCGTCCTTGCATCACGTGTCCCAGCAGAGTCCGTCCTTGCATCACGTGTCCCAGCAGAGTCCGTCCTTGCATCACGTGTCCCAGCAGAGTCCGTCCTTGCATCACGTGTCCCAGCAGAGTCCGTCCTTGCATCACGTGTCCCAGCAGAGTCCGTCCTTGCATCACGTGTCCCAGCAGAGTCCGTCCTTGCATCACGTGTCCCAGCAGAGTCCGTCCTTGCATCACGTGTCCCCAGCAGAGTCCGTCCTTGCATCACGTGTCCCAGCAGAGTCCGTCCTTGCATCACGTGTCCCTAGCGGAGCCCCCCCTTACACCAGGTGTCCCCAGCGGAGCCCCCCCTTACACCAGGTGTCCCCAGCGGAGCCCCCTCTTACACCAGGTGTCCCCAGCAGAGCTCCCTCTTACATCAGATGTCCCCAGCGGAGCCCCCCTTACATCAGATGTCCCCAGCGGAGCCCCCCTTACATCAGATGTCCCCAGCGGAGCCCCCCTTAAATCACGTGTCCCTAGCGGAGCCCCCCCTTACACCAGGTGTCCCCAGCGGAGCCCCCCTTACACCATGTGTCCCCAGCGGAGCCCCCCCTTACACCAGGTGTCCCGAGCGGAGCCCCCCCCCTTACATCAAGTGTCCAGAGCAGAGCCCCCCCTTACATCAGATGTCCCCAGTGGTGCCCCCCTTACCTTTCCATAGCAGACCGGCAGCGGGGTGGGGGGGTAGGCGGGGCGAGGCGGAGCAGGGCGTAGGGTGGGCGGCGATGCAGGAGCTTCATCTAGCCGCCCAGCCGTTCCTGGTCTCCTTAAAAATGGCGGCCGACGGAGACAATGTCTCCGCCGGCCACGGACCTCTAGCGGCTGCGGCGAAAATTTGTAAAAAAACTGATTTCTCGGGACATTTCCTGAGAAACAATAAACTCAGGAAAAGAGTCCAAATCCCGGGAATGTCCCGGGAAATCCGGGACAGTTGGTAAGTATGATTGTCTTGTTGGAAGGTAAACCTTCAGCCCAGTCTGAGGTCCTGAGCACTCTGGAGAAGGTTTTCGTCCAGGATATCCCTGTACTTGGCCGCATTCATCTTTCCCTCGATTGCAACCAGTCGTCCTGTCCCTGCAGTTGAAAAACACCCCCACAGCATGATGCTGCCACCACTATGCTTCACTGTTGGGACTGTATTGGACAGGTGATGAGCAGTGCCTGGTTTTCTCCACACATACTGCTTAGAATGAAGGCCAAAAAGTTCTATCTTGGTCTCATCAGATCAAGGAATCTTATTTCTCACCATCTTGGAGTCCTTCATGTGTTTTTTAGCAAACTTCATACGGGCTTTCATGTGTCTTGCACTGAGGAGAGGCTTCCGTCGGGCCACTCTGTCATAAAGCCCCGACTGGTGGAGGGCTGCAGTGATGGTTGACTTTCTACAACTTTCTCCCATCTCCCGACTGCATCTCTGGAGCTCAGGCACAGTGATCTTTGGGTTCTTCTTTACCTCTCTCACTAAGGCTCTTCTCCCCCGATAACTCAGTTTGGCCGGACGGCCAGCTCTAGGAAGAGTTCTGGTCGTCCCAAACGTCTTTCATTTAAGGATTATGGAGGCCACTGTGTTCTTAGGAACCTTAAGTGTAGCAGAATTTTTTTTTGTAACCTTGGCCAGATCTGTGCCTTGCCACAATTGTTTTGTAACCTTGGCCAGATCTGTGCCTTGCCACAATTCTGTCTCTGAGCTCTTCAGGCAGTTCCTTTGACCTCATGATTCTCATTTGCTCTGACATGCACTGTGAGCTGTAAGATTTTATCAGGGCCGTCTTTAATATTGATTGGACCCTGGGCAAACATTTTCTTGGGGCCCCCCCTCCATGCTATTTCGCTCTTCACCTCCCTGCACACCATGAACTGGGGAGGTGAGGGGACCCATCAATAGAGCGAAAACTCCTAGGGATCCTAGAACTCCTAGGATCAGTGTCAGTGCTGGGGGGGAGGGGAGGGTGTGATCAATGGCAATGCTGATTTTACCGACTACCAATATAAAGAGGAGTCTCAAAACTGGCCACCAATGTAATAGGGGTTTACACTGACCACTAATGTAATAGAAGCATTCACAGTAACCACCATTGTAAGGAGGGATTTACACTGACCACCAATGTAAGGGGGACCTTCACACTGGACTCTAGGGGAATAAAAAGATTGTACAGCAATCCCTAATGTAATGAGAATATTTACAACGATCACCAATGTAAGGAGGGATTTACACTGACCACTAATGTAATAGAAGCATTCACAGTAACCACCAATGTAAGGAGGGATTTACACTGACCATCAATGTAAGAGGGACCTTCACACTGGCCATTAGTGTGAATAAAATTATTGTACACTAAGTCCCAATGTAATGAGAAGATTTACACTGACCACCAATGTAAGGAGGGATTTACACTGACCACTAATGTAATAGGAGCATTCACAGCAACCACTGATGTAAGGAGGGATTTACACTGACCACCAATGTAAGCAGGGATTTACACTGATCACCAGTGTAAGGGGGACCTTCACACTGGCCACTAGTGTGAATGAAAGGATTGTACACCAAGCCCCAATGTAATGAGAAGATTTCCACTGACCACCAATGTAACTGAGACATTTAGCCTGCATTCACATTTGTGTGTGTCAGGAACACATTCAACATCGCTTTCCTGACACCACAGAAATGTGCTGCCCTTTAGCAGACACACAAAAGTGCCATTAATTGTTAATGACACCCTCACGCATCTGTTGACATGTGCTGTGGCACCGTGTGATTTTGAAAAAGCGTTAGGGACTTTCGTTTGCATTTCTAGCGCATAGAGCAGCCCATCCTCTTCACTCCAACCCTCCACCCCTTTAACTCTACCGCCTTCTCTGCTCATCTTGCACCTTACCTCTATATATCCCCTCCTTGTTTACCTGTGCACCCCAAACTGTAATTCCTTCTCTGCCTACCTCTGCACACCCCCACTACCCTCCCCCACTAACTTGTTTACCTTTGCAGAACAGGCTGATGTTAGGCTTAATAACCACAGTTGTAGGCAGGACTTTTAAGCATGCCCCTTTACCTCCTCAGTGGGCAGTATTCAGTATAGGTGATTGTGTATATGACCTCAGGGGGGAATAATAAACATAAATACCGCCTCTATTTACAAAATAATGCTGCCGCTGTTTACATATCAATGCAGGTTATTTACATGTAAACACAGGGTCTGCAGGTGAGTCATCTGTACTCAACAATAGGGCAGAGCTGGGCAGCATTAGTAGCAGAACTTCACACTGAGATATCGGGAGACAGCATGGGACTAAAACTTAATGGAACAAGGGAATTTAAACCAGGATAGTTGGCAAGTATGAAGCAGCTGCTTTGGGCCCCACAACCATGACAGGACCCTGGGCAGCTGCCCCTTTTGCCCTGCCTTAAAGAGAGCCCTGGATCTTATATAGACAGGTGTGTGGCTTTCCTAATCAAGTCCAATCAGTATAATCAAACACAGCTGGACTCAAATGAAGGTGTAGAACCATCTCAAGGATGATCAGAAGAAATGGACAGCACCTGAGTTAAATATATGAGTGTCACAGCAAAGGGTCTGAATACTTAGGACCATGTGATATTTCAGTTTTTCTTTTTTAATAAATCTGCAAAAATGTCAACAATTCTGTGTTTTTCTGTCAATATGGGGTGCTGTGTGTACATTAATGAGGAAATAAAATGAACTTAAATGATTTTAGCAAATGGCTGCAATCTAACAAAGAGTGAAAAATTTAAGGGGGTCTGAATACTTTCCGTCCCCACTGTATATCTATCTATCTATCTATCTATCTATCTATCTATCTATCTATATAGATAGATAGATAGATATATTATGCACACTTTATATTCTGAGAGCAGAGACTATGGGGGTTATTTACAAAAGGCAAATCCACTAATCCACTTTGCACTACAAGTGCACTGACAGTGCACTTGGAAGTGCAGTCGCTGTAGATCTGAGGGGGACATGCAAGGAAAATAAAAAACATAATTTTAGCTTGCACATGATTGGATGATAAAATCAGCAGAGCTTCCCCTCAGATCTATAATGACTGCACTTCCAAGTGCACTTGTAGTGCAAAGTGGATTTGCCTTTAGTAAATAACCCCCTATGTGCAATAAAATGTTGGTCGTTCCAATTTTTAGGTTGCACAATATTAGCGTAACCCATCATCAAACTCATGTTTTCAGTGGAAAATACGAACAAATTAATTTTAGTGCAAACAATAAAGATATATTACCTTTTTCTTTGGTGAAATAAAAAAAGAGGAGGAGTTGTCGAGTAAATAGACATCAAACATGTCAAGCCTCAAAACTGCATGCACCTGTGAAACCACAAGAAAGGACGGTACCTAAAATTATCCATGGGTGACAATTTGCAGCCGCTCCGGGGCACCTACGCTAATCAGAATCCGCTTGCTCAGCGGGGGGGGATCTCTCACTGATTCCCGCTAAGCAGGCAGATGACAGGTCAGTGTCCGCTCTGCATAGCAGACACACAGTCCCGCTCTCCTCTCCCAATTAGATGGAAACAAACCACCTGTTCGTTTCCATTCGATCTGCCAGATGGATGGGGAATAGGACCACTATCCATCTTTTCGGCAGTAGGTGTCAGCAGACATGTGTTTGCTGACATCCGCCGCTCCATAGAGGAGACCGGAGGACCTGATCGGACAGCCCATGTGAAAGGGGCCTAAAAGCTTTTACAGCTCAACAATTTAGAGTTACCAGAGTATAATTGCTGCTTTTTCCTACATAAGTTCACCCGACTTACGCATTAACATACAGATGGTCTTGTATATTGAGACAAGGGGGAAGGGGTTTTTAAATTTTTTGTTTATATTTTGTTTTTAACCCCTTCCCGACCGACGCACGCAGATGTACGTCGGCAGAATGGCACGGCTGGGCAAATGGACTTACAGGTACGCCCATTTGACACAGCTAGCCCATCCCCCCTACAGTTAGAAAACACTCCCTAGTACTGACCTAACCCCTCCCCGCCCCCTAGTGGTTAACCCCTTCCCTGCCAGTGTCATTTACACAGTAATCAGTGCATTTTTAATCGCACTGATCGCTGTATAAATGACAATGGTCCCAAAAATGTGTCAAAAATGTCCGACATGTCCGCCATAACGTCGCAGTCACAATAAAAATCGCTGATCGCCATCATTACTAGTAAAAAAAAAAATTAATAATAAAAATGCCATAAAACTATCCCCTATATTGTAAACGCTATAACTTTTGCGCAAACCAATCAATAAACGCTTATTGCGATTTGTTTTTGGTTTTTTTTTTTTACCAAAAATATGTAGAAGAATACAATCGGCCTAAACTGAGGAAAAAAATGTTTTTTTTATATATTTTTGGGGGATATTTATTATAGCAAAATGCAATACAAAATTATTTTGTTTATAGCGCAAAATATAAAAATCGCAGAGGTGATCAAATACCACCAAAAGAAATCTCGATTTGTGGGGAAAAAAGGGACGTCAATTTTGTTTGAGAGCCACGTCGCACGACCGCTCAATTGTCAGTTAAAGCGACGCAGTGCCGAATCGCAAAAAGTGCTCTGGTCAGGAAGGGGGTAAAATCTTCCGGAGCTGAAGCAGTTAATAAAAAAAAAACTAACATAATTGCGATCACAAGGGCTCTGACAAGCCCCCTATGTAGTATCATTATGCTGATGACAAATCCCCTTTAACCACTTCCATACCGGGCCTATTCTGGCACTCCTCTCCTACATGTAAAAATTATCATTTTTTTCCTAGAAAATTACTCATAACCCCCAAACATTATATATGTTTTTTTAGCAGACACCCTAGGGAATAAAATGGCAGTCGTGACAACTTTTTATGTCGCACGGTATTTGCACAACAATTTTTCAAACGCGTTTTTTTTTGGAAAAAAAAGTTTCATGAATTAAAAAATAACAAAGCAGTAAAGTTAGCCTAATTTTTTTTTTTTTATAATGTGAAAGATGAAGTTATGTTGAGTAAATAGATACCCAACATGTCACATTTTAAAATTGCGCACACTCATGGAATGGCGACAAACTTCGGTACCTAAAAATCTCCATTGGCGACACTTTAAAATGTTTTACAGATTACCAGTTTAGAGTTACAGAGGAGGTCTAGTACTAGAATTATTGCTCTCGCTCTAATGCATGCGGCGATACCTCACATGTGTGGTTTGAACAGTGTTTACATATGTGGGCGGGACTTATGTGTGCGTTCAATTCTGTGAGCGAGCTAGCAGGGACAGGGGCGCTTTAATTTTTTTTTTTTTTATTACTATTATTATTGCTTATTTTACTATTTTTATTTTTATTTTTTACACTTTCTCTTTTCCTTTTTTTTTTTTTTTACTTTTATGCCGTGACGTCGTAATGTCGTGCCCGGGCCTCCGACGGTCAAAGAGATGACTGGTGACCATCTGGTCCATGGAAATCTCTATGATCGTCATCCACCGGCGGCCGATTCTTTCTCTGGGTCCCCGATGGCACGGGAGAGCCTGGAGAAGCACCGGAGGGCGGCGGATGTCCCCTCCCATCGCCTGTAAGAACGATCTAGCGGCTGAACTGTCACTATGATCATTCTTACGGTGCACAGAATTGTCGGCTGAAAAAGAGGATATCTGAATGATGCCTGTAGCTGCATATGACATCCTTGGGCTGGAAGTGGTGGCCATACAGGCTTCAATTTAATTTATTACAGGTACTTATAGCACCATAAATTTACACAGCACTTTACATATACAGTATATTGTACCTTCACATCAGTTCCCTGCCCTCACAGAACTTACATTCTAAGGTTCCTATTTCACATTCATACATACACATACTAGGGCCAATTTAGACAGCAGCCAATTAACCTACCAGAATGTCTTTGGAGTTTGTGCAAATTTCAGGCAGGCAGGGAGTGCTGTGGTTGGGATTTGAACAAACGCCCCTAGTGCTGCTAGGCAGAAGTGCTAACCACTTGGCCACTGTGCCCAATTGAAGGGTGATTTAACCAAAACAATAAGATCTGCAAATACTCGTGTAGCACTACCCCCGTAGGGGTTGCTGAAGTCAAGGTTCCCCACCGCTGCACAGCCAGTCACACAGCATTTCCTTCTTTCATCTGGACGCAGAACCCAGTCTTTGGCTTGTTTTTGCAGTTTTATTAGGGGATGATAATTGGATAGGGTAAAAGGGGTATGGGATGCCCAGTGACAACAACACCAATTCAGGGACACTTCCTCCCTATTTACAGACTCCTCTTCTTCCTTCCACCTGCACAAACTTGGTTCCTCTTTGCACAGCTTCTGCTGGCTCACTCCTGAGGGAACTAACAGTTTATTATGAGTTCAGCAACAGCCCATTACAGACAGGAACTCTCAGTCCCTTGGCAAAGCAAAACATAAAAAGTGAGCAGCATATCACATCTCCTTCTGCTTCCTTGTGGCCACTGATCCCAGTTCCACTGCTTGCAGAAAATGCTAGCTGCCCTGGCTGCCACCAGCCGCACCTGGCTGTCTTCTTGTTCCCAGTCCTCCTGACTAACATGCACATTCCCCAGGACAAGGTTTGATGAAGACTTGGTACACTGCCGCCTTCTAAAGAGCACTGCTACAGCTGGCAGTCTCTCCCCTTGTCTGTCCCTGTATCATGCTGATCATACTCACTGTCTCTCCTTGCTCTCTCTGCTCCCTTTCTGGCTTGAGTCCCTCCCACTGCCTCCTGTGGTGGGATCCTTCCAGGCCAGCCTCCTGAGCTCCAGCCGAGGTAACAGGGGGGGACTCCTTCAAGGGCCACCAACAGCCTCACTCAGCACTGCTTCTCCATCTTCGACCCGACTCCCCTGCTGGCACAACTCATGGCTCCCTGCCAGGCCCCCAACCTGGGAATTGGCTAAAGACCCCTAAATATTCAAGACAACCCCTCCTACCTTCCACCCACTATTTTCTAGAACGTTCTCCAACATTCTATAAACAGGAGGAGGCACCAGAGATCTGCCAGAATGAGTCATCCAGCCCTGGCCTCTCATAACCCTGATACAGATTCCGTGGCATGTGGTTTATCCCTGGGCCAAGCTATAGTTTGCCTACTCTCACTTCTAGTAGCACACACTAGCGGGTGCTACACCTGAATAGCCAAAACTTCCCTTCTGATCGATTTAGACTCAGTTTAGATCCAATTCCATCAAACTTATTTGATTGGCCAGGGTGCAAAAGTTATTATAGACTGTTTTGTATGGATTGGCAGCACTGAGATATTTTGTTCATGAATATGATGGTATTTCGATTGATCAGATTATGAGATTATATGGTGAAGACAGAAATGCGATTGATAACCCATGATTGCAAGTTATGATTGTATATTAACTATCGTTCCAAATCTACCTCCCTGTGTGTGTGGCATAGCGATAATATGGGTTGTTGACTATAGATAGATTATTCCTATTGAAAGAGATCGAACGGGAAAAAAAGATCCTTTATGGAAGCATGTATGGCCACCATAATGAGACATCAGGGACCTATTAGACTCCTAATGTGATCTCTGCACTCCTTTGAAGCTAATCAAGTGCAAACCCTGCTTGATTAGCTTCTTGCCCACAAAGGCCAGGAAATTACAGTTCTGAACCAGGAAGTTGTTAGACATTGTCACTTCGAAGTCCATTTTTGCTAAGGGAGATCAGTGACAGTTGGCTACCTCCACTCTGCCTGCTAATATCAGCCTTAACTGTCCCCAGAAGGGATGAGAGAGCCCAGGATACATGGTGGGGGAAGGGGTTGAGGGGAGTGATCGGAATTGACGGTGAGCATTCTGTGCAGGAGAGGAGTGTGGAGGGTATGACAGTGAGCAATATGTGCAGGAAAGAAGTGTGGAGGGCATGCCAGTGAGAGGAGTGTAGAGGTTATGACAGAGATCAGTCTGTGCAGGAGAGGAGTGTAGAGAGTAGAACAGTGAGCAATATGTGCAGGAGAGAAGTGTGGAGGGTACAACAGTGAGCAGTCTGTGCAGGAGAGAAGTGCGGAGGGAATAGGTGTGCACAGCCTATTGCATTAGGGTATGCACCCCAAAGCCATGGTAAATGGTGGGTGTAGCCTGAAGTAGGGGCGTGTCCCTGAAACATGTAGTGTCTCCAGTCGGCGTTGTGTGACTCTCTTTGCTCTCTTGACATCGGCAGTTCCTAATTGGCCCCAACAGCGGGTTTGCCCATACTCTTTGGATTCCCTTGGCTGACTTCCGCCAGGCTGTGACATCACTTCCGGGCTTCGTACACAGTGCGAGTGGCCGCTGTATACTGGCCCCAACAGTTCTTGTGCCTGCAGTTTGGTTCCCCCTTCATCGGACCCCTGGCATTACAGTCCTGTACGAGCCCCCCACCAACGGTGCTCCTGCCTTCTTTGGCCAACGGCTTTGTGCTGGGTTTTCCTACGCCACTGTGTCATCCCTGCGGCTCCAGCCTCCAGGTACTGTCAGTTTTTTAATCCAAGTCTCTGCATGACCATCAATTGACTGTTGTATGCCTTGGTGAACATTTTATTATTTTTTTAACAATAATAAAAAGTTTTTTACTTTGCCTCTGAGGGTCCTATTTATGTCTGATGATCAGCGCTGTTCACCCCTTTGATTATAAGTACTATGTCCCCAACTCTGCCTCCATGCAGCATCCGGCTGGGTTGAGCCTCTCCCAGTGCGAAGTCCCAGTGCTCGGGCTGCTAAATTATTATTATTATTATTATTATACAGGATTTATATAGCTCCAACAGTTTGCGCAGCGCTTTACAACATTAGGGCAGACAGTACAATTACAATACAATGCAATATAGGGGGGAATAAGAGAGCCCTACTCGTTAGAGCTTACAATCTAGGAGGGAGAGTCAAATTATACAAAAGGGTAATAGCTGTGGGGGGTGAGCTGATGGAGAAAATAGAAGTGCTGTTCTGGCTCAACTACAAAGCCATAAACTTTATTTCCAGCTTCATATAGGGCTTACATGACCTGGTGTTCTGTTTATCCCTTGCATCAATTCAGACAGCTTAACTCAATGAATAACTCACTGTTAGAGAGACAGATGATAAATCCTTTTGAATGTTCTGTTTAATGGTGGATATTCATAGTTAGAAAAACGTTGGTGTTGTAAGCCACATGGAAACATGTTACAGCATGAGGTATACTGAGCACAATGAATCAGAGAGATAGGGGAGGGGGATATACAGAACTACAGTGGGAGAGAGAGTTCAGATAGACAGAGGGAACAAATCTTAAAGGCACAGAGCAATAATAAATCACATACTGTAACACAACACTCCCCATCTGAAATCTTTAGATTTCATAACCATAAACTAATATATATATTCAATAAGTCCAATACTGTTAAATGTCCTGGAACCTGAAATTAAAAACATGCAACAAGTAAGCATAACATATAACATAAGTCCAACAGGATTGAAGAACATGTAGTCCGACGGTTTCAAAGAATTCCAAAGTTCCCAGTAGAACCTGATAGCAGCAATGTACTCTTCGTCGTGCCAACAGCATGGCTAGTCCTTACATAAGTCACTCACCTGGCAAAAGGAGTACTAACTCTGTATTTGGCCGAGTAATGGCTCGTGTCTATCCTCCCTTGGTTACCTTGACTTCTACCTTCTGGATTTTTTATCATCACTGGGCATAACTTTTTGTAATAAGACCCATAGGCCACTCATTCCGACAAACTTCCTTGTCTTTTAGAAGGATGAGATGTTCAACCTTAAGATTAGGCATAGATGTTTGCCATTTGTTGCGACCTTGAAGGTGATGAAGATACTCCTTCCTCCAACTATGCCAAAACACATTGGCTAGATGCTGTACCTGCTTCCATTGACGCCTGTAGATATCCTTGGGTTCGATCTCACTTGAAGATATTACAGCAGTCCCAATCTTTTGAGTAAGAAGCGAAGCTGGAGTAAGGATCACTGGAGCACCAGGATCTGTAGATACTGGCACTAAAGGTCTTGCGTTCACTATGGCAGACACTTCAGCGAGAAAGGTAGACAAAGTATCATGGGTGAATGGTAAAGACTTGTGAGTCTGCAACATGGAGTCAATGGGGGGTGATTAGGACTCCTCACATAAAAGGCTTGGAGGTGACAGCCATAAGCTGTCCTGAAGAACAGCAGATGACATGGCTCTGGTCCCACAGTCAGCTGGGTTGAGTTCAGTGGGAACGTGATGCCATTGACTTGGTAGAGAGAATCTCTTAATACGTTCAATCCTGTTGCTGACGTAAACATAAAACTGTTTTGTTTGGTTGAATATGTAACCAACAATTACCTTACTCTCTGTATAGAAGGTGAAAGAATCAATTCTAGTGTCCATTTCACTTCGTATGACTTCGGCAATTTCTACTGCTAGCACGGCTGCACAAAGTTCAAGTCTTGGTATGGTATGTGCAGGTTTAGGAGTGAGTTTTGCCTTGCCTAGGACAAAACTACAGTGTGATTCTCCATTCATTTCAGAGGTCTTCAAATAGGCTACTGTAGGGCGTGTCCTGGCTATGGAGGAGTGAGGCTGTGTTTCACCTCAGCTCCGTCTCACCGCAGCAGAAATCACAGCTAAAACGGGGAATACCGGTGTCTAACGGCTCCCCACATGTCACAACGGGCTCAGCAGTCTTCTGAACCACAAAGGACAGACAAATACCGGCAGGGGCAGCTGGAATCCTACTTTCCCGGGACCCGAGGACAAGGCCGCGCTGCTTCCAAGATGGCGCCGGCCGGGAAAACACAGAAAGCAGCCAAATCGTCCCAGCCAGCTGCAGCTACAAGCCGGACAATAAAGGAAACGGCTTCCCCAGCCTCACAAGCTCCATCCCCAGGCTCGGTGAGTGAATCTGTCCCCCCAACGTCCCCTGTATCCCTAGATGGTCGCTCTGAAGTGTCAGACTACTTAAGTGAGGAAGACATTAGACGCCATATTATGTCCCTCCCTACCAGAGAAGACCTAGAACGCTTCACATCTAGAGTGGAGAAAGCATTCACTGAAGATATAGCCCAGCTAAAAGCAGATACCACACACTTGGGAAACAGGGTGGAATCTCTGGAAGAGAAATTAGAGGAGGCTCTCCCCACCATTGCTCTACTGCAATCTAAGTGCAAAACGCAGGAACTGCAAATTGAGACATTGCTATGTCAATTGGATGATGTCGAAAACCGCAGTAGGAGGGTTAATATCAGGATCAAGGGTCTGCCAGAGGCCACGACCTCCAGAGACATCATCCCCACACTAACAGACATTTTCAGAGACATCCTGGGATTACCAGCGTCCGCACCTATAGAAATAGATAGGGCACACAGAGCCTTAAGACCTCCATCTCAAGATGCTGAAAACCCCAGAGATATAATCTGCAAGCTCCACAAATACACTCTTAAAGACAGCATTATGCAGAAAATGCGCAACAGGCCATTTTATGACTTCGACGGAGCACGTTTATTTTTCTACCAAGATATATCCAGGCGCACATTAATGCAACGCAGGGCTCTGCGCCCCCTTCTGACGGCAATCCAGGAAGCAGGACTAACGTATCGCTGGGGCTTCCCTTTTTACCTGCAAGTGACCAAAGATGGCAGACAAGTCACTTTACGCAATAAAGATGACCTACCCCACTTTCTCTCAACTCTTGGTTTGGGACCTATTGATTTTCCAGATTGGAGAGGACCATCTGATGCACCAATGCAACATCTCTCGCAAACTTGGTCGACGGTTACACGCAAAAACAGACGGAGAGACAGGCAACATCCGAACCAAGACTCCTGAATGGCGCAGAGACCCCTCCAAACCCCCTTTTAAAAACCAATACCACCTCAAGCTTTCAACTCAGAAGCACCACCAGCTGCCTTTAATATGTGTTCCCCCCACAAGCTACAATGGGATTGAAGAGCTCTACCTAGCCGGACTTTGTCCCTGCATTTCTTAGAGCTTATACCCTCCAGAGGCGACCTACTTTTATCTCTCAATCCACCTTACTGAACATGGCAATTCGTGCTTGTGATGGGTCCCATATTCTGTTATAGAGAAGACAAAAGAGAAGAAAAGAGGGACACAAGAAACACAATTTTTTCTTTGACTTTTGAATTTTCTTATTCCTTTTATTATCACCGTTCCCATTTTTTCCCATGTTCATACACATTTATCTGATTCTACTCTGGTCCCACTTAAAGAAATAGTAGACTATGAGCTCACTAGCTGAATGCACCCCCTTCCCTATTCCCCAGCCTTTTTTCAGACGCGGTGATAGGAGATGGGGTCCCCTCCCTCTCCTTTGTATACAGGTTCATGTTTCCCCACATAGGCCACCCTCAACAGGGTATGGTCCCTTTTCGGGACACTAGGTCTGGGTCTGGGGCCCTCCCTCTTAGGAGGGGAGACCCCCCACCTAACACACCGAGGTCTTGTTTACAGGCTTCGTTTCTACTGTATTGTATTGTTGTTGTTAATTTATCAGTTTTTGTCTTATATTCCATTAACCATCTGTCTTTCTCACCTCTCCCCGTCTGTCCACCCCCCTCTTTTCTCCCTAGGAGCGTCCCACTGCTTTGGATTCTGTGTCGGGCGAGTCTGTCCACCCAGCGACCTTCCTGCTACCTACGCAAAAATGTCTACAATTAAGGTAATTTCATATAACATTAGAGGCCTCTGCTCCCCTGGGAAAAGAAACAAACTCTGGTGGGAACTTAAAAAGCTAAAAGCTCAAGTGGTTTTCCTACAAGAAACCCACTTCACCCACCACTCCATACCGAGGCTTCCTACCCACATATTCAATCAATGGTTCCATAGTACCTCCCCCTCCTCTAAATCTAAAGGCAGTACGATCGCAATTCATAGGACCTGCCCCTTCCAACTCTCAGACAGTAAAATAGACCCACTGGGCCGTTACATTTTCCTGAAAGGTAGTATAGCGGGGAAAAAGTTTACTTTTGCCTCAATTTATGCACCAAATACAGACCAAATCACTTTCATAGATAACACCCTTGACATGCTGACAGAATTCAAAGAGGGACTTGTCATCATAGGAGGAGACTTTAATGTTAGCCCCGACCCTTCAATGGACACCTCCAACTCCAGTCAAACACATTCGTATGCATTCTTGAAACACTTTAGGAAATCCCTACATTCACATCTATTATTGGATAGTTGGAGAGTTCTCCACCCTAGGGAAAAAGACTTTAGCTACCACTCTGCTGTACATGATGTGTACACTCGCATAGACCACATTTACGTGGACCGGCCCACACTAGAGCTCGTGCAATCAGCCTCTATTGGAAATATTACTATATCTGATCATGCACCAGTGGGAGTGCTCATCACCCTCCCCACAGGCTCCCGTGGAGCCTGGACATGGCGGTTGAATGACAATCTGCTAGATGACACAGCAGCAGTAGCCAAAGTGTCAGAAACTATCACAAATTACTTCAAAGAAAATGTCACGGATGACCTTAGCGCGGGCATAGTGTGGGAAGGCCATAAAGCTGTGATCAGGGGAGAGTTCATATCTTTAGGAGCAAAACTTAAAAAGATGCTTCAGGCAGATTTTGACAGGGTGTTAGCAGCTCTACAAGAAGCTGAACTCAAACATAAGCAGAATGGGAGCCCCGAGGCACTACAGAGGCAGAATGAATTGCGGGACTTGTTCCTACGCTTGCTTGACCGACAGACCCGTAAGAAAGCCAGACACTTATCGCACAAATATTACGAGCATGGCAATAAGTGTGGCCGTATGCTTGCGAGAGCTATCCGCAAGAAACAGGCTCAAACATACGTACAAAAGCTTCGCTCTCCATCCGGAGACACTCTGATCCAGTCCTCCAAAATTGCCTCGGGGTTCCGAGATTACTATTCGGGCTTATATAACCTAAACTCTGAATACCCTCCAGATATTCAAAAACCCAAGGCCACTGCAATAACAGATTACTTAGCCTCGGCTGGCGTCCCGCCCCTAAGTGCAGAACAATGTAATGACCTCGAACTTCCAATTTCCTCTAGGGAGATTGAATTGGTGGTGAAGTCCCTCCCTACGGGAAAAAGCCCTGGGCCGGATGGATATACTGGGTCATATTATAAAACTTTCATGCCTCTCCTATTACCCTACATGTGCACCTACTTCAATTCCACAGCAGAGGGGTCACCCATCCCTCCAGGAGCCCTTTTGGCGCACATCACTGTGTTGCCGAAGGATGGTAAAGACCCGACGCTCCCCCAAAGTTACCGTCCCATATCCCTCCTTAATACTGACATTAAGATTCTGGCAAAAGTTTTAGCAGATAGACTTGGGAGTCTTCTGCCCCATATTATCCATCCGGACCAAACTGGGTTCATTAAAGGAAGGGAGGCAAGAGACAATTCAATAAGAGCAATACAACTTATCCATTGGGCCCGCTCAGACCCTATCCCTAAACCTTACATCATCCTCTCCACAGACGCCGAAAAGGCCTTCGACCGGGTCGATTGGTCATACCTCAAAGCGGTGTTGGAGGCTTTGGGACTGAAAACGCGCATGATGTCGTCTATCTTAGCCCTATATTCTACCCCCTGTGCACAGGTCAAGGTGAACGGAGTGCTCTCCCCCCAGTTCGCAATTCGGAATGGCACGAGACAGGGGTGCCCCCTTTCTCCTCTACTCTTCGCTTTAGTGTTAGAACCGTTGCTAAGTACCGTCAGAGCAAATACTGACATCAGGGGCCTAAAGGTAGGAAGTAATGAACATAAACTGTCCGCATACGCAGACGATGTATTGTTCCACCTCTCAGAACCCCTGATCTCGTTGCCAGTCCTTATGAAAGAATTAAAATTATTTGGATCACTTTCTAATTTCAAAATTAATTTCTCTAAGTCTGAAATTTTGCCGATCAACTTGACCCCCACATTGACTAACAGCTTACAAGCTTCGTTCCCCTTCACCTGGGCCAAGTCCTCCTTTCGATACTTAGGTATACAGTTAACGGATAGTTTTGACACACTATATACTGCAAATTTCCCACCGTTACTTAACTTAATTAAAAAAGACCTGTCCGCCTGGACGAAGACCGCGTTTACATGGATAGGCCGCATTAACATTATAAAAATGAATGTTCTACCCCGAATACTTTTTTTTCTACAAATGATCCCAATTCCTCTGCCCAAAAATTTCTTTTCCCAAATTAATAGCATACTAACAAGATTTGTGTGGGACGCAAAGAAGCCTAGAATAGCTATGCACGTCATGAAACGCTCAAAACTAACAGGGGGGTTGGGGATCCCAGACATTTTAAAATACTATAGAGCCATCGCTCTCCAGAGGATCCTCAACTGGCGATTTCACACCCAGTCCAAATTATGGGTCTCCCTGGAAAAATGGTTAGCCGGCAGGAACCTGGCCTTTGCGCCTTGGCTGCCACGTGAGTACCGCGGACTGTCAGACACTACCTCCCCGCTGACGATCCATGTCCTTTCTATCTGGGACACAGTGAACATAGCTCTAAAACTATCCCCACCAATGTCACCGCTTGCTCCGTTAGGGGGGTTCCTCTGGTTCCCACCAGGCGAGCAAATGGCCTTTTTCGGCCCATGGGTGGATGATGGAAACGCCAGTTGCGGAAAATTAATGAAGGATGGCAAATTGATAAGTTATGAAACGCTACGACGTGAACATAGAGGTCCCAAAATAAATTTTTGGAGATATAGGCAGCTCCATCACTTTTTTGAAATCCATGGACGTTCCATACGGGATATCTCCACTCTTACTCCATTTGAACAACTTTTTATCGAGGAAGAACCGATCCCACACCTGATCTCGGAAATGTATCGCTTACTAGGTACAACTGACAACCCTAAAACGACTTACATACGGGCATGGGAAAGGGATTTAGAGTTAGACTTTTCCACGACCCAACTCACGCACCTATACAAACTCACCCACTCGAGCACTATAGAAACCAAAACCCAAGAAACAAACTATAAGATTTTGTCACGCTGGTACAGAGTACCTGCAGATTTGGCTCGTATCTACCCTTCGGTGTCGGATCAGTGTTGGAGGGGATGTGGCCACAGAGGTACGCTCCTACACATTTGGTGGGAATGTCCCCTGATCAAATCATACTGGGAAGACATTAAGTCCAGTGTAAAAGAAATTTTGGATCTGGATATTCCTCTGTCTCCTGCCTATTTCCTCCTGCATGTCCCTTTGATACCGATTGGTAGATATAAAAAGAGTATACTTCCACACCTACTAAACGCGGCTAGGCGTCTGGTTCCAATATATTGGAAACAGACTAGGGTCCCTACAAAAGAAGATTGGATAAAAAAAGTGAACGATATTAGGGAAGCAGAACATTGGATAGCATCATGTAAAGGAAAGACGGAACGTTTTGAAATTATATGGGGCCCATGGAAAGACTATGTGTTAGATCCAAATCATATGTCTTCAAGCTTGGACATAGCCTTACTAGAATTAGCAGAACCCTCCTTAAGATCCCGCTTAGATAACGTAAACAAGTCCCACTGAAAGATATACTTCAACTTTAACAGTCATAAGGATGTGTGGTTGGAGGACTCGCCCGGCACGGACCAAAAGAACCTTCTTAGGCTAAGAGGTATGCTCCATATCCTTTCCCCTCTACCTCTCTCCCCCTCTAACCCCTTTTTTCTACCCACTACCCCTTCACTCTTACTTCTTTTCCACTCTTTACTACTATCCATATTTTTGTTTGAGAGACTGCTTAACGTTTCTAATACCAGGCGGTTCTAATTTAAGACATATTATGTTTGTTTAAACTCAAGGTGAAGATGATTGGCAATAAGACAACGGCCTCGTCACATGGTGGCGGGGATATACTTCCTCCGCTTCCTGTTGGGCGGGGCAGGGGGGGATGGGTCCTCCTAGACACAGCGAGAAAGGCGAGGTTGTAGGAGGCTATTGCCCCCCTCAGCCTGGATCGCTGTTGGGGGATGGTCCCCCCATGCGACCGCTCAAACCCACATACCTCTTCTGGAGGTTCAAGGCCAACATCGGACCGGTCTAAGGCCTCATGATCACCTAGCCGCGGGAACTTATTAGAAGCTCCTGACCACGCCGGTACCTTGGGTTCACCTTAACTTTTCAGCTCTAGACCGTACCTGAAATGTTTCATATGAGTTTCATATGTTTTGTGTAACATTTGTATAATGTGTGCAGTCTTTTGTACCAAAATGTTACTAAAATAAAGATTTTTCAAAAAAAATAGGCTACTGTAGCAATAGCTTCAACTAATGCATCAGAGAAAATATGAATTTCTCTCCGGTTAAGAGTTGAACCTGGAACATAGCAACGGAAGCTCTGAAGTTTTTCTAGTGACTTCAAAGAATATCTCCACCTTTCCCACTTGTGTTGATTCTCACTAGGCAAGGGAGTATCCCAATCTTTGTTCTCAGTAGATAACTGTCTTAGCAGAATCTTACCTTGAATGGTAACTGGAGCAAGGAAACCAAGTGGGTCATAGATGCTATTCACCATCGACAGGACTCCTCTCTCAGTGAAGGGTTTGTCACAAGTTGACAATTGGAAGGTGAATGTGTTTTGTTTGATGTTCCACAACAAACCCGAAGACACGTACCTTCATTCGATAGTCTATAACTTCCTTGTTGATATCATTGTCTTTGTGCCATAGAAACCTGAGGTTGTTTCTGTTGTCTTCTCTGACAACGAAGCAGTGAAACATCTGTTGAATGTCTGCCATTACTGCTACAGGCTCTTGTCTGAAGTGAATCAAGACTCCTATTAGACCGTTGTTCAAGTGGGGCCCTGTAGGGAGCATGTTGTTAAGAGAAACACCTTCATGCTGAGCACTGGAATCAAAGACAACTCTGATTTGGTCTGGTTTGCATGGGTGATGCACGCCAAAGATGGAAGGTACCAGCGTTCTTCTCCCTCCTTTAGTGGGGGTGCAGGTTCTGCATGATCTCTGTCAAATATATTTTGCACAAAGTGCTTTTGCAGCTCTGATTTCCTTCTTAAGTTTTGCTTTAAGGAGGAGAATCCACTGATGGCCTACTGTAGGTTGTTGAGCAATCTCTCTTGGGAGACGAAAGGGTAGTGGCGCTACCCAGTTATTGGAGTCGTCTTGAAAGAACTCATTGTCCATTACCTTGATAAACTCCTTGTCTTCCATTGAATGAGCCAGTATGTCATCTTCACTGGTTGCATTAAACACTGTAGAGTCTAAGTCGTCATCGTGGCGGGAGAAAGGACTTGTGTTACCTGAGATACCATGTTGCCATCCGTGGCTGGCTATCTTCTCTTTCACCCAGTAGTGATGTGGGCATGGCTCAAAGTAAGTGTCTTGAATGACGAAATGTTGGTAGGTCTCTTTATTTTGCCTATACAGACATTGCCTATGATGACCCACCCTAGAGCCATGTGCTGGGCAAATGGGGCACCCACCCTAGATCCATGTGCTGGGCAAATGGGGCATCTGGGGGTCCACTGACTTGTCTGTGTACCTTGTGAACTCTTATTCCGCATACACACGACCGGACTTTCTGACAGAAAAAGTCCGATGGGAGCTTATCATCGGACATTCCGACCGTGTGTATGCCCCATCGGACTTTTTCTGTTGGCATTTCCGATGGACTCAGATATAGAACATGTTTTAAATCTTTCCGTCGGAAATGCCGACGGAGTTTAGACTGTTCGCAAGTCCACTCGTGTGTACGCGGCATTAGCATGTCTCTTCCTAACAGAAGAAGGATCTGAGCATCTTTGTTAAGCGGCGGTATCTCATTTGTTAATACCTTCAGTTGAGGGTGGTGGAAAGCAGCAGCTGGAGTAGGGATTTCTTCCCTGTTAGCAGGTATCTGATTCCACTCAACAAGTGTAGGTAGGGGCGATTGCAAGTTACCTTTGAGAGAAGATACCATGAGTCCATGAGCCCTTCTTCCAGAAACCTCTGTAGTTCCACTACAGGTACCCAAGGTGTAAGGATGAGCTTTGCCTTTTATTTCAAATAGATTAAACAGTTCTGATTTTGAAAGTGATCTATTGCTCTGATCGTCTAAGATGGCATATGCCTTTAGAGTCTTTTTTGGTTGGTCCTTGTGGTATATGTTCACCAAGCATATTTTAGCTCGGGAGTTATCACAGCGGTCTTCTCCACAAACTTCAGTGCAGGATGACGAAATTATGTTAGAATTAGACACTTGGTCTGTATTCTCCCCGCCATGCGTTAACCTGGGAGGAGAGTTAGCAGGTTGTGCGGAGCTGGACTCAAGCAGATGGAGTGCTTGCACATGTTCTTCAGAGTCACACTCTGTGCAATTGATGAACACATTACAGTCCCTTGCAAAATGTTCTGTAGAAGCACAGCACCTAAAACATACCCTAAATGTCTTTAAAAGCTCCTTACGTTCTTCAAGAGGCTTTTTCCTAAAGCCCATACATTTTTTTGAGGGGGTGTTGCTTCTTGTGAATGGGACACTCTCTGTTAGGGTTTTCAATCTTCCTACTCAGTTTGTCTGTGGCCACAACTGTGGTAGGAGTGGGAAGGATATCAGTCTTTTTCACGGATACTGGGCCTCTATGGCGTCTATAGTTGCCCTGAAGACTGGTACTCTTAGGAAAGGGTGAGAAGAGACTGTACTCACCGTAGGAAAAACTTGGATCATTCTCGGTCTCTGCAATTTTCCTGATGAATTCACAGAAGAAAGAGAATGGAGGGAAGGAAACATTGTTCTCTTTTTTGTATGATGACTCTAGTGCAGACCATTTCTCTTGTAAACCATACGGGAGCTTGGAGATGATTTGGTTTACCCCTGTCAAGGTAACTGAGTCCAGGTAGTTTTGGGTCTGCCTTGGCTAGCTAAAGCTCAAGGAGAAGATCTTTGGGAAAGTTTACAGACGCATGAATAAGGCATTTTCTATAGCTTTTGGACTGCCATAACTTTGCTCTAGTTGATCCTATGTAGCTGTGAGGCCTGCTGTAGGATTGTCCATGGAAACTGATCCTAATGGCTTAACATGTGCAGCAGATAGAGGACCAAGCCATCTAATCAGCAGATCCAATTCTTCAGCAGCTGTAATGCCAAGATCGCTGATTGCGGTTGTGAAAGCACATTTCCATCTTCTGTCTTTCTCAGGTTGGTCATCAAAACTCGTAAGACCAGTCTTTGTGAGCTCTCTGCGAAATATGTACCTCACAAACTCTGCTATCTCAGTTGTCTCTGCCTTTATGCGAGGTGTTGTTGGCTGAATGGTGCTGATTGCACTGTCTTTGACATTGTTGTTAAAGGACACAGGGAAATATGGTGTAGCAGATGCTTTCAGCTAAGAGTCTTGCTTGAAGTCAGTTGTTTCAATGGTACGTTGATTCAAGGCTGTACCGATGACTGGAAATTGATGACTTGCTTGCAGCTTGCTCTGATGCCCTGTGACGTAAGAAGGAAGGTTAGATAGGCAGGCAGGAAATGCATTGGAGTGTGCAGGAAGTTTCTGGAACCTCTTTAACTTGAAGCTGTGAAGGCATCTCTATTAGGGATGAGCCGAACACCCCCCGGTTCGGTTCGCACCAGAACCCGCGAACGGACCGCAAGTTCGCACGAACGTTAGAACCCCATTGACGTCTATGGGACTCGAACGTTCGAAATCAAAAGTGCTCATTTTAAAGGCTAATTTGCATGGTATTGTCCTAAAAAGGGTTTGGGGACCCGGGTCCTACCCCAGGGGACATGTATCAATGCAAAAAAAACTTTTAAAAACGGCCGTTTTTTCGGGAGCAGTGATTTTAATGATGCTTAAAGTAAAAAAAAAAAAGTGAAATATTCCTTTAAATATCGTACCTGGGGGGTGTCTATAGTATGCCTGTAAAGTGACGCGTGTTTCCCATGTTTAGAACAGTCCCTGCACCAAATGTCATTTTTAAAGGAAAAAATCTCATTTAAAACTGCTTGCGGGTTTAATGTCATGTCGGGTCATGGCAATATGGATGAAAATCAGTGAGACAAACGGCATGGGTACCCCCCAGTCCATTACCAGGCCCTTTGGGTCTTGTATGGATATTAAGGGGAACCCCGCACCCAAATTAAAATAAGGAAAGGTCCCTATATACTCTGAACAGCAGTATTCAGGCGGTGCAAACAAGACAGGGACTGTAGGTTTGTTGTTAAGTAGAATCTGTTTGTAATTTTGAACATTTTTAATGTGTTTAGCTCCAGCCAAAAAATCTTTTCTAAGCTTTTTGGAAAACATAGGGAAGGGTTATCACCCCTGTGACATTTGTTTTGCGTCTTTCCTCCTCTTCAGAAGATTTCACCTCACTTTTTTGTCCCAATGAAAAATGTTTTTGGAAAATTTGGGTTTTTTTGTGGAACAAGGATTGGAAAGCATCAGTGGAAAGGAGAAATTGTTTTCCCATATTAACTCTTACAGGAGAGAATTTCCCTTCCTTAGGGGTAGATTTCATCTCACTTCCTGTTGTCTCCTTCCGTTTGCAAGTAGGAGTCGTTTGTAAGTTAGATGTTTGAAAGTAGGGTCCTGCCCTATATACTCAGCAGAAATTTGGGCCTTAGGTGTTGCTGTGGCCAAAACACTGTAAGCCCTCACAGGGCCCTGCTGTGAAATATTAGATCAAGAATTGTAATTACATGCCCCTGTTGAACAGGAGCTGAAAAATTAGGCCTTAGGCACTGGTGCTGGTGCCACAACACTGCAACCCCTCACAGACACTCTAGTTGGAACGCAGGAACGAGCCCTGCTGCAAAGTATTGCATCAAAAATTGTAATTACACGCCCCTGTTAGACAGGGGCAGAAAAATTGGGTCTTAGGCACTGGTGCTGGTGCCACAACACTGCAACCCCTCACAGACACTCTAGTTGAAACGCAGGAACAAGCCCTGCTGCAAAGTATTGCATCAAAAATTGTAATTACACGCCCCTGTTAGACAGGGGCTGAAAAATTGGGTCTTAGGCACTGGTGCTGGTGCCACAACACTGCAACCCCTCACAGACACTCTAGTTGGAATGCAGGAACGAGCCCTGCTGCAAAGTATTACATCAAAAATTGTAATTACACGCCCCTGTTAAACAGGGGCTGAAAAATTGTGCCTTAGGCACTGGTGGTGGCGCCCAGAACCAAAAATGTTCTTACAAGCTATCAGCGTGATGATTGAGGAGGAAGAGGATAATTACTCAGGGATAGTCACTCAGCATCAGCATAGGCAGTCTTTGAAGGGATCTGAGATTTCAAAAAAAATTATTCGGTTACATCTGCATCAGGTGCTTGGTAGCTGGTGGTGATCCAAGACTGATTCATTTTTATGAAGGTCAGCCGATCGACCGAGTCGGTGGACAGACGCACCCTGTGATCGGTTACCACGCCTCCAGCAGCACTGAATGTGCGTTCCGAAAGAACGCTGGATGCAGGACAGGCCAGTAGCTCAATTGCATACTGTGCAAGCTCTGGCCAGTGATCCATCCTCAAGACCCAGTAACCCAGAGGATTTTCGGTGGGAAAGGTGTCCAAGTCTGATCTTGCCCCTAGGTATTCCTGCACCATGTAAAACAGACGCTGGCGATGGTTGCTGGAACCGATCATACCTTGGGGCTGCGGACCAAAAAATTGTCTGAACGCATCGGTCAGACGGCCACCTTCTCCACCGCTCCTTCTTTGACTGACCGAAGCCTCAGCAACACGTTGTCCAGAAACAGGAGTTTGTAACCTCCCAGTCTCTGGGAACGCGTTGCACAGACCTTTCTGCAAGGCCTCCCGAAGATGTTTCATCCTCTGCTCCCTCTGCGATGGCAAGATAAGGTCCGCAACCTTACCCTTGTAACGTGGATCAAGGAGGGTTGCCAGCCAGTATTGGTCCTTCTCCTTGATACCACGAATACGAGGATCCTTACGCAGGCTTTGCAGGATCAGGGAGGCCATGCAGCGTAGGTTTGCTGAGGCATTCGGTCCGGAGTCCTCTGGGTCACTAAGGACAACAACGTCCGCAGCCACCTCCTCCCAGCCACGTACAAGTCCATGTGTTCCTTGGGACTGATCCCTTAAAGACTGCTGATGCTGAGTGCCAGGCTCCACCTCCATACTGACACAATCTTCCTCCTCCTCCTCCTCCTCCTCCTCGTCCTCTTCCTGTGTGATCGGCGGGCACGCAGGAACACTGTCTGGATAAAGGGGGCCTTGAGAGCTAAGGAAGTCCTCCTCTTCCTGCCTCTGTTCTGCCTCAAGTGCCCTGTCCATTATTCCACGCAGCGTGTGCTCCAACAGGTGGACAAGGGGGACAGTGTCACTGATGCATGCACTGTCAGTGCTCACCATCCTCGTGGCCTCCTCGAATGGTGACAGGACAGTGCATGCATCCCTGATCATGGCCCACTGGCGTGGGGAAAAAAAACCAAGGTCCCCTGACCCTGTCCTGGTGCCATAGTCGCACAGGTACTCATTGATGGCCCTCTGCTGCGTGTGCAGCCGCTGCAGCATGGCCAACGTCGAGTTCCACCTGGTGGGCATGTCACAGATTAGGCGGTTCTTGGGCAGGTTAAACTCCTTTTGGAGGTCCGTCAGCCGAGCACTGGCATTATATGACCGGCGGAAATGCACACAGACTTTCCTGGCCTGCCTCAGGACATCCTGTAAGCCCGGGTACCTGCCCAAGAACCGCTGCACCACCAAGTTAAGGACGTGAGCCAAACAGGGCACATGGGTCAGTTGTCCCTGTCGGAGGGCAGAGAGGAGGTTGGTGCCATTGTCGCAAACCACCATTCCTGCCTTAAGTTGGCGTGGCGTCAACCACCTCTGAACCTGCCCCTGCAGAGCTGACAGAACCTCTGCCCCAGTGTGGCTCCTGTCCCCCAAGCACACCAGCTCAAGCACCGCATGGCATCTTTTGGCCTGCGTACTTGCGTAGCCCCTTGAACGCCTACGGAGCACCGCTGGTTCCGAGGAAGAGGCCATGGAGGAAGAAGAAGAGGAGGGGGTGGAGGAGAGAGGTGTGTCACAATCAGCATTTTGGAGGCGTGGTGGCGGAACAACCTCCAACACTACTGCACCTTGTCCTGCATCCTTCCCAGCTGCCAGCAGAGTCACCCAATGCGCCGTGAAACTTAAGTAACGTCCCTGTCCATGCCTGCTGGACCATGAGTCAGCGGTAATATGCACCTTACCGCTGACCGCCCTGTCCAGCGAGGCATGGACATTGCCTTCCACATGCCGGTAGAGAGCCGGAATCGCCTTCCGTGAGAAAAAGTGGCGTTTGGGTACCTGCCACTGAGGAACCGCACATTCCACAAACTCACGGAAGGGGGCAGAGTCTACCAACTGAAAAGGCAGCAGTTGAAGTGCTAGCAATTTTGCCAAGCTAGCATTCAACCGCTGGGCATGTGGATGGCTGGGAGCAAACTTCTTTCGGCGGTGCAGCAGCTGGGGCAGGGAAATTTGCCTGGTACAATCTGACGTCGGTGTACCAAAAGCAGATTGCCCATAAGTACTTGGCTGTGACACACCTAATTCTACACCTTCATTCCTCTCACTGCAGGTCGCAGAGAGGACTGAAGGTCTAGTGGGGTTGGAAATCTCAGCTGATGAGGAGCAAGGAGAGATCGTCTTTGTTCTTTGGTGTGGGTCTTTTAGATACGCTTGCCAACGAACTGCATGGCAGGTCAACATATGTCTGGTCAAGCATGTGGTACCCAAGCGGGAGATGTTTTGGCCACGCGAGATACGCTTGAGACATATGTTGCAAATAGCAGCGGTGCGATCTGATGCACTCGTCTCAAAAAAGGCCCACACCAAAGAACTTTTTGAATAACGCGCAGAGACTGCAGCGCCCTGCACATGTGGAGCTTTGGGGTGTGATGCAGTCAATGTGCTGCCCTTAGGCTGGCCCCTGGAGGGCATCCTGCCTAGTTGGTGATGTGCCACCTCCTCCTCCTCCTCCTCCTCCTCCTCCTCTCTCCTATCAGGCACCCACGTTGAGTCAGTGACCTCATCATCCCCTCCCTCCTCATCACTGGAGCAAACCTGGCAGTATGCTGCAGCAGGGGGAGCATGACTGCCAGATTGCTGTCCTTCTTGGGCACCCCCTCTGTCCGTGCTCATGTTACTGCCTTCATTGAGCTCAGTATCATCATCAGAGCCTTCCAAACGCTGGGCATCCTCCTGGAGCATGTACCCAACACTGTGGTCAAACAGTTCGAGGGAATCCTCATGAGGACATGGTGGAGCTAGGGAAGGAGTCACTGATGACATTGAGCTGAGGGAAGAGGCCGCTGCTTTGCCAGACAAAGCACCCTGGGCATGGGTGAGAGAGGATGAGGAGGATGAGGACGGCTTGGTCATCCACTCGACCAAGTCTTCCGCATGTTGCGGCTCAACACGGCCAGCTGCCGAAAAAAAGGCCAAGCGTGTCCCATGGCCACGTGCTGATGAGGATGCACCGTCTCCACGACCAGCACTAGACACAGAGCCTGCTTGCCCTCTCTTATTGGCTTGTGACTGTCTGCCTCTCCTTCTTGGCCTTCCAGACATACTAATGGCCTGTAGCTGCACTAAGCTGGGATAGAACACCTGTAATTTTCTTCAGGTAGCTTTATATACTGTAACCAGACAAGCCTGCCTGTCAGTAGGAAGATAACAGGAACGGATCTAGCTGAACACTGTGAGCAGGACGTACTGCACTAAATGTATATAGCAGGAACGGATCTAGCTGAACACTGTGAGCAGGACGCACTGCACTGAATGTAAATAGCAGGAACGGATCTAGCTGAACACTGTGAGCAGGACGCACTGCACTGAATGTAAATAGCAAGAACGGATCTAGCTGAACACTGTGAGCAGGACGCACTGCACTGAATGTAAATAGTCTAGCTGCCTGACCGTGGTACTAATAGGATCAAAAAGAACACCTGTAATTTTCTTAAGGTAGCTTTATATACTGTAACCAGACAAGCCTGCCTGTCAGTAGGAAGATAACAGGAACGGATCTAGCTGAACACTGTGAGCAGGACACACTGTACTAAATGTAAATAGTCTAGCTGCCTGACCGTGGTACTAATAGGATCAAAAAGAACACCTGTAATTTTCTTCAGGTAGCTTTATATACTGTAACCAGACAAGCCTGCCTGTCAGTAGGAAGATAACAGGAACGGATCTAGCTGAACACTGTGAGCAGGACGTACTGCACTAAATGTATATAGCAGGAACGGATCTAGCTGAACACTGTGAGCAGGACGCACTGCACTGAATGTAAATAGCAGGAACGGATCTAGCTGAACACTGTGAGCAGGACGCACTGCACTGAATGTAAATAGCAGGAACGGATCTAGCTGAACACTGTGAGCAGGACGCACTGCACTGAATGTAAACAGCAGGAACGGATGTAGCTAAACACTGTGAGCAGGACGCACTGCACTGAATGTAAATAGCAGGAACGGATCTAGCTGAACACTGTGAGCAGGACGCACTGCACTGAATGTAAATAGTCTAGCTGCCTGACCGTGGTACTAATAGGATCAAAAAGAACACCTGTAATTTTCTTAAGGTAGCTTTATATACTGTAACCAGACAAGCCTGCCTGTCAGTAGGAAGATAACAGGAACGGATCTAGCTGAACACTGTGAGCAGGACACACTGTACTAAATGTAAATAGTCTAGCTGCCTGACCGTGGTACTAATAGGATCAAAAAGAACACCTGTAATTTTCTTAAGGTAGCTTTATATACTGTAACCAGACAAGCCTGCCTGTCAGTAGGAAGATAACAGGAACGGATCTAGCTGAACACTGTGAGCAGGACACACTGTACTAAATGTAAATAGTCTAGCTGCCTGACCGTGGTACTAATAGGATCAAAAAGAACACCTGTAATTTTCTTAAGGTAGCTTTATATACTGTAACCAGACAAGCCTGCCTGTCAGTAGGAAGATAACAGGAACGGATCTAGCTGAACACTGTGAGCAGGACACACTGTACTAAATGTAAATAGTCTAGCTGCCTGACCGTGGTACTAATAGGATCAAAAAGAACACCTGTAATTTTCTTAAGGTAGCTTTATATACTGTAACCAGACAAGCCTGCCTGTCAGTAGGAAGATAACAGGAACGGATCTAGCTGAACACTGTGAGCAGGACACACTGTACTAAATGTAAATAGTCTAGCTGCCTGACCGTGGTACTAATAGGATCAAAAAGAACACCTGTAATTTTCTTCAGGTAGCTTTATATACTGTAACCAGACAAGCCTGCCTGTCAGTAGGAAGATAACAGGAACGGATCTAGCTGAACACTGTGAGCAGGACGTACTGCACTAAATGTATATAGCAGGAACGGATCTAGCTGAACACTGTGAGCAGGACGCACTGCACTGAATGTAAATAGCAGGAACGGATCTAGCTGAACACTGTGAGCAGGACGCACTGCACTGAATGTAAATAGCAGGAACGGATCTAGCTGAACACTGTGAGCAGGACGCACTGCACTGAATGTAAATAGCAGGAACGGATCTAGCTGAACACTGTGAGCAGGACGCACTGCACTGAATGTAAATAGCAGGAACGGATCTAGCTGAACACTGTGAGCAGGACGCACTGCACTGAATGTAAATAGCAGGAACGGATCTAGCTGAACACTGTGAGCAGGACGCACTGCACTGAATGTAAACAGCAGGAACGGATGTAGCTAAACACTGTGAGCAGGACGCACTGCACTGAATGTAAATAGCAGGAACGGATCTAGCTGAACACTGTGAGCAGGACGCACTGCACTGAATGTAAATAGCAGGAACGGATGTAGCTGAACACTGTGAGCAGGACGCACTGCACTAAATGTAAATACCAGGAACGGATCTAGCTGAACACTGTGAGCAGGACGCACTGCACTGAATGTAAATAGCAGGAACGGATCTAGCTGAACACTGTGAGCAGGACGCACTGCACTGAATGTAAATAGCAGGAACGGATCTAGCTGAACACTGTGAGCAGGACGCACTGCACTGAATGTAAATAGCAGGAACGGATCTAGCTGAACACTGTGAGCAGGACGCACTGCACTGAATGTAAATAGCAGGAACGGATCTAGCTGAACACTGTGAGCAGGACGCACTGCACTGAATGTAAATAGCAGGAACGGATCTAGCTGAACACTGTGAGCAGGACGCACTGCACTGAATGTAAATAGCAGGAACGGATCTAGCTGAACACTGTGAGCAGGACGCACTGCACTGAATGTAAATAGCAGGAACGGATCTAGCTGAACACTGTGAGCAGGACACACTGCACTAAATGTAAATAGTCTAGATAGAAGATAACAGGAACGGATCTAGCTAAACTGAATACAGTGTATATATATATATGCAACACCTGGGATGCATATATATACACAATACACTGTAAGTGCAGCTAACTGACTGACTGTTCTGCCTAATCTATCTAACTCAAATCAAATGACACTGTCTCTCTCTCTCTCTATCTCTCAGCACACCGGAACACACACTACACAGGGCCGCCGTGCAGGCGGCCTTATATAGTGTGGGGTGTGTACTAAATCCCCTGAGCCATAATTGGCCAAAGCCACCCTGGCTTTGGCCAATTACAGCTCTCTCTACTGACGGCGCTGTGATTGGCCAAGCATGCGGGTCATAGTGCATGCTTGGCCAATCATCAGCCAGCAATGCACTGCGATGCCGCAGTGAATTATGGGCCGTGACGCGCCACACGAATTTGGCGCGAACGGCCCATATCGTTCGCAATTCGACGGACGGTCGAACAGCCGATGTTCGAGTCGAACATGGGTTCGACTCGAACACGAAGCTCATCCCTAATCTCTATGTTGTCAGGAGCATTGGAGACAATGGAGTGTACACTGCAGTGGCTTAGGTTGTAGTCTTTAGTGCGTTTGAGGGGATCTTCCATATCTGCTATGTTTAGGTTGATGCTGTCTTTCTCACTTGCACCTTTGTCTGCACTGATAGCTTGCTCTAGGACCCTTAGCTTTGCCATAGCTGCATCATGTTTACACTGTTCGTTTTAAGATTTCTATAGTTGCTCTTTGAGGTGCTGACTTTGTTTCCAACTCTGCTGTCTGAGCTTCCAACTCTGCTCTTTTTTCTGCATATGCGACCTGCACCTTGCTGGCTTCGGCTTCAGCACGGGCACTAATAAGTCGCCACTGAGTGTTGAGTATCTTGTACTATGACTTCTAGAAGACTTTTTAGAATGTCTGGTGGAAACAGATCTGTGAGATGCAGTGTCCTGTAGCAGCTCTATCTTTGCTTCTGCCTTTTAGTTTGGTTTGCTGAATAAAACTCTCTCTTTCTAGATTAAGAGCTTTGAAAATCTTTAATTCCTCGAGTGAAACTTCTGTGTTCATATTTTGTAAGACATTAATGAACTTGTCACTGGTAAGCTGATAGGGCTCATATGAGACAGAAAGTTGTTTAATTAATTGACACTATATTAGATTCTGAAACAAACAATTCTTCTCCCAAAATAGTTTCAAGCTATTAAACAATTCAGTTCTTAAAGCTTCACAATTCTCCATTACTTTCCAAGTTGGTTTGACTGAGCGTATGAGTAACTCAGTTGGCTCAGGATTTTGTGCTGGAGTTGCTGAGTGCTCACATTCAGAGTTGTGGTAACTCATGGCAGATAATGGCTGAGTGATAAGCAGGCAGAATCTGTGTGCTGTAATATGACACCATACAGCCTGGACTCAGGTTATCAGGCTTTCCACGTGCTGCTGACTTATTCATTCTTGCGATGAGAGCAGTAAATCTTGTCTGTATCAGTACTGTCATGCAGAAATCTTGTAATTAGGCTGTGGAACTCCGTTTTTCTACTGTTCTGACTCAACTACAAAGCCATAAACTTTATCTCCAGCTTCATATAGGGCTTACATGACTTGGTGTTCTATTTATCCCTTGCATCAATTCAGACAGCTTAACTCAATGAATAACTCACTGTTAAAAAGACAGCCGATGAATCCTTTCAAATGTTCTGTTTAATGGTGGATATTCATAGTTAGAAAAACATTGGTGTTGTAAGCCACATGGAAAGATGTTACAGCATGAGATATACTGAGCACAATGAATTAGAGAGAGGAAGGGGAGAGGGATATACAGAACTACAGTGGGAGAGAGAGTTCAGATAGACAGAGGGAACAAATCTTAAAGACATAGAGCTATAATATAACATAGTGTAACACAACATGTGCAGTTGTTAGATGGAGGCAGGATAGGCTTCTCTGAAGAGGAAAGTTTTCAGGGATCTCCTAAAAGTGGATACATTTGGAGACAGTCTGACAGATTGGGGTAGGGAATTCCAGAGGATGGGCGAGGCTCAGGAGAAGTCGTGGAGGCGGATATGGGAGGAGGTGATGAGGGAGCTAGAGAGCAGGAGGTCTTGGGAGGAACGAAGAGAGTGATTAGGTAGGTATTTTGAGACTTGGCTAGTGATGTAGCTGGGGGCAGAGTTGTGGATGGCTTTGTAACTTATTGTAAGTATTTTGAATTTAATTTGTTGGACGAGTGGCAGCTAATGGAGGGATTGGCAGAGAGAGGTAGCAGACACTGAGCGGTTTGTACGGTGGATGAGTCTGGCAGCAGTATTCATGATGGACTGAAGGGGGGATGGTCTATTTATAGGTAAGCCAATGAGGAGGGAGTTGCAGTAGTCAAGGAGAGAGAAAACCAGGAAGTGAATCAGGAGCTTTGTGGTTTCATTGGTTAGAAAGGGACGTAGTTTAGAGATGTTGCGGAGGTTGAGGTGGCAAGCTTTAGAAAGTGATTGGATGTGGGGCTGAAAGGAGAGTTCAGAGTCCAGGATAACACCTAGCACCCTGACATGTGGGGATGGGTGGATGGTTGTGCCATTGCTCTTGAAGATAAGTCAAAGGAAGAGGCACATGGGGGAGGAAATATTATAAGCTCAGTTTTGGACAAGTTGAGTTTGAGGAAGCAGTGTGACATCCAGACAGATATGTCTGTTAGTAAGTTAGTGATGCGTGAGAAGACTGATTGAGTGAGTTGAGTGGTGGAGATATAGATTTGGGTGTCGTCAGCGTAGAAATTATATTGAAAGCCATGAGAGGCTATCAGCTGACCCAGGGAAGAGGTGTAGATTGAAAATAAGAGAGGTCCGAGAACAGAAACTTGGGGGACCCGACGGAGAAGGGAAGAGGAGAGGAGGAAGTAGAATTGTAAGTGACACTGAAGGTGCGTTGGGATAGGGAGGATGAGAGCCACTGAGGAGCACAGTAACGGAGACCAAGGGAGTAAAGTTTTTTGAGGAGGAGGGGGTGGTCAACCGTGTCAAAGGCAGTTGAAAGGTCCAGAATTAGGAGTACAGAATAGTGTCCGTTTGTTTTTGCAGTTAGTAGGTCATTTGTGAGCTTTAAAAGAGCAGCTTCTGTGGAGTGTTGAGGGCGAAATCCAGATTGAAGGGGATCAAGAAGGTTATTCTTAATGAGGTTGTCGCTCAGTTGGTTGTAAACCAGGCGTTCAAGGAGTTTAGAGGAAAAGGGGAGCAAGGAGATAGGACGTAGATTGTTAAGATTGGTAGGGTCCAAGGATGGCTTTTTAAGTATGGGGGTGACCAATGCATGTTTTAGAGCATTAGGGAAGATGCAAGACATGAGGGAGAGATTGGAGATGTGGGTTAGAGAGTGTAGGATAGAGTCAGAGGGCGACCGTAGTATTCGAGAGGGAATAGGATCCAGGGGACAGGTGGGTAGGTGGGCGTTAGAAAGGAGTTTAGCAACTTCGTCTGTAGTAGCAGGTTTGAATAAGGGGAGTGTCAATTGTACCTGTTGACATGGGGTCTTAACTGGGGTAGATAACTGTAGAGTGGAGATTTCATCATGAATTGCGCTAAATAGCCTGCAGTGTTTCCTCTTTAGGAACAAAATCTGCCAATAAGTGTCTGCAGGCTGAGGCTTAGGGGTGCCAGCTAGTTCATTAATTTCACTCCTTTGGTCCCTTGTATCTCACAGGGCTGCCTATCCCTTTTTGTTTTTCTTTTCTGTCTCCCTATATCGGGGAACCTCAAACTACGGCCCTCCAGCTGTTGCAGAACTACACGTCCCATAAGGCATTGCAAAACTCTGACATTCACAGACATGACTAGGCATGATGGGAATTGTAGTTCCTGAACAACTGGAGGGCCATAGCTTGAAGACCCCTGCCCTATGTTTCCCCTTTTTTACCTTGATCTTTTCCTTTTCTATGCCTTCTTTGGCTCCATTTTTGGATTATATTTGCCCTTTTGCTTGTTTTATCTATTTTTTATTTCAGGTACTTATATAGCGCCGTTAATGTACGCAGAGCTTTACATATACATTGTACAGTCACATCAGTCCCTACCCTCAAGGAGCTTATACTTTAAGGTCCCTAACTCACATTCATACATACACATACTAGGGACAATTTAGACAGGATCCAATTAACCTAACAGCATGTCTTTGGATCCTGTGCTGGACTGTTTTCTTTGTGCTGGAGGCGCTCTTGATGACATCATCGGGCTGCGCTGGTCTGTACATGCACACTGGCTGGCGGGGGTACTGACCACCATTTTTCTTTTGGGAAAAGCTGTCCTCTTGTTAATAATGAGGGTCAGAGTCACAGGATAGATCTGTAGATCTCTAGGGATAATTGGAGGGGCTCAAATGGCCCTGGAGGTTGGGTCAGGCAAAGCCTTCTTTTCCTGGCTCTGGATCTCTCTTTCCTCTGCTTCCTGGGACAGGTGAGCTTTCCTTCAATGCCCCCTACTGTTTGTTTCAGGTATGGCACAAAAATACCCCCTGTGTTTGTATATATGTGTGTATGCACATATTTGTATGTGTATGTATTGGCAATAATTTTATTTCTCTTTTGTTTAGAAGGGAAAAAAAAGGAACACTTTTTCATTTTTTTGTTACCAGTGTATATTTGTCTCTTTCATCTCTAAACCTTTCGCTCTCTGATGCTATTTTACTTTTCAGCTATCCTTGTTTTTTCAGCTGACCATCTTATTTGTCCTCAAACCATGAGTCAGTCACCATTTATACTAAAGACCCTCAAATTTAAAGGTAGGGGGCCATCATGTGGTAAGTTTCAGGAAAAGAGTGCCTGCCTTTGCGGATTTTTGAATTTTTTTTCAGCCCCACATGTGCATGCCCATGCTCTCTAAGTTCAAGAGCCACGGAAGGCGCATGTTCTTTGGAGGAACATAGCCCTAGAGGTCGCTCCCATTCAAGGAGAAAGTTCCAAGGATGACGTCTTATCGCTTCTTCCTAGAGCAACGCTACCATCCCAGCAAAAGTCCTGCAGCGCCTGTGGTGCAATACCTATGCCCAATAGGCTGGTGAGTAAAGACTGCCTGGAGGAGTTCACAGTTGACAGGTAACACTCAAATATCATTGTTATTGAGGAGGGTGATGTGAGATTTTATGCTGTACTTATTTCAATTATTTTGGCCAGGCAGACCCATCCTAGTTGCCTGTCACTAGAAGAGCATCCTAGAACCTCGGCAGGTGGCGTTAACCCACTTGGTTCTGTCCCCGCCCTCCGCAGAAGCCTGATTCACCGCCAGAGCGGCTCAGATGAAAATCACATGCGCTACACGCCGATGTCAAACATGGGAGTTGCGCGAGGTAGTGGGTGGGTGCCTACAGAGCATCGGCGCCACGCATCCTGCCCTGCGTGTGATGTCATGTTTGACATCGGCACGTAGCGCATGTGATTTTCACCTGAGCCGCTCTGGCGGGGAACCAGGCTTCTGCGGAGGGCGGGGACACCGCCTCCACTGGAGCCCCTCCCAGCCTATGCTACGCCAGCATGACGCTGGTACTGGCCGGCGTGCACGTGTGGGGCTCCTATAAACGGCCTCCCCTGACACAACTGTTGCTGCTACACTTTCCAGTCATTCCATTGCAGCTCAGCACATCACTTCAGGTACAAGCCTTGTCTCCACGTAAGTCTCTCACCAGGTCCACACACACACTCTCTCACGCCACCTTTTAGTTTCTTTGCATTTTGTATTGTATTTTTTTTTTCACCCTTTGCCCCATCTTTTCCTCTTTCTTACCACCTTACACTCCTACATTCTTTCTTCGTCATGTCAGCTCACCATCACATTGTTCACTCAACTCACATTTTATTCTTTTTCACATTTTTTACATCAGTTTTTATTCATTTTTTCATTATTTATTTATTTATTTATTTTATTCATTTTTTTGCTCACTCATTTACACATTCCCATGTACACCTTTTTCAGATCACCCCAGGTTACCATTTTGGGTTACCCTGGTTTTTCACCCACGCACCAGCTTTTGTGTCATGGACCATCAGGGAGGTTCCGCCATGGGCGCCTTGATGCACATGGCCATGATTACCTCAGCTCCCGGGGGAGACTACTTAGGGGACCCTGATTGCATGATCGCAGCACCCCACCGCATTGGACCTTTTGTGAGTATTTAGGATGGGCAAATCTGCCCTTCCTTTACAATACCTAATAAATAGACTAATATAATTTATCAATTTTATACTCTGCAGACATACCTGAGCATCCGCCCCTGAAGAGTGTCTCTACACGAAACGCGACGGACACACGTGATGCTGATTTATGTCTGTAATGGACATATCAACCCTGTTCTGCAGCAGATTATCAACTTTGACATTTTTATATATCTATTATGGTCCTATATTTTATATAAAAACTTTTTCTTTTTTATATTCACATTCTTGCTGCCAGTGCTGTTTTTTGTGTGATATGTACTTATATGAGCCTATTCCATGCAATGTAACCATGAATTGTTTTGAATTACTATACTCTTGTAAAATTTTCATCCATGCCACACCTGTATGTTTTGTGTGGGTGGATTCGACACGTATTAACATATTTATTGTATATGTGGCTTTGAACCATTGCCACATCTTATCGCATTCAATGTGTTTACTAATAAAAATTTGCATTTATTTAAACTTGCTTCCACAAAGTCATCCATCTCATTTAAAGTCCCACTTTCCCTTTTGTTTATCATATACTATAGGGATGGAGGCACACCGCATATGTGCCTCATTTAAAGTCCCACCTTTCCCCTCCATGTCAGTTTGACCATTTGCTCCAACAGAACAGTGTTCAGTTTGTGACATTATCTACTAGGCAGTATCTATCGCAAGATCTTCAAGCAGAAGAATGTCTGAGATTCAAGCTCCGGGAGCTTCAGAAAAAGATATTATTTTCTTTCCAGAAGGAGTAGATTTGTGTCCGATAGATCTTGTATCAAGGGTAGCGACAGCCCTCCATCTAACAGTCATCTGGGCATTGCCTAACTTCCCGGAGGGTCACACAAATTGGACGTGTACAGAACTTGAATTCCCTATCCACAATTGCCCTTGTATCAAATACTTACCGGAATTTTCCTGACGCCAAACCATGGCAGCATACGGACCCACCCTTGTACGTTTCTGTGTGTAGCTAATTACAAAGAATGGGGTGGGGCCACACTAGGCCGTTAATTTATTCTATTCACTGGTCCTGAGTGAGTGGAAGAGAGGCGGAGCCTATCACTAGTATGCTGCCATGGTTTGGCGTCAGGAAAGGAAAATTACGGTAAGTATTTGATACAATTTTCAGTTTTTTTACAGTCAGCTGTCAGTGGGCAACCCTGCTGACAGCTGATGACTCATCGGTTGTTAAGGAGGTGGCAGCCACTCACTCCTTAACCACTTAAGGACCGCCCACCTCATATATACTGCGGCAGGGCGGCCCTATTGCGCGAAACGACGTACCCGTACATCGTTGTGTGTACTAGACACTGCGGGCGCGCGGGCCCGCCGCACAGCAGGGGGGAGTCAATGCGCAGGTACGACAGCTGCGATGTCCGTCGGCCACCCGCGATTGCTTTCTTAGAGAGGCAGAACAGGGATCTGTTTATGTAAACAAAGCAGATCCCCGTTCTGACAGGGGAGTAGAGAGAGATCATCTGTTCCTAGTGATCAGGAACAGCGATCTCTCTAACTCCCAGTCAGTCCACTCCCCCCACAGTTAGAAAGCACCTCCCTAGGACACACTTAACCCCTTGATTGCCCTCTAGAGTTAACCCCCTTCCCTGCCAGTGTCACTTATACAGTGATCAGTGCATATTTTTAACTCTGATCACTGTAATAATGTCACTGGTCCCAAAAAAGTGTCAAAAGTGTCCAAACTGTCCGCCGCAATGTTGCAGTACCGCTAAAAATCGCTGATCACCGCCATTACTAGTAAGAAAATAAAAATAAAAAATGCCATAAAACTATCCCCTATTTTGTAGAAGCTATAACTTTTGAGCAAACCAATCAATATACGCTTATTGTGATTTACTTTTACCAAAAATATATAGACGAATACATATTGGCCTAAACTGATACATTTGTTTTTTTACATTCTTTTTTATTGGACAGTAAAAAAATATTGTTACATAGCGCAAAAATTGTTATATATTACTATTGTTATATAATATTGTTATATAGCGCAAAAAATAAAAATTGCAGAGGTGATCAAATACCACCAAAAGAAAGCTCTATTTGTGGGAAAAAAAAGGACATCAATTTTATTTGGGTACAGCGTCACACGACCGCGCAATTTAAAATAACGCAAAAATTACCTGGTCATTAAGGGGGTAAATCCTTCCAGGGTTGAAGTGGTTAACAACCAGGGCTGGACTGGGACAAAAATTTGGCCCTGGACTTTATCATGACCAGCCCACTTTAATTGAGAATGTCCCCAACAGCGCCCCCCTTCAAATCAGAGAGTCCCCATCAGAAGTCCTCTTCACATCAGAGAATCCCCATCAGAAGTCCCCTTCACATCAGAGAGTCCCCATCAGAAGTCCCCTTCACATCAGAGAGTCCTCATCAGAAGTCCCTTCACATCAGAGAGTCCTCCCTCTCCTCCCCCTCCCACATGTACTCACCGTTTTGAAGGCAGCTTCTCGTTCCTCTCTCCAGTCATGTGATAACAAGTGTCCGGTAGTCCCGATGGCCAGTCCATGCCTGTTAACAACTGGCTGTAAAAACGCATAAAACCCCCATGCAGATCACATTAAAAACGCGTGTTCAAAACCCCACTGCAAAACCAAATCAACCTTAACCACATAGATGTAAACCTAGCCTAAAAATTTCCTATCCAACTGATGCAACAGGAAGTTAGAAACCAAAACTCCCAAAGTAAGTGTGATTCCTTCTGGAATAGGTGTCCCCATTGGTTGATTTCCTTTCAACTTTTGATTTGGGGACACCTCTAAAATTTTGAATTTCCGTTCATTTTATTTCTCAAGTCTTTTTTTAATTAGAAAAGATAAGATATAATGGAAAGTGCATTTTATAAAGATATAAAAAATTACGTAGTGGTGTATCATTACAAAATTGTGAAATATATTTTTACATGCAGCTAATGAACACTCCACCAAGAACAAAGTGATGGCTTCAACCAGTCAACAGTCTGGCATGTGTTCTTTGGTAGTAATCAGCTCTGCAGGTACACCAAATGTTTGCTTATAAGCATTGGATGGGTGACCTTCCCAAAAAAAAGATTTGGATAGGCTGTAACTTTCTGACATCTATCTGTACTGTCACAGAAGTCACGGGCACTGCCATCATTGCTATTCTATTCTTTATAACCACTACCACTTTTAGCCCTGGTTCACATTGGAGCTATTTGGCATTCAATTTGACATGTCAAATCGCATACCAAATCAGCGGCAATTTCCGGCAATGGCACCGATTCCCAAAAGTAGTTTCTGTACTACTTCTGTGCAGGAACCCGCACAGATGTCTCTGAAATCACCCCTGAAGTTAGGACTGACATGCGGCAATGAAATTGTGCAAGTTCAGTTGAACTTGCACGATTTCATTCCCACTGTCAGTGTGAACCTGGGCTTACACAGTTTAGTTAGGGGCTTTCTAGACAATCTATCAATAAGAACTAGCAGCAATTAACAAAATACAAGATAGTATAAAACAATTATATCTTAGAAGTAGATCAGTTCATATTTATAGTTTGCCTATATCTTTTTAACTACTTCAATACTGGGCACTTTCATCCCCCTTCCTACCCAGGCCAATTTTCAGCTTTAAGTGCTGTTGCACCTTGAATGACAATTGCGTGGTCATGCAATGCTGCACCCAAACAAAACCTTAATCATTTTATTGAGACAGATAGAGCTTTCTTTTGGTGGTATTTAATCACCACTGGGTTTTTTTATTTTTTGCTAAACAAACGAAAGAAAGTGAAAGTTCTGAAAAAAAAATGTTTTTTTCTTTGTTTCTGTTATAACATTTTGTAAATGAGTAATTTTTCGCCTTCACTGATGTGCGCTGCCGAGGCGGGGCTGATGGGCACTGATGAGCTGGCACTGATAGGCATAAATGATTGGCACTGATTGGCGGCACTGATAGGCAGCACTTTTGGGCACTGATGGATACTGATAGGCAGAAATGATAGGCGACACTGATGAGGAGGCACTGATGGGCAATGGCAAGCATCACCGATGGACACTGAAGAGGAGCATTGATGGAGCTGCGCTGATAATCAGGACTCTGATTATCAGTGCAGATGTCCCCACTGAGGAAAGCCGCTTATAGGCGCTCCTCTCCTCACATGCTGTCAGCGTGAGGTGAGGAATGCCGATAACTGGCATTTCCTATTTCTACTGTGATCAACTGTGATTGGGCACAGCTGAACACACGGTAAAGAGCCTACATCATAGGCTCTTTACCGTGATCAATAAAGTGATGTGTTTAAGGGACACACGGCACCACCAATCGCCACGTTGCGCGCATGAGTGGCCCGTTCTAAAGGACGTCATATGACGTCCAGTCAAAACGGTATAGCCACCCCCTGGCTGTCAATCTGCTATAGGGCGGCCAAAAAGCTGTTAATTAAAAAGTAAAAAATAAAAAGCATATATAATATATATATATATATATATATATATATATATATATATATATATATATATATATATATAGTGACAGTAGGAGATGCTGTCAAGGTAAAATTGATAGTTTGGGGGACACAGGGTATGCACATTTGCTTGGTGCAAGGCTACAGAGCATAAATATGGACTGGAGAAAACTGCTTTCGCAGCTTTCTCCAGGTTTTGGTATTCGGTCATGGGGCTCTGTAGTTTGGAGATTCCATAGTGTCTTGGGTGGGACGGGATCTCCAACCCTGTGTCCAGACTTTGGAGATTACCAGCAGGGTGTGTGCTCAGGTGAGCACAGCACTTATAATGAGGATATGGGAAGACCTCAAGGTTCCCAGTTGGAGACTGCTCCACCCTCCCGAGGAGTCCAGGCAAGCAAGGGAGAAGTGTGCATGTCTGCACAGGTCTGTCTGTCTGTCTGTCTGTCTGTCAGAGCAGACAGAGGGTCCAAGCCTGTGGGCTGGAAAAGGAAGCTGGAAAAGAGTGCTGAGGTACTGGGTTTACATGAACTCTGATATAGAGCCGAGAGGGCTGAAGCATAAGTTTGAGCAGCAGTGCTGCTAAAGAGAGCCAGGTGGCTTGGTATTTTTGATTGAACTTACATTGTTGCTGTGGAAAGCTGAAACCCCTGTGTGGGCAACTCTTCTGTTATCGGACATTTTCTTTCTTTAATAAAAGTGGGCCTACAAGCCCTTAAAACTGCATATCTGGCGTGGACTCAGCTCACTGGTAAGCTCTACCTTTAAGCTAAACCAACCCCCGATGTTACAAGTGGTTGTTGGATGCGGGCAAAAGACGGTGGAATCCGGGTCCTTGCTCCACAGTGAGTTCAAGTCAGGAACTAGTGGCTGTGTGTGGAAGTGCATCCAGGCAAAAGGCATTGCGTGTTGCAGGTGG
Organism: Lithobates clamitans; assembly: GCA_037952925.1. Classification (NCBI taxonomy): domain Eukaryota; kingdom Metazoa; phylum Chordata; class Amphibia; order Anura; family Ranidae; genus Lithobates; species Lithobates clamitans. Next base: position 6,091,178 of record JBBGZY010001206.1, read on the forward strand.
TGTACCTGTGAATGAAAAGTCAAACTTATTTTTTTCTGCTATGAACTGTGTTTGTGTGCATGAGACAGCACAATCTGTGTGTGCACTGTGCAGGTGAGGAAAGCTTGCATGAAGTGAAAAGCAACTTGCTTTAAAGTAACAGTGCTTTATTTTTTGCTGGAAAGCGCAAAAGTGTGGTGGAGTGACTGCAAAGATGAAGCAAGAGTTTGAGCCTGCCGGAAAATATTGCAGACTGTTTTTTGCTACACTTAAAGGGGAAGAGCATGCTGTTGCCCCTGGCAATGCTGGTGCAAGCAGGCCAGCTATTAATGTGCGAAGTCCCAAGCTTACAAGAGGATGCAATTGGGGAAGCCCTGTCAAGGCTCTGAAGCAAGAGCACTGTTTTCGGTGCAGAGAGTGGGGGCATGTTATCTCCAAGTGCCCTTTGTCTCAGTCTCCAATACAAGGTGACACGGCCAGACAGAGGTCTGCAACAATGTTTAGGAAGCCTGATTTAAGTCCCAGGAGTGTCCAAAAGGCTTATCAGAAGTTCGAGAAGTATGTGGTTGCCCGTAGCAACAGCAGTGATGTCAAGTCTGTGGACTACGCGAGAAACGTATTGCCGACAGAGGATCGTGGCAAGTTTAAAGCAACAATGCTTCAAGGAGGGCAAAGTTGCTGCGTTTGGGAGAGTCAGAAAAGTACAGCTGGAAGAGTGCCATCTCCCTTAGCAACAAGAGATCGGGTGTTAACCGGAAGGAGATACAGTGGAGATGTGGAGCGGCATCCCACTAAAGATTGGTAAAAATGTACCATGCCTGGAATGTGGTCAACTGGGGCATGGAATTTTTTCTTGTCCCAGGTTATGGAACATGCCTGGAGATGTGGTTACTGGGCAGAAGTCTTTGTCTGCAAGCCCAGATTTTTGTGCAAACCTATTTTCAGTCACCTCTGGCAACAGTGAGGAAGTGCCTGTTGTGCCTGCAGGGGGTGCTAAGGAGTCAGAAGTGGCTGCTGCAGTTTCATCCCATGGCCACCAGGGAGAGTTGGTCAGTAAAAGTGCGATTAAAGGATAGACAACGTACTCAAATGAAGCCAGAGTTACCTGCTACAGATTATGGTAAGACTGTTGCAGTTTGTGGGACTGATCCCAGTGAAGTAGGAGTATATCCGGCTGGGAGATCAGCAGAAGTTGTAAAAAATGGACTTGCTGCAGTGTGCTACCCTGAGTAGTGGGGAGACACAGGTTGAAGCTCAACCTGCAGCAAGGTTAAGAACTCAAAAAGACTGGACTCTGTATGTGCCTGGTGTAATCCACCAGAGTGCTGGAAGTGGTAACCTAGAGGTGACCAATACAGTTTGTGTGTCAGGTTCCCTAGTGACAGGTGCTACAGAGATGCCCAGGGAAACCTCCCAGGAGCCCGCAGTGGTGAGGCACATGGTTTTCCAGGACAACTGTGGAGCCGCCCTAGTGGGCAAAAGAATGCCTTTGGAGAGGAAGGGTGGTGTGCTGAGTGTTACACGGGGTGCTGTGTGTTCTGACCAAAAACGGCCTGTTAAAGCTTATAACACTGCTATGTCTATGAATGCTGATGGTAAAGGTATGGCTGATGATACATGTACTTATTGTGATGTGTTCAAAAGTAATGAGGAAAGAGGAATGTCTCCCTTGGCAACCAGACGCAGAGCCACAGGGTTGTCCATGGAAGTCTCAGGGGCTCTCCATGCGTTTGAGCCAGAGATTTTCCAGGACAGCACTGAATTTGCTCGGGTGGAACAGACTGGGTCTACGCCATGCAGTAAGAGTTTGTGTGAGCAGTCCGTTTACCATCTGTGTAACCCAGTTGGTAAGGGGTTAAGTCAGCTGGCCAAAGCTGAAGGTACACAGCTGAGTGTGTTAGCGCCCCAGGAGCAAGGTGGTGATGGTGTATTGCAGCCTGCCTTGTTTGATGAAGCATTAGCCAAGAGTAAAAGCATGTTGTCAAAATGTGATTTATATAGAAATGACAAAGGTACTGTTTGTGCTGCAGAATCCCAGGTGCCTCCTAGAGCAGATGATGAGGTACTGCTGAGCCCTCATAATGGAAGCACAATGGATTGGGACAGTTGGGCCAAACAATTACTAGCCATGTTAGACAAGGCTATATTGAGTGACAGGGGTGTGAGTACAACAACTGCTATGCCAGACAGGGAGATTGCAGAGCGACCGATGGTTGAGGGTGCGTTGGTCCCTGCAAGGGTTGTTTCCCTCCAGTCGGAAGGACCAGATCAGGGCGCATGCATGGCAGATGTGGTGTTCACAGCCCAGCAGCTGAATGTCAAGTGTCAAGGTGACAATGTAATGAATGTTGACTTGCAGAGGCTTATTGGTGAGTTAGAGGGCATGAGTGGGAGATATGCGTCTGACAGTGGTTCAGAGGAGTGTCAGGCTGTGATGGGTACTTTCAGTGAGGTGGAGGCTCCCTTAAATGTTGTGGCCCCTCAAGCTGCAGTGAATGAGCCCCTCCATGTTTCTAATAAGGGAAAGGTCCCCAAAAATGTTTTGCAGATTGATGTGGAGTGTGTAGAAATTACAGATATGCTAGTGGAACTGATGAAAGCACATTCCTGGTATACCTGGGTGTCTCCACTACAGTCAGATGTGGTAGTGCTGCATGGTACCAAAGGGTGGAGCCAGGTAATGCAAGCTGTGCTGGGTAACGTTAATCACCAGTGGAACTGGGTGGTACGGTGCTTATTAATAATCTGGCAGGTGATCTCACAGTTCCCTGTGAGGGTGCTTCCGGATACGATTCAGTACGGAAGGCGCTCTGGGGGGCTGCTGGAGACATCGGAGGTCTCTCCGCCTTTTGTGGTGATGGACATCTCTGCTAGTGCGGTCCAAGGTGCGGCTGAGCAGGGTTTAGTAACTGGCGCGGATACTGCCTCACCCGCTAGACCTCCTAAGAAGGAAGGGCCAGATATGGACACGGCAAAAGCAGAGATTCTGTCTGTCACCTGCAGAGAGGTACAAGTTGGGGTACCCGGAGACGCTCTCAAATATAGTATGGAGAGGAACAAAAATTGTGACATGGAAAAGTGTGAGCTGGCAAAGATTGGTATTGCTAGAAATGGGTCATGCGTTGTTCAATGTCAGTTGTTTGGACAACTGCCCACAGAGATTTGGACAAGGTGAAGTGAAGCCTTGTGAAGGTCTCATAGGGGATAGCTGCTCACCTGTGTGTTGTCCCTCCTTGAGCCTGGCCCTAACAAACCCCGAGCAAGAAAGAACTGACGGTATTGGTAATTGGAGAAATGGTAACTTATTGCTGAATGTTAATGTAAATAGTGGCTTGGATATGAAAATAATTTTTCCTTGGAAAATGAGCATGATAAACAGATATTGAGCTCTGGGGAGTTGGTAGTCAAAGGTAACGGCAAAAGAGTTGGTAAACCCAAGAGACCTATTGTGATGGGGAAAACTGGTGCCAGTGAGGGAAAAGGTGGTTATTCATCAGGCGTAGTGTCTGGAGCAGGTTCTCTACAGAATCGGGAAACTGAGTTGGAAGGAAGTAGCAGGAAAGGCAGGGGGCCAACAGAAAAGAAATGTAAGCCCAGGGACCCAAAAAGGAGAAGGCTGAGGATGGGAAAATATAGGACCCTGTTAAGATCCAGGGTGGAACGTACCTGGAAGCGCACCCAAAAAAAAGATTGGGCCTACGTGGCTGACAGCCAGCACAGAGGTGTCCCAACTATGACGGGTGCTGGTGTTCCTCCCTCCGGATCGAAACAAAGGGGGGGATATGTGACAGTAGGAGATGCTGTCAAGGTAAAATTGATAGTTTGGGGGACACAGGGTATGCACATTTGCTTGGTGCAAGGCTACAGAGCATAAATGTGGACTGGAGAAAACTGCTTTCTCAGCTTTCTCCAGGTTTTGGTATTCGGTCATGGGGCTCTGTAGTTTGGAGATTCCACAGTGTCTTGGGTGGGACGGGATCTCCAACCCTGTGTCCAGACTTTGGAGATTACCAGCAGGGTGTGTGCTCAGGTGAGCATAGCACTTATAATGAGGATATGGGAAGACCTCAAGGCTCCCAGTTGGAGACTGCTCCACCCTCCCGAGGAGTCCAAGCAAGCAAGGGAGAAGTGTACATGTCTGCACAGGTCTGTCTGTCAGAGCAGGCAGAGGGTCCAAGCCTGTGGGCTGGAAAAGGAAGCTGGAAAAGAGTGCTGAGGTACTGGGTTTACAGGAACTCTGTTATAGAGCCGAGAGGGCTGAAGCATAAGTTTGAGCAGCAGTGCTGCTAAAGAGAGCCAGGTGGCTTGGTATTTTTGATTGGACTTACATTGTTGCTGTGGAAAGCTGAAACCCCTGTGTGGGCAACTCTTCTGTTATCGGACATTTTCTTTCTTTAATAAAAGTGGGCCTACAAGCCCTTAAAACTGCATATCTGGCGTGGACTCAGCTCACTGGTAAGCTCTACCTTTAAGCTAAACCAACCCCTGATGTTACTATATATATATATATATATATATATATATATATATATATATATATATTATAGTTTTGTTTCCCCCATGATTCTTATTAAAATGATAATTATGCCGCGTACACATAATCGGAATTTCCGACAACCAACCGTGGATTTATTTCCTACGGATGTTGGCTGAAATTTGTCTTGCATACACACGGTTGCACAAATGTTTTCGGAAATTCCGATCAGCAAGAACACGTTGACATACGACGGGACTAGAATAAGGAAGTTCAATAGCCAGTGGGCCACCCTTTGGGCTCCTTCTGCTAATCTCGTGTTAGTAGAAGTTTGGTGAGAAACGATTTGCGCTTTTCAGCCTCGTGCTTTTCAGTTCATTATTGCTCTTCAGTTTGTGCTTTTGGGTTCGTATCTGTTTTTCAGTGCGTGTAGTCAGTTCGTATCTGTCTTTTCAGTGCATTCTTGTCTGCTCGTTTCTGATTTTCAGCTCGCTCTTCTCAGGCCTTTCTGATTTTCAGTGCGTTCTGTTAGTTCGTTCTGACCAGCCGACCGCTTTGAAGCCATGTTGCTGTTACGTACTCGTTATAGAGTTCGTGCTATGCAGGGGTTTGGTGTTGGGGTTCTTACTTTGACCCAAGCCCAGTCCATAAACAGGGGGAGGAGGAGTTCATGGACCAAGAATTGGTTACTCCAGTGTGACCAATTCTATCACATGCCTTTGTTGCGGGAGATCCAGGAGAATAATCCTGATGATTTCAGGAATCATCTCCAGATGACGGACCCCGTTTTTCACCGTCTGTTGGCTTAGCTGTCCCCTATATTACCAAGCGGGTCAACCGGAATGCGGCAAGCCATCACTCCGGAACAAAGGCTAGTCGCCAACTTGCGGTACTTGGCGACAGGGAGAAGTCTGCAGGACATCAAGTTCTTGAAAGGCATCTCCCCCCAGGCTCTGGGGACCATTATTCCAGAGACCTGTTCTGCCATCATTCAGATCCTGCAGAAGGACTATATTAAGGTAAGTTTTATCTTTAACATCACATTCTATGTATTTAATGTTTGTTAATCTATTGGATTTATTTAATCTTTACCTAATTACCATGTTTGTAATATGCTGTGAATGTCCTCTTTGTCCTCATGCATGCTGGAAGCTTTTAATGCTCCTTTTTTGTGCTTCATGCATATTTGCCTTCACTAACCTCCCCAGTATGCTATCCTGGGCCAATACACACCTAGCCTAGTCACAATGTATTTTGTCAGCTCCATTGTAGTGCTTTACCCTAAACACTCCCTAAAATGTGTACAAATGTTATTTTTGTCCTTAAATTCATGCATAGTGCAAGAGGCTTTTTTTGGGGGCCCAAACTCATTTGGAACCCTCCCCCCCAACCGCTAAGTCAACTGATACAAACCCTCTATCTGCTGACTTTGCCAAACCCATACACACTATAACTACCTCTTTTGTGGTCAGATTTTTGGATGAATTCACCAAAGCATGTAGTGCAAGGGCCTGCCTGAATATGGGTACTGTTTAAAATTTTGTTTTCCTATTATCTAGATATGTAATTGCAGAATGTAAAATTGTGCTTCAATTTGGACAGTGCGTATTCATATTTTCGTATTATGACACTTCTTACCTGTCCAGTGGGCTGCCAATAGTATAAGTAAGGAAGTGCTGGCCAAAGTAACACACATTATGCATGCATCCAGCTCTCAATGAAGTGGAGACGGTTACCTGTCCAAAACATCCCCCCCCCCAACATAAAATTTTTTAACTGGGCCATCAGACGGGAGGAGGAATCTGATAAATGTACCTTATACTTTTGTCTTTAAATACTCCTTAAAATAAACGTTATACTTATGTTGGCCAAGAATGTTTGTGTCTAATCTGCTTGCAATGTTTATGTGCAAAAGTACAAATTTTTCTTTTTCTTGTTCGACTCCACAGTTTCCTTCAACCCCACAGGAATGACAGACTGTGGCATGCCACTTTGCCCAGTGGTGGGACTGCGGAGGGGCAATCAATCAGAAACCCGTCCACATCATCCCACCCCCCCAACTTGGGGTCATACTATTACAATTACAAGGGGTCATACAAGTTTTGGTATGAGGAAGAATGGCCAGATGTCGAATGGTGGAGTCATTGCCCAGACCAAGTTCTACAGACGGCTCCACAGTGGTGGCTTGGGATTGCCACCTGCGGAAGACAATGTGGTTGTTCTACCGTTTGTCTTTGTTGCTGATGAAGCGTTTGGGCTTGGTGAACACCTGATGCGACCATTCCCCATGAGGACCCTCACCCTGGATCAGATGGTTTTTAACTACCGGCTTGCCAGAGCCAGAAGAGTTGTGAAGAATGCTTTTGGCATAATGGCCAGCCGGTTCCGCCTATTCCTGACGCCAATTCACAAGGCGGAATATAAACTAAACCATATAGTACTTGCATGCTGCATTATGCACAACTTTCTAAGGAGAAATGCTTTGAACTATGTGGCCTCAATTTGGTCAACACTATAAATACTCAGCTGTCTACTTATCTGTTCTCACTACTACTACATCTAACTAAATTTATAGAGCACTGTAAACCTGACTATACTATCCCATGCTACTTGTTATACCTGTATCAAATGCATTATTCATCTTATAGACCTTAATATGCGCTTTATGTATACAAATGTTCTGTCATTTATATGTATATTATCTGTATTCAAATAAAAACCTTTGTTCAACGAAAAAAAACTATGTGGCCTCAGTTGGGCCTGAGGCCGGATTTCCAGATCAGTCAACCCTGACGGCACTTGAAGCTGGCCGTCCTGGCTTGCCCCCCCCAAAGCGCCTGCAAAGTCCGTCAAAAATATCTGGAATACTTTGCAGGTAGGGGGGCCATTGATTTGCCAGAAAATGTTTGAGAAACATTTTTAAAATACATTTTTATTTTAAACTGAAATAATATTTCATTTGATTTACTGCTTGTGTTTATTTTAGCTGTCACCTAGGTTCTCCAATGGGCTTTTCTTTTTGGCCATTTTCTTAAATAGTGGAAATGAAATTTATTTGATACATGAGGTGACAATCTCTTCTTCAGCTAACTATTCTGTTGTGGGTCTGCTACACACATATTGTTTTTGTTGTTAATGTATGTAATGCATTAATGTTAAAAATAATCATCCTTTTCAGCACCATGAATTAATTGTTTTAAGTGCCTAAAATGGCCTGATTGGGGCCAATTTTAGAGCACTGTGTGTGTTATTTACTGAAAGCAAATCCACTTTACACTACAAGTACACTTGAAAGTGCACTGAAAGTGCACTTGTAGTGCAAAGTGGATTTCCCTTTAGTAAATAACCCCCATTGTCACTGTAAACACCAACTTACTCCAAAAACTGGTATTGAGCATTGAAAGAAGAAGCCAAACATTGTTGAGTATAAAACATTTTACTCAAAGCACATTCACATGTGCATTAGAAAAGGGTTTTTGAACAAACCAACATCTTTGTTTTTAAGTTTTACATTAGAAATATATTTTTTTTGGTTAAACAGGCATGGTTCAAACCATAACATACACAACTCATGAACTTACACAGTTCAACTTTGAAAAAGTGAAGGCAATATCAGACATTGGTATGTCAAAACTGTTGATATTCCCTTCATCAGATGGGGTGATGTCACCCCCTGTAAAAGCCAAATTTTGAAGATGCACACAAATTGGGAGTCAAAATGTGGATTTCCCTCTTGATCCCATGCCTAATGTCAACATGTGCTAGCTCCCATCATGGGGGATCAATGGACATGTTTCAGGGGTGCAACCCCTTTCTCTCATCTACTTTAGTTTCGAGGAAGGGGTTGCACCCCCAAAACGCGTACCTTGATATCCCATGATGGCAGATAGCATATTTACACACTGTGTGCATCTTCAAAATTTGGCTTTTAAAATTCTTTAAAACTTGAATTAAAATAAAAAAAGTCCTCAACAAAACAGTACAATTGTTGTGTGTTTTAAATTCTGCCTAAAACATGAATGATGTTCTTCATTTTTTAAGGAAGTATATGGACTATTGCGGTACCCAATGGAGACATAAACCATAGATAACATTCCAATTTATTGAATTACAAATAGTAAAAATTATATCTAAACAAAAGCAAACATTAAAATGACAGTAAGTAAAACCCACATGTATGAAAGAAGGCACATTGATGTAATAAGGGACGTTTAACCTCAACAGTTTCGCGGCCAATGCCGCTTCCTCAAGAGGCGTCCAAATCTAGCATCTAGAAGAGTAAACAATCACAGTTACATTCATAAAATACATTGATGCATTATAATGAAACATAATATTGGAGTGATTACAAATTATATAAATACACTCACCAACAACTGCCCCATCAGGCAAAAACGGCATTTATGAGACACCCAGATCGGGCGTTCCCCCTGGGGGTGAGCACAGGGGGCTAACCAGATGGGCTGATATAAAAAAATATATACAATAAATGTTGGTTTGGGATGTAAACTATATTGAGATGTACACCACCAAAGTGTATGGGATTAGGAAAGAAAGGGGGGGAGGAAAAGGGGAAAGGGAAGAAAAAGGAGGGGGGGGAGGAAGGGGAAGGAGAGAGGAGGGGGGAAGAGGATGGGAGAAGGAGGAAGGACGGGGGAAGGGAAAGAGGGAAAAAGAGAAGAAAAGGGGGGAAGGGAAGGAATGAGGAAAAGAGGGGAAGGGAAAAAGAGGGGGGGGGAAGAAGGGGAAGGAGAGGGGGGAGGGGGAGAGGGAGAAGAGGGGAGGGAAGGAGGGGGGGAAACAAGGGGAAGAGACGACTGGGGATGGTCAGGAAAGGAAGAAAAGTGGAAGGAAGAAGAGAATCAGGGAGATAAGGATGAATAGAAATACCATCAACAACTGCAAGACACCCAGGGGGTGGTGTGGACATAAATTCATACAGTACAAATACCCACCAAACCAAGAAAGGAGAACTAATTGTTATTAATGACACCCGGGGATGAACGGTAATACTCAGCAACAGCCTGGGGAGGTCTGAAAAATAAAGGGACAAAAAGAAGGGACCATAAGATGTTTAATAATCCCCCCCCCTCTTTTTCCCTTCCCTTCTTTTCCTCTCCCCTCATTCCTTCCCTTCCCCTCCCCCTCTTTTCCTTTCCTTCTCTTTTTCCCTCTTTCCCTTCCCCCGTCCTTCCTCCTTCTCCCATCCTCTTCCCCCCTCCCACTCCTCACTCCTTCCCCCTTCCTCCTTCCCCCTTTTCCTCCCCCCCCCTCCTCTTTCTCTCCCCCCCCCCTTTTTCTTCCCTTTCCCCTTTTCCTCCCCCCCTTCCCCCCCCCTTTCTTTCCTAATCCTATACACTTTGGTGGTGTACATCTCAATATAGTTTATATCCCAAACCAACACTTATTGTATATATATTTTTATATCAGCCTGTCTTGTTAGCCCCTATGCTCACCCCCCAGGGGGAACGCCCGATCTGGGCATCTCATAAATGCCGTTTTTGCCTGATGGGGCAGTTGTTGGTGAGTGTATTTATATAATTTGTAATCACTCCAATATTATGTTTCATTATAATGCATCAATGTATTTTATGAATGTAACCGTGATTGTTTACTCTTCTAGATGCTAGATTTGGACGCCTCCTGAGGAAGCGGGATTGGCCTCGAAACTGTTGAGGTTTAACGTCCTTTAGTACATCAATGTGCCTTCATTCATACATGTGGGCTTTACTTACTGTCATTTTAATGTTTGCTTTTGTTGCAACAATTCCTAAGCTGTCTTGTTGTAAATTGTATATATAATTTTTACTATTTGTAATTCAATAAATTGGAATTTTATCTATGGTTTATGTCTCCATTGGGTACCGCAATAGTCCATATACTTCCTTATGGGGTGGTAGGGTTTGTTTGGAGTAGCCCTCGTTCTATTCCCCCCATTCCCGTCTAGCTTTAATACTTCAGGATGATGGTACTCGTAAATTCAATAATCTCTAGTTAAACCCCTGTGGCAATACCCCTTTGTTCTTCATTTTTTGTTGAACATCATTGATGTTTTCCTTTATCTTTTCTAAATCACGATTGCTCACCATGATCTCCCCGATGAGGACGTGTGCACTTGCACTTGAAATGAGTTTCTTCTTCCACAACATCCACATCACCTAAAATAAAAAAATACAGCATGTATTATAAATATGCAGGCATACATCTATTACCTGAAGCAGTGGTCTCAGACACTCACCTGTTGTGGTCACTATTTCAAACACGTCATGAACCTCTCCTCCCTCCACATCCTCAGGTTGTGGTGTGGTGACTTCCCCTTAAGGAGGTTGGGGGTCTCTGGTGTCCTCTGATGTCCCGAGTCTTTTCTCCCCTGTGTGAATAAAAAAAAGGTATACTTAGCACACAGATATTTGAGGCAAGAAATAGGAATATGAAACATTGCTTGAAGTGTCGTACAATTGTCTGTTTTGGTAGAGTTCCAAGCTGAAGACATGCTTTTTTCCCTTTCTTCAAGCTGGAATACTTACCTTTTTTGGTAAAGTTTCCCACATGGAGACTGCCCTAGTATCCACTGGAGCACCTGCGTAGGACACCCTAAAAACGGTGTTCTTGTGTCCCACACTAGTGCTCCTGCGTCCAGATATGTAAGCAGCTGCTGAGTGTCTTCGCCTTACACTGAATCAAGTTTGCATTTCATTCTAGTTACAAACCCATCTAGACAACAAACTTCTTTTAATACAAATAGGCCTGAACAAATGTAGTTAACCTGCCCCTGCAGAAAACATCGTATTAGTGAGTGAACGAACGATGTTTACTACGAACGATTACTGTGCCCATGAACTTGAAACTTTTTAAACACCATTTTAAACTGTACAACAGTAAAGAAAAGCACATGGAGCAGCATGAAAGTAATAATAAAAATAGGAACAAACAACAAAATACTTACTTTTTTGCAGCACTCTCTTTATTCTTCTGTAGTGATCCTGCTCCCTCAATTTGAGGTCTGACCATCATTTCCTCAGTTGATCCTTGGATCGCCGTACCCCAAAATTCTTCTGCAGACTTTTCACAACTTTAGTCATGATGTTGGCCTTTCTCACATTTGGGTTGCTGTATGGTCCATATTTCCCGTCATAGTTGGCCCTCTTCAAGATGTCCACCATCTCCACCATCTCACCAAAGGACATATTTGAGGCCTTAAATCTCCTGGATCATGGCGTTTGTGGCTCCGGGCTTTTGTTGTTGCTGCTCTCCTCTGCATGCACCTGCTCTGTCTCCGCCATCTGCTCTCTCACTACGCTGAAAGAGAAGGGCGGGGAATATATTAGAAAGAAGGTCAGGGGCGGGCAGAGTTTCACGCATGCGCAGTGTATATAAAGCGTAACATGCGTGCGTTGTACGTACGATCTGTAAGCGCCGATTGTGCTAACGAAGGTACAGTTTTAACTTGGGGCATCAGTGGCCAATTCTGCTTATAGATTGAGGCCTATATTGGGACAAGATTAGGAGAGTTTAGGCTGACATTAGGGTTTGTCTTGTGTTGTGTCTTGCAGAGAAAATGGATAGATTCAACGATCATGACTTCCTCCCTAGCTTCATTGATAAATACAGGGAGCTGCCCTATCTGTGGCAGGTGAAACACCCATTTTATAATAATAAAATAAAGAGGAAGGCAGTGCTGGATCAATTGCTGAAGCCGGTGATTCCCACGGCAACCATCTCCTATTTGAAGTGCAAAATTGGTGGCCTGAGGAGCACATATAATAGGGAACGCAAGAAGGTCCAGGATTCCATGAGATCAGGAGCAGCAGCAGATGACATTTATGTCCCCAGGCTGTGGTACTACGACAGACTGCAGTTTTTGTCAGACCAGACTGAAATCAGGCTATCACTCTCAACCCTTCCTTCCACTCTTCCTTCCACTCTTCCTTCCACCTCAGATGAGGCTTCAGAAGTCCAGCCTGGGCCTTCCACCCAGGAAGATGTGAAGGAGCCCAGCTTGAGACAGGTATAGCATTGTTCAACATATTTTTTGACAAAAATTAATGATGTTAACTAGATGTTATTATTGATCACTAATTTCAGAATTAACAAAGTGGTTTACACATCAATAGACAGTAATAGCCAAAAATTATTGGGACAAGAATGACAAACGCTGGGGTGAGAAGTATAGTCTTTTCTATTTGTTAACATTCAATTTGCAACACTAAAACTATGTCCCATTTTCATACACAGGAAAGTCTCAGCCAGGAGGAGGGCGTGGAAAGTCTCAGCAAGGAGGAGGGCGTGGAAAGTCTCAGTCAGGAGGTGGCCTTGGAAAGTCGCAGCCAGGAGGTGGCCATGCCCAGTAGCCTGACCGAGTCGCAGGTTCCTTCCTTCCGCCTTCCAACAAAAAGACCCAGGAAGGGGAGTAACATGGAGTCAGCACTTTCTTTGATTCGGCAGGCTACTACGGCCCTCAGAACCACCCCCAATCTTCAAGAGGCCTATGCCTGCATGGCAGTCAGCAAATTGCAGGAAATGGAGGTGGGCCAATGCCTCATTTGTGAAGAAATCATGTATCGGGCCCTAAATAAGGGGGTGATGGGCGAACTTACAAAAAAAAGCCACGTATGTGAGTTGGACCATACTCCTCCTCCACCTCCTGCCACAACTCCAACACCACAGCCACAGCCTGGAAGGAAGAGTGGAAGGAAGACAAGAGAGTGATGGCCTGGGTTCGGTCTGGTCTGGCAAAAGACGTAGGCTGTTGTAAGACCACAGCCTCAGTACATACATGTCATCTGCTGCTGCTCCCGATCTCTCCGAGTCCTGGACCGTATTGAGCTCCCTATTAAATGGACTCCTCAGGCTCCCAATTTTGCCTGTCAAATAATTGATGTCCATCCTGGGGTACAAAGGCTACGCCAATTTCAACAGTTTATCCAGTCTTGCCTTTCTCCTTATTTTGTTATGACCCCTAATAAATGTCTAGTTTTTTTTCACAAATACTTGGCTATGGGTTTTAGTTCAAAAAGGACAGTTTGTTTGTGAGTAGGCAGGTACATTTCAACAAGACAATGTCAAATTAACAAGGGACACCAACACCAACCAATCTCCTTGAGGTTAAAAAAACATAAGATAATAATGGTGTTGTGGTAACTTGACACACAAAACGAAAAAAAATATTATGGCGATCACTATAAAAAAACATTAAAAAAATAAATAAACCAGGAGATCTTGATTTAAAAAAAAAAAGAGATCACTATAAAAAAATAGAAACATTATTCTGGAGATCTGGTGAAAAAAAATAAAGATTATTCAGGAGATCAAGAGAAATAATAAAGAAATCAGTTTGTCAGAACTCTGTGTGAATATCAACAGCAAAACAACTTAATTATTCTAGCATTCTAAAGAAGAAGAGAATGCGCTGCTTTAAAAATGTGCAGCGTGACGAATGTGCTATCTCCATTACAAACGCTAGTTTTACCAGACCGAGCGCTTCCGTCTCGTACTTGATTCAGAGCATGCGTGGAATTTGTTGGGTCGGAATTGTCTCCACACGCTCGGAATTTATGAAAACGGATTTTGTTCTCCGAAAAATTTGAGATCCAGCTCTCAAATATCTGTTGTCAGAAATTCTGACTGGAAATGTCCGATGGAGCCTACACACGGTCAGAACTTCATGTGTACGTGGCATTACACTCCATAGAACCCTATTAAAGGGAAATAAGCCACCCTAAAACCAGGAAGGGGCACAAGCAATGGGGGGACTTGTTAAAGTAGGAGGAAAGAAAAACTTTTGATTATCAAGGAGCAACAAGTATGGTAAGGCTTCCGATTAGCTAGGGTATTTATATAAAAAAAAAAGTAAGGCAATTGTGGACATGAAAAATAGTACAATGAGCATGGAAACTTAATGGGGCTGATTGAATGGACTAAGAGACTGTGCACTTTGCAAAGTGCAGTTGCTTGCAGAGTGCAACTGCTCTTTGCAAAGGACACAGCCTATTTGCCTTTAGTAAATCTAGCCTCTAACCCAATAGCAGCAAGTAGATGAAGCCGAATTTAATCGTCGATCCTACAAGGACAAGCAGAGGATACCCCACAAGGACAAAATGGCTTGGGTAGATCAAAGTGCCTATCAATGACCCAGTTGGGCAGTAGGGACACCCCTAAAGGCTAAAGTTGATGTGACACTTGATCATGGCCAAAAGTCTGAGATGCAACATCGCAGTAATGCGAAGAAAGGGGTAGGGTGGATTGCAGTCTTGTTCATTGTGGGGACTAAGCCTCTAAACCCAATAGCAGCAAGTAAGTGAAGCCGAATTTATTTGATGATCCTACAAGGCCAAGCAGAGGGTACCCCACAGGGACCAAATAGCTTGGGTAGATAAAAGTGCCTATCAACGACCCAGCTGGGTAGCAGGGTCACCCCTAAGGGCTAAAGTCGATGTGACACTTGATCATGGCCAAAAGGCAGGGAATTGAGCATCCAGCAATGCAAAGAGGGGGGTAGGGGTAAATCGCAGTCTCGTTCTTTGTGGGGACTAAGCCTCTAACCCAATAGCAGCAAGTAGGTGAGGCCGAAGAACACCGCTAAGGGCTAAAATTGATGTGACACTTGTTTATGGCCAAAAGGTCTGTCACGGTTATGCAATAGAGTTTTGTCTGTCAGCTTACCTGTCTCCATGTGTTCATCTCTAGAGACCAG
Source organism: Lithobates clamitans (assembly GCA_037952925.1). Lineage (NCBI taxonomy): Eukaryota > Metazoa > Chordata > Amphibia > Anura > Ranidae > Lithobates > Lithobates clamitans. The sequence goes on from JBBGZY010001206.1 coordinate 6,106,324, forward strand.
CTGACTCTCACCTGACTGCTTTTATATCTCGTCTCTAGCATGGCTCCACCCCAGCTCCTATCAGAGAACTCTATATTAACCTCTGCACTGCAGGCCAGCCCTGCTGATCAACCTTTGTGTGTTCTGGCTTCCTGTTTCCTGCCTGCCGTGTGCTCTACGTTTGTTTCTGTTACCCACCTTGGCGTGTTCTCAACTATTCCTGTCTGCTCATGACCCTGACCTTTGGTGTGTCCCTGACTATCCCTGTTTGCCTGTGACCCTGAACCTTGGCGTGTACTCTGTTGTCCTTGTCTGCTTGTGGCCCTGACCTTGGCTTATTCCCTTACTATCCCTATCCTCCTGTTGCCTACTGTGGGTGTGAGCTGGGGGACCCTGGGGGTCGCGACCTGGAGCCAGTTGCAGCCCAGTCCATCCTCACCACTAGAGGCTCTGGTGGACACCTGCTGGCTCTTAGACTCCGTGCCCCAGGGAATCTTACGCTCTAACCCCGGTGGGCTCCGTGTTGGTGTTCCAGCCGCCATGCCTTCCTTACCACCCTGACTCCCATTCGCAGCAGTCAGCCGTAGGGTCCACTACCTTGCGGTGCACTCCTGATCCCATCTGTCACCTAGCCTCAAAGTGACTTGACAAGGTCATGATCACACAGTAATGCAGAGGGGGGTAGGGTAGATAGCAGTCTTGTTCTTTGTGTGTCACCGGGTCCGGCGTTAATGGAGTTTTTTTCTGGCTATACTGTTTGACTGCATGAGACAATCTAGTGCATCATGCTGCTGCTTTGTGTTGATCTCTGGACTGATGGACCACCTTCCACTTTGATCCTGGCTACAGTAGATGTTCCATGCATTGGTGTTTTACACCACAAGCCCTATTGACTCATAGAGCGTAAGCCCATTTGCGTCCTCTTACTCCGGTAAGCCTTCTTACAACCGGTGGTGGTTTTATTGCTGTTTTTTCACATAATATTAATGTCACATGGAAATACCTTTCTTGGTTTAGAAGTCATCCTCTCCCAGGATTAAAATTCTGGGGTATAGGAACTAGATCAAGTTTCATGGGAGTAAGGCGTGATGTGACGTGCAAGAGCTGGGGGAGGGGCCTGACGGCGGCATTGCGGAAGCGGGCGGTGGAGCCGCTCGTTATGCCGAATTGGTACCTGCACGCGGGGAGCGGACGATTCTGTGGCCGGAGCCGTAAGTAAACACAGCTGACTCTACACACAGCCGAAGACCTCGGGCTGGCCAGGGATCTTCCGTGCGGGTCGTGTCCGTTCTCCTCCCTGCTTCCCGTTGTCCTCCTGGTGCTGCTCCTGGATTGAGCCTTCCCTGAACCATCCCCCCCGTCCCTCCAGTCTCCCTGACATCCCCGGGTATAGCCTGGGGTAGCGGCTCGCTGGAAGCCATCCCTCCAGCCTTCCTGATATCCCCAGGTATAGCCTGGGGCAGCGGCTTGCTGGAAGATTATTGTGATCTATCCCGAGAAGCGGGCCTGAGCCGTGGCTGCCAACAGATCCCTGGAGAGACCCCCTGCGAGAAGATACCAGCAATCTGAGGTAATACTTAGACAGTTGTAGTAACCTCAAAGTAGGACTATGTTATGTTATGCACTGGCTGTGGAAGAATATAAAAGCTCATGATAAGCGCCTGGTAAATAAATTTTTAAAAAAAGGGGGTTGGCCCTCCCTGTGTATCCTACGGGTTATCGCAAGGCTGGTTTAAGGAGTCTCTGCGCCAAGATTTGTGATAAGATCTTTTCTGTAAAAAAAAAAAAAAAAAAAAAACATATATCATCATTGCAGATACTTGGCTGACTGGATTTCAGCTTGAGAGACTATTGGTAAAGGAATGTGTGAAGGACTGTGAACAGTCCTGAACTATTAGTGTTCAACCTTGCACCTAAGGTACCAAGAGTAAAACTTGCGATCGCTTGGATTAGTGCTGCTCTTTAACAAGCACGCACTACGGAGAGGTAAGGAGGTACTGAGCGAGGGGGGGAAAAGAAGAAGAGAAGTGAATAAAGAGAGTAGGGCAGGAGAAAGAGGAAAGGTGGGTGAGCGGAGGCGAACATGAGAGGGCGCTCTCAAAGAGCGGTGGAATCCAAGAACCCGAGAGACAGCTTAAACTCAAGCTCTATCCAGAAGTACCTGAAGGAAGCAAACCCTGGAAGCCCAAGGAGCCCTGCTCAGGAAAGTAAACAGCAGGGAGGTAAGGATAAGAAGAAAGACCCAGTGAAAAATAAAGGCGGAATACCTGGAGAAGAAGGGAGAGACCTCAGCCTTGAGGAAGAGAGTATCATGGAATCACTACCAAAAAAAACTGAATTATTAGACATGTTTGCTAAGCTTGAGAATGTAATCAAATCTGAGATCCTCAATGTCAGAACTGATATGGGCCATCTGCTGAAGCGAGTGAAACAATGGAGGAAGCTTCAGAAAAACAGGATAGAGAAATAGCTGAATTAAAACAACAAATAAGGAATCTACAAATGGCCCAACGGGACACACTTTATAAAATAGAGCAAGAAAATCAAAGTCGCAGACAAAACTTAAGGTTGAGAGCCCTACCAGAACAACATGGTGAAGACCTGCCCACTAAAATAAAAGCTATCTTTAATCCGATATTAGACAGAGGTCCTAATGATGAACTGAAGGTAGATCGGGTCCATGGGATAAGAAAACCCCCAAGCGTCAGTGAAGATACACCTAGAGACGTTATCAGATTTCACCATTACGAAGATAAAGCAAGGATCTGGAGCAATCTTAGAAGAGTTCAGCCTGTAAAATTTGACGGGGCAGTGATCCAGATCTATGCCGATATTTCAGCGGGGACCTTGTCCAGCAGACGTCAGTTAAGACCCTTGCTGGAAGTATTGAAAAAAACAAATTTAAAATATAGCTGCGGCTTCCCTTCATCTTTGAATGTTGTGAAAGCAGGTAGAACAATCAGACTGAAACATATAGAGGACTTGCAAGATTTCTGTAGAGAGCTGGATATCCCTGTCCCAGCTATGTTCAGTTAGGTAGAAGAGGATCGTGATCGTTTCTAAGTTTTCAATGTGGTAGATTGAAGCTCATGATTAAAAATTATGAAATATAGGGCGAGGGATGGGGGGGTCAGTAGGTTTCCAGCCGCCCGCTGACCCTGCCCCCCCCCCGTGAGCGGGGGGCGGGGTGACCGTGGCGACCCGCCGTCGGAGTCACACCCCAATATTTTGGTGGGACGCAGGTAGAGATTAATGTTATTCTTCTGCTGCGGACTTAGAGCCAAGTATTTGCTGGCAGGGGGGAGGATGGTGGGAGGGGATATGGGGTGGGAGGTTGGGGTGGGCGTTGGGGTGGATTGGTGGGGAGGGGGGGGGGGGATCTGGTCCTGCAGAGGTTTCGTATAGGGGTTCATAGAGCAACATGCGACATTACATCGCAGTTCTATTTAAAGATTAAATGTCAGAGTTCACTTGTCTCACATATAATGTTAATGGGTTGAACTCCCCTCTTAAGAGACACAAGGTGTTAAGAGAATTAGAGCAATTTAAGGCAGATGTGGTGTTTCTTCAGGAGACCCATCTCTCACAGGACACACATGTCAAATATATTCCAATTGCTTCCCCAATTGGTTCTATAGTGACTCCCCCATCAAGAGGGCCAAAGGGGTGGCAATTGGGTTCTCAAAAAGGACCAAGTTTGCGCACTTGGAGAGGAGCGCAGATATGGAGGGTCGCTATCTCTTTTTGAAGGTGAGGGTGGGTGAAAGGGTTGTTACCCTGGCAAATGTCTATTGCCCCAATAATATTCAATCGAATTCCTGTCTCAGGTACTGAACAAGTTGATGGATTTTAGGGCAGGTGAGGTGATTTTGTCAGGAGATCTTAATTTCTGCTTAGATCCAACTTTGGATAGTACTTCTAGTTCACAGGGAGTGGGTAGGAAACTCCTAAAAAAAAAATAGGACAGAAATTACCATATGATTGACGCATGGCGAGTTCAGCACGCGAAGGACAGGGACTACACTTTTTTTTTTCTCCAGTCCACGGGTCTTATTCAAGGCTCGATTATTTTTTGGTGGACCATAGGCTATTAGAACATGTTAAGGATACGAAGATTGGAGTCACCGCGCTGTCCGACCATGCCCCAGTCATGATGAAAGTGGGGATCCCGGGGGTCCCCATTTTCATGGCGTTTGGATGAAAAGCTCATCGAGAATCCTAGTGTCAGCAGTAAGATACAGGAAGAAATCGATGGGTTTTTCTCGGTAAATGATACCGGTGAGATTTCTGGATCAGTTCTGTGGGAGGCTTTAAAAGCTTATTTAAGGGGCATTCTGATTTCATTAGGGGCCAATGAGAAAAAAGGAAAACAGAACTTCTAGCTGAAATTCATCAGCTTGAACAGTTACATAAGGCCGCTAGCGGTAGTCAGAAATTACTCCTACACCAACTAATTATAAAAAGAGAAGAACTAAAAGATTTAATGGAGATTGATTCCAAGCGTATTCTAAATAAAATCCTAAAAGATAGATTTAGATGGATTAATAAGGTGGGGAAGCATCTGGCAACAGTACTGAAAAAGGAAAAGGGGGACCAACTTTATAGATAGGATCCCAAATAAAATGAGGGTACTAAAATACACTTCCAGAGACATAGTCGAGGAGTTCCGGAGTTACTTTTCATCCCTTTACAAGGTCAGGCATGGTGAGTTAGGTACCCTGGAAAAAGGAAAAAATGGAGGAGTTCATAAGGGAGGCAGGTCTACCAAGCCTCTCGGACAGCGACGCAAAAGAACTAGAGCGTCTGTACTGTAGAAGAGATCGAGAGGGCCTTGAAAGCATCTCCATCTGGAAAGAGTCCAGGGCCAGATGGTTTTACTACCTATGTTTACAAAAAATTTAAGGAGTCCCTGATCCCCAAGCTTTGCCAGATCTGGAATGAGTTAGGGGGTCAGGAAGAGTTATCTGATGGGGCACTGACGGCGGCAATAACTCTAATACCAAAGGAAGGGAAAGATAGCTCGCTGTGTTTGAGCTATAGGCCGATAGCACTGCTCAACGCAGATATCAAATTATACGCCAAGGTACTTGCCAGTAGACTAAAGGATAAAATGTCATACTGGATTCACCCAGATCTGACCGGTTTTATACCAGGGAGAGAGGGGAGAGACAACAGCATTAGGTCGCTACTGGTAATGGAGGCAATGAAAATAAGGGGGACCCCCGGTCTGCTTCTGTCGATCGACGCAGAGAAAGCCTTCAACAGAGTAGACTGGGGGTTCATGCTGAGGACGTTGAGGGCAGTCGGTCTGGGTGGAACCATGTTGAACTGGATTAAAGCATTGTATAAATCCCCCTCGGCATTTGTCAGGGTGAATGGTACACCATCAGCGGAGTTCAGGATGGAAAACGGGACCAGGCAGGGTTGCCCCCTGTCCCCCCTTTTGTTTGTTTTAACCTTTAGAACCCTTAGAACTAGCTTTGATTCGAAAAAATCCGTACATATTCGGATGTGTGGTGGAGGGTGACGTACACAAGCTCTCGGCGTTTGCCGATGATGTATTGTTTTACATCGTCAAACCGAGGATTTCACTTCCCAACCTCCTGGCTACTCTGAGGAGATATGGGGAGCTATCGAATTACAAGGTTAACCTTAGCAAATCAGTTGTTCTAAACATCAATATCGAGGGACAGCAAGCAACTAAACTTAAGGAAAATTTCCATTTTCCGTGGAGCAAAAAAATTAGCTACCTGGGAGTTACATTAGCAAATTCCTTAAGGAAATTGTACATATTAAACTTCATTCCTCTCCTTGATGAGATCAAGCAGGAAACGAGAAAAAGTATGCATCTGCCATCTCCTGGATCGGACGAGTAAATACTGTCAAAATGACCCTGGTCCCGAAGATCCTGTATAAAATGCAGTTACTCCCAATCCTGTTAGCGCAGGCTTTTTTTAGGGCGCTGAATAATATTCTTACTAGTTTCATATGGAAAAATAAGAAGCCACGGATTGCCTACAAGGTCCTGAGTAGAGATAAAGCACAGGGTGGTTTGGCTCTCCCAGACTTTAAAAGATATCACAGAGCGATAGTAGTATCACGGGTGTTAGATTGGGGAAAGGAACCGATAGATAAAAGATGGGTAAGCTTAGAAAAAGATATGAGTAATGTAAAACTTCAATTAATTTGGAATCCCCCACACTTTAGGAAGTTAGGCCCAAATGCACATATCATAACACGCTACACTTTAAAGATATAGAATCAGTTACATAAACAAAATGCTTGGGCGTTTAATTCACTATTTATTTAAAAGATAATGAGTTTTTTCCGCCAGGGTTGAGGAAAGTGGGAGGGAATTGGATACAAAATAATGACACACAATTGATGGATATTATGAAAGATGGTAAAATTGTCACTTTTCAGGAGTTAAACCTACTCAAGGACCTAATGAAAATAGACACATGGCGATTATAACCAGCTTGTGCTTTTTATTAAAAGCCTTCCCGGCCCCTTTAGAGACAAGAAGAACTTCAACCCTTTGGAGAAATTGTTCTTGAAGAATAGTTATAAGGAAAACAAAAGAATTATACAAAATAGTGCAGGACGAGGGGGAACCAGTGAAACCGTTATATTTCAACAAATGGGAATCCGAATTAGGATCTTTATCCAGCGGAGTAACTTGGGAGGCCATCCTAAATGCAACTCATAAATCAGCAGTAGACACGAGAATGATTGAATCAAATTTTAAATGCTTAGCCAGATGGTACATGACACCTGATAGAATAAATAAGATGCAACCGGAAATTTCTGGAAACTGCTGGAGGGGGTGCTCCATCAGGGGAACAATGGCCTACCTCTGGTGGGAGTGCCCAATTATTAAAAAATTCTGGCAGGAGGTGCTAAAGATAACACAGGAGATAATGGGTACTGAGATCAAGGAGGACCCCTGGGTGTGTTTGTTCCATGGGACTGAAGGTCATATAAGTAAGTACAATGTATCTTTAACTCCGGTACTACTAAATGCGGCAAAGAGTTTAATACCAGAAAAATGGCAGGAGTCTGAGGGCCCAAGCATTCGTGATTGGTTAATAAGAATCAACAAAACCTATATCTTGGAGGTGGGTGAGGGTGTAGATACTAGGCTAGAGATAGAAGAGGACCTGGAGGGAGCAAAGTGGATATCCTTAAAAAAAACAGGGAGATTCGCCGAGAAGTTTGTGTAATGAAAGCATGCATCACGAGGAGCGGTCTGCAGGTCGGGGGTGGGGGGGATGAGGTGGGTTTGGGTACTGGAATTTAAGCTGTATACTGGGGCGTAGTGAGAGCTGTGTGGATTTTTAAACTTTTGTAAAGAATAACCAAAGTTTTCCTAAAATTAATAAAATTGAATAAAAACGCTAAGCTTCCGCTATTATGATGTGACGACAACAAGACGGGAAAAAATGAGCCAAAATGGTGATTTAAATCCTCTCAATGTAAACGCTGATGTAGCGCAAAAAAAAAAAAAAAAGTCATCCTCTCCTCACTACTTTTTTATGGACTTTTTTCACGTTCTATTAATTTTTGTATGACAATATATGGACTTACTGAACATTGGATGTCCTGTGCTATTCACGTCACTATTTTATATAATTACATTTACTGTTTGTAGTTATTTATATTTTACATACTGACTTTTCACGTCACTTTTCCATATATTGTTTATGGTCATTTACACTATTCAGAATGTGTAGAAGTACATAATTCTATTTTCTGTGGTCATTCACATTTTACTTCATTGATTTTGCATATTCACTTTTGAGCGCTGCACATAATTTTTATATATGTATTTTAAATTTGCACTTGTTTGGTGTTGTGCTGGCTGCGATTTAATTATCCTTTTGGGGTGTTAGTGCGATATATATAATTTTTTCCTATTTTGCTCTTTGTGGGAAACTCTACTGGTTTTTGCTGCACATCCTAAAAAAAAAATCTTATTATATACAATAAAAGTGCTAGTGTGCCTTATCAATCAATTATACATATATCAACATGTGCATCAATACATACAACATATATAAAACTCATCCGTATATATAACATAGAGTTAAAGAACTAAATATTAAATAAATAATTTCATTTATCAGCTGACTCAGCTGAAAAATGACCGTCGCTTTGGGGCGAGGGGGTCACTGTAATGGGGACACAGACACAAGCTAAAATTAAAATCTAACAGGGTTCTAGCCTTCCTCTACCCAAAAAAACCCGTTATTCTTCCTGTCTGTGTTGCTGGAGAGTTGCCCTTCCACAGTAAAAGTAAATGAAGAGGGTGACCTATGTGATCAGGATCAGTGGTGGAAGGGATTTCCACCAGAGAAGTGAGCATAGATGTTCACCGGGCAAGAGCCAGTGAGAGACTGTCTGTCGGCCTTCTAGAGTCCCCTACTACTACCCTGTCTGCGTTATAACGTCACCTGTAATGGGGCGTACACTAGGGTTGCCACATCATCCCTTTAATCCAGGACACACATTAATTACACAGGTTCTGTGGCTGATTAAGGTGGTAATTAAACTCACTTGGTGCCTTATCTGCATTAAATCAGCCTCAGAACCTGTGGAATTCATATGTGTCCTGGATTAAAGGGATGAGGTGGCAACCCTAGTACACACGGTCGGACTTTTCAGCTACAAAAGTCCGACGGACCAAATCCGGCTGACAATCCGATCGTGTGTGGGCTTCCCCGGACTTTCAGCGGACCCACGCATGGACAGCTATTGGCTACTGGCTATGAACTTCCTTATTTTAGTCCGGTGTACGTCATCACGTACGAATCCGTCGGACTTTGGTGTGATCGTGTGTGTAGGCAAGTCCGGTCGTTAGAAAGTCCGTTTAAAGTCCGCCAAAAGTCCGCCGAAAGTCTGTCGGACAGGCTGTCGGACTCATGTAGCCAAAAAGTCCAAGCATGTGTACGCCCCATTACAGTCTGATCTGCAGTCAGCGACCAATCACGGACAGCTGGTCACGTGATATTAGCCCTTTGGTCACATGACCATCCTGGCTTGTTTACCTCCCATCTTTATGAAGAATGTTTTTTTTTTTTTTGGGACTTTTTTTTGGGGACTTTGAATGAGGTGAGTACAGGTGGCTATAAGATGAGTCGATATCAAAAACATGTTTTTGTTGGTGAAACAAGAAACATGGCAAAATGACATGATAAATGCAACAATGAATAAAATTGTCAATCACATATTGCAGACCGTATATAGATACAAATATTGGCAGCAAACAGCCAACCACTATGTGGTGTGGAACAAGTGGATGTAATAAAAACACTTAAAAATACATAGTAGGTAGTAAACTCAAGATAATATAATGAGTAGAGGAGTATGCAGGAGAATAAGTGCATTCAAATTAGCTTGAGGTGTTTTGTGGATAATACCACTCTTTGGGGGGGGGGGGGGTGCACACAAATATCGTAATAAGTCTGGAACATGGGGGAAGAGGAATCAGAGGCTGCCCAAATTGTCTATACCAGGAGCTGTGGAAGGGACCCACAGAAGGACCGGGCGCATAAATATGATCCCCAAGAAAATGAAAGACAAAGATCCAGATAATGGTGTGAAAGGGCTTCATATCTGTTGGTGATGTAGAAAAGTGGATTCCAAATAGTGTGCAGTGTGCACAAAAAGGTGCTGCCAAACACCCCTTTCTTCATACAGATTTAGGGATGGAGACATGTGACCCACATATCTCACTGAAAGTCCCAAACTCCCCCTTTTTTAGTCCATACCTCCCATAGTTATGTATTCCTACATATTTGCTTTTTATTTATTTATTATGTATTCTTTATATTTTTTGTTTTTTCTTATTTGTTCTCTTTTCTTTGTTTGTTTTTCAAAATTATTTTTACTCATTGTTTCCCATTTACTATTTATTCATAATGATTCTGCTGCCTCCGGCTACAACAAAATGGCTCCTCTACTGAGGACAGAAAGAATCAACTAAAGAAAACCAGGTACCGGTGTTCTATAAGAAAGCCGCTAGCCATCAGAAAATGCAAGCAAGTCGTCAATCTCCAATTACTGATGGTTTACAGTAACTGGAAATCATGTAATTGGAGATCTTGATGAATTGGTATCGGTGTCCTGTCAGAAAGCTGCTACCAATCAGAAAATGCAACAGAAGTGACGTTCTTCCGGACATTTTGGTACACCCGCACTAGTCCGCAGTAAGTCTACAGTTAGAAGCCAGCAAGCGGACATCTTTTTACACCCAGCGAAGTCTTGCATTTCACACTTATTTTTACCAGTAAACTCAGCTTTTATAGTGAAATACAGTATTTTGAAATCTGTCAGACTGTTTTGATGTTGAATTTTAACCTCTTGGCGTCCGCGCTATAGTCGAATGACAGCCACAGCGCGGACCTGAATTTCCGGGAGGCCATCATACAACGGCCTCCCCTTTCCACGCTCCCTGTGCACGTCCTGCTTGTGATCACCGAGTCACCCTTACCACGTGATTAGCTGTCAGCCAATGACAGCTGATCACATGATGTAAACTAAAGCTCGGTAATAGTTTTTTTACTCCTCACGCTCCTCACGCTTTCTGAGGAGAAAAAAAAAAAAAAAAAAAAGCCGATCACCGGCTTATGTGCGAGGGACATCGGTCCCGAAGAGGAAGGGGCAATTCTGCCTCATCTGTGCCACCAGTATCACCTGCCAGTGCCACCTGCCAGTGCCCACAGTGACCACCAGTGCCACCTATCAATGCCCATGAGTGCCACCTATCAATGCCCACAAGTGCCACCTATCAATTCCCACCAGTGGTGCCAATCAGTGCCATCTATCATTGCTGCCTATCAGTGTAACCAACCAGTGCCGATCAGTGCCCATTATTGCCACCCATTAGTGCCCATCGCTGCCACCTATCGGTGCCCATCAGTGCCGCCTCATCAGCGTACATCAATGAAGGAGAAAACTTACCTGTTTGCAAAATGTTATAACAAAATATATAAAAATATAAAATTAAAAAAAAAAATAGGTCTTTTTAAATTTTTTTAACAAAAAATAAAAACCACAGAGGTGATCAAATATCACCAAAAGAAAGCTCTATTTGTGGGAAAATAATGATAAAAATTTCATTTGGGTACAGTGTTGTATGACCGCGCAATTGTCATTCAAAATGCATCAGCGCTGAAAGCTGAAAATTGGTCTGGACAGGAGGGGGGTTTAAGTGCCCAGTAAGCAAGTGGTTAAATCAGTGGTGTTCTGTCAGATTAGCAAACCTGTGAGATCAGCAGGCTTGCCGATGCTTTTAAAATTCAACTTTAAAACCGTGTCACGGATTTTTAAATACTATATTTCACTATCTAAGCTGAGTTTACTGGTTTAAAAAAAGTGTGAAATGCAAGACTTTGGTGGGTGTAAAAAGATGTCCGCTTGCTGCCTTCTGACTGTAGGCTTACTGCTGACGAGTGCGGGTGTACCAAAATGGCCGTGACAGAACATAATTTCGGTTGCATTTTTTGATGGGTAGTGGCTTTCTGACAGGACACTCCAATTACGTCACTTCAGGTTACTGTAAACCATCAGTAATTGGAGATTTCGACAACTTGCTGTTTTCACACAACACCGGAAACCGTATACACTTCGGTACACGGTATTATGAGCGGATATTGTTACTCCGCTCTGATAATAACCAACAAAATGGCCACGGCTACTTTTTCCTCGTTGCCCACTGTTGTGTCAAAACAGCAAAATCTTCATGTACCAGAGTTGTGCCAAAAAGTAATCAATCTCCAATAAAAATATATGTGTATATATATATATATGTGTGTGTGTGTGTGTGTGTGTGTGTGTGTGTGTGTGTGTGATGTCAATGTCCCCTCTGCGTCCCACATTCCCTCCCTCCCTCTGCATCCCAACAATATCCTCCTCCCTCCCTCTGCATCCCAACAATCCCTCCCTCCCTCTGCGTCCCACAATCCCTCCCTCCCTCTGCGTCCCAACAATCCCTCCCTCCCTCTGCATCCCACAATCCCTCCCTCCCTCTGATTCCCACAATCCTTCCCTTCCTCTGCACCACAACAATCTCTCTCCCTCCCTCTGTGCCCCAACAATCCCTCCCTCCCTCTGTGTCCCAACAATCCCTCCCTCCGTGTCCCAACAATCCCTCCCTCCCTCCCTCCCTCTGTGTCCCACAATCTCTCCCTCCCTCTGCATCCCACATTCCCTCCCTCCCTCTGCATCCCAACAATACCCCCCTCCCTCCCTCTGCGTCCCAACATTCCCTCCCTCCCTCTGCGTCCCACAATCCCTCCCTCCCTCTGCCTCCCAACTATCCCTCCCTCCCTCTGCCTCCCAACTATCCCACCCTCCCTCTGCCTCCCACAATTCCTCCCTCCCTCTGCGTCCCAACAATCCCGACCTCCCTCTGCGTCCCATCAATCCTGACCTCCCTCTGCGTCCCACAATCCCTCCCTCTGCAGCCCAACAATCTCTCTCTCCCTCTGCGTCCCACAAGCCTTCCCTCCCTCTGTGCCCCAACAATCTCTCCCTTCCTCTGCTTCCCACAATCATTCCCTCCCTCTGCGCCCCAACAATCCCTCCCTCCCTCTGCGTCCCACAATCCCTCGCTCTGCATCCCAACAATCTCTCCCTCCCTCTGCTTCCCACAATCCTTCCCTCCCTCTGCACCCCAACAATCCTTCCCTCCCTCTGCACCCCAACAATCCCTCCCTCCCTCTGCATCCCACAATCCCTCCCTCCCTCTGCGTCCCACAATCCTTCCCTCCCTCCCTCTACGTCCCACAATTCTTCCCTCCCTCTGCGTCCCACATTCCCTCCCTTGCTCTCTTAAAAACAAGGAAAAAGGGGCGCCACTGAATATATATCAAATGAAATTTATTAATAAAAATAACATCCACTCACATGTGGGACTGAAGAGTAGATCTCAGGTACATCTTGTGGCACACAATGGAGGGAAGGACTACAAATGTCAGCAAGTCCAATAGCACTGGTATCACCTCTGATGGACTGAAGAAAAGTAGCGCTGAGTCAAAGTAGTTTATGGGCACACCACGAGCAGGAGGGCGAAGGAGCCGTCTGGGGTGGTGTGGGTTCCAAGAGTGGAGGATGTGAGGGCGTCCAGCCAGTTGCTGTGTGTGTGAGGCGGAAGTCCAAGCAAATCGTCCGGCATCCGTGATGGTTAGGGGAACACGGCCGTGTGGTCGGAGCCAGAACGAGGCTAGGATCGCAAACACTGCGGCGCCGGGCTGTGATGTCACTCCTGTGCGACGCGTTTCCGAGATAGCTCGCTATCGATGGAGAGGATAGCGGCACTCCTTTGTCAAGCATAGGGCAATGATGTATAGCAGAAGTGTTATATAGTCCATGGGGAGGAGGGGCCTTAACAAGGAACATTCACTACAAATTAAATGACATTGAAAAAGGAAAATAATAATAACGGACATCCTATGGACATATAATAAAAAAACATATATATTGAGCAACATGTGGGCCATAGAAAAAAATATATATAATAATGACAGGTGGAAAATGCAGGATGAAAAGGCTGCCAACAATAAAAATACATAGAAGGAATGTTCTAAGCATAAACAATCTGATTCATAAATAGAAAATATATAAATAAAAAATAATAATAATGATAATGAATGGTAAATAATGACAATATAAACTGAAACTAGAGCTGGATGATGATCATAATAATAATGAAATAAAATATTAGGTGGAAAACTAATATGAAAAATATCAGTATCATTGTGATCAATAATTGAAAGTGGATAATGGTAGTAGTGGCTCAGGAATGGTAATACAACCACATGCAGTATCAACATGTATAGGTAGCACAATCTATGGGGCAAAATAAATATATGGGGCAAAATTAAGTATGTGATCTTCAAAAAATTAAGTAAAAGTTAAAATTAAAAAAATTAAATGATTAAAATTGTTTTTTATTAAAATATGGTGTTTAATATGTGCATAAAAAACGCTAACGTCTAAACGCTAACGTCTAAACGCTAAAGCTAACAGATGTATGAAGGGTATCCAGTCTTTAGGGCACTAGTAATAGGATATAGAGAAAATGATAAATTAATGTTATTAAATGAATTAATACTAAAAAGTATATACATAAAAATATATATATATACATGTTATCATAAAACAGTGGAGATTTCTATACTCTCGTTGAGGCCACCAGGCGAAAGAACATCGAGGGTATAGATCCAAAAGGTTTCCCTGGCGCAAAGCCTTTTGAAGCGTTCTGCTGCAGTACGGCATTCTGGAATTTGTTCAATAACCCACACACGGAGGCCAGTGGTGGATTTATTATGAAACTCTGCATAATGTCGCGGCACACTGTGCATGTCCTTCCCTCCCTCTATAAGTCGACGATGTTGTCCGAATCGCTGTCTCAAAGGGCAGATGGTTCGGCCCACATAAATGAGACCGCAGGGGCAGGTGAGGGCATACACCACAAAATTGGAAGAACAATTATAAAAATGGTCCAGCTGGTATGTTTTGCCCTTACAAGAAAAAGATTTCTGTCCATGTGTAATATAGGGACAGGTTTTGCACAGCACCTTTTTGCATTGAAACATGCCAACTAGGGGTATGAGAGTGATGGAGTGGTTGGTAAGCTGACTAGATGGCAAAGAAGGTAGTTTGCTGGGAGCGATTTTGTTCTTTAAGTTGGGGGCTTTACGATATGTGACTCTAGGTTTAGTGGGAATGATGGTATTCAGAAGGGGATCCTGTAATAGAATATCCCAATGTTTTCTCATTATTTTTTCCATTTTCTTATATTGAAAATGGAAGGTGGTAATGAATCGCATGGAGTGATCAGTTACACCTTTTTCTGGTCTTGGAGGCTTGCCCTTGGAGTAATAGGTGCATGCCTCGTCGACCAAATCGTTGGGGTAAGATTTTTCTGCAAATTTTTTCTTGAGAGAAACACTGGATGCAACATAGTCGGTATCGAGGGTGCAGTTCTGTCTCAGGCGACAGAACTGCCCTTTGGGTATATTTCTAATCCACTTGGGGTAATGGCAACTATGGAAGTGTAAATAAGAGTTACCAGCCGTGGGCTTAGTATGATTTCGAGCTATGATATTTCCCTCTTTGTGGCCCAATTCCAGGTCCAAAAAAACTAGAGTCATTGGGTCAAGAACATGAGTAAACGCAAGTCCATATGGATTACGATTACAATGTTCCGCAAAGAGGGAAATAGAATCAACAGGGCCATCCCAGATCACGATAATATCGTCGATGTATCGCCCAAAGAAAACGATGTTAGCTGAGTAAGGGTTATTGTTCCAAATGTAATTCTTCTCCCAATAGCCCATAGCCAAGTTGGCATAGGAAGGGGCAAAGTTGGCTCCCATGGCGGTTCCCTGCAGCTGTAAGAAGAAATCGCCATTAAAGTCGAAATAATTGTGACACAGGCAAAAATCTGTGGCTTCCAAAATAAATTTGGCCTGCCTGGCATTGAGCATGGGGTCTTGTGCTAAAAAAAATTCTAGTGCCAGAAGTCCGAATTGGTGTGGAATGGAAGTATATAAGGACGTGACGTCCAACGAGAGCCAAATATAGGAAGATTCCCACCTATAGGGGGCCAACAGATCTAACAGATGGGATCCATCTCTGATGAAAGAAGGAAGTTGCTGTACTATGGGCTGTAAGTATAAATCAATGTATTGGCTAAGGCCAGTAGTGACACTGTCCATTGCGGCCACAATCGGCCTACCAGGGGGGTTGGTGGAATTTTTATGGACCTTAGGCAAATGGTAGAAATACGGTACCTGGTAAAAGTTTTTGAGAAAAAATGAAGCTTCCAATTTGGTGATGACTCCACTGGTAAGGGCAGATTGTACCACACGGCTGGCTTCAAGGGCAAATTCATTGGTGGGATCTTTGGATAATTTGGTATAAGTAGCCTTATCTGAAAGAAGTCTGTATGCCTCTGCGATATAGTCGTCCCTGTTTTGGACAACTATACCCCCCTTGCTCTCTGCACCCCAACAATCCCTCCCTCCCTCTGCGTCCCACAATCCCTCCCTCCCTCTGCTTCCCACAATTCCTCCCTCCCTCTGCGTCCCACATTTCCTCCCTCCCTCCCTCTGCGCCCCAACAATCCCTCCCTCCCCTGCGTCCAACAATCCCCCTCCCCCTGCGCCCCAACAATCCCCCTCCCCCTGCAGTTTAGCAACACCGTGGGGGTTATTTGCTAAAGGCAAATCCACTTTGCACTGCATGTGCACTTGGAAGTAAAGTCACTGTAGATCCAAGGGGGACATGCAAGGAAAATAAAAAACAGCATTTTAGCTTGCACATGATTGGATGATAAAATCAGCAGAGCTTTCCCTCATTTCAGATCTACCCCTTAGGTTTAGAGCAATTGCACTTCCAAGTGCACTTGCAGTGCAAAGTGGATTTGCCTTTCATAAATAACCCCCCAAGTCTTTACCTCCGTTCATACCTGAGGTTGGGGAGAAACACTGATAGAGCCAGAGCATTGCACCTGGGACAGACTGAAAGCAGTTGCAATGCTGTGCAGGCTACAGTGCCATATAGAAGGATGAGCACATTTTTTTAAAATTACTATTGGCATCATATTATAATATCAGTGTTGGTGCATTTTACTAAAATGTTGTAAAAGGTGGACTGTGCTTTTAAATTTAGAGAAGGAAGAGACATCTGTGCCAGAAATTTATATATTGTGTCTTGAATAATGAGGAGGGTGGGGGGGATGGGTACACTCACTGAGCAGTCATGTCCCGGGGGAAGAGGAGACCCCCATAGAAGAACTGTAGATGGGAGGGGGGTGGGGGGGTGGGATGATGTCTCTAGCCGGGCCGGCTGTATTATTCGACAAATAGTTTACGACTGATTTTTAAAGTCGTCTGGTGGCACTCCGGCTGTTTCCAATGACAGAATTACTCTTGGGGTGCAGCTGTTGTCTTATTTCCTGTTTAAAGCAGATGTTCATCTAAAGCGGATCTGCATCTGAGCACCACAAACCAAAAACACTGTAAAATACATTTTTAATAATTTAAAATAAACTTCCTCATCCATCCATGTGTAGCAATAACTCTCGGTGGAGCTGCTGGTTTAAAGCGGGCCTGTCCTCTATGCTCTTCACCCTGCTTATATTGTTCAATCCCCTTGGCACAACTGTAGTGCAGTGTTGTAATAATATGAATATCAACTTTAACCCACAATACACTCTTATAGTTATATTTACCTCTACCTGGGTGCTGGTAGCTCCACCTGCAGGAGAAATGACAACACTGCACACAAACTTCAATAATAACCAAGAATAACTTCTTTCTTTGAGTAAATAATATATTTATATCAAGAGTTATTACAATGACTATACTATCACACCAACGTAGTGCAACAGTATAGGAAATGGTTATGACAATTGGTAACATACACAAATATACCTAATTATATATATATTTGTACCAGGGAGCTCCCCCTGCTCTAAACCGTAAAGTCACTATTCTTTGTAACTAAATGCAGGGCCCTGCAATGAAAAAGATAGTGTTGACGTCTTCAGTCTTCGCTAGCTAAGAACTTGTAATTATAATCCACAAGGGGTTCCTCTTGGGTGTTGCGCAGTGTAAGGTAATACACTAAGGCAGTTATAATCCGGCAGACTGACTAAGTGTTCTTATATGAAGAAGACAAACATCTAGCATCTGCTCTTGAATACTGAAGTCTATGCAGATGTACTGTTTTCCAACTTAACTTATTCTGTGGGACTATCAGTCCCAGCAACACTCTGTAACAGTGCTAAGTGTGTATGTAGTATTAAACAAACTTCCGGGTGTTAACCCTTTCACCACACGGGATCCAGGCAGAGGGATTTCTCTGTTTCAGCACTTCTCAGTCCGTATGGAGGCACCACCGTGCCGTCACACTGTTCCGTTCACTAACGACCAGGAGTCCTCGGTTACCTCCCCACGGGTCTCTGGAACGATCACTTGCAGCTGCTCCGCTCCTTCATAAAGTAGGCCGCAACCCTGTGGGACACACACACCTAAAGAGTTCTGCTGGCAGGCCACGTGTCCCAGGAACAAGAGACTTAAGATGGCTGCTCCTTACCCTTTTATATCATCCCACAATGCAGTTCAGTTCTCCTCTTGTCCAGGAGCATTGTGGGTGGGTCACAGCTAAAGTTCCGAAGTAAACAATCAATCACTTCCATGTCACTTCACTTAATCATGAAACGTAAAAGTATTGTACCTTTTCAATTATCCACAAGATGGCACTATAACAACTTATGTACTGCATAACACACATATGGCTAAAAACAAAAGTTGTCAGCGATACATACTCCCCCTGCTTTAAATTTTTGGTCCCCAAAGATATGTAAGACCTTGTTCCTGCTACACATCTTAGCCTCTAAACGAGTGCACAGGACCGACAGAGGAGCCTCCCACCAATTCTCAGGTTTGAAAGCTACTCTGTGTACCCACAACTGTCAGCTTAGTATCAGATACAGATGTGCCAAGGGGTGAAACAGGGCTCTCAATATCCAGATTGACTGAGAAGGAACTAGGCTCACCAACATTTCTTTTGCTGGTAACCTTTGTTGTCTCAGAACACTCGCCCAATGTATCGTATGTTAGTCTCTTCCCCTTTGTTCTTTTGGTGTGTCCTCTATTTCTGGATGGACACTTTTCTCTTCTACTTCAGTGGGAGATAAACACTTCTCAGCTTTTCCGGACAATGGCACAAACTCTGGAGCTTCTGGCCTGAGAGCCTCACTACTCTCCTCGGCTGTTGGTGATGAAACACTCTCTCTCCTCACTGTCTTCAGTTGTCAAACCCCCAGACTGGGACCTAGTTACAGGCCGTTGTGCAACTTCTGATGTAGATAACTCCTCCTCGGGGATTATCCTGACTGCATCAGTTAGGGGCAAAAGGTGATTCCGATGCCAAGTCTTAGTTGGTCCAGCACTTCCTTCTGGCCTAATTCCAAATACTGGAAGTCCTGGAAGCTGTTTACATACAACATATGGCTGTGATCTCCAGCGATTCGCCAATTTGTGCTTGCCATGAATACCCAAATTCCCTAATAGGACTCGGTCACCGGGTTGAAGATCTTGAACCTTCACTTTGAGGTCAAAGTTTCTTTTATTTCTACTCCCTCCGCTGTCTGACATAGTCCGAGCCTTCTCATAAGCAACCTTCAGACTCTTCCTCAGCCTATTTGTATATCCTCGATGAGAAGCCTCTGAGGTGTAGTCTAGAGAAGTTCCAAAAGCCAGGTCCACTGGTAACCTAGCCTCACGCCCAAAGATCAGCCGATAAGGTGAATATCCTGTGACGTCACTCTCGGTGCTGTTATATGCATGTACTAAAGCGGCAATATGCTTACTCCAGTTGGGCTTTTGCTCGGAGGTTAGTGTCCCCAACATGTTAAGAAGAGTTCTATTAAACCTCTCCGGCTGAGGGTCTCCTTGCGGGTGATAGGGTGTAGTTCTGGACTTTTGAATTCCCAATAGATCCAGCAACCTCCTGATGAGTGTACTCTCAAAGTCCCTTCCTTGATCTGAGTGGATCCTCTGTGGTAAGCCGTAATGAACGAAGAACGTCTCCACTAATGTCTTTGCCACTGTGACTGCCTTCTGATCTTTCGTGGAGAAAGCTTGAGCATATCTGGTATAATGGTCTGTGATTACCAGGATCTTTCCTTGCCCACTCAAGTCAGGTTCTAGACACAGGAAATCTATGCAAACTAGATCCATGGGACCTTGGCTTGATAAATGTCCCATTGGGGCTGCCCGTTGCGGCAGAGTCTTTCTCTGGATACACCTATGGCAGGAGTGACAGTAACTCTCCACTTCTTTCCTCATGTAAGGCCAGTAGAATCTATCTCTTATCAATTGAAGAGTTCTTTCTGACCCCAAATGTCCATGACAATCATGTAGAGCGATTAACACTGTCTCTCTGTGCTTCTCTGGCAGAAACAGTTGCCACTTCTCCTCCGGATCTTCAGAGGGGCCCCTTTGGTAGACCACCCCTTGCAACAACTGCAATCGATCCCACTCTTTGTGTAACAACAGAGCTTCTTTTGGGCGCTTCTCAAAAGTAAATCAGGGTGTTTACCCTCCAGAGCTTCCAATACCAAGCTGCAGAGTGAATCTTCTTGTTGATCTTTCCTAAGATCTTTCCTTGATAACTTAGGTAAACCCTCTGCAGCAATCTGGGAGACATTACAGTAATACCTAGGTACTCCTGCTGTAGTCACTCCAATCTCTTCAGCTCTGGTCCCACCTTTCTCCTGCTTAACTGCTCCTTCAAAAAGTGCTCTTACCCCTTTGGGGGCAAGTTGAGTCCAATCCTCTTGGGAGCTCAGGGGACTGTGGGGTCTTCTTGACAGTGCATCTGCATCTCTGTTGCCCACTCCTGGTCTGTATTTCAGGCTGAAGGAGAATGTTGAGAGAGCAGCCAACCACCTATGGCCTGTGGCATTCAATTTTGTGGTGGTGAGTAAGTATGTGAGGGGATTGTTATCTGTTTTAACTACAAATTCAGCACCATACAGATAATCTCTCAGCTTGTCTACCACAACCCACTTCAAGGCCAGAAACTCAAGTTTATGAGTTGGGTAGTTTTTCTCAGCAGGAGACAGGCTCCGACTTACATAAGCAACAGGCCTTAAATGTCCATTATGATCCTGATAGAGTACTCTGCCCAGCCCATTTCGGCTGGCATCCACATGCAGTTCATAGGGCTTGGTAGGATCCGCATAAGCTAACACTGGAGCAGTTGTAAGACTTTTCTTCAATTGACTGAATGTCTCTTCACATTCTTGAATCCACTGATCCAGGATAGATTCCCTTTTCTTCCGGGGGCCCTTCTTTTTGTCTCCCAAGTTTCTCTGAATCCACATCAGCCTCTTCCTGATTCTTCAGTAGTTCTGTAAGTGGGTGGGCTATCTTTGCGAACCCCTCCGCAAACCTCCGGTAGTAGGAGCAGAATCCTAGGAATGACCTGAGCTCAGTCACATTCGTGGGCCTTGGCCAAGAGGTAACAGCTTCCAATTTCTCAGGGTCAGTTGCTATCCCTTCTTTAGACACAATGTGCCCCAGATAGTTCACTGAAGATAGAACTGACATTTCTCCATTGAAACCCTCTTCATGTAGCTTCTTTAGAACCTTTTCCAGTCGCTCTTCATGCTCTTCAACAGTTCGGCCAAATACAATGATATTGTCTAAGTATACTAAGACCTCAATCAAGTTCATTTCGCCTACTGTCTTCTCCATGAGCTGCTGGAAAGTTGCTGGGGCCCCAGACAGACCTTGTAGCATCCGGTTGACTTCATAAAACCCCACGGGGGTGATGAAAGCAGTCTTCTCCTTATCCTCAGGACTCATGGGGATCTGATAATAACCACTCTTCAAATCTAATAGACTAAACCACTTTGCCCCTCACAGACTCTGTAGGGCATCTTCTATACGAGGGGTAGTGTATTGATCAGGAATGGTCCTTCGGTTCAGAGTCCTGTAGTCGATACACAGCCGGAGTGACCCATTTTTCTTCCTCACTACCACTATCGGAGAGGCGTATGGACTCTGGACTCCTTGATAATCCCAGTCCTTTTCAGCTCAGGCAGCTGTTCTCAGAGGTCTTCAAGATCTTCCAGTGGGATCCTCCTGACCCTTTCCAGAAAAGGTTTGTCTTCTTCCAACCGGATCTTGTGCTCTGCACTTTTGGCATACCCTACATCAAATTCACTCTTTGAGAAAACTTCCTTCCTTCTCATGAGCTGGGCTTTGGCCTTCTCCATCCAACCATGCGTAAGGGAGGTGTTCTTCGGGTAGAAATTCTCTATGGGAATCTCCTCTTCAGGTCCCATTTTTACATCTCTTGGTGAAACCGGGGTTGCTTGATTCGCCTGCCCAAGCAGCATTCTTGCTGGTATCTTCACAGGCAAGGCTGTCGTGTTCCGAACACTGACTGTGACTCTCCCCCTGCTTCTCTTAATTGCCTTAGTAGATAACACTTTTGGAAGTATCTCCAGACCCACATTCTCTTCCTGAGTGTCCATCTCCAAGACAATGAAAGGACCAGGTTGTCTCCAACTCAACTTGACAGAGGCCCTCATGCACACCACTTCACCCGGTTGTAGTAGTTCTTCACCTCGGTTTAAACTACAAACCTTTCCCACCCCTTCTGGTGGGGCCTTCTGCTCGTGTACTATGTCCTCGTACACTTGGGTTAGCATGAGATGTACCTTCATAGCCGGGGCACTTTCCTTCTGTACAACTGGTGTCAGGAGTCTTCCGACCAGATCAGTATTTGTTCCGATGATGAGGGAACTTCTGTGGGCCCCAGGGGGTCAGGGACACACAACCGCCAGGGTGTCTAAAGTCTCTACCTTTCTAGCCACACTTGGGTCAAAGGTGAGTTTGATAGGGATATATCCCTCATAAGGAAAGTTCTGGGTACCTAAACCCCATATCTCCAATTCTTACAACTTTTGCAGGGGCAGATGCTTGAGATGCTTCATGTAGAAATCTTTGTATAATAAGGTCACTTGAGCTCCGGTATCCAATAGTGCCTTAGCGTAGATTCCTTCTACCTGGATTGGGATGATCGGAGAGGGTCCCACTAAGTTGCAGGGAAATTCACCCTGAGTGTTCGGCTTCTTCTGCCTACTAGAGCGCATCTTGACTCCTCGCTTCCATGGACACTCACTCAACTTCATTCCTCCCCTTACTCTCAAAACTTTGGGAACTTGGGTTTCATTGGAGTTGACAACAGTTACAGGGCGCCCAGCTGACTCCTTCACTGGGGCTCTTTGAAGTTTTCCACCGGCTTTTGATGTTGTACTGCTGCCCTTGGACTTGGGCACACGTTCCCGAAATGTCCAACCCCTCCACAGTTGAAACAAAGTCCAGATTGGCTTCTGAATGTGGAGCCTGATACTCTCTTCAATTTTTTTGTTCCTCCATTGGACGGATTTGGGGGTTTCGTGGTCAGCAAAGCCATCATTTCTATTAACTGAGCCACTTGAGTCTTAAGAAGCTCAATCTGGGGATCATCCTCCATCACACTAACTGTTCGGACTCCAACAGTGTGCTCTGGTTCTTGAATGTTCTCCTTCTTCCTTTCTAGAATAGCTTCTTCCTCCCGTACAATCCGAATTAGATCTGGGTTCTTCAATATGCCTCCATCTTGGCGAGTTCTTAACTGGAGGGTGATGGGGTCCAAAGGCTGGGCACCCCTTAAGACTTGTTTTGGCTCGAATTTCATCCACCTTACAAGGATCTAATCCCTTCTTCAGTAATATCTGGTGAATAACCTTGTCCAGCCATCTCATATATTCTGACAACTTCTCTCCAGTTTCCTGATAGGTGTGTTCTAATTTGTAAATTAGGTCAGAAACCTTTTCAGTACCTCCAAACACATCTTGCAGGATATCTAGGTAGTCTTGGGCTATACAGTTCTGTTTGCTGAGCTTTAAATTTCAAATGGCCTCGGAAACAGGCCCTTTGAGACTCTCAGTAATCCGCTGTTTCTTTTGTGTTTCAGGGATGTCCCACTCATCCAGCACCTGCGTGGTCTGTTCCAACCATTCTTCAAAGGTGTCTTCTCCTTTGGGTACAAGCCGTTGGCCCGAGAAAATGCCCAGTTTTCAGTACCCAGCCCCTGAATAGGTTGGGTTCCCTTTTTGACATTGGGACACCAAATTTCCCAGGGCTGTGATGAGTTCTGGCTCAATTGCAGCTGGTGCTGACTGTGATGGAACCTTGATTTCTGCTGAACTAATTTGGGAGAAGGTGGCAAGATTCTTCCCTTCTTCCCTTGGGTGGGTCAGATAAAATTTGGTCTTGTCTGCAGTTCAACACTTGCACCCTTGAAATTTTCCAGAACTCTCTGCCTCCACTCCAATAATGCATAGGTGTGGAATATCTCATGATCGGGCCTTACTGCGACCACCTTGGCTCCTTGTCCTGGGGATAGTGTTTTTTACCACTTGGTTGATGTGTTCCTTCTCCCAGATATCTCCCCAGAGTTCCATGGCCACACTCTCTTCTGAGCGGGCGCCTTCTGCCTCACACCACTGTGCCACAGTGGGGGGATCCATTCTAGGGTTCTTAAGAGGGTGCTTGGCTTTAGAGCGACAGTTATCCCGGACGAGCCCCCACATGTAGCAATAACTCTCGGTGGAGCCTGCTGGTTTAAAGCGGGCCTGTCCTTCACCCTTCTTAAATTGTTCAATCCCCTTGGCACAACTGTAGTGCAGTGTTGTAATAATATGAATATCAACTTTAACCCACAACACACTCTTATAGTTATATTTACCTCTACCTGGGTGCTGGTAGCTCCACCTGCAGGAGAAATAACAACACTGCACACAAACTTCAATAATAACCAAGAATAACTTCTTTCTTTGAGTAAATAATATATTTATATCAAGAGTTATTACAATGACTATACTATCACATCAACGTAGTGCAACAGTATAGGAAATGGTTATGACAATTGGTAACATACACAAATATACCTAATTATATATATATTTATACCAGGGAGCTCCCCCTGCTCTAAACCGTAAAGTCACTATTCTTTGTAACTAAATGCAGGGCCCTGCAATGAAAAAGATAGTCTTGACGTCTTCAGTCTTCGCTAGCTAAGTACTTGTAATTATAATCCACAAGGGGTTCCTCTTGGGTGTTGCACAGTGTAAGGTGATACACTAAGGCAGTTATAATCCGGCAGACTGACTAAGTGTTCTTATATGAAGAAGACAAACATCTAGCATTCGCTCTTGAATACTGAAGTCTATGTAGATGTACTGTTTTCCAACTTGTTTTGTGGGACTATCAGTCCCAGCAACACTCTGTAACAGTTATAAGTGTGTGTGTAGTATTAAACAAATTTCCGGCAGTTAACCCTCTCACCACACGGGATCCAGGCAGATGGATATCTCCGTTTCAGCAGTTCTCAGTCCGTATGGAGGCACCACCGCGCCGTCACACTGTTCCATTCACTAACGACCAGGAGTCCTCGGTTACCTCCCCACGGGTCTCCGGAACGATCACTTCTTCTGCTCCAGCACACTGTGATACGACGGCAGGATCCTTGCAGCTGCTCCACTCCTTCACAAAGTAGGCCGCAACCCTGTGGGACACACACACCCACAGAGTTCTGCTGGCAGGCCACGCGTCCCAGGAACCAGAGACTTAAGATGGCCGCTCCTTACCCTTTTATATCCTCCCACAATGCAGTTCAGTTCTCCTCTTGTCCAGGAGCATTGTGGGTGGGTCACAGTTAAAGTTCCGAAGTAAACAAACAATCACTTCCATGTCACTTCACTTAATCATGAAACGTAAAAGTATTGTACCTTTTCAATTATCCACAAGATGGCACTATAACAACTTATGTACTGCATAACACACATATGGCTAAAAACAAAAGTTGTCAGCGCTACACATGTCTCTATACTTTATTGTGTTGAGAAATCACTTTGAGAAACAACCCCCCTACACTGTCACTGTACTAATGACTCTGTCTGGGAAGGGTTAACATCTAGGAGGATAAAGGGGTTAAATGTGTGATCTCTTAGTTTCTCATCCCTGCTTCACAGGAATAAGAAAGTTCAGCTCGCTCCCTGTGTCCAGAGCCCTGTGTTACAGTATCTCACAAAAGTGAGTACACCCCTCACATTTTTTAAAATAATTTATTATATTTTTTTATGTGACAACACTGAAGAAATGACACTTTGCTACAATGTAAAGTAGTGAGTGTACAACTTGTATAACAGTGTAAATTTTGCCGTCCCCTCAAAATAACTCAACACACAGCCATTAATGTCTAAACCGCTGGCAACAAAAGTGAGTACACCCCTAAGTGAAAATGTCCGAATTGAGCCCAATTAGCCATTTTTCCTCCCCGGTGTCATGTGACTCATTAGTGTTACAAGGTCTCAGGTGTGAATGGGGAGCAGGTGTGTTAAATTTGGTGTTATCGCTCTCACTCTCTCATACTGGTCACTGGAAGTTTAACATGGCACCTCATGGCAAAGAATTCTCTGAGGATCTGAAAAAAAGAATTGTTGCTCTACATAAAGATGACCTAGGCTATAAGAGGATTGCCAAGACCCTGAAACTGAGCTGCAGCACGGTGGCCAAGACCATACAGCGGTTTAACCACTTCAGCCCCGGAAGATTTGGCTGCTCAATGATCCAAGCATTTTTTACAATTTGGCACTGCACTGCTTTAACTGGTAATTGCGCGGTCATGCAATGTCTGTACCCAAACAAAATTTGCGTCCTTTTTTTTCCACAAATAGAGCTTTCTATTGATGGTATTAGATTTCCTCTGCGATTTTTATTTTTGGCAATATAAACGGAAAAAGACTGAAAATTTTGAAAAAAAAAAATATTTTCTTTTTTGTTATAAAAAAAATCCAATAAACTCAATTTTAAAGGCCCATACACACGATATGACTTTTGACAACAAACATGCAAATTAATTGTTTTAAGGCAACATCCTACCGTGTGTATGCTCCATCGGACACACTTTTTCGGTTTTCATCGGACAAATGTTGGCTGTGCAAAAAGACAAACTTTCCGGCAACAAAAGTCTTATGGTGCAAAATACTATTGTGTGTGTGTGTGTGTACACAAGTCCATAGGACTTTAGTCCAAAGTACAAACACGCATGCTCAGAACCAATGCAAAAGATCAGACCACAATACAGAAGTTGACCAAAGGGTGGCAGTAAAGAGCTGAAAAACCACGTGATTTGGTGAAAGTTGGCTGAAAAAGTCCTGCTGTGTGTATGCTTAATTAGTTTACAGCCGATGCCCTTTGTACAAAAATCCATGGGAAAGTTTGTACAAAGTCCTATCGTGTGTATGGGCCTTAAGGCTCATACACATGATCGGACTTCAAACAAACTTTTTCGTTGATTTCTGTCCAAAGGGCGTTGGTCGTGAACTTGGTATGCATACACACGGCAGGACTTTTTCAGCCAACTTTCACCAAATCACATGGTTTTTCAGCTCTTTACCGCCACCATTTGGTCAACTTCTGTATTGTTGTCTGATGTTTTGCATTGGTTCTGAGCATGCGTGTTTGTACTTTGGACTAAAGTCCGATGGATCAGCAGGCAGAAGCGGAGTCAGTGGAGCAAGCTGAGGGTCAAAGCCAGGAATGGCGACAAGACAGGTCCTGGCAATCCAGTTCGGTCAGAGGAAATCCAATAATATCAGGAACAGGAACTCAGGAATACACGGGGAGCTGAAGATCATCCACTAACTAGTGGATCATGCTGCTGGCTTTAAATAGGCCGCTGCACTCCAGAACCTGTCACAAATGACAGATTCTGGTGCCCAGTGTCCTATTTAAAGTCAGCAGCATGGCATTGGCGAATGCCTAGATGCCCACAATCTGCGATTCTGTTGGACATTCGCAGATGTGCCAGTTCTTCTGCGAACCATTCTCTTACAACCGGTAAGTGGAGTTAAGTATCTGTGTCACATTATATATACACTATATTACCAAAAGTATTGGGATGCCTGCCTTTACATGCACATGAACTTTAATGGCATCCCAGTCTTAGTCTGTAGGGTTCAATATTGAGTTGGCACACCCTTTGCAGCTATATCAGCTTCAACTCTTCTGGGAAGGCTGTCCACAAGGTTTAGGAGTGTATCTATGGGAATGTTTGACCAGGCACTGATGTTGGATGAGAAGGCCTGGCTCACAGTCTCCGCTCTAATTCATCACAAAGGTGTTCTATCGGGTTGAGTTCAGGACTCTGTGCAGGCCAGTCAAGTTCCTCCACCCCAAACGCGCTCATCTATGTCTTTATGGACCTTGCTTTGTGCACTGTGTGCAGTCATGTTGGAACAGGAAGGGGCCATCCCCAAACTGTTCCCACAAAGTTGGGAGCATGAAATTGAGAAAAATGGGAGAAAATGGGGGAAAAGGGGAATTTGGGACTTTATATGAAACACAACACTAGGGCAAGCTGAGTCATCAGATGTAGAAAAAGTTATGAATTTATTGATACCACATGAGAAACAGAGTGCAATAGATGATACTCACATATAATCAGTAAATATGGTACAGAATAGGTCAAACATGACAATAAGACATAATATAGTAACAAGGTAGCATGTTAAACACTGTAAACAGTAGGTAAGTTGCAGTATCATCGACATTACACCCAACATGTGTATATATATTCAATATCGTATTATAATAAAACTGGTGACTAAAACAATAAAAATGCCCATGGTAGATGCGTATTTGCTGTGACATGTCAAAAAGTAGAAAATGCTCAGTTGTAAATGCTCGACGCGTTTTGTGGAAGTTTGTCCACTCATCAGGAGCAGCTATCTGGAAATATCTAGAATATAATGTAGGGTAGTAATTAATAATATTTAATTACAACAGGAAGAGGGGGAGCATAAACGCTGGTCCTAGCACTCTTACCTGTGGGTATATGATATAATGATGGTAGAGCATATATGGTGACATTTGATGGTAGGAAAATATTAAGGGGTGAATGTGGCATCCCCCCGGGAGCTGAGGAGGCAACCAAGCAGCGGCATGACGAGGCAACACAGGGTACCGTGTAAAAATAGGTAGTAAGAAGATTCCCCCTTGGTTTCCAGATTGATAGTGTAGAATAAGGCATAAACCCAAATTATCTGTAATATATTAGAAATGGGTAGGTGATAGTAAGCAAAGTTGGGTATTGTTGGATAACCACAAGATAGGAGGTATAGTGTAGGATAAAAGTGAGGCAATAGTGAAGGGGCTGAGGGAAACCAACCAAGTGAAGCCAAAGGAACCGGTGAATAAGGAGAAAAGAGAAAATCCACCATGCATACTAGGTGTGCAGAGTGGGGGAACAGTGCATAAAAGTAAATGTGAACAGTGGCCACATTCACCCCTTAAAATTTTCCTACCATCGAATGTCACCATATATGCTCTACCATCATTATATCATATACCCACAGGTAAGAGTGCTAGGACCAGCGTTTATGCTCCCCCTCTTCCTGTTGTAATTAAATATTATTAATTACTACCCTACATTATATTCTAGATATTTCCAGATAGCTGCTCCTGATGAGTGGACAAACTTCCACGAAACGCGTCGAGCATTTACAACTGAGCATTTTCTACTTTTTGACATGTCACAGCAAATACGCATCTACCATGGGCATTTTTATTGTTTTAGTCACCAGTTTTATTATAATACGATATTGAATATATATATACACATGTTGGGTGTAATGTCGATGATACTGCAACTTACCTACTGTTTACAGTGTTTAACATGCTACCTTGTTACTATATTATGTCTTATTGTCATGTTTGACCTATTCTGTACCATATTTACTGATTATATGTGAGTATCATCTATTGCACTCTGTTTCTCATGTGGTATCAATAAATTCATAACTTTTTCTACATCTGATGACTCAGCTTGCCCTAGTGTTGTGTTTCATATAAAGTCCCAAATTCCCCTTTTCCCCCATTTTCTCCCATTTTTCTCATATATTAGGGATGGAGACCTGTGTACTGGATGGTCATGGTCTCATACAAAGTCCCAACCTAACTTGCTGTTTCAAATGCTAATAGGGAGCATGAAATTGTCCAAAATGTCTCTGTATGCTGATGCCTTAAGAGTTCCCTTCATTGGAACTAAGGGGCCAAGCCCAAACCCTGAAAAATAACCCCACACCATAATCCCCCCTCCACCAAATGATTTGGTCCAGTGCACAAAGCAAGGTCCATAAAGGTGTGGATGAGAGAATTTGGGGTGAAAGAACTTGACTGGCCTGCACAGAGTCCTGACCTCAAGCTTTGGGATAAATTAGAGCGGAAATGCAGAGCCTTAGTCCCCGTTCACATTGGAGCTACTTGCCATGCGATTTGACAGGTCAAATCGCATGACAAGTTGCATCCTATTGTCGGCAATCACACTGTTCAAATCAGTGCGATGCTGACTTTGCGGTGCCGCATTGATTTGGAAAAGTAGCTCCTGCACTACTTTTGGCGATTTCGGGTGCATAGACATCTGTGCATGAATATCTTCCAAGTCGCACTGACATGCAGCTTTCAAATCGTGCGATTTCAGATGAAGTCACATGATTTCAAAGCCGCAGTCAATGTGAACGAGGGCTTCAAGAGATGCAGTCGGGCACAGCGCTGGAACGATTGGAGACTCAGGTATTCAGGGAGTTGGGGGCATAGAAAGTTGTAAAATGTTTTTTTACCCTAATGCAGGGGAGGCATTGAAGGGTAACTCCACTGTCATGGGGGAAAAAAAACAAATAAAGAAAAAAACAATATAGCGTATACAAATGTGACACGAGTCATATTGTAATTGAATATTATTAAAAATGACCTTTCCTTTTTAATCTGCAGCTCTGTAATTTTCTGGAAATGTTATACAATATGGCAACCCGGAGGTGTTCTGTACACAGAATGTATACAGGACGCCGCCCAGAAACATAATTTCCTGCTTGTGTGATTGGCTCACTGATTTTCCCAGAAGTCTGCATTAAGATATGTCAGGTTTCAGGCATCCCCTGCAACAAAAATACAATTTTTGGTAAGATACTTTCAATAGGAAAGTTTATCAAAATCCTTGTAATGTACATAGATCATCCAGAGGGGAAAGTTTTGTCTTAACCACTTCCTGCCCGGCCTATAGCAGATTGACGGCCGGGAAGTGGTTCTGTTATCCTGACTGGGCGTCATATGACATCCAGCAGGATAACATGCTAGTGCGCCCATGGGGGCGCGCAGCGTGGCGATCGCGAGTATGGCGTGTCAGTCTGACATGCCGCATTTCCCTTCGTGATAAGAAGCCTCTCTCGGAGGCTTCTTACCACGTGATCAGCTGTGACCAATCACAGCTTATCATCGCGTGAACCAGGAAGTGCCGGTAAACGGCATTCCTCGGTTTGCACTGACAGGGAGAGCCGATTGGAGCCGATCGGTGGCTCTCCCTGTCAGAGGGGGGGGTCTGTGCTGTTAATCAGCACATTGATTATCAGCACAGCCCCCTCAGTTGTCCCAATCACCTGCCAATCAATCCCCAGCAACACACACAATAATAAAGTCTCCCAGTGCCCACCACAGTGCCAACCACAGTGCCCACCACAGTGCCAATCAGTGCCCACCATAGTGCCAATCAGTGCCCATCACAGCCACCTGTCAGTGCCCATCACAGCCACCTGTCAGTGCCTATCAGTGCTGCCTGTCAATGCTGATCAGTGCTGCCTGTCAGTGCCGCCCATCAGTACCACCTATCAGTGCCGCATATTGGCACCCATCAGTGCTGCATATCAGTGCCGCCTATCGGTGCCCATCAGTTCTACATATCAGTGCCTCCTCATCAGTGCCCATCAGTGCTGCCTGTCAATGCCCATCAGTGCTGCCTGTCAGTGCCGCCCATCAGTGCCACCTATCAGTGCCGCCTATTGGCACCCATCAGTGCTGCATATCAGTGCCGCCTATCAGTGCCCATCAATTCTACATATCAGTGCCTCCTCATCAGTGCCCATCAGTACCACTTTATCAGTGCCAACTCATCAGTGCTCATCAGTGCCGCCTCATCAGTGCCCGTCAGTGAAGGGGAAAACAATTTTTATGACAGAAAGTAAGAAAAACTTTTCTTTTTTTTTAAAATTTTGGTCTTTTTTTAGTTTGTTTAGCAAAAAATAAAAACCCCAGAGGTGATCAAATACCACCAAAGAAAGCTCTATTTGTGGGAAGAAAATGATACAGTGTTCCCTGACCGCGCAATTGTCATTCAAAGTGCGACAGCACTGAAAGCTGAAAATTGTCTGGGGCAGGAAGGGGCGAAAGTGCCCGGTATTGAAGTGGTTAACAAAAGGGGAGTTACTCTTTGAGGTAAAAAAAACATTTTAGCTTTAGAACTATTTAAATGTAAGTAAAAGAGTTTCTACCACCATTCCGAACACCTGCCCCCCCCCCCCCCCCCCATCATGCTTTGCTCCCCTTGTGTTATTCTGGCCCACTGTGCAGCTTCTTCTTCTGACATCTCTATTAGATTTTGACCCTGTAAACCCGGCAAAGATAATTCTTGGATCCGGATCTTTCTTACTCTCCTTTAATCCTATCGTTCTTCCTCTGCTTATATAACCCCTTTCTTCCCATCTCACAGTCCATACTGGCTGGAATTCAGTGCTGTTCTTTTTAAATCAGTGCTGAAACTACAGTGGCTTTAAATTCCTTGCTTAAAATAGCAAAATAAATGTCTTTTGGCAGCTGTGCTACTGACTGATTAGACCAGGGATCCAGGGATCTCCAAACTTTTCCGTATCATTCCGTATCATACATTTTACAAATATTTGCAAGCCCAAAAAAGACCAGTTTAATGAATGAATGCATAAGTTTTACATATTAATTAGTTTTATTAATTTACTTAAATTAGCAGGGCATGTTTCAGAACAAAAGAGAAACTTTAAAAAGGCATCCTCAGAGTGCTCCCTTAAATCAGTGTCCCCATAAATTCCCTCCTTACATCAGTGTCTCCATCAGACCTGCTCTAGCCACTTAAGGACCAAGCCTCTTTTTGAGACTTGTTGTTTATAAGTTAACCACTTCAGCCCCGGAAGGATTTACCCCCTTCCTGACCAGAGCGTTTTTTGCGATTCGGCACTGCGTCGCTTTAACTGACAATTGCGCGGTCGTGCGACGTGGCTCCCAAACAAAATTGACGTCCTTTTTTTCCCACAAATAGAGCTTTCTTTTGGTGGTATTTGATCGCCTCTGCGATTTTTATTTTTTGCGCTATAAACAAAATAAGAGCGACAATTTTGAAAAAAACACATTATTTTTTACATTTTGCTATAATAAATATCCCCCAAAAATATAAAAAAAAACATTTTTTTTCTTCAGTTTAGGCCGATCGTATTCTTCTACATATTTTTGGTAAAAAAAATCACAATAAGCGTTTATTAATTGGTTTGCGCAAACGTTATAGTGTTTACTAAATAGGGGATAGTTTTATGGCATTTTTATTAATAATTTTTTTTTACTACTAATGGCGACGATCAGCGATTTTTATTGTGACTGTGACGTTATGGCGGACATGTCGGACATTTTTGACACATTTTTGTGACCATTGTCATTTATACAGCGATCAGTGCGATCAAAAATGCACGGATTACTGTGTAAATGACACTGGCAGTGAAGGGGTTAACCACTAGGGGGCGGGGAGGGGTTAAGTGTGTCCTAGGGAGTGATTACTAACTGTAAGGGGATGGGCTGTGTGGGTGACGTCACTGATCTCTGCTCTGATGACAGGGAGCAGAGATCGAGTGACACTTGTCACTAGGCAGAACGGGGAGATGCTGTTTACAACAGGTACGCCCATTTGCCCAGCCGTGCCACTCTGCCGACATACATCGGCGTGCGCCGGTCGGGAACCAGTTAAAAACAGGTTTTTTTGCTAAAAAATTACTTAGAACCCCAAACATTATACATTTTTTTTAACACCCTAGAGAATAAAATGGCAGTCGTTGCAATACTTTCTGTCACACCGTATTTGCGCAGCGGTCTTACAAGCGCACTTTTTTTGGAAAAAATACACTTTTTTGAATTGAATAATAAGACAACAGTAAAGTTAGCCCAATTTTTTTTTTATACTGTGAAAGATAATTTTACGCTGAGTAAATTGATACCCAACATGTCACGCTTCAAAATTGCGCCTGCTTGTGGAATGGCGACAAACTTTTACCCTTAAAAATCCCCATAGGCGACGTTTAAAAAATTCTACAGGTTGCATGTTTTGAGTTACAGAGGAGGTCTAGGGCTAGAATTATTGCTCTTGCTCTAACAATTGCGTCGATACCTCACATGTGTGGTTTGAACACCGTTTTCATATGCGGGCGCTACTCATGTATGCATTCGCTTCTGCACGCGTGCTCGGCGGGATGGGGCGCATTTAAAAAAATGAAAAAATGTTCCTATTCATTTCACCTTTTATTTTTTATTTTTACACTGTTCTTTAAAAAAAAATAGTGTCACTTTTTTCCTATTGCAAGGAATGGAAGACATTCCTTGTAAATAGAAAAAAGCATGACAGGACCTCTTAAATATGAGATCTGGGGTCAAAAAGACCTCAGATCTCATATTTACACTAAAATGCAATAAAAAATAAAATAAAAAATGTTATCATTTAAAAAAAAAAAAAATGGCCCTGTAAGAGCTATGGGTGGAAGTGACGTTTTGATGTCGCTTCTGCCCTGCAATGGTATGGAGACGGGTGGGGGCCATCTTCCCCTCACTCGTCTCCATACCTAACACCGAGAAGGATCCGATCGCCTCCGCCGCTATCGCCGGCTCCGGTAAGCTGCGGAGGGCACCGAATAAAATTGATCTTGTGGCAAATCTGCCGCAGAGACCACTATTACCGGAAACCGGACCGCCTGCCGAAGAAGAGGATACCAGAGGATACCAGGGTTAATTCAACCTACTTTCAGTCATTGAGGTATGGGAGCCCTTGCGTATTATTATTTTATTTTTTATTTTAGATTACTACTTTTTGATATAGAGTGTAATGAGAGAGAAATAAAGAGAGCCTGACCATTCATATATTCATATACATTAGAAGAAAGTTCTCCATTTCTAACTGATAGTGTTCGGTTGAATTTTTTAATATGGTGTTTTTAATAGTGCTCTATGTTACTTTATGTATTTTTATATTAGGAGAATGAATATTCCACACTAGAATCGTAATGATTATATTTGGAGAATTTATATATATATTTTTATATATTTTGTTATTTAGTTTGAGATTGTATAGTGCGGATCGTTTACAATGTCAGTTGCATAGTCGCATTAGCACTGCAACATTGGCAAACGATGGATGTCATCTGTGGTTTAACTCTTGTTGTCTCGGAAGAACGGAGACATTGTGATCGCGGGGACACGAGATGTGCGCAGGCGCGTTGGTGATTCTCTGATCAGGTGACAGGAGGAGGGTATATAAGGAAGTAGTATCATACCATACAGCCAATCCCATGATTAAGTCGGTGTATGACGAAACATGTCGGGGCATGGCTGTATGACGTACTCCACCAATGACAAGTGACGCTGTCGAACCGTGTTGTTATTTACGTAGCTGCGTATCTGAAAGTATGTCCACATGGGTAGAGAAGGTATGTTATTGTCAGACCTGAGTTCCGTCAGATCTTTTTACTTTTTATTGATGACACAGTGGTATGTTAGGAGTGGGATTCCTTTATTAGAAGGTCGTAGTGTTTGGTTTCCCATCCCAGGAGGGAATTTTGGATTATTTAGAAGTGGTGTAAGGGGGCCAGGAGAAGATGTGAATCTAGGTCAATTGGTTAATTGATGGAGGATTCCGAGCGTGGTCCCTATCAGGGGGTGACTTTTCAGTTTAGGTGGGTAGTGTTGTTTAGATATCAATGGAGAAAAATGGAAGGGAATTGGACTTAGTTCATTTTCCAAGGGTACCCAGTCTTTCATGCTTGCGTGGCAATGCCAATCTAGAATCCTTGCTATGTGTGTGGCATGGTAGTAGTTTTTGAAGTCCGGTTCCCCCATACCCCCCTGTGCCTTAGATCTTGTTAGTAGGGTAACTTTGATGCGTGGCGATTTGTGTGCCCAAATGAATTGCATTTGAAGTGCTTGGAGTGACTTAAAAAAGCTTTGGGGAATTTTGATAGGCAAGGAGCATAGCAGGTAAAGGACTCTGGGTAGTATTGTCATTTTGCAAATGGCTGCCCTACCAAACCAGGAAAAATACTTATTGTGCCAATCTAGTAAATCGCTCTCAATGGTTTTGAGAAGGGGTAGGAAATTGCGTGAGAAAATGGAGTCCAGTTTAGGTGTCTGCCAAACTCCCAGGTATTTGATGGCTTGAGTCTCCCACCTGAAGGAGTTGTTGTTCTTAACTGACTTTAATGTGGTTTCTGGGAGCGAAATATTGATTGCTTCTGATTTTGAATAATTTATTTTAAGATTGGATAAAAATCCATAATTATCAAACTCCCTCAAGAGGGAGGGGACTGACAAATGTGGATCCGTCAGAAAAATAGGAGGTCATCGGCGTAGGCTGCTATTTTGTATTCCCTCTCCTCAATCTTGAAACCCTGTATAGTGGTGTTAGTTATAATTCGTCTGATAAGTGGTTCCAAAGAAATGATAAATAACAAAGGTGACAGGGGACAGCCCTGTCTAGTTCCATTGCGTATATCAACTTTGTTTGATAAGGAACCGTTAATCTTAAGTTTGGCCGATGGGTTTTTTATAAAGGGAAGCTATCCAAGCCATCATGTTTGGTCCTAAGCCTATGTGTTTACAGGTCTCAAACATATAATCCCATGCTACTCGATCGAAGGCCTTCTCCGCATCGGTGGACAGGAGAAGACCCTCGATCTTTCGCTCGTGAGCCGCATAAATCAAGTCCAGTGCTTTAGAGACATTATCCCTGGCCTCCCTTCCGGGCATGAACCCCACTTGGTCCGGTCCTATCAGGTCACATAAGAGAGGTTTCAGTCTGTTGGATATAATTTTCGCCATTATCTTTACGTCTAAATTCAGGAGCGAAATGGGTCTGTAACTAGAACAATGTAATGGGTCCTTGTCTGGTTTAAGTATAACTGTGATGCACGCGGATAGGAAATCTGGTGGAATTGTTCTTGGTTCTGATAGGGTGTTCAAAGCGTCTTGGAGGTGAATGGCCAGTGTGTCAGTAAATGTCTTGTAGTATATTGCTGTAAACCCGTCTGGGCCTGGGCTTTTGCCTGTTTTTAAGTCTTTTATTGCTAGTTTGATTTCTGACAAGTCTATGGGGCTGTCAAGTTTCATGACCTCCTCTATTCCTATAGAAGGAAGACCAGAGTCCTTCAAGTATTCTTGTATCAGTTGGGTCCTATCTCCTTGGAGATTGGGTGGTCTGTGTTGAGGTGGGAGATTATATAAATTGGATTTGGATTTTTCTTTTGGATTTAGAGTCTAGAAGTTGTTTAAGTGCCTTCCTAGTCTCTAGCAGTGTCGTTGCTGATTGTACAGATAGGGACTATTTGTGTAGCGTTTCAAGGAGCCGTATTTTTTGTGATAGCCTCATGATTTCTATGTCCCTTTCCCTCTTTTTTTGAGATCCCAATTTGATTAGGTCCCTCCTCAAGGAACATTTATGGGCTTCCCATACAATCAGTGGATCCATGCCAGGCGTCCTATTGTGTTAAAAAAATTCTTTCAGGGCTGTATGTAGTTTTGGTTGTAGGACTGGATCAGTGATGAGGGAGGAGTTTAGGGAGGAGTTTAGTCTCCACACCCACTTGGACTTGGTGGGTGTGTCCTCTAGATTTAGGCTAATGGATGTAGGTGATCCGAGAATGTCTGGATCCCAATGTTAGCCTCCCTAACTATGTGTAGATCCCTTTGAGAGATAAAGATGTAGTCAATCCTAGAGTGGCGATTATGGGGAGTCGAGTAGAAAGAGAAGTCTTTGTCCTCTGGGTGTAAAAAACGCCATGTGTCTACTAAGTTTAGAGAATGGAAGAGGTGTTTGATGTTTTTTTAATTTTTAAAGGTGATGAAAGATTTCCCTGTAGAAGTGTCTGTTAAGGGGTTAAGGGGGATGTTGAAATCTCCTCCCATTATTAAGCGACCTGAGCTGAAGCCTTCCAAGTCTTTCACCAACTTTCTACAGAAGGGTAGGTGGGATGTATTGGGGAGATATACGTTTGCCAGGGTGGTAGGAACTCTGCACCAAATCCCCTTTATGAAAATGTACCTTCCCCCCCGTGTCAACCAGTTTATCAGTTATTTCAAAGGATGCCTCCCTGCTCAACAAGATGGAGATCCCCTTTGATTTGGAAGTATCATTAGTAGCATGGTGAGCCTCAATGAAATATGAGTCGGTGAGCCTAGGAGTGTGGTTTGTCTTGAAATGAGTCTCCTGTAGAAATACTATCTTGGGCTTACCTTTTTTCAGTTCTCTCAGGAGAGTAGATCTTTTTTCGGGGATATTCAAGCCTTTGACATTGTGGGATATTACCGTGGGATTTCGGCCTAATACTGAGTAGGCCATTGTTAAGGTGCAGAGAGAGATGGTGGGCCACTCCTATAGTCACAACTAGATAAAGATGGATATCAGTTAGCGTAATACACTTATACTTGCGTTATCACTACAATTGGTATTTAGGACAGGTTAAAGAAAGAGCAGAAGACTGAGAGAAGTAAAGAGTAGAAAGAAAAAGGAGAAGAGGTGTGAGGAATACGACTCGCCAAAACAGTTAGGCTGTCTAGGTGAGTCAAATCTTAGTGCAAGAAGGGGAACTTAAGTCCGTCCTTCAGAACACTTTTGTGGGAACGTAGGAGATTTACGACCAGAGTATTGACCGCCACAATCTGAGTGATAATATGAAATAACAATCAGAAAAAATGGAGAGGTCAAACCCTGACCCAAATAGGCTAATTAACAGTGCCTAATGGACATCTCTGCCGTTAAGTAAGTTAATGTGAACATGTGAACCGAAAAAGTAAATCAAGCCATATATCAAAATAAATGGTAAAGGGCCTGTAGGTTAAGATCACCAAGGCAAAAAGGGTAAAAAGTACCTCCTGACCGGATTACCATTCCCTATAAGGGAGCAACGCTGAAAAATTATTAAACAGTGAATAGGCCTCAAAAGAGGCAACCTGTGAGAAGACCTCTTATGTAAACTGTCAGTTAGTGTCAGAAAGAAGATTACGCCACCAGGATCTTGAAGAATGTGGGAGTTCAAATGATCTTCGCAACTAAATCACGCCTAAAACCAGGTTCTTCCAATTATGGTGTAACTGTAACCATATTACCACGAGTAGAGTGTCTTTGGCGTTGAAAAGGAGAGTCTTCACTACAAGTTATCGAGCTGAACCGATAATGATCTGTGATGACTGCAGCATTCCTCGTGTTGGGAAACCTAAAGTATAGTAATGGTGGCTGCAGGCAAACATTGAGCAGTTTGTAATTACGTGCGAACCTCCTCAGCCTGGTATGTGAAACCTGGTCTATCAATAGCGATTGTACGATGGCAATCTAAACAGTTTCCAACAGATAACTTGAAGAGGTCAATGTTGAAATATTCAGGCATCCAGTGATCCCCTGCAGGAATGGATTTTGCTGTGCGACAAACCTGCTGTTTGTCCTTCCTGCCTGTTGTGTCTTTGTTTCTTGGAGTGATGTTTCTCCGGAGTTGCTAGCGGCGAATGTGGTGGGCTCCTATCCTTGGGTGGTAGGGTGAACTCTTGGTACCACTCAGGAAGATCGACAAGACCCAGTTGCAAAGCATTGCAGAAATCCGGGATATCCTCCGGCGTATGGAGAGTATGTTGCTTGCTGTTATGTGTCACTAGGAGAGCAAAGGGGAATCACCATGTGTAACGGAGATCCTTTTCCCTGAGCACATCTAACAGAGGTCGCAGGGCCCTTCGGTTCTTTAGTGTGATTTGGGAAAGGTCTTGAAAAAGCTTTATGTTTTCGCCATTGAACACTATCTGCTCGTTTCTGCGTGCTTTATACATGATCTCTTCTTTCAATGAGAAATTTTTCAGGCAGCAAATAATGTCACGAGGCGGTAAAGTGTCCGGTCCCCTTGCTCTAAGGGCCCTATGAGCCCGGACAAATTCAATGTCAGAGTCCTCCGGTTTTTCCAGGAGGCTGTTGAAAACCCTCTGCTGTACAGGTATAATTTGCTCAGCGTTAACTGATTCAGGTATGCCACAGACTCTAATGTTATTCCTCCTCCCCCTGTTATCAAGGTCTTCCAGGTGCCTATTCATCTCGTTTAAATGGAGAGCGTGGGAGGAGGTAACTTTTTCAAAAGTGAGTAGTGCTTTGTCTCTGCTCTTCCCTGCTGTGTCAGCTGTGGCCATCTTTTCAGTGAGGACAAGCAGATTGGTCTTAAGATCTGTAATGGCTGCAGAAAACGAGGCTTTGATGTCTGCAGCAAAGCCAGACATGTCCGCATATGTGAGGGGAAGGTCTGGTCTTGTACCTCTCTTACCGTTATCCTCTGTGGCAGACAGGGAGTCCTCACTGAGATCCTCCTCGTGGTGGATCGGCGCCATCTTGCCTCCTGCAGTGACTCTCTGTATCGCCGCATGATTTTTGAATATCTCCGAGATATTCCTTCCTGCTAACGCAGCTATAGAACGGCAGGGTCAGGAATGTTATGAATAGCGGTTCTGCTTGTTTATTATCGGTAGTCGTTCGGCAGAAATAGTGGTTAGGGCCTGACGGAGCTCCTCTGCTAGGCTGCCATCTCCGTCGTGCGCCAAGCCACGCCCCCTGGACCATTGACATTTATACAGCGATCAGAGCTAAAAATAGCCAGTGATTTCTGTATAAATGCCATGGGCAGGGAAGGGGTTAACACTAGGGGGCGATCAAGGGGTTGTGTTCCCTCAGCATGCTCTAACTGTGAGGGGGGTGGGACTGCCTGGGGGAGGAGACCAATCGGTGTTCCTATATACTAGGAACACACGATCTGTCTCCTCTCCCCTGCCAGAACTTGGATTTGTGCGTTTACACACAAGTGCCCGGCGGACATCCCGGCCGCCGGGCACACGCACCTGCTTCCCAGTACCGCGGGGGCCCTCTATACCCCTTAAAGCGGCCGCCGTATACCTACAGCAATTTGCGCGGGGGAGCCATTCTGCCACCCTCAGATGGCGGGCGGTCGGCAAGCGGTTAAAAAAAAATAAACATGTCTATACTTACCTGCTCTGTGCAAACCTCCTCTTTTCTGGTCCCCCGCTGGTGCTCCTGGCTCCTCCCCTCTGTCTAGTGCGTGCTCAGCCCCGCCCCATTCCCTCATCCCTGGCTTTAAATGACAGCACTGGGAGCCAATGGCTCCCGGTGCCCCAGCAAAGCCAGCGAGACCCGGACCTGAGGGTAAAAAAGATCTACAGACGTGCACGGGACTGCATTGAATGAGAGCTTAGGTGAGTGAAAGTGGGGGTAAGGGGGGGGGATGCTGACACCTAAACATTTTTTAAAAATGTTTAGGCTTTACAACCACTTTAATAATCACAAACAGTTCCTTGTATTGTCATCAGATGTTTCTTAATTTTTTTTGTAATTAGCAGGATATGGTTCAGAACAAATGATAAAACTTTAAAGCGGAGCTCCACCCAAAAGGGGAAGCTACGCTTGTCTGCCTCCTCCCCCCTCTGCTGCCACATTCCAGCTCAGTTCACCACGACGAGCGGTGCCGGAAGTTGCCCCCCCTCCTTCACCTCGCATCCAGCCCATTCACAAACAGCAGCACGATTTGCGCATGCGCAGTAGGAAACCAGTTGTGAAGCCGCAAGGCTTCACTGCCAGTTTCACTTAGCCAAGATGGATGAGCACCCGAGAGTCCCCCCCCTTTCACCAATGTCTCTATCAGAGTTCCTCCTTACATTAGGGTCCCCAACAGATTTCCTCCTTACATCAAAGTCCCCATCAGAGTCCTCTCTTACATTAGGGTCCCCATCATAGTCCTCCCCTTTCACCAGTGTCTCCATCAGTGGCAGATGGTGCTCAAATTTTCTGGGGGGGGGGGGTGCAAACAAACTGATATAAACCCTATTAATTGCAGGCTCACTGTACCATCAATCGCAACCACTGTGCCATCAAACGCAGCCACTGTGCCCATCAATTGCCGCCACTGCGCCATTAAACACAGCCACTGTGCCCATCAATTGCTACCACTGTGCCATCAAACGCAGCCACTGTGCCATATCAAATGCTCCCACTGTGCCATCAAATGCTGCCACTTTGCAATATCAAATGCTCCCACTGTGCCATCAAATGCTGTCACTGTGCTCCATCAAATGCTCCCACTGTGCCATATCAAATGCTGTCAGTTTGTCCCCCGCCCGCCGTCTGCACTTACCCTGTCTCATTCAAACAGCTACTCGATGTTCCTCGATGTCTTCTCCCTCCCTCCTCGATGTCTTCTCTCTTCCCGTCCTCTGCTATGATTGGACACCTGATAGGCGTCTAATCACAGCACCTGTCGTTTCAGCCATTCAGGTGATGGGTAACAGATACGAGCACCTGATTGGCAGAGAAGGCAGTTTAGTGTTAGGAAAACAAATATTCATTCACTTTCCTAACACAGCTGAGTGACCTGCGAGCGCCTAGCATGGCGCTCGCAGGTCACCTTATTTGACGCCTATTAGAGCCTATGGCTCTAATCAGGTGTTTCAAAAACACCCCCTGCCGCTGTAATTCAGGCGCCCTGGTGCCCGAAAAGGGGCCGGGTGCCTGAATAGGGGGTGGCAGCGGCGACCATAGATAGATTCAGGCAATGCATGAATCTATCTATTGGTGCTAGAAGGGGTGGCAGGAGAGAGGGGGCGGCGCCTGTGCGCCCTTATGGACGCACCGCCACTGGTCTCCATCAGTGGCCCCCCTTGCATCAGGTTCCTCATCAAATTCCTACCTTACATCAGAGTCTCCATCTGAGTCTCCCCTTACACCAGTGTCTCCTTCAGAGTCCCCGCTTACATTAGTGTCCCCATTGGAGTCCCCTCCTACACCAGTGTTTCTCCATCACAGTTCCCTTTACATAAGCGCCCCCATCAGACCTGCTCTAGAAACTATGGAAGGAAGCAGAGACCAACTGATCTGAATCCTCAGTCTATGCCACTGACACTTATGCCGCGTACACACGGTCGGAATTTCCGACAACAAATGTTCGATGGGAGCTTGTTGTCGGAAATTCCGACCGTGTCTAGGCTCCGTCGGACATTTTCCGTCAGAATTTCCGACAAACAAAATTTGAGATCTGGATCTCAAATTTTCCAACAACAAAATCGTTGTCGGAAATTCCGATCGTGTGTACACAATCCGGACGCACAAAATTCCATGCATGCTCGGAATCAAGCAGAAGAGCCGCACTGGCTATTAAACCTCAATTGTCTCGGCTCGTCGTACATCACCGCGTTCTTGATGTTCGGAATTTCCAACAACATTTGTGTGACCATGTGTATGCAAGACAAGTTTGAGCCAACATCCGTCGGAAAAAACTGTGGATTTTGTTGTCGGAATGTGCTATCGTGTGTACGCAGCATAATTGCGGGCCAGATGAAATCTTGTAGCAG
Source organism: Lithobates clamitans (assembly GCA_037952925.1). Classification (NCBI taxonomy): domain Eukaryota; kingdom Metazoa; phylum Chordata; class Amphibia; order Anura; family Ranidae; genus Lithobates; species Lithobates clamitans. The sequence continues at coordinate 6,149,430 of JBBGZY010001206.1, forward strand.
ACCAAAGTTTGGAGATCACATAGAATAGACACAGAGAAAGAAAACGAAAATTCCCAAATATGAATTGAAAAATCCCAAACAGTTCTTTTTATTGGCATCAGACTTTTCTTCCTTGTTTTTCTTAAATTCTGTACAAAGGTAAAAAATTAACACAGAAGAGGGAGTTATCAGCTGCCTGGATTTCATTGGAGCTTGTTAGTAGAATATCACGGGTTACTTAAGGGTAAGTTGTGTCAAAACTATTCGGCAGGGTTTTTCTATTTTGGTGAGAGTGTTGTGATATTATCTAGGGATCAAGGGCTTAGCAGCCGTTGTCTAGCCAAAGTTATGTTTGCAGGCTATTTATTTAATAGATCTTTTTCAAATATATTTTCATAATGTCTTGAATTTAGACAAAAGCAACGATGATTAAAAAAAAAAAAAAAAAAAAAAACCTGCAAGCCTTTTCCTTACCAAAACCTGTTCACGTGATGTAGAGGTCCCAAGTTTTCTGTCTTCCTTCCCACAGAGTGGGATGGTCCACCTTCGGGTGTGCAAGTCACTGCCTAGATGATGTATATACCTTTAATTGGCTGTCCAACAGTGGGGCCCTCTCAGGCTCCAGAAGACTTCAGCAGTGAGATAAAAGGAACACTCCAATTAGCTCTTCTTGCAGTATTTTTAAATAATCAGTGCATTGACTGCATACAGTAATGTCCCCAACCCAAAACCAGCCTTTCGTGACGCATTTCGCCATTCCTGGCTTGCTCACAAGGACAGGGAACTTCCCTAGAAGTGGTGAAATGAGTTAGGGAAGGCTGGTTTTGGGTTAGTGCCCTTCCTTCTCTAAGCTGGCCACTCAGCTGTCGGCTAATTGCCAGCTCCTATCTCTCCACAGTGGCTCACCTGTTGATGATCCTGCTCGTCAGTCCTGCCTACTTAAGCCGTCCAGTCCAGATGATCTCTGCCTTCGCCTTGGTCACATCTCTAGAGACGCTCGCCTGTCTTCCTGTTAAAGACATGCTTGGCTGACATTCCATAGTTGCCAGCATTGCAAAAAGAATGTGTGGGACACTTTTTTGGCTGTGGGCGGGGCCATATAATAATTAGGGGGGGGCATGCGTTTGTAGGCATGGCATAGCAATTAAAAAGAAAATTGCGTGCCCCATTGCGAAAAATGGGCGTGGTTTACGTTAAATTATGGGCGTGGCTTGAATGGGCATGGCTCAAAGGGGTGTGGTTAGAGTCTGAGATGAATGAGGGATGGAGAGGGAAAGGGGGAGAGAGGAATGAAGGGACAGCAGCCCTAGATCCTACACAACAATGGAAATATGTGTATTCTAGAAAGTTTAACAATCAGCAGATAAAGATACTCCAAACACCTGGTGTTAGTGCTTCAATCATCCCGGCACCATGATTGTTATGGTGTCAGGATGATTGAAGTGCATTATTTCTATTATTACATTGTAATATAAAATGAAATCATTCAACTCACCAAAATGCCGAATCAGTGGGATCCCTGAGCGTGTCACTAGCCACGTCGCCTGCCACCAGCAGAGTCCTTCCTTGCATCAGGTGTCCCCGGCAGCGTCCTTCCTTGCATCAGGTGTCCCCAGCAGCGTCCGTCTTTGCATCAGGTGTCCCCAGCAGAGTCCGTCTTTGCATCAGGTGCCCCCAGCAGAGTCCGTCCTTGCATCAGGTGCCCCCTGCAGAGTCCGTCCTTGCATCAGGTGCCCCCAGCAGAGTCCGTCCTTGCATCAGGTGCCCCCAGCAGAGCCAGTCCTTGCATCAGGTGCCCCCAGCAGAGTCAGTCTTTACACCGGTGTTCCCAGCCTCAGTCCTTAAATCAGTGTCCCAGGCAGAGCCATAGTTACCCCCCCTGTATATAGTTACCCCCTCCCCTGTACATAGTTTCCCCTCTCCCCCTAGTTAGCCCCCTGTACATAGTTACCCCCCTGTGCATAGTTACCCCCACTGTACATGGTTACCCCCCCTGTACATAGTTCCCCCCCGTACATAGTTAACCCCCCTCCTGTAAATAGTTAACCCCCTCCTGTAAATAGTTAACCCCCCCTCCTGTATATAGTTAACCCCCTCCTGTATATAGTTAACCCTCCCCTCTCCTGTACATAGTTAACCCTCCCCCCTCCTGTATATAGCTAACCCCCCTCCTGTATATAGTTAACCCTCCCCCTCCTGTATATAGTTACCCTCCCCCTCCTGTATATAGTTAACCGCCCACCTCCTGTATATAGCTTAACCCCCCCTCCTCCTGTATATAGCTAACCCCCCCTTCTCCTGTATATAGCTAACCCCCTCCTGTATATAGTTAACACCCTTCTCCTGTATATAGCAAACCCCCCTCCTCCTGTATATAGCTAACCCCCCCTCCTGAATTTACGTAACCCCACCTCCTCCTATATATAGTTACTGTACATTAAAGTTAAACTGCTGCAGAGACAAGAGCCAGTGGCATCACTACAGCTGGTGTCACCCGGTGCGGAAAAAAATTGGTGTCACCCCCCCTCCACCAACTATTGCCCCCCTTCAGTACAGACCCTCCTTCCTCAGTAAAGACCCCCCTACTAAGTACAGACTGCCCCTCCAGCAGTATAGATCCTCCTCTCTCAGTACAGATCCCCCCCATTAAGTACAGACCCCTTCCATCTGTTTAGACCCCCTCAGTGTAGACCCCCCTCATCAGTATAGACCCCCTCAGTACAGACCCCTCTCCCTCAATACAGACCACCCTCAGTGCGGACCCCCCATCTATCAGTATAGACCCCCTCAGTGCAGACCCCCCTCCATCAGTGCAGACCCCCCTCCATCAGTGCAGACCCCCCTCCATCAGTGCAGACCCCCCTCCATCAGTGCAGACCCCCCTCAGTGCAGACCCCCATCAGTGCAGACCCTCTCAATGCAGAGCCCCCTCCATCAGTGCAGACTCCCCTCAGTGAAGACCCCCCTCCATCAGTGCAGACCCCCCTCCATCAGTGCAGACCCCCCTCAGTGCAGACCCCCTCAGTGTAGACCACCCTCCATCAGTGTAGACCCCCCTCAGTGCAGACCTCCCTCCATCAGTGCAGACCCCCCTCAGTGCAGACCCCCCTCTATCAGTGCAGACCCCCCTCAGTGCAGACCCCCCTCTATCAGTGCAGACCCCCCTCAGTGCAGACCTCCCCCTCTATCAGTGCAGACCCCCCTCAGTGCAGACCTCCCCCTCTATCAGTGCAGACCCCCTCAGTGCAGACCCCCCTCCATCAGTGCAGACCCCCCTCAGTGCAGACCCCCTGAGTGCAGACCACCCTCCATCAGTGCAAACCCCCCTCAGTGCAGACCCCCTCAGTGCAGACCCCCCTCCATCAGTGCAGACCCCCCTCAGTGCAGACCACCCCCTCCATCAGTGCCAGTGCAGACCTTCCCCTCCCATAACGCCCCCCAGCACATGTCCATTTGTCAAGAGCAGAAGGAACATGAGCGGCATGAGCGGCCGGCCGTGTTCAGTGGAGAGGGGAGGGGCCCATCCATGCAACTAACCCCGGCTTCAGTATTGTGAGAGGAGAAGCCGATTCATTGGCTGCACGGATCGATCCCCCTTCCTCTCTCCACTGAACACAAGGGGGAACGATCTAGCGGTGGCGCCAGCGGCCATTTTGCTGAAGCCAGATGTTGAAAAAAATGAAAAAGCAAACATTCTCAATTTCCCTGGCCAAAATCCCGATTCGGGACAGCCTCCGATCGGGACGAGGGTCCCAAAATCAGGATTGTCCCCGGAAAATCGGGACTGTTGGCAACTATGACATTCCTTCTGGCTCCCTGACGTTTTTGCTTGTCTGGCTATCCGTTCCGGTTCCTGAACTCTGGCTATGTTTTGACTACGTTTACTCTGTTTATTTTTTTTTTTTAATTACTATTAAACAAGTGTGATTTAACTGTACTTCTGTCTCAGTTTGATTCATGGTTTCTGAAAGTTGGAGACATTACTATATGCAGTCAATGCACTGATTACTAAGAATACAGTAAGAAGAGCTAATTAAAGTGTGGCTGCTATTTTCCTATATTCAATGAAAAGTGGAGACAGACTGTTTTGGCCGGCACCCAAGTTGTCCATGTGCAGGAGAGGCCAATCTTGTGCAGACTATGGATCTGTGTGTGTTTCTGAGCAGTGCGGTAACATTACAAAAGGGGGACTGGTCATGGCTGGCATAGATTTCAGCGCTAAACCATCAGTCACCACACTTAGCAAGTTCAGGTAAGTGAGAAAAAGGGGTCATATGGGAGTTTGTGTATAAAAAAAAAAAATTAAGAAATTGTGAATTGGGTTGAGGGGCAAAACATTTTCCCAGAGATAAGTGTTGAAGCTGAACTCCAGGCATGATCTTTATCACACGAATGTTGGTTCAGCTTGGACCAATGTACATAAGCATATCTGGGCCGCTGGGGAAGCTCACAATCACTGTAGTAATTTGCGCTACTACAAGCGATAGCCACGTTCTTCCAGGTCCTGCTGATGCATTTTTTCCAATGAGTACAAAGCATTCTTTGATTGGACAAGGTGGAGAGTAAGGACGGTAACCTCACGATCTCCATTTTATCTGATCAGAGAACACTTTATTAACAATTACATCACGCTTTATGAATGGGGAAGCCACTTCAGAACCTAAACAGGACCCAGAAGATCGAGGCAATCACTGTAATAGCCCTGACTACTACAGTTATAAAAATCTCCCCCCATCCCCCACTTGTACCCACCCTGTCCCTTTGATACAGGGAGTACCCCTCGACAGTAGCAAGCCATTCATGTGTGCTGTTAAACCAGATACTCCCAAGTCAAAATTCTTCTCATGTTTCAGTAATTCCAGTGTATTCACCAAACTTTGTGAACATGCCAATGTGTACCATGACAGCTGGTCCTCCCAAACCCCACCCAACAATCTGTCCAGTCGATGTGCGTAACCAGGGCACCCGGTAAACCACATACTGTTTAGCAATCACGGTCTTTGTGACAGATTGCCCTATCTGTTCTTCCAATAATTGAGTCTACTACCACCAGTATCTGTCTATCCTTCAGTCCAGTGGTGGAACTACCAGGGTCGCAAAGATTGCACTTGTGACTTGGCCCTAATGTTCTGCCACTGTGGGGAAGCCCCAAGACAGCAGGAAGGGGACCAGTTGCAGAATATGTGAAAGGGTCTCGCTTAGAGCCCTTTCACACTGGGGCGGGGGGTGGCGTCAGCGGTAAAACGCCGCTATTATTAGCGGCGTTTTACCGTCGGTATGCGGTCGCTAGCGGGCGGTTTTACCCCCGCTAGCGGCCGAGAAAGGGTTAAATACCACCGCAAAGCGCCTCTGCAGAGGTATAGCCGCGCCGTCCCATTGATTTCAAAGGAGCATACACACCGCTCCTTCACCGCTCCGAAGATGCTGCTGGCAGGACTTTTTTTACTATCCTGCTAGCGCATCGTTCACACTGGAATGCAAGCAGCGGCACTTTCGGGTCGGTTTGCAGGCGCTAATATTAGCGCAATAGTGCCTGCAAACCACCCCAGTGTGAAAGGGCTCTCTAGACGAAAATTTGAAAATCTGAAATAGTAACTAACTATTAAATTATAGGTATTGTAATTTCCCTTCAAATTTGGCTGTCAGTGAACGTAACAAATACGAAGTTACGCATTATCCGAAATAACGAATGCTGCATCTAAACAAATGGAACGGAACAAATTAATAATAAATAATAATAATAAAACGTTTTTATTATTGTTATTTATTATTATTAATTCATTACGTTCCATTCGTTTGGATACGGCATTCGTTATTTCGGATCATTCGTAACCTTCGGATAAATTTGTACGTGTTACGTTCACTAACAGCCAAATTTGAAAGGAAACTACAATACCTATAATTTAATAGTTACTAGTAATAGTAGTTAAGTTATTATTAGTTAATTATTATTTCATATTTCCGAATTTACGAATTTACTAATGTACGAACGTACGAATTTACGAATGTATGAATTTACAAATGTACAAATTTTTCGAATTTACGAATATTCGGAAAAATTTGTTAAACGGGTTATCGTTAATTCGGATATTTCTGAATTAACGAATTTGTCGAAATTTGTTAAAAAATGAATTCGGAACGAAACGTATTGCACATGCCTAGTCTCGCTGCAGGACCATAAGAGCCCTGCAAAGCGAGGTAACAGCCCTGGGATCAGTGTGAAGGACCCCAGGTCCAGAGGGAAGGGACCCCAAGCTCGAAGGGGAAGGCCCTGGAATCGGAGGAAAGGGCCCCAGCTATCAGGGGGCCCTTCATGGTTTCTTGAACTGGGGCCCTGAAGATTCTAGTTATGCCTCCAATTCAGTCTCAATTCACTTAAAAAGACACATGACCACTCAATGCAGTTGGATGAAAAGCCGTTTAACCTTAAGCTACATAGGGGGTTCTCTACTATTAGAGCAGTAAGGATGTGGAATTCCGTTTCACAATTGATTGTGTCAGAGGGTATTGTTAATAAATAAAAAAAAACGCGTAAATGGGCATCTTGGCGAATGCAATATACAGGGTATTGGGGCACAGTAGAAACATAAATTCATACACAATTGTATACCCACACAGATTGAACTGGATGGACTGATGTCTTTATTCAACCTTACCAACTATGTAGCTAAGTGTTAAAGGAATATTTAGCTATACTAGCCCAGGATTTGTTCCAGTCCCCCAAGTCCACAGTTACTGATAAATCATGCTCCCAATGCGCAACATACAAGAGGGGAGTAGGGGTTCCCGGGGTGTTCCCGGGGTGTTTAGTGTAGAATATAATAACAAGAAAAGTCTAGTCAATCCTGGTGAATGCAGGCAAACATGTTCAAAAGAGGTTTCACGATACAGAAAATCTGCTAATGTACATTATAATTATCCAATTATCCAATGCCTAAGTTGTAAATAGCGGAAGTATTCTGAGATTGGGGGATCATGATGTTCCCGAATGGAAGCCCAAGTAGGAAAAGAATGTGAGGTCAGGAAATGCAAACAATGAACGGACCACCAGATGAAAGACCTAGCCTGGTCCAAGCCAGGAGGAAAAAATTGAGTCTTAAGGATAGGTAGCAAAGGGCAAAAGAGAGACATCAGTTTGCCAAAATAGCAAACCAGACTCTCAGGCTAAACTGCAGCAAAGGGTTTAGACAAGGTGAATGTGCTTTGTATGGAAGTCATTATAATGCTGAATTAGGGGTGACATCACAATTCGGGAGCTCCAAGAACACCTATAGGGGAACTTTAGAAGTTGCATGACCAATCGGGTCCGCCTGTCAGGTTTTTTTTAGGTGGACCCGATCAGGCCATTCATTGCCCTCTATAGAGCAGCGGGTGTCCACGGACATGTGTCTGTTGACACCCGCTGACATCTGACCCCAATCCTTTCCACCAAAAACAGACAAATGGGGATCCGTTACAATCAGATCGGATGGCCGTCAGATGTGAACAGACAGGGTGTCCATTTACATCTGACCGCCCATAGAGGACAGGGCATGCAGAGCACACACAGCCCGCTGTCCTCTATGGGCGATCAGATGTAAATGGACCTCCTGTCTGTTTACACCTGATGGCCATCTGATCAGATCGTATCCCCATTGTGGCACAGACAAACCATCCACCTCCTGGAAGAGTCTGCCCCATGTGAAAGGGGCCTTAGAGAGGAAGCTGCAAAATTTGTGCTGCTTTAGAATAACGAACTATAGGAGGGATTAACAACCACCTTTAAAGCCTACGAGTGAATAGGGTAAAATGAGGGACCCTGGGGCATTGATGGGCCCAGAATAAAGAGAGGATTTTGTTTTGCAGTGAGCATAAGTAGAAGACTTGGACATTAACCAGCAGTGTGCGAAAATAGTAGAGGACTTTAGGGAGAATAGTCATCTTGGTCACTTTAAGGGGGGCTACCCAAGAAAGGGATGGAAAGTTCCAGCTTTGCATAAGAGAGGAAAGAGAATGTAAAAGGGGTCAATAATTGGCTGGGAATAGGGGTTTATAATGAAGGGCCAAATAATCTAACGCATCATGGGACCATTGGTAAGGGAAATTGGGTTAAATAGGATTGGCAAACTCTAGAGAAAGTGAAATGCTAAGGGCTTTAGACTTACTGAAATTTGCCCTGAGGCAAACTGAGTGAGAATGTGATGAAGGTTCGGGAGAGTCATATGTGGATTAGTTAGCACCAGAAGGGCAACTTCTGCAAACAAGTTAAGCTTATAAGAATGTCCTGCATTAGTAATTCCAGTGATATCCTGATTGTCTCTAATCGTGATCACCAGTGGCTCTATAGTCAAGATGAAAAAGACTGGGGAGATGGGACAGCCCCGGTGTGATCCTCTGAAGATGTTAAAGCAGAACTCCGGCCAAATTTTTTTTCCATGTCCTTGTTGCTTATCTCCTACCTTCACCCACTTCGCTATCCATGTTCTTCTGAGCTCTGTAGTTCCTCTGTAACAGGCTGCTGAACTTGCTGAAAAAACGTTATTACCTCCTGACATCCTGTTTGTAAGGCCGCTGGCTTCTATCCCCCTCCTCAGCTCAGCCAGCATTCTGGCACGCCCCCTTGTAGTCCTCAGAAAGCTGAGCAGGAGGACATGTTGTGGGCGGAAGGGGTCTCACAGCCCCCGGTTTGTGCCACCCATGGAGGAGGTGTCCTCCTTCTGCTCTCCCCTCCCTCCTCCTAATCTGCTCTCTGATCTGCTAATCTGATCACCACCCCCACTCCACCTCCACTCCATCCCCCTCCACTCTATACCCGCCGCACAACCCCCCCCCACACCGCCCGCCCCCACCCCAACTCCGCCCGCCTGCTATCTTCATGCAGAGCGGGGATTATCATCAGTAATTACTTGTATGACACAGCGGAGATCTCCCTCTGTGTCAGGTATAGTATACGAGAACACCGATTCTGATGTTCCGCCCCCCCCCACCATTATAGGAACAGTGCGCTGTCAATCATAATACCGGCGGGGGGCGGGGCATCAGTGCTCGTCATTCTAATATAACAATACCGGACACTGCGGGAGATCCCCGCTGTGTATATACAAGTAATTACTGATAATAATCCCACTCTGCACTCGTGGTCCCTGACAAGTGGCACTGGTGGTCCCTGACATGGTGGTCCCTGAAAAATGGCACTGGTGGTCCCTGACATGGTGGTCCCTGACAAGTGGCACTGGTGGTCCCTGACAAGTGGCATTGGTGGTCCCTGACAAGCGGCACTGGTGGTCCCTGACATGGTGGTCCCTGACAAGTGGCACTGGTGGTCCCTGACATGGTGGTCCCTGGCAAGCGGCACTGGTGGTCCCTGACATGGTGGTCCCTGACGAGCGGCACTGGTGGTTCCTGACATGGTGGATATGATGTAATCACTGTTCTAAGCAGTGGCGGTGCGTCCTTAGAGGGCGCAGGAGCGCCGCCCCCTCTCTCCTGCACCCGTCAATCTTCAATAGATAGATTCATGCATTGCATGAATCTATCTATTGTCGCTGCTGCTGCCCCCCTATTCAGTTGTCTGGCCCCTTGTCATCTGAATTACAGGGGTGTTTTTGGAAATGCCTGATTAAAGCCGTCGGCTCTAATAGGCGTCCGTGAGCTCTAATAGGCTTCCAAATTGGTAAACAGTGGGCGCACTGCTCTGCGTTCGCTGCTTACGTAGTGCTGTGTTAGGGAATCTAATAAATCACTTCCCTAACACTGACCTGCCTCTAATGCTCTGTACACACGATCGGACATTGATCGGACATTCTGACAACAAAATCCATCAGATTTTTTCCTACGGATGTTGGCTCAAACTTGTCTTGCATACACATGGTCGCACAAAGTTGTCGGAATTTCCAAACGTCAAGAATGCGGTGACGTACACCACGTACGACGAGACTATAAAAGGGCAGTTCAATACCAAGCGCACCACCCTTTGGGCTCCTTTTGCTAATCTCGTGTTAGTAAAAGTTTGGTGAGAGAGACGGTTTGCGCTTTTTCAGATTCGTGGTTTCAGATCTTTTTTATGCTGTTCAGTTTGTGCTTGTGAGTTTGTATCTGGTCTTCTGTGCATGCAGTGAGTTCCCATTGGTTTATTCAGTGTGTTCTTGTCCGCTCGTTACTGATTTTCAGGTCGCTCTTCACAGGCCTTGCTGTTCTTCAGTGCGTTCTGTTACTTCGTTCTGACCAGCCGACCGCTATAAAGCCATGTTGCATGTACGTACTCATCGTAGAGTTCGTGCTGTGCGGGGGTTTGGTGTTGGGGTTCTTTCTTTGACACACGCCCAGTCCATGAACAGGGTGGGGAGGAGTTCATGGACCAAGAATTGGTTGCTCCAGCGTGACCAATTTTGTCACATGCCTTTGCTCCGTGAGATCCGTGAGAATAATCCTGACAATTTCAGGAACTTTCTCAGGATGACGGACCCCGTATTTCACTGTTTGTTGGCTTTGCTAACCCCTTATATCAGCAGGCAGGATACCTGCATGCGGCAAGCCATCATTCCAGAGCAGAGGCTAGTCGCCACATTGTGGTACTTGGCAAAGGGGAGAAGCCTGCAGGACCTCAAGTTCTTGACAGGCATCTCCCCCCAGGCTCTGGGGATCATTATCCCAAAGACCTGTTCTGCCATCATCCAGGTCCTGCAGAAGGACTATATTCCTCTCAGCTACTTTATTATCGAGGAAGGGGTTGCACCCACAAAACACATACATTGATCTCCTGTGATGGCAGATAGCACATGTTGACCCACTGTGTGCATCTTCTTTTAACATACGTAAAAAATTTTAGTCATAAAAAAAAAGCAGAAGAAATTTAGGGATTTCTGGGTGTTTTAGATTCTCCCTAAAACATCAATGATATTCTTCATTTTGTTTTGAACATCATTGATGTTTTGCTTTATGTTTTCTAAATCTCGATTACAACCCATTATCTCCCCGATGAGGATCTGGGCACTTTCACTTGTGAAATGACATTCCTCTTCCACAACATCCCGATCACCTACAAAAAAACAAAAAAAAAACACCATGTATTTTAAATATGCAGGCATACATCTCTTACCTGAAGCTGTGGTCGCAGACACTCACCTGTTGTGGTGACAATTTCTACAACGTCTCCCTCCTCCTCCTCTGGTTGGGTTTGGGGGATTTCCCCTTCTTCCTGAGGTGGGGTGTCCCTGGTCTCCTCTGATGAGTGGTGTCCTCTGAGTCTTTTCTCCCCTATGTGAACAAAAATAGGTATACTTAGCACACAGATATTTGATGGCAGAAATAGGAATATGAAACATTGCTTGGAAGTGGGGTACAACTGTCTGTTTTGGCAGAGTTCCAAGCTGAAGAATTTTTTTTGTCCTTTGTAAAGCTTGAATACCTACCTGTTTTGTGCAAGCTTCACAGATGAAGACACCCCTATATTATTCACTGGAGCACTTGTGTGGGCCCCCTAATAAAAAGGGTGTTCTGGTGTCCCACACTAGTGCTCCAACATCCAGATGTGTAAACAGCTGCTGTGTGTCCTCTGCTTACACAGAATCTAGTTTGCATTTCATTCTAGTTACAAGGCCACCTAGACATACTGAGAGAGAAGCAGACGTGCCCCCACCCGACCTGCCTGGGCGGGCCCAATCTCAAAATGACTTAGCCGACTCTCGACCACTGGACGCCTGGCTCTTAGCAGACTTTCAGAAGGATGTCTGACCTCTGCTCCAATTCTTTCTGAAATCTCGACCGGGCCTGTAAGAGCGTGCTTCCCTTGAACGCTTATCCTGGGGCAGGAAACCCGATTTCCCACCTGTAGCTCGGGCTATGGCGATATCCAGCCTGTTACCAAACAACGAGGGCCCCTCAAAGGGGATCCTACACCAGGCCTGCTTAGATGCTGGATCAGCAGGCCAAGGGCACAACCATAGGGCCCGCTTAGCCGTGACCGAGGATAGCATAGTCCGGTGCCAATAGGCGGCTTTGGTAGATAGAAGCCTCCACCATGATGGTCACTGCTAGCTTCAATTCCTGGACTGCTGAGCCCCTAGGCAGATCTTCTGAAACACCCTTGAGCATGGAGTCTATGTTCTCTGTCCAGGCCTCCATGGCCTTGGACATGGTCACAAGGGCCAAAGCGGGTTTGCAAGCTGAGCCGGCTAACCCGTAAATCCTCTTCAGGTCTTGACCTATTCTTCTCTCAAGCCCATCTTTGAAGGTTACCGCATCTTCCAAGGGAAGAGTGACATGCTTGGCCAGTCACATCAGAGCTGCATCTACTAGGGGAGCATTTTCCAGATGTTTCACTTCCTCAGCCTTGAAGGGGTATAACCTGGAGGTCTTCTTCTCTACCTTGCTCCATTCTTTGTCAATAATATCCTTTAATTCAGAAAGGAGTGGAAAAAAGGAATGTTCCTTACCCAGATGCCTAAAGAACTTTTTCTGCTTAGCGGAGTGGAAGCATCTTCCCACTTAAGGGCCTCCTTGACTGCTTTAATTAGTGGGGAAACCAGGGTGAAATTGAATCCTCCGACAAACTCATCTCCCTCCATCTTGCTGTCCGAGGACTCAGGGGAGGCATTCTAAGGCTGGGATGACCCCGGATCCTTCTGGGCCTCGTCAGCCAGGGAGCCAGATAGAGTGGTGGACTGGCTCCAAGTGCGGGTTGTATCCCACTCCTTTAGGGATTGCTGCACCACACGCTTAACAAAAGACTCCATCTGTTGGTTTTCCATCTCTTTTTCTCCAACTGCCTGGGCATAACATGGGTCACACAGTGACTTGCCCTCCAGGACTCGTGTACCACATCCCCAGCAGGTTCTGCGATCAGAGCGATTGTCATTGCCTTGGGTGCAGTGTCTGGAGGAGGAATGGGAACATCTCCTCTGCTGGTGGGTCCTGGATGGAGAGTCACGTCTGGACCTGGAAGAAGAATGTTGATATTGATGTTGCGGTCTGGCAAGGTCTCTGTCGTCTGGTCCAAGATGATGATCTGACCAAGAAGGGCTGAACAGAGTAAAGGGAGGGTAGGGAAAATACACAAAGGCATGCCGTTAGGACACCTGTCCATCCACGAACAATCCCGGCCCCTCCCCACTCACGTACCTTCAGCGCATGAAGGCGGTGATCTTTCCATAGCACCACAGAGAAAGACCGGGCTTAAAGACCCATAGCTTGTAGGAAAAAAAACGGACGACCCTGGGACAGGAGAAAAGAGAGTTACATGGTGACCAGAGAAAACTAGGTCATTGTCTCTTTAAGAGTCGCTGCTGTCCCGTAAAGCACAGAGCAGAGCTAGTGCTTACCTCCTGTAAGGTGCCCAGGGCTTGGGGAAGTTGCCGCACACTGCCCGCAGGGAATCCCACAGAAGCAGAGGCTGACAGGCTTTTTAAAACCCCCACCCGAGTGGCGTCATTGCCGTGTCCTCCGCTAGCGCCTGCGCTACATCGACTTGATGACAGACGCCTGCACGGTCGCCGGGCCTTTCACCGAGCCACGAATGTGCAAACCAAGCCTCGGAATCACCCAAGGCCTTGCGCATGCGCCGAAGCTCGCCGTGGCCGCGACCTGGAAGAAAGACGGCGCTCTGGAATGCAGAAGTGCTCCAGGCGCCATGAGGGGCCAGAAAAGAGCCAGGGGAAGGGAGGACAAGGGGAAAGACCACATACATAAACATAAGTACTGCCATGGAGGATAAATTGAAGAATCCCAACATTGCCAGCTGTGTTGAACGTCTCCTCCTGGGCAGACGCAGGCTGCCCCCCACCACTGGGGCATACATGCCTGAAGCCACTCACCCGCCCCTGGCTGGGCCCTGGGCTCTCCACGTTGGTATGCCAGACATCGGCCCACTCTGGGCTCATTCAACCGGTTTGGAAGTGAGGAAACGTAAGTGTACTTATGGGTCCAAGAGGAGGACAAAAAAAGGAACGCAGTCTTTAGTGGTGAGCTCAAATTTATGGGAGTGGGGTCCTATAGGATTGGAGAGGAGGCGGGGTTAACCCACACGTAGTCTGCCATGGAGTCTGTCAGGAAAATATATTTCATGAATTTTAAGTAACATATAACTGGATTAAATTATTTTTATATATCTGCCTGGAGTAAAAACATGATGCTAAGAACCATACCAGGTTTTTTCCGGTATCTTGATAATTGAGTTTCACAGCTTTTTAAAAGACCTGGTTATCAGTAAAAACGTGTATTGTATCATTAGAGCTAAATGTCCAGAGATGGTCACTAGTGTGACAGAAAGCAGATGGAAAACACAAAATCTATTGACACAGGTATCTGCTGTTTTATCTTTACCATAATTTCCTAGTTCTCAGTTGGATGTGATTTATTTAAACAGATCATTGATGCTGTTCCCTGCATGGCAAGCAGTAATTTGACAAGTAAACTGAATTAAAGTATTTCTTCTAAATTCAGTGATTTCTATTGTAACTTTTTTTTATAATGATGCAGTCACCAGACCTATAAGATTATAAATGCATGTATGTTATGCATGTAGGCAGGTGCAGTCTGTTTTTTCACTGCAGGTGGCACTCAAACACAGCGGTAGTGCAGAGGGAGGAGAAGTCAAGTGGAACTTAGTTCCTCTAAGGTTTTCTGGGACACAGGGGGCAGCTATCTGATTGGATGCTAGCGCCCTATGTAACGCTGGTGTCCTTCTTGGGTCAGGCAGAGCCTATTTAAGACCCTGGCTCCCGGGCTTGGGCGCATTTCACGTGTGGTTAGAGTAGAGACAGATCACCTGTCTCGGAGGGAAAGTGCTTAAAGTCATAGGGAAAGTGCAGGGACATGCCATCCCTTCCAGGTACGGACTGGCCAGGCTGCATTCCACCCCTTGAGACAGACACTATTGGCATACCTGCAGGGCCGATCCTAGGGTCACAGACGCCTGGGTGCAGAAATATTTCTGGCGCCCTCACATGGGCGTGGTTATCTTACTAACTCCTCCCCTACAAAAGTTTCTATGGCAACGACTCAAACACAGAGATGCTCCCTTAAGGAGTCTTCGCTACCCTGGGATCCTCCCATGATCTCTTAACAAAAAAAAAAAATACAGAAAGAGAAGCGAAGTACTCTAATGGGACTTGGAGGAGGAGTCTCTCTAATGTACACAGAGCCACCAGACATACTACAATAGATGGTCAGAGACTGCAGACAGGATACAATGGATGGTCAGAGATTGCAGACGTGATACAATAGATGGCCAGAGACTGCAGACATGATACAAAACATGGTCAGAGACTGCAGACATGATACAGGAGATGGTCAGAGACTGCAGACATGATACAAGAGATGGTCAGAGACTGCAGACATGATACAGGAGATGGTCAGAGACTGCAGACATGATACAATAGATGGTCAGAGACTACAGACATGATACAGGAGATGGTCAAAGATTGCAGACATGATACAGGAGATGGTCAAAGATTGCAGACATGATACAGGAGATGGTCAAAGATTGCAGACATGATACAAGAGTTCAATGTAGCCTCATTAGTGCCCACCAATTGCAGCCTTATTGGTGCCCACCAATTGCAGCCTACCAGTGCCCACCAATTGTAGCCTACCAGTACCCATCAAATGCAGCCTCACCAGTGCCCATCAATTGCAGCCTACCAGTGCCCACCAATTGTAGCCTACCTGTGCCCACCAAATGCAGACTTGAAGGCAGGAAGGAAGGATCACTATGGAAGAAAGGAAGGAGGAATCACTATGGTACATGGAAGGCAGGAAGGAGGGATCACTATGGCACATGGTAGAAAGGAAGGAGGGATCACTATGGTACATGGAAGGCAGGAAGGAGGGATAACTATGGTACATGGAAGAAAAAAAGGGGGGTCACTATGGTACATGGAAGAAAGGAAGGAGGGATCACTATGGTACATGGAAGAAAGGAAGGAGGGATCACTTTGGTACATGGAAGACAGGAAGGAAGAGTCCCTATGGTACATGGAAGAAAGAAAAGAGGGATCACTATGGTGCATGGAAGGAGGGGTCACTATGGTACATGGAAGGAAGGATCACTTTGGTACATGGAAGAAAGGAGGGATCACTATGGTATAAGGAAGAAAGGAAGGGGGAACACTATGCTTTATGGAAGGCAGGAAGGAAGAAACACTATGGTACCCAGAAGGCAGGAAGGATTACTATGGTACATGGAAGGCAGGAAAGAGGGATGACTATGGCACATGGAAGGCAGGAAGGAAGGACCACTATGGCACACAGAAGGCAGGAAGGATCACTATGACACCTGGAAGGCAGGAAGGATTACTATGGTACATGGAAGGCAGGAAAGAGGGATCACTATGGCACATGGAAGGCAGGAAGGAAGGATCACTATGGCACACAGAAGACAGGAAGGATCACCATGACACCTGGAAGGCAGGAAGGATTACTATGGTACATGGAAGGCAGGAAAGAGGGATCACTATAGCACATGGAAGGCAGGAAGGAAGGACCACTATGGCACACAGAAGGCAGGAAGGATCACTATGGTACATGGAAGAAAGGAAAGAGGACTCACTATGGTACATGGAAGGCAGGAAGGATCACTATGATACATGGAAGAAAGGAAGGAGGGATCACTATGGTACATGGAAGGATCACTATGGCACATAGAAGGCAGGAAGGATTACTATGGTACATGGAAGGCAGGAAAAAGGGATCACTATGGCACATGGAAGGCAGGAAGTAAGAACTACTATGGTACGCAGAAGGCAGGAAGGATCACTATGACATCTGGAAGGCAGGAAGGATTACTATGGTACATGGAAGGCAGGAAAGAGGGATGACTATGGCACATGGAAGGCAGGAAGGAAGGACCACTATGGCACACAGAAGGCAGGAAGGATCACTATGACACCTGGAAGGCAGGAAGGATTACTATGGTACATGGAAGGCAGGAAAGAGGGATCACTATGGCACATGGAAGGCAGGAAGGAAGGATCACTATGGCACACAGAAGACAGGAAGGATCACCATGACACCTGGAAGGCAGGAAGGATTACTATGGTACATGGAAGGCAGGAAAGAGGGATCACTATAGCACATGGAAGGCAGGAAGGAAGGACCACTATGGCACACAGAAGGCAGGAAGGATCACTATGGTACATGGAAGAAAGGAAAGAGGACTCACTATGGTACATGGAAGGCAGGAAGGATCACTATGATACATGGAAGAAAGGAAGGAGGGATCACTATGGTACATGGAAGGATCACTATGGCACATAGAAGGCAGGAAGGATTACTATGGTACATGGAAGGCAGGAAAAAGGGATCACTATGGCACATGGAAGGCAGGAAGTAAGAACTACTATGGTACGCAGAAGGCAGGAAGGATCACTATGACATCTGGAAGGCAGGAAGGATTACTATGGTACATGGAAGGTAGGAAAGAAGGATCACTATGGCACATGAAAGGCAGGAAGGAAGGACCACTATGGCACACAGAAGGCAGGAAGGATCACTATGGCACCTGGAAGGCAGGAAGAATTACTATGGTACATGGAAGGCAGGAAAGAGGGATCACTATGGCACATGGAAGGCAGGAAGGAAGAACCACTATGGTATATGGAAGGCAGGAAGGATCACTATGATACATGGAAGGCTGGAAGACTGACACATGGAAGGCTATGGGACATGGAAGGCTGAAATACTATGGGACATGGAAGGCTATGGCACATGGAAGGCTATGGCACATGGAAGGCTGGAAGACTATGGCACATGGAAGGCTGGAAGACTATGGAACATGAAAGGCTGGAAGGCTATGGAACATGGAAGGCTGGAAGGCTATGGAACATGGAAGGCTGGAAGGCTATGGAACATGGAAGGCTATGGCACATGGAAGGCTGGAAGACTATGGAACATGAAAGGCTGGAAGGCTATGGAACATGAAAGGCTGGAAGGCTATGGAACATGGAAGGCTGGAAGGCTATGGAACATGGAAGGCTGGAAGGCTATGGAACATGGAAGGCTATGGCACATGGAAGGCTGGAAGACTATGGAACATGAAAGGCTGGAAGGCTATGGAACATGAAAGGCTGGAAGGCTATGAAACATGGAAGGCTGGAAGGCTATGGAACATGGAAGGCTAGAAGGCTATGGAACATGGAAGGCTGGAAGGCTATGGAACAAGGAAGGCTATGGCACATGGAAGACTATACATGGAAGCTTGGAACACTATGGCACATTTAGAAAAAAGAGAGAGGGGAGAGATCACTCACCGAGGCTGCACTGTCTTCAGAGGCACAGGCACTCAGGCAGCGACATCAGGCAGGATCGCTGGCTCACTGGCTGATTTGAAACCTCCCGCTCACACTCCTTTCCCAGGCACAGATTGGCTGCATGAAGGGGTTGTGGGCGGGCACAGGGGGGACATGGGGAGGAGGTGGGGCGGACCTAGCCTACCTCCTCCTCGTACTGAATATACAGCGGGCGCCGGGCGAGGGATGTGCAGCGGGCGGGGAGCGCGGGTGGGAATATGCTATATGCACACTGCCGTTGGGCGGGGATTCGGGGAATATGCTATCTGAACACTCCCCGTGGGGCAGGGAATATGCTAATTTATACACAGTGCTGCGAGCGCGCCGGGGGGGGCAGGGAATATGCACACTGCTGCGGGCGCGAGACAGCACACTCGGGACGGGACTGACGATACCCTGGCACTTTGGCGCCCCCCGCTCTGCGGCGCCGGGGTGCAGTGCACCCCGTGCACCCGCC
The DNA here is from genome assembly GCA_037952925.1 of Lithobates clamitans. Taxonomy (NCBI): domain Eukaryota; kingdom Metazoa; phylum Chordata; class Amphibia; order Anura; family Ranidae; genus Lithobates; species Lithobates clamitans. The sequence goes on from JBBGZY010001206.1 coordinate 6,168,129, forward strand.
CAGGACCGGGCCTGCATACCTGGGGCCTACCTCTTCTGACACATCGCTGTTACATGCTGTGTGAGTGCTCCCGGTCGGGTTGCTTTCCCGCCGGGCCTGTTTTGTATTATCAAACTTCAGTAACAATATATTCACCTGAACTGCACCTGGACTGCGTGTTTTCTGCTGCCACACCATGCTGCACCCACCCATATGTATGTTATTTACCTCTAAAATTCTCCCTTGTGCCGAGCTCCAATGCTGGGTGCTACCATCTTAGATGTGATGTCACCAGCCCCAGCAGACTCAGGGCTGTTCAAGGTCTATTCAAGTCCCCACCTTTATTGAAATGCAGTATACAGTTTAAATGGCATGGTGGAAAAAAGATAAATAATATTTTTACATCTCCACCAGCTTCTGTAGAGCAGTGGGTGAAGTCCTCCCTCTGCAGATGAGATTCAAAAATAGTGAGCACTCCAAATCTCCAAGAAGATGCTGCAGAATAGTGCTGAGAGCATCTTCTCAGTGAGACCTGGAGTACCCTACATTCTCCAGATCGTGCTTTGCGGGGTTTTGTCTTCCTCTGGATCAACTGTGGGTATAAGGTTGTGTATATAAGATTGTATGATTTTTTTTTCTCTTTTATTGAACTAGATGGACTTGTGTCTTTTTTCAACCAGACTAACTGTAATTATGAGGTTACCGTCATCTAGGTGCCATTGGCAGAAGCTGAGTACTCTAAAATATCTAACTTCCCCCCCCCCCCACTACAGATTTTTTTTATTTTTAAGCTGCTTTTCTAAAAGGGGATGTTGGGCCCTTAAAGTGGTGTTCCACCCAAAAAAAAAAATGCATGAATGTTCCTAAAAAAAAAAAAAAAATTTGGAAATTTTTTTTTTTTTTTACTTACCTCTAAATGCCTGTTGCTAGGGGGTCCCTCTTAGTCTGCCTCTTTCGGTGCCTGGGCTGGTGACATCACTTCCCCCTCAGCACAGGAAGGGCTCAGCTCTGCTCCCTCCCTCTTGTCAATCATCTGGGACCCATTACAGGTCCCAGATGACTAAACGGCCAATTACGGGGCGCGGCGCCGCTTACACATGCAGTGAAGCCACAGCTGGGCGCCCACAGTTAAAATGCCAGCGCCGCCGAGCGGTAGGGGGGACGAGCGGGGCTTCGATCCCCCGCATCGCTGGACCCAGGGACAGGTAAGTGTCCGATTAAAAGTCAGCAGCTGCAGTATTTGTAGCTGCTGACTTTTATTTTTTTTTTTTAATGGGAACACCTCTTTAAGAAGGGGTCACTTTAAGTGACACTCTATAGTATTCCACTTCGCTCCTCTGGCTGCTACATAAATGGTTAACTAGGGAGGTGAAGGAAGGGGCAGAGATGCTGGGCCAGCACAGACAGTAATTAGACACTTCCACTCTGTAAATGGTGGCCGTGCCAAGCAAGCAACACCTTGCTTATAATGCATTAGGGCAGCCGCTTGGAACTAAACTTGAAAGACTGAGGGAAGGATCACTGTAGTAGCACTGACTACTACAGGGATTCTCAGCTTCCACAACGGTCCTACAGGTATGGAATACTGTATATCTACTTACATTGGTTTAAGCTGGCCCAATGTAACTGTGCAATGAAAACTATTTCTGGAGTGCAGTTTTAAAGGCTTATTTATTAACTGGGTTAACTTGAAGACAGAGTTGATAGGTTACCAAAATCTGTATCCATATCATAACTACTTGACATACAGCGGGTAAAATAAGTCACCATTTTTCTAGGTAAATATATTTCTAAGGGTGCTATTGACATGAAATTTTCACCACATGTCAGTAACAACCCATGCGATCCATACATACAAAGAAACAAAAAAAAAAATACATTCAGAAATGAACCACTCCTCTATTGGGCACTTTTACCCTCTTCCTGCCCAGGCCAATTTTCAGCTTTCAGCGTTGTCACACATTGAATGACAATTGCGCGGTCATGCAACACTGTACCCATGTGAAATTTTTATTATTTTTTTCACACAACTAGAGCTTTCTTTTGGTGGTATTAAATCACCACTGGGTTTTTTATTTTTTGCTAAAAAACAAAAAAAGGCAGAAAATTTAGAAAATTTTTCATAGTTTGTTATAAAATTTTGCAAACAAGTACCGTATTTATTGGCGTATAACACACACTTTTTTCCCCTGGGAGGAAATAGGGGGAAAATCGCGGGTGCGTGTTATATGCTGACAGCGTACCTCGGAGGAAAAGGAAGGGGGACGAGTGCCGCCGGAAATCACCGAGCCGTCATCTCCTCTCCACTCGGCTCTCCGACACACAGTCCCGCCTCCGCCACCGGCATTGGACCAGTGTTCTGTCTATCACAGGAGCTGGTCCAATGCCGATGGCGGAGGCGGGACTGTGTATGTGACTGCCGACTGAGAGCGAGGAAACAGATGACGGCTCAGTGACTTTATCCGAGATATGGTGAGCTACATTGAGGGAGCAGATGGGCACAGAACAGGCTGCAGATGGGCACACAACAGGCTGCAGATGGGCACACAAAAAAGGTTTTTTACCTGAAATTTCCCTCTTAAATTGGGGTGCGTGTAAGGCCTAATGTACACGGGACGTTTTACAACCTCTCCTGAACGATTTAACTTGACAGATAGTAACCCACGTTTAAAACGTCCGTTTTGCCGCATTTACATACCGCGTTTAGCCGCGTTTGCATTTAGAAGCTTTTGGAAAAAAAAAGTGTTGTTTTTTTCAAAATAGCCAAAAATGAAAAACGCCTCTAAATGAAAGGAGGCTAAATGCGTTTAGTGGCGTTTGGCATCTGCAACGCCAGAAACTTCGGCGTCTTTTTTTGCCTTCAAAGAAAAGCCAATAAACGCAACTGCCTAAAAACGACATTAAACAAACCTGTGTCACATGTACACATAAGATAACATTGGATGAGTTCAGGGGCAGTTGAAAAAAGCATCCAACTGCCTCTGAACGTTGGAGTTACAGTACGTCTTGCGTCACTTCTGGTCAGGGCCGCGATTCTTTGTTTATTCAGATCCTGCTCCATTTTTCACCTATACTTGTCTATTTTTTACAAAAATGTGAGTATAATCTCTTACCTTACGAATAAACAATTTTATAAACAGTATTACGCTATAGGCACCCCTCACTTTTCTATGTGAAATCTCGGTGGAATGCCAGTATATGATACACGGATCACCCAGCTGGGAGAGCTACAGACTGGCTTATACTGTGAACGCGCAGTACCACTGGGGGGCTAAGGGTATCTGGTAAGTGCAATCTACTACCAGCACGGATAACATCACTGGTACCACTGTCACTTAAAAGGATATATAGCATCATTTTGATCAGGCACTGGACATTGTTTTGGAGCACTAGTCACTTTATTTCATTTTTTCATCATTGGATCAATGGACTAATTTAACTATTTATTGTTTGAACTGCATTTTTACTCTGTTTTTCGCAGTGGGATACTAAACATTTATTTCATTATTATTTGGTATTTAGATTACTTTCTATTATATTTATATATTTAGTTTTCTGTTTGCCATGTCCCTGTTTATTTGGTCAGATATAGCAACAGAGGGTCAAACACATTTGTCGGTTGGCACATTGAGGACCACAGAGGAGCTGCACCCTCACACACATTCACCACTTAACATATAACATTTTCAATCTAATCTTCTCAACCATTCTTTAAAGACCTTTTTCTAATTTTTCCAACACCCTGAACACCCACAGAGGGTGTAAACACACTTTAGCACTAAATCAATTTCATTTTGACACTTTCACTTCATAATTAAGGCCTAACTTCATTAGGAGGATAACACAGAATTTCTAACGCACTTTTATTCACTACAACCCTACAACAGGCAGGGGGTGCAACACATCCAGCATTTCTTATTTTTTATTTTATTTATTTAAACACTTTTTAATTTTCCAAAGGATTTTTCCCTATGAGATTCTGGTTTAAGTGCAGGACTCTACGATTTTCTAGTAAATAGAGGAATATCGGCATATCTACACCTTTCTATATACACATAAGATAACATTGGATGAGTTCAGGGGCAGTTGAAAAAGCATCCAACTGCCTCTGAACGTCCGTTTACCAGCAGCAGTGAAAATGAGGCCTTATACGCCGGCGCCTGTTATACGCCGATAAATATGGTAATTTTTCTCCTTCACTGATGTGCGCTGATGAGGCTGCACTGATGGGCACTGATAGGTGGCACCGATGGATGGTACTGAAGGGCACCAAAAGGCAGAACTGATAGGCGGCACTGAAGGCACTGATAGGTGGAACTGATGGATGGTACTGAAGGGCACCAAAAGGCAGAACTGATAGGCGGCACTAATGGGCACTGATAGGTGGCACTGATGGGTGGTACTGAAGGGCACCGAAAGGCAGAACTGATAGGCGGCACTGATGGGCACTGATAGGTGGAACTGATGGGCACTGATAAGGCAGCACTGGTGGGCACTGATTGGCAGCACTGGTGGGACTGCACTGATAATCAGGAAACTGATAATCATTTCCCTTATTATAAGTGCCGATGTCCCTTTAACATAAGGCCGTTATTGGCGTTCTTCTTCTCTCCTCATGCTGTCAGCGTGAGGAAGGAAAAGCCGATAGCCGTCTTGTGTTTACATCGTGTGATCAGCTTTCATTGGCTGACAGTTGATCACATGGTAAAAGGGCCGCTGTGATTGGCCCTTACCTCGATCTGTGATCAGCTGAGTCCAAAGGACTGGACAATCACAGAGCGTGCCGCCTGCGCACCACAGGGGGCGCGCAGGCAGCGCGTTCATGGGAGGACATTCATGGACGCCCACCTCTGCAAACTAAGCCTGTGTTGTAGCTGTGTTTCGGCTATAGCATGGGCAGGAAGCAGTGGCGGAACTACCACCATAGCGACCCACGCGGGCGCTATGGGGCCCCGCAGCCGAGTAGGGCCCGTGAGTCGGCGTGCAAGTGGGCGGGCGTCAGATGAGCCGCCGTGTACAGTCACACTGACTGTGCGAGCGGACCCAGCTGGGCAGCTTGGCGGGCGGGTGAGGGAACGTACAGGATGCTGACAGCTGGGAGGCTCGGTGGTTGGACTGGCCAATCAGCGGGTGGTGGAGCAGAGAGATGACATCTCTCACTGCCTGGGGCCCGCCCTGCATCCCGGCAGTTCCGCCCTGACTCACTGTGCAGGCAGCAGAGAGATTACATCATCTCTCTGCTGCCTGACTCAGACTGGGAAACAGGAAGTGTCAATCCCCATTCCTCACCTTAGCAGGAAAGTGACAATCTGCAACTTGTGGCAAGTGAAGTGACAATCTGCAACTTGTGGCAAGTGGACAATTTGCAATGTGTGGCAGGTGATGTGGCAAGTGACAATCCGCAACTTGTGGCAAGTGGACAATCTGCAATGTGTGGCAGGTGACGTGGCAAGTGGACAACCCGCAATGGGTGGCAGGTGACGTGGCAAGTGGAAAATCCGCAGCTTGTGGCAGGTGACGTTGGCAAGTGACACGCTCAGGGCTCCCACTGATTCTGCATTATGGTGAGTTGAACTATTTCATTTTATATAACAATGTTATAATAGAAATAATGTGTTTCCATCATCCTGACACCATAACAACCATGGTGCCGTGATGATTGAAGCGCCAACATTCATTGTTCATTTTTTTGTGGGGGGGCCCCATACAACATTTTGCTATGGGGCCCTGTGATTTCTAGTTACGCCCCTGGCAGGAAGTAGTTAAGTTATGTGTAATAAAATTGAATGACACAGGGAAAAAGTATTGAACATGCTAACTGAAATGAATTACCGTATTTATCGGCGTATAACACGCACTTTTTTCCCCTTAAAATCAGGGGAAAATCGCGGGTGCGTGTTATACGCCGATCCCCTGCGATCCGGAGCTGCCATATGTTCAAAATCGCCGACCGCGATTTGAAAATGGCGCCGTTGGCGCTGAAATACACAGCGCCAGTCCTCGGCTCTTCTTGGCCACTTTCGGTTTAACTCGAGTGCCGCCCGAACCTAGCCGAGTGTACTCGATAGCTCCGCTCATAGTCACGCCCATCCCAGGCGGGACTACGAGTGGAGCCGAAAGTGAACGAGAGCCGCTGAGAAGAGCCGAGGACCGGCTCTGTGTATTTCGGCACCGGCGGCGCAATTTTCAAACCGCGATCGGCGATTTTGAAGCCCAGGATGGCAGGGGTCCTGGATCACAGGATCGAAGGCTGCACTGGGGCAAGGCTGCACTGGGGAAAGGCTGCACTGGGGAAGGCTGCACTGGGGAAAGGCTGCACTGACAAGGCTGCACTGACAAGGCTGCACTGGGGAAGGCTGCACTGACATGGCTGCACTGACAAGGCTGCACTGGGGAAGGCTGCACTGACAAGGCTGCACTGGGGAAGGCTGCACTGGGGAAGGCTGCACTGGGGAAGGCTGTACTGACAAGGCTGCACTGACAAGGCTGCACTGGGGAAGGCTGCACTGACAAGGCTGCACTGGGGAAGGCTGCACTGACATGGCTGCACTGACAAGGCTGTACTGGGGAAGGCTGCACTGACAAGGCTGCACTGACAAGGCTGCACTGACATGGCTGCACTGGGGCAAGGCTGCACTGAGAAGGCTGCAATGATGGGCATTTAAATGTAATTTTTTTTTCCTTCAACTTCCCTCCTAAAAGTTTTTTTTCCTTAAAATTCCCTCCTAAATTGGGGTGCGTGTTATACGCCGGTGCGTGTTATACGCCGATAAATACGGTAATACTTAGTACAAAATCCTTTGTTGGTAATGACGGCTTCAAAATGCCTCCTGCATAGAGAAACGAGTCGCATGCATTGCTCAGGTGTGATTTTGGCCCATTTTTCCACACAGTCTTCAAATCTTGAAGGTTCCGTGGGCCTCCTTTTCTATCTTTAGTTCTTTCCATAGATTTTCTATTGGATTCAAGTCAGGTAATTGGCTGGGCCATTCTAGCAGCTTTATTTTCTTTTCTTTGAAACCATTTGAGAGTTTCCTTGGCTTTGTGTTTGGGATCATTGTCTTGCTGAAATGTAAAATCCTTGTTTCATCTTCATCATCCTGGTAGATGACAGCAAATTTTTATCAGGAACATTTTTCCATCCATCCTTCCATTAATGATATGAAGTTTGCCAGGACCATGTACTGAAAAACAGCCCCACACCATGATGTTCCCACCTCCAAACTTTACTGTTGGTATGGGGGTGTTTTTGGGGTGATGTGCAGTGCCATTTGACCTCCAAACATGGTGTGTATTATGGCATCCAAAGAGTTCAATTTTGGTCTCATCTGAGCAGACTATATTCTCCCAGTATTTCACAGTAATGTCTAAATGTTGTTCAGCAGACTTTAAAGGAGCTTCAACATGCTTTTTCTTCAGCAATGGAGTCTTGCTTGGTGAGCGTGCATACAGGCCATGGCGGTTGAGTGCATCACTTATTGTTTTCTTTGATACAACTGTACCTGCTAATTCCAGATCTGAAGCTCTTCACAAGTGGTCCTTGACTTTTGGACAACTCTGCTGATAATTCTTTTCACTCCTCTGTCAGAATTCTTGCGAGGAGCACCTGGTCATGGCCAGTTTATGGTGAAATTATGTTTTTTCCGCTTCCAGATTATGGTCACAGCAGTGCTCACTGGAACATTCAGAGGTTTAGAAATCCTTCTGTAACCAATGCTATCTGTATGTTTTGCAACAATAAGGTTGTGAAGGTCTTGATAGCACTCTTTTCTTTTATTCATCATGAGATGTTTCTTGTGTGACACCTTGATAATGAGACTTTTTATAGGCCATCAGATGAGACTGAACCAGCAGATATTAATTTGCACTGACAAGGGCCATTGCTTTCTAATTACTGATAGATTTCAGCTAGTGTTTTGGCTTTCCATGCCTTTTGCCCCTCCCTTTCTTCACGTGTTCAATATTTTTTCACTGTGTCATTCTATAGTATTACACATAACTTCATTTCTGAACGTATTTGTGTGCTTTCTTTGTATGTATGGATTGCGTGGGTTGTTACTGACATGTGGTGAAAATTTCATGTCAAAAGCACCTTTAGAAATATATTTACCTAGAAAAACGGTGACTTGTTAAATAATTATTTTATCTGCTGTATGTATGGAGACATGTACAAGAAACATGAACTCTAAAAAAAAATCCTTTGCCGATCAATGTACTCGTAGTCACTATTGCTAATAATATGCTAGTTAAAAATTAATTATTATACTGTTTTGAAAAGATCAAAGAAATAGAGAATGTCACTTAACCACTTAAGGACTAGCCTTGTTTTGGATTTTAGGCGTTTACATGTTTAAAACCCCCAAACATTATATATTGTTTTTTTTCTAACACCCTAGAGAATAAAATGGAAGTCAATGCAATACTTTTTTGTACCATATTTGGTCTTATAAGCGCACTTTTTTTGGGGGGAAAAAATTCACTTTTTTGAATAAAAAAATAAGACAACAGTAAAGTTAGCCCAATTTTTTTTATATTGTGAAATATAATGTTACTTAATGTTGTAAGTAAATTGACACCCAACATGTCACGCTTTAAAATTGCCCCCTCGTGGAATGGCGTCAAACTTTTACCCTCAAAAATCTCCATAGGCGACATTAAAAAATTCTACAGGTTGCATGTTTTGTGTTACAGAGGAGGTCTAGGGCTAGAATTATTGCTCTCGCTCTACCGGTCGCGGCGATATCTCACATGTGTGGTTTGACCACCGTTTTCATATGCGGGCGCTACTCACGTATGCGTTCTCTTCTGCGCGCGAGCTCGTCGGGACGGGTGGTTTTTTAAAAAAATTTTTACTATTTATTTTACATGATTTTATTTATTTTTATTTCTCATATTTACACTGAAATGCAATAAAAAAAGAAAGTCATTTAAAAAAATGACATTGAAAAAAATGTGCCTTTAAGATGTATGAGTGGAAGTGACGTTTTGACGTCGCTTCCGCCCAGCAGTGTCATGGAGACGAGTGGGCGCCATCTTCCCCTCACTCGTCTCCAGGCACAGAAGAGAGACATACGCGATGGCCTCCGCCGCTACCGACGGCTCCGGTAAGGGGCAGAGGGCACCGGATCACGGCGGGAGGGGGGGCCCTCTCCTGCCACCGGTAAAAGTGATCTCGCAGCAAATCCGCCGCAGAGACCACTTTTATCTGAAAGCCGCCCGCCGCACGAAAAACGGGGATACCGGGGTTATGGCAGCTAGCTGCTGCCATAACAACGATATCCGCCGACAAACTTTGGACGTACATTGGCGTGCGGCGGTCGGCAAGTGATTAACAAAGTGTTAGATTTGCCTAAAGTATATACACTATATTAACAAAAGTATTGGGACACCTGCCTTTACACGCACATGAACTTTAATGGCATCCCAGTCTTAGTCCGGAGGGTTCAATATTGAGTCGGCCCACCCTTTGCAGCTATAACAGCTTCAACTCTTCTGGGAACGCTGTCCACAAGGTTTAGGAGTGTGTCTATGGGAAGGTTTGACCATTCTTCCCGAAGAGCATTTGTGGGGTCAGGCACTGAAGTTGGATGAAAAGGCCTGGCTCGCAGTCTCCACTCAAATTCATCCCAAAGGTGTTCTATCGGCTTGAGGTCAGGACTCTATGCAGGCCAGTCAAGTCCCCCCCCAAACTAGTGTACAGTCATGTTGAAACAGGGAGGGGCCATCCCTAAACTGTTCCCACAAAGTTGGGAGCGTGGAAATTATCCAAAATGTTTTGGTAGGCTGACGCCTTAAGAGTTCCCTTCAGTGGAACTAAGGGGCCAAGCCCAACCCCTGAAAAACAACCCCACACCATAATCCCCCCTTCACCAAATGATTTGGACCAGTGCACAAAGCAAGGCCTATAAAGACCCGGATGAACGAGTTTCGGGTGGACGAACTTGACTGGCCTGCACAGAGTCCTGTCTCCTGTATGTAATCTGTTGGCTCCTGTCCCGCCCCCTTCCCTGTCCACTCCAACAATGTAGATGGGCATGGATCAGGCTGCACCGATGGCAATGGTGAGGCTGCATTCATGGCACTTGTGAGACTGCATTCATGTCAATGGTGAGGCTGCATTCATGGCAATGGTGAGGCTGCATTCATGGCAATGGTGAGGCTGCATTCATGTCAAAGGTGAGGCTGCATTCATGTCAAAGGTGAGGCTGCATTCATTACAATGGTGAGGCTGCATTCATGGCAATGGTGAAGCTGCATTCATGGCAATGGCGAGGCTGCATTCATGTCAAAGGTGAGGCTGCATTCATGGCAATGGTGAGACTGCATTCATGTCAATAGTGGGGCTGCATTCAGGCAATGGTGAGGCTGCATTCATGTCAAAGGTGAGGCTGCATTCATGTCAATAGTGGGGCTGCATTCAGGCAATGGTGAGGCTGCAGATGGGCACTGATTAGGCTGCATTGATGGACACTGACCCTTATTTTGCTTCACAGTTCTTTATTTAAAATTTAAGTTTTTCCTGAAACTTCCTTTTTAAAGTGAAGGTGTGTGTTATACGCCGGTGTGTGTTATACGCCAATAAATACGGTATATCCAAATAACACGCCCGAGCTCATCCTTAGACTCTTCACCACACACAGTCAAAAAGGCAAGGGAATTCTTGTTGGGCAATGTATTAGTTAATTTGCATTTAATTTTAATGGTTCAAGGAATGTCAGGCAAAATGGTCGGCCCTCACGCATGTTCACTTCATCAAATCTGGCCCTCTTTGAAAAAAGTTTGGACACCCCTGATTTACACCACCACCAGTGTAAGGGGAATATACAATGACCTCCCTGTAAGGGGGAATTTACACTGCCCACCATTGTCGAGGAGATTTGTACTGACCACCAATGTAAGGCGACACTTCTACACTGACCACCAATGTTAGAGGGGTTTACAATGTTCAACCATGTAAAGGGGGATTTACACTGACCACCAGTGTAAGGGCAATTCTGCACTTACCACTAATGAAAAGGAAAATGTACACCGATTACCAAAGTAATGAAGAATTTACACTGATAACCAATGTAATGGGGGATGTTACATCAACAACCAATAAAGGGGGATCTCTACACTGGCCACCAATGTAAGGGGGGATTTACACCACCAATTCAAAGGGGGCTTCCACATGGACCACTAATGTAAGTGAGGATTCGAAAATGACCACAAATGCAAGTTTGGATTTTTTACCGATTACCAATATAAAGAGGAGTTTCTACACTGGCCACCAGTGTAATGGGGATTTACACTGACCACTAATGTAAGGGGGACCTTCACAATGGCCACTAGTGTGAATGAAAGGATTGCACCAAGCCCCAATGTAATGAGAAGATTGACACTGACTACCAATGTAACAGAGACATTTAGCCTGCGTTCACATTTGTGTGTGTCGGGAATGCATGCAACATCGCTTTCCTGGCACCACGGAAACATGCTGCCCTTTAGCAGATACACAGCAGTTTCATTAATTGTTAATGACACCCTCACGCATCTGCTGAGATGTGCGTATTCACATGCACCAAAATTCACTGTGCACCTTGTTACTTTGAAAAAGGGTTCCACCTCCAATTCGCTTACCTTTGCACAACTGGCTGATGTTAGGCTTAATGACCACAGTTTTAGGCAGGACTTACAAGCATGCTCCTTTACCTCTCCAGTGGGCAGCATTCACCAGAAGCGATGGGGGGGGGGGGTGATATACATATGAATGCCGCCTCTATTCACATATCAATGCCGCCGGTCCGAGGCTATTTACATATTAATGCCGCCAATATTCACATATCAATGCATGTTATTTACATGTAAACACGGGGTCTGCAGGTGAGTCATCTGTACACAGCAATAGGGCAGAGCTAAGCAGCATTAGTAGCTGTCAGGGTTGGGCTCAGCCCTTCCTTCTCTAAGCTGGCCACTCAGCTGTCGGCTAATTGCCAGCTCCTATCTCTCCACAGTGACTCACCTGTTGATGATATCCGGCTCGTCAGTCCTGCCTACTTTAGCCGTCCAGCCCAGATGTTTTCTGCCTTCGAATTGGTCACATCTCTAGATACGCTCTCCTGTGTTCCTGTTAAAGACTTGCTTGGCTGACATTCCTTCTGGCTCCATATCCTGCTTGCTGTTCTACTATGCTCATCTCTGGCCCTGGGTAGAAACGCAGTGTTTAAACCAGAACAGGCCATTATGAGTACCTAGTAATGCCTTTTGGCCTTTGTAATGCCCCGGCAGTTTACCAGGAATTTATTAAGGATATCCTCCTGTGAGGGTTGGGCTCAGCCCTTCCTTCTCTGAGCTGGCCACTCAGCTGTCGGCTAATTGCCAGCTCCCATCTCTCTCCATAGTTAGTTAGCTGTTGTTGATTCTGCTCGTCCGTCCTGCCTACTTACAGTCGTCCAGCCCACTTGATCTCTGCCTTCGCCTTTGTCAACATCACAGAGACTTTCCCCTGCGTTCCTGTTGAAGACTTGCTCGGCTGACGTTCCTTCTGGCACCTGATCCTGCTTCCTGTACTACTACGTTTATCTCTGACTCTCTGACACTGGATGACTCGGCTGACTACCCAATCCGGTTACTGAACTCTGGCTTGTTTTGACTACGCTTACTCTGTTTACCTTATTATTATTAGTAGTAAACAAGTGTGATTTAACTATATTTCTGTCTCGGTCTGATTCATGGTTCCTGATAGTAGACGAAGGCCATGAATTAATTGAAGATACAGTCAATCCACTTGTTGGTAATATTTTTGCCAGATTGGATGAGCAAGATCACCGCATGGATCACTTTTCCATAGCGTTACAAATGCTCCTGAGTCGCACGGCTCACCTGGAAACTCCCACTGTGGCTGCTCCGGTAAAACCTGAGTTGCAGGCCGTCCCTGCTGCTGCACCAGTATCTGTGCAGACACCTGCCTCGAGTATTACCTCTTTAAGAGGTATGTCTGTTTCCACTCCGCTTCCCCAGCGATTTGGGGGTGATCCAGTTCAATGCAGAATGTATCTCAACCAGGCTGAGATTTACTTTGAGATGCTGCCCCAGGCGTTTCCCACTGACAGAAGCAAAGTAGGTTTCGTGATATCTTTGCTTTCTGAGAGAGCCTTGGCCCGGACAAACCCTCTATGGGAGATGCAAAAACCTGTTGTCTTGAGTTACCCTGACTTTGTGGCCTCCTTTAAAATGTTATTTGACGTTCCCGCATGCTCCGCTTCGCTGCCAAGTACCTCATGTCCATCAAACAGAGTAGGAGAACTGTTGCCGACTATGCCATTGAATTCCGTACTCTTGCAGCAGAGGTTGCTTGGAACAATGAGGCCCTCATGGCTGCTTTTTCTCATGGTCTTTCGGATTCTATCAAGGATGAGATAGCAGCCCGAGATATACCCACTGAGCTGGAGAGGTTGATCACGTTTGCCATCCTCATTGACTCCAGCCTCCTGTACGTTTGCCTCCCAGTTTTGCAGTCCCACCCATGCCTCCCTCCCCTCCCATGTCTCCTGGTACCGAGTCGGTCAGTGAAGATGAACCCATGCACTTGGGCTTCACGCGTCTCTCTGCAGATGAGAGAGCCTTTAGGAGGGAGAGATTGTGCCTTTATTGTGGCCAGGCAGGTCACTTTTTTGAAGTCTTGTCTTACCCGTCCAAGGAATGCACGAACCTTGGGGTCATGGACAGGAGACCTTAGGTGGCGTTGTTTCATCCCCAGTTATCCAGAAGGATAAGCCCCTGGTTTCGGTCACCCTTTCTTGGGCTGAGTCGTCCATCGAGATACAGGCTCTAATCGACTCTGGGGCTGCAGGCCTGTTTATTGATGCTGCCTTTGTATCGCAGCACTTGATTCTGCTGCAGCTGCGTGACACTCCACTTGCCATTGAGGCTCTTGACGGGAGACCTCTACAGCCTGCCCATGTGACTCATGAGACGGTTCCGTTGTCCATGGCCGTAGGGGCTCTTCACCATGAGATAATCCAATTCCAAGTTATTTTCTCATCTAGGTTTCCTCTGGTTATTGGTTATGCTTGGTTACAGAGGCACAACCCCTCTTTTGATTAGCTCCGTGCTGGTTTCTCCTGGTCACCACAATGCAGTGAGACATGCTTCCAGAAGGTAGCCAAGGTCCTGTGCACCTCTTCACTCTCCTCCCTGCCTGATTTTAGCGATGTCTTTGACAAAGGTCAAGCCGGTAGTTTACCTCCACACCGGCCTTATGATTGTGCAATTGACCTTCAACCTGGTGCCATACCCCCTCGTGGCCAGGTTTACCCTTTGTCGGTCTTGGAGAATAAGACCATGGAGAAGTATGTTGCAGACGCACTTTCTCAAGGTTTCATCCGCAAATCCTCGTCTCCTGCTGGTTTCTTCTTTGTGAAGAAGAGCGGTGAACTGAGACTTTGTATTGATTATAGATAAATAATGAAGAAACTCCTGCACTGTCAGAAATACCTATGCTAAGGGGCACTGCTGCAACACCTAAATGGCTGATCCAAACAGACAAAAGTGGTGTGAATAAAGTAAGTGGTAATTGCGCTGTGATAAAAAGGGGAAGGAAGGAAGAGGAAGGGGAAGGGGCTAGCTCAAATGTATAGAGAGGTGAATGAAAAATGAAAAAATTATACAAAATATAAAGGTATAATGAGCATGAGGGCTAGTATCATACTAGCCCATAAAAATTATTGTAAATACTGAAACAGAAGAAAAGAAAAATCTCAGTGCAAAAGGGCTAGTATCATACTAGCACATATGTGGTAACTCAGCAAATACATATGAAAAGAAAAATCTCAGTGCAAAAGGGCTAGTATCATACTAGCACATATGTGGTAACTCAGCAAATACTTAATGGTGACTCCAAGTAAATAAATAAATGGTGAACAGTCCCACCGCCTTGTAGTACAAAGTGCTCAAACAATGAGTCATCAATTCCAAAAGGCAAAATGAAAAAATTATACAAAATATAAAAGTATAAATAAAGTGCAATTTATTAACGATGTCCTCAAAGATTTGTTGCAGTTATGTGTGGTGGTTTATCTCGATGATATTCTCATATTTTCCATGTCCCTGGAAAGCCACCACACAGATGTCTGTCGTGTGCTTCAGAAACTAAGAGAAAACAATCTCTATTGTAAACTGGAGAAGTAAGAGTTCCATCGTGAACAGGTTAAATTCCCGGGCTATGTCATTTCCATTGCTGGTATTTCGATGGACCCAGAGAAACTCTCGGCAGTCCTACAGTGACCTCGACCTGTGGGTTTACGTCCTCTGCAGCGTTTCCTGGGCTTTGCCAACTATTATCAGAAGTTTATTCGTAACTTCTCATCTCTGGTCAAGCCCCTGACTTATATGACCAGAAAGGATGGTAACCCACAGAGTTGGTCTTCAGAGTCCATTAAGGCCTTTGAGAGTCTCAAGACTGCCTTTGTTTCTGCTCCTTTGTTGGCACATCCTGATCCTACATTGCCTTTTATCCTAGAAGTTGATGCTTCTGAGACTGGAGTTGGCGCCCTTCTGTCTCAACGTCCTAACTCTGAGAGTGCTATGCATCCGTGTGACTACTTTTCCAAGAAATTGTCACCTGCAGAGTGCAATTACGAGATTGGTGACTGAGAGCTGTTGGCGATCATTTTAGCCCTGAAAGAATGGAGACATCTCCTTGAAGGTACCACTGTGCCGGTTCTCATTCTTACTGACCATAAGAATCTCACATTCTTGTCTGAGGCTAAGCGCCTCTCTCCCAGAAGGGTGCGATGGGCTCTTTTCTTGTTGAGTATTAATTACATTGTATCATTCTTACCCGGTACTAAGAATGTAAGGGCTGACGCCTTGTCACGACAATTTTCCTCCACTTCCAAGTTGGGGTCTGTTCCGGTACCTGTAATTCCTCCTGATCGCATTCTGGCTACGGTTTGCACCAGTCTTACTTCTCCTTTGGGTGACAAAATTATTGCTGTTTGGGTTCATGCTCCCCCTGAGAAACCTTGTGACCGCTACTTTGTCCCAGAGAGTCTCCGCACTGCCGTGCTCCAGACTTACCATTCTCCCAAGGCAGCTGGCCACCCTGGGAAGAATCAACTCATTTGGGCCATTTGCCTACAATTCTGGTGGCCTAGTCTATGGGCTGATGTAAGTGCCTTTGTAGCTGTCTGTTCCGTGTGTGCTCAGAGTAATGCCCCGTACACAAGGTCGGACTTTGTTCGAACATTCCGACAACAAAATCCTAGGATTTTTTCTGACGGATGTTGGCTCAAACTTGTCTTGCATACACACGGTCACACAAAGTTGTCGGAAAATCCGATCGTTCTGAACGCGGTGACGTAAAACACGTACATCGGGACTATTAACGGGGCAGTGGCCAATAGCTTTCATCTCTTTATTTATTCTGAGCATGCGTGGCACTTTGTCCGTCGGATTTGTGTACACACGATCGGAATTTCCGACAATGGATTTTGTTGTCGGAAAATTTTATATCCTGCTCTCAAACTTTGTGTGTCGAAAAATCCGATGGAAAATGTCCGATGGAGCCCACACACGGTCGGAATTTCCGACAACATGCTCCGATCGGACATTTTCCATCGGAAAATCCGACCGTGTGTACGGGGCATAAGACTCCACGACACCTTCCAGTGGGCCTCCTACAACCCATACCCAATGGAGAGAGGCCCTGGACCCACCTGTCTATGGATTTCATTGTGGAGTTACCCAACTCCCAAGGCAACACTGTTATCCTTATGGTGGTTGACCGGTTCTCAAAGATGTGTCATTGTATTCCACTTAAAAAGCTGCCCACTTCTAAGGAACTGGCTTCCATTTTTGCTCAGGAGATCTTTCGCTTACATGGGCTACTCAAGGTGATTGTCTCGGACAGAGGTAGTCGGTTTGTCTCCCGGTTCTGGCGGGCCTTTTGTCCACAGTTGGGAATTCAGCTTGCTTTCTCCTCTGCGTATCACCCGCAGTCTAATGGGGCCACAGAATGAGCCAATCAATCCTTGGAGCAATTCCTACGTTGCTATATTTCTGACCATCATAACTAGGGATGAGCCGAACACCCCCCGGTTTGGTTCGCACCAGAACCTGCGAACGGACCGAAAGTTCGCACGAACATTAGAACCCCATTGACGTCTATGGGACTCGAACGTTCAAAATCAAAAGTGCTCATTTTAAAGGCTAATTTGCATGGTATTGTCCTAAAAAGGGTTTGGGGACCCGGGTCCTACCCCAGGGGACATGTATCAATGCAAAAAAAACTTTTAAAAACGTCCGTTTTTTCAGGAGCAGTGATTTTAATGATGCTTAAAGTAAAAAAAAAAAAAGTGAAATTCTCCTTTAAATATCGTACCTGGGGGATGTCTATGCCTGTAAAGTGATGCGTGTTTCCCGTGTTTAGAACAGTCCCTGCACCAAATGTCATTTTTAAAGGAAAAAAATCTCATTTAAAACTGCTTGCGGGTTTAATGTAATGTCGGGTCATGGCAATATGGATGAAAATCAGTGAGACAAACGGCATGGGTACCCCCCAGTCCATTACCAGGCCCATTTGGGTCTTGTATGGATATTAAGGGGAACCCCGCACCCAAATTAAAATAAGGAAAGGTGTGGGGCCACCAGGCCCTATATACTCTGAACAGCAGTATACAGGTGGTGCAAACAAGACAGGGACTGTAGGTTTGTTGTTAAGTAGAATCTCTTTGTAATTTTGAACGGGTACATTTTTAACGTGTTTAGCTCCAGCCAAAAAATCTTTTTTAAGCTTTTTGGAAAACATAGGGAAGGGTTATCACCCCTGTGACATTTGTTTTGCTGTCTTTCCTCCTCTTCAGAAGATTTCACCTCACTTTTTGTCCCAATGAAAAATGTTTTTTGAAAATTTGGGTTTTTTTGTGGAACAAGGATTGGAAAACATCAGTGGAAAGGAGAAATGTTTTTCCTATATTAACTCTTACAGGAGAGAATTTCCCTTCCTAGGGGTAGATTTCATCTCACTTCCTGTTGTCTCCTTCCGTTTGCAAGTAGGAGTCGTTTGTAAGTTAGATGTTTGAAAGTAGGGTCCTGCCCTATATACTCAGCAGAAATTTGGGCCTTAGGTGTTGCTGTGGCCACAACACTGTAAGCCCTCACAGGGCCCTGCTGTGAAATATTAGATCAAGAATTGTAATTACATGCCGCTGTTAAACAGGAGCTGAAAAATTAGGCCTTAGGCACTGGTGCTGGTGCCACAACACTGCAACCCCTCACAGACACTCTAGTTGGAACGCAGGAACAAGCCCTGCTGCAAAGTATTGCATCAAAAATTGTAATTACACGCCCCTGTTAGACAGGGGCAGAAAAATTGGGCCTTAGGCACTGGTGCTGGTGCCACAACACTGCAACCCCTCACAGACACTCTAGTTGGAACGCAGGAACGAGCCCTGCTGCAAAGTATTGCATTAAAAATTGTAATTACACGCCCCTGTTAAACAGGGGCAGAAAAAATGGGCCTTAGGCACTGGTGCTGGTGCCACAAGACTGCAACCCCTCACAGACACTCTAGTTGGAATGCAGGAACGAGCCCTGCTGCAAAGTATTACATCAAAAATTGTAATTACATGCCCCTGTTAAACAGGGGCTGAAAAATTGTGCCTTAGGCACTGGTGGTGGCGCCCAGAACCAAAAATGTTCTTACAAGCTATCAGCGTGATGATTGAGGAGGAAGAGGATAATTACTTAGGGATAGTCACTCAGCATCAGCATAGGCAGTCTTTGAAGGGATCTGAGATTTCAAAAAAAAATATTCGGTTACATCAGCATCAGGTGCTTGGTAGCTGGTGGTGATCCAAGACTGATTCATTTTTATGAAGGTCAGTCGATCGACCGAGTCGGTGGACAGACGCACCCTGTGATCGGTTACCACGCCTCCAGCAGCACTGAATGTGCGTTCCGAAAAAACGCTGGATGCAGGACAGGCCAGTAGCTCAATTGCATACTGTGCAAGCTCTGGCCAGTGATCCATCCTCAGGACCCAGTAACCCAGAAGATTTTCGGTGGGAAAGGAGTCCAAGTCTGATCTTGCCCCTAGGTATTCCTGCACCATGTAAAACAGACGCTGGCGATGGTTGCTGGAACCGATCATACCTTGGGGCTGCGGACCAAAAAATTGTCTGAACGCATCGGTCAGACGGCCACCTTCTCCACCGCTCCTTCTTTGACTGACCGAAGCCTCAGCAACACGTTGTCCAGAAACAGGAGTTTGTAACCTCCCAGTCTCTTGGAACGCGTTGCACAGACCTTTCTGCAAGGCCTCCCGAAGATGTTTCATCCTCTGCTCCCTCTGCGATGGCAAGATAAGGTCCGCAACCTTACCCTTGTAACGTGGATCAAGGAGGGTTGCCAGCCAGTATTGGTCCTTCTCCTTGATACCACGAATACGAGGATCCTTACGCAGGCTTTGCAGGATCAGGGAGGCCATGCAGCGTAGGTTTGCTGAGGCATTCGGTCCGGAGTCCTCTGGGTCACTAAGGACGACATGGTCCGCAGCCACCTCCTCCCAGCCACGTACAAGTCCATGTGTTTCTTGGGACTGATCCCTTAAAGACTGCTGCTGATGCTGAGTGCCAGGCTCCACCTCCATACTGACACAATCTTCCTCCTCCTCCTCCTCCTCCTCGTCCTCTTCCTGTGTGATCGGCGGGCACGCAGGAACACTGTCTGGATAAAGGGGGCCTTGAGAGCTAAGGAAGTCCTCCTCTTCCTGCCTCTGTTCTGCCTCAAGTGCCCTGTCCATTATTCCACGCAGAGTGTGCTCCAACAGGTGGACAAGGGGGACAGTGTCACTGATGCATGCACTGTCACTGCTCACCATCCTCGTGGCCTCCTCAAATGGTAACAGGACAGTGCATGCATCCCTGATCATGGCCCACTGGCGTGGGGAAAAAAAACCAAGCTCCCCTGACCCTGTCCTGGTGCCATAGTCGCACAGGTACTCATTGATGGCCCTCTGTTGCGTGTGCAGCCGCTGCAGCATGGCCAACGTCACAGATTAGGCGGTTCTTGGGCAGGTTAAACTCCTTTTGGAGGTCCGTCAGCCGAGCACTGGCATTATATGACCGGCGGAAATGCACACAGACTTTCCTGGCCTGCCTCAGGACATCCTGTAAGCCCGGGTACCTGCCCAAGAACCGCTGCACCACCAAGTTAAGGACGTGAGCCAAACAGGGCACATGGGTCATTTGTCCCTGTTGGAGGGCAGAGAGGAGGTTGGTGCCATTGTCGCAAACCACCATTCCTGCCTTAAGTTGGCGTGGCATCAACCACCTCTGAACCTGCCCCTGCAGAGCTGACAGAACCTCTGCCCCAGTGTGGCTCCTGTCCCCCAAGCACACCAGCTCAAGCACCGCATGGCATCTTTTGGCCTGCGTACTTGCGTAGCCCCTTGAACGACTACGGAGCACCGCTGGTTCCGAGGAAGAGGCCATGGAGGAAGAAGAAGAGGAGGGGGTGGAGGAGAGAGGTGTGTCACAATCATTAGCATTTTGGAGGCGTGGTGGCGGAACAACCTCCAACACTACTGCACCTTGTCCTGCATCCTTCCCAGCTGCCAGCGGAGTCACCCAATGGGCCGTGAAACTTAGGTAACGTCCCTGTCCATGCCTGCTGGACCATGAGTCAGCGGTAATATGCACCTTACCGCTGACCACCCTGTCCAGCGAGGCATGGACATTGCCTTCCACATGCCGGTAGAGAGCCGGAATCGCCTTCCGTGAGAAAAAGTGGCGTTTGGGTACCTGCCACTGAGGAACCACACATTCCACAAACTCACGGAAGGGGGCAGAGTCTACCAACTGAAAAGGCAGCAGTTGAAGTGCTAGCAATTTTGCCAAGCTAGCATTCAACCGCTGGGCATGTGGATGTCTGGGAGCAAACTTCTTTCGGCGGTGCAGCAGCTGGGGCAGGGAAATTTGCCTGGTACAATCTGACGTCGGTGTACCAAAAGCAGATTGCCCACAACTACTTGGCTGTGACACACCTAATTCTACACCTTCATTCCTCTCAGTGCAGGTCTCAGAGAGGACTGAAGGTCTAGTGGGGTTGGAAATCTCAGCTGATGAGGAGCAAGGAGAAGTCCTCTTTGTTCTTTGGTGTGGGTCTTTTAGATACGCTTGCCAACGAACTGCATGGCAGGTCAACATATGTCTGGTCAAGCATGTGGTATCCAAGCGGGAGATGTTTTGGCCACGTGAGATACGCTTGAGACATATGTTGCAAATAGCAGCGGTGCGATCTGATGCACTCGTCTCAAAAAAGGCCCACACCAAAGAACTTTTTGAATAACGCGCAGAGACTGCAGCGCCCTGCACATGTGGAGCTTTGGAGTGTGATGCAGTCAATGTGCTGCCCTTAGGCTGGCCCCTGGAGGGCATCCTGCCTCGTTGGTGATGTGCCGCCTCCTCCTCCTCCTCTCTCCTATCAGGCACCCACGTTGAGTCAGTGACCTCATCATCCCCTCCCTCCTCATCACTGGAGCAAACCTGGCAGTATGCTGCAGCAGGGGGAGCATGACTGCCAGATTGCTGTCCTTCTTGGGCACCCCCTCTGTCCGTGCTCATGTTACTGCCTTCATCGAGCTCAGTATCATCATCAGAGCCTTCCAAACGCTGGGCATCCTCCTGGAGCATGTACCCAACACTGTGGTCAAACAGTTCGAGGGACTCCTCAGGAGGACATGGTGGAGCTAGGGAAGGAGTCACTGATGACATTGAGCTGAGGGAAGAGGCCGCTGCTTTGCCAGACAAAGCACCCTGGGCATGGGTGAGAGAGGATGAGGAGGATGAGGACGGCTTGGTCATCCACTCGACCAAGTCTTCTGCATGTTGCGGCTCAACACGGCCAGCTGCCGAAAAAAAGGCCAAGCGTGTCCCATGGCCACGTGCTGATGAGGATGCACTGTCTCCACGACCAGCACTAGACACAGAGCCTGCTTGCCCTCTCTTATTGGCTTGTGACTGTCTGCCTCTCCTTCTTGGCCTTCCAGACATACTAATGGCCTGTAGCTGCACTAAGCTGGGATATATATATATATATATATATGTACTGATACTGCAGCTAGCAAAATCAACTGCCTGCCTGTAGTATGAGAACACCACCAACCTTCTACAGGTAGCTTTAGCTGAACACTGTGAGGTGGACGCACCCCACTAACTTGTAGGTTTAGCTGAACACTGTGAGCAGGATGCACTGCACTAACTGTAAATAGTCTAGCTGCCTGACTGTGGTACTAATAGGATCAAAAGAACACCAGCAATTTTCTTCAGGTAGCTGTATTTACTGTAACAAGACAAGCCTGCCTGTCAGTAGGAAGATAACAGGAACGGAACTAGCTGAACACTGTGAGCAGGACGCACTGCACTAAATGTAAATAGTCTAGCTGCCTGACCGTGGTACTAATAGGATCAAAAGAACACCAGTAATTTTCTTTAGGTAGCTGTAAATACTGTAACAAGACAAGCCTGCCTGTCAGTAGGAAGATAACAGGAACGGATCTAGCTGAACACTGTGAGCAGGACGCACTGCACTAAATGTAAATAGTCTAGCTGCCTGACCGTGGTACTAATAGGATCAAAAGAACACCAGTAATTTTCTTCAGGTAGCTTTATATACTGTAACAAGACAAGCCTGCCTGTCAGTAGGAAGATAACAGGAACGGATCTAGCTGAACACTGTGAGCAGGACGCACTGCACTAAATGTAAATAGTCTAGCTGCCTGACCGTGGTACTAATAGGATCAAAAGAACACCAGTAATTTTCTTCAGGTAGCTTTATATACTGTAACAAGACAAGCCTGCCTGTCAGTAGGAAGATAACAGGAACGGATCTAGCTGAACACTGTGAGCAGGACGCACTGCACTAAATGTAAATAGTCTAGCTGCCTGACCGTGGTACTAATAGGATCAAAAGAACACCAGTAATTTTCTTCAGGTAGCTTTATA
The DNA here is from genome assembly GCA_037952925.1 of Lithobates clamitans. Classification (NCBI taxonomy): domain Eukaryota; kingdom Metazoa; phylum Chordata; class Amphibia; order Anura; family Ranidae; genus Lithobates; species Lithobates clamitans. The sequence goes on from JBBGZY010001206.1 coordinate 6,191,093, forward strand.
TACTGTAACAAGACAAGCCTGCCTGTCAGTAGGAAGATAACAGGAACGGATCTAGCTGAACACTGTGAGCAGGACGCACTGCACTAAATGTAAATAGTCTAGCTGCCTGACCGTGGTACTAATAGGATCAAAAGAACACCAGTAATTTTCTTCAGGTAGCTTTATTACTGTAACAAGACAAGCCTGCCTGTCAGTAGGAAGATAACAGGAATGGATCTAGCTGAACACTGTGAGCAGGACGCACTGCACTAAATGTAAATAGTCTAGCTGCCTGACCGTGGTACTAATAGGATCAAAAGAACACCAGTAATTTTCTTCAGGTAGCTTTATATACTGTAACAAGACAAGCCTGCCTGTCAGTAGGAAGATAACAGGAACGGATCTAGCTGAACACTGTGAGCAGGACGCACTGCACTAAATGTAAATAGTCTAGCTGCCTGACCGTGGTACTAATAGGATCAAAAGAACACCAGTAATTTTCTTTAGGTAGCTGTAAATACTGTAACAAGACAAGCCTGCCTGTCAGTAGGAAGATAACAGGAACGGATCTAGCTGAACACTGTGAGCAGGACGCACTGCACTAAATGTAAATAGTCTAGCTGCCTGACCGTGGTACTAATAGGATCAAAAGAACACCAGTAATTTTCTTCAGGTAGCTTTATATACTGTAACAAGACAAGCCTGCCTGTCAGTAGGAAGATAACAGGAACGGATCTAGCTGAACACTGTGAGCAGGACGCACTGCACTAAATGTAAATAGTCTAGAAGATAGCAGGAACGGATCTAGCTAAACTGAATACAGTGTATATATATATATATATGAAACACCTGGGATGCATATATATACACAATACACTTTAAGTGCAGCTAACTGACTGACTGTCCTGCCTAATCTAGCTAACTCAAATGAAATGACACTGTCTCTCTCTCTCTCTAAGCACACCGGAACACACTGCACAGGGCCGCCGTGCAGGTGGCCTTATATAGTGTGGGGCGTGTACTAAATCCCCTGAGCCATAATTGGCCAAAGCCTCCTTGGCTTTGGCCAATTACGGCTCTCTGTTCAGGCGGCGCTGTGATTGGCCAAGCATGCGGGTCATAGTGCATGCTTGGCCAATCATCAGCAAGCAATGCACTGCGATGCCGCAGTGAATTATGGGCCGTGACGCGCCACACGAATTTGGCGCGAACGGCCCATATCGTTCGCAATTCGGCGAACGACCGAACAGCCGATGTTCGAGTTGAACATGGGTTCGACTCGAACACGAAGCTCATCCCTAATCATAACAACTGGTCAGATCTATTACCGTGGGCAGAGTTTGCTCACAACAGTGCCTTGAATTCTGCTTCCCTATTGCCTCCGTTTATGGCGAATTATGGTTTCCAACCTTCCATGTTGCCTGACTCGTTTGTTCCGCAGAGTAGAGGAGCATCTCCGTGGTCTTCGTTCCACTTGGGCACAAGTTCAGGAAGCTTTGCAACATGCTAACGATAGGTACAGGCTCCATGCTGACCGCAGACGCCTGCCTGCACCTTCCTACCCGGTTGGGGACAGAGTCTGGCTGTCGTCTCGCAACCTCCGACTTTGTGTTACTTCTTTGAAGTTCGCACCTCGTTTTATTGGGCCTTTCCATATCCTTCGCAGGATTAAACCAGTGGCTTATGCCTTGGACCTTCCTCCTAGTATGCGCATCTCAAATGTGTTTCATGTCTCCTTATTGAAACCTTTGGTTTGCAATCGCTTTACCACCTCGGTGCCACGTCCTCACCCTATATAGGTTGAGAACCATGAAGAATATGTAGTACAATCCATTGTTGACTCCCGTAGGTTCCGTGGGCGCATACAGTACCTGGTGCATTGGAAGGGGTACGGTCCAGAGGAACGCTCTTGGGTCTCATCCTCGGACGTACATGCCCCTGTACTCCTCCATGATTTCCATAGACGTTTTCCCCTCAAGCCCGGTGGTCCTCCGAGGGGAGGGGGTCGTTGAGGAGGGGGTACTGTCAGGGCTGGGCTCAGCCCTTCCTTCTCTGAACTGGCCGCTCAGCTGTCGGCTAATTGCCAGCACCTATCTCTCCACAGTGACTCACCTGCTGATGATATCCTGCTTGTCAGTCCTGCCTACTTAAGCCGTCCAGCCCAGATGATCTCTGCCTCCGGGACACAGTGCGGGACTAAAACTTCAAGGGACACGGGATTTTAAACTGGGATAGTTGGCAAGTATGAGGCAGCTGCTAAGGGCCCCACAACAATGAGGGGCAGCTTCCCCTTTTCCTCTGCCTTAAAGATGGCCTTGTATGTAGTGCAAGGGCCTGCCTGATTGCATACAAATTAAAAGTGTTTAGGTTTGACCTCATATTATATATTTTTTGTAAATCTGAAGGAAAATTGTACAGGTGGATTGTATAGTGTATGGCCAGCCTTACGCCCCCTCCTCAACCTCCAAAATCGGATATTTTCCTTACCAGTGCTCCCTGTCTTCATCACCCTGTTGGTCGGTGTCAAATACTAAGGGGAACATTACTGTTATTACCTCGGTCATGTGACAGTGCTTGGTCTTAACGATTGGCTGTGATTCCAGAACACACCATCATCAGGACAGATAACTGAGATGTAGGACTGTCCTGGGAAATCCAGGACAGTTGACATCCAAGATCCATGACCATGGTTAAGGTGTATCTTCAGCCAAAAACATTTATTTTCTCTCTTTAGAAATGGATAGAGTGGGGAAGGGATTGAAACTCTGCCAGGTTTTAGTGGTGTCTGTGGCTTCATTAGTATAATTTCCCTTCCTGCTTCGGCAACAGATTGTCATGTGATTTCTCCAACAGCAATAAAAAGCTTATCATAAAAATAGCCTACCTGCAGCTTTTCCTGGGCTTTGCCAACTATTATCGGAAGTTTATTCGTAACTTCTCGTCTCGGGTCAAGCCCCTTACTGATATGACCAGAAAGGATGGTAACCCACAGAGTTGGTCTCCGGAGTCCATGAAGGCCTTTGAGAGTCTCAAGGCTGCCTTTGTTTCTGTTCCTTTTTGGTAGAATTTCCCCTACATGCTGTTATGGTGACAATGTTGTCCCTGCACAGAAAGTGAGGGAAAGTCTCCCATTGGGGACAGTCATAAAAACCTGACAGGCCCTATCCCTTCCTTACCATATCCTAAGCTTTAAATACGCATTGGCTGGAGATACAGTAGCCAAACCCATGTTGCCATTCTGAAGAGGTGCTTCACAATGCTTTACATATTCTTGGAGTCAGATTTATTTTAGCAGTGCACTTTGCTACTGCAACGTCATGCAGTCTCTGACACTTCTAAATGGATGTCATAGGTCAGCATTCTCTTTATCTGCCCTCAGTATTCCAAGTGGTTTATCTTTCAGTTGCACCATACTAGTAGCACAAGATTTTCCTATGAATTAACATTTTAGTGTGTCCCTTGAAATGCAGTCATTGACAGTCAGGAGTTGACTGACAAAAACCTGGAAGCTGATGCAGCAGTACATGAACACCCATGGAAGACACTGAGGGGTTGATTTGCTAAAACTGGAGAGTGCAAAATTTGGTACAGCTCTGCATAGAAACCAATCAGCTTCCAGTTTATTTTTGTCAAAGCTTAAAGTGGTAGTAAACCGCTGCAGAATAAAAAAAAAACTGTAAGACACTGGCATAATGTGCTAGTATGCATCTTCCAGGTTCGTGACCTCCGGTGCTGTGAGTTGCCAGAGCCGCGACAGGGGACAGAGGAAGGGGGACATCTACACTGATAATTAGGGCACTGCTCTTCAGTGTCCTGATTATCAGTGCAGCCCCAACAGTGCCCACCAGTGCTGCCAATCAGTGTCCATCGGTGCAGCCAATCAGTGTCCATCGGTGCTGCCAATCAGTGTCCATCAGTGCCACAGTGATTTAGATCTCCTCATTATGTGTTTTGGACTCTCCATTGAATATTGTATGTCTAATAGGTAGGACTATGTTTTGGGTGCCCCCATACCCGCCGGGGGAGACGTTGCCTCTGGCACTCTACATGCTGTTTTCATCCATGGGTGATGGGTAAGCACTTATTATATACCTGAATCTTTATGCCTGGACATATCGATTACCTCTATTGTATTCTATATTTATATCTATTTTTTCTCTATTCTGATCTTCAATGTTTTCTTATAGATGACTTTGATCCCTAAAATCCTCCTGAGGAAGCGGTTACTGCCATGAAACGTGTTGAGAAGATATGGATAAAACCTGTTGTGATAGACCATAAGAACCAGCGTTTGGTATTACTTTGTAATTATCCACTAAATATAATTGTAATGCCTTTGTGTTGGGCATAGTTCTTTTGTATGATATTTTGTAACAAAAAATAATTTTAGACTATCCCAATGTTGTTGTCCATACAAGTACCATAAAAGTCCACACAGCCTCCATACTTTATTTATCGAGTGTTGCAGTGATGCCTGTCAGTGGTCATCAGTGATGCCTATCAGTGCCACCTATCGGAAAAACATATTTCTTCATAAATTTCTATCTTTTATCGATTTGTTTAGCATAAAAAAAACACAAAGTGGTGATTAACTACTTGCCATCTGGGCCAATTCTGACACTTCGCTCCTACATTTTTTTTTTTAGAAGAAAATTACTTAGAACCCCCAAACATTATATACTTTTTTTAGCAGAGGCCCTTTAGAATAAAATGGTAGGTGTTGCAATTTTTATGTCGCATGGTATTTGCACAGCGGTTTTTAAAACGCAATTTTTTTGAAAAAAAAAACACTTTCAAGAATAAAAAAAAAAAACCACTAAAATTTAGGCTCGTACACACTATAAGAAAATCGGGCAAACATTTTCGTCCAAAGAATTTTCGTACGATTTTTGTATAGCGTGTATACTACTTTCGACAACCGACTCCGAATTTGCGTATGAAAATTCCGAAGGGACAAACTCCAAAATTTTTCTCGTACAGGAACAAAACAAACTATTTTCGTTTAATGTGTGCCATTTTCATACGATTTTTGTACAAGACAGCATGGGCCGTACCAGGTTTTCTTTATGGAGAGATCTGGGTGGTAATGAACCACTTTCCACCTGTGCTGTAGCAATCTTTCAGCTTCCAATGCTGGTAGGGTGTATCAATAGATGTCCTCCCGTGACCGCCCTGCTCGCGCGCCCCCTGCGGTGCGCTCTATAATCGTTGAGCTCTTCGGACTCAGCTGATCACAGAACAGGGTAAAGGGCCAATCACATCACGGTCCTTTACCGCTTAATCAACTGTCAGCCAATGACAACTGATTATGGAAATAAACAGAACCCGTTATTGGCTTTTTTTCTCCTCACAATCAGTGTGAGGAGAGAAGACAGAAGCCGATAACTGGCTTCTGTTACAGAGACATCGGTTCCCTCAGTGCTGCTAATCAGTGCCCACCAGTGCCACCTATAAGTGCCCACCAGTGCTGCCAATCAGTACCCACCAGTACTGCCAATCAGTACCCACCAGTGCCACCATTAAGCGCCTCATCATCAGTGTCACCTATCAGTGCTGCCTATCAGCGCCCTTCAGTGCCGTCTATCGGAGCCCATCAGTGCCACCTATCAGTGCAGCCTCATCAGCGCAGGAGCAAAATTACCTGTTTGTAAGATCTTATAAAAAACTATGATTTTTTTTCCCCAGTAATGATTAACCCTTTTGCTGCCAGAGCCATTTTTGCGTTTTTTGCACACATGTTTAAAAAATCATTTTAGGCCTGAATATTACACAAAACCCACAAATATTATATATTTTCTGAAGCAGAAACCCTAGAGAATAAAATAGCGGTAATTCCAATATTTTATGTCACAGGATATTACCGCAAAGGTGAAATATAGGGCAAACAAACGCAATAAATTATCAACGTTTTTGGTAAAATATAAAAGATGAGCTTGCACCGAGTAAATAGATACCCAACATGCCAAAATTTGTGTGCTTGTGAAATGGTAACTTCAGTACCCTATATTTTCTATAGGCGACGCTTCAAAAGCCCCCTATAGGCATCAGTTTATAGTTATAGAGGAGTTCTTGTGTGGGAATTATTGCTCTCACTCCGGCATATGCAGCGATATGTAACACGTGTATCACAATCAATGTTTTCACACATAGGCCCCCCGATGATTGCGTTTACATTTCTGTGAAGGTGGGAACTATTTTTTTTTTTTTGGGGGGGGGGGGGATTTTATGTGCTTGGGTATAACTTTTATTTTGTGCAAAAAAAAAATAAATGTTTTTTTACTTAACTTTTTTTCCCCTTCATATAGGGGACTAAAAGTCCCCTATGTGATGATTTTTAGGTGACAGGTTCTCTTTATTGAGATATGCAGGGTCTAAAAGGCCCTGCATATCTCCCCTGTGCTCCACTAAATGTTTTGCGATGCAAAACATTATTTCCCGGCTGAGCTAGCCGGTGTTCTGTCAGATTAGGCGACCCGTCAAATCTTGTAACGAAAGTGATGTTCTGTCACGGCCATCTTGGTACACCCCGCACTCAGCTGCAGTAAGCCTACAGTCTGAAGTCGCCAAGCAGACATCTTTTTACACCCATCGAAGTCATGCATTTAACTTATTTTTACCACTAAATTGAGCTTATATAATTAAATACAGTATTTAGAAATCCATGACACTGTTTTAATGTTGAATTTTAAAAGCAGCGGTGTTCTGTCAGATTAGCATAACTTGTGAGAGCAGCTGTTAAATGCATGACTTTGGTGGGTGTAAAAAGATGTCCACTTGGCGACTTCAGACTGTAGGCTTACTGCGGCTGAGTGCGGGGTGTACCAAGATGGCCGCAACGGAACGTCACTTCCGTTCTGAAATCTGACGGGTCGCCTAATCTGAAGGAACACCGAGAGCTTGACCCGGAAGTGACGTCAGAGGTCGCTTTCCGGGTCACAAGAAGAAGGGGAGGAGAGTGAATGTGTGTTCACTCTTCTCCTTCCTCTCCACCTGCCATGGAGCTCCCGGGCCTGCCGATGGGCAAGCGGAGCCCGGTAAGCATGGTGGGGCATGGCGGCGGAGGGTGGCGCCGGTACCGGGGGGCGTTGTGTAAGAGCGATCGGGCGGCAGTGGAGCCGCACAAATGCTCTCAGCTGTCAGTTTCAGACACAATACCGATGGCTACAGCTACAGGATTGTGTGTAATACCCCCCCCCCCCTGCTGTCAGGTCCGTACAATGTATGGACCGGTGGTGAAAGGGTTAAATACCACCAAAAAAAAGCTCTATTTGTGTGAAAAAAATGTAGTTTGGGTACAATGTTGCATGACTGAGTAATTGACATTCAAAGTGCCACAGCACTGAAAGCTGTCCTGGCAGGAAGGGGGTGAAAGTGCCCGGTAGACAAGTGGTTTAACCACCTCCCATCTGCGCTATAGCCGAAAGACGGCTACAGCGTAGGCCTAATTTGCCGGCAGGGCGTCCATGGGCAAGCGCGGCATGCTCTGCGATCAGCGAGTCTATGAGTTTTGTCTGATCACAGATCTGAGTAAGGGGTCGATCCCGACCCCTTACCACGTGATCAGCCGTCAGCCAATGACAGCTGATCATGTGACGTAAACAGAGACGGTAATCGGCTATTTTTTTCTGATCACGCTAATAGCGTGAGGGGAAAATAAAAAGTTGATCACCGGCGGCTGTGAGAGGGACATCAGTCCTGATTGTGAAGAGCCTCTGCAGAGGCTTCTGTGCCACCTACCAGTGCCCACAGTACCACCCATCAGTGCCCACAGTGTCACCTATCAGTGCCCACAGTGTCACCTATAAATGTCACCCATAAGTGCCTCTTCACCAGTGCTGCCTATCAATACCACCTACCAGTGTCCATCAGTGACATCTATCAGTGTCACCCATCAGTGCCGTCTTATCAGTGCCTATCGGTGTCGACTTATCAGTGCCTCTCAGTGCAGCCCATCAGTGCCGTCTCATCAGCGAGTATCAATGAAGGAGAAAAATTACCTGTTTGCAAAATTTTATAACAAACTATGAAACCTGTTTTTTTTGTTTTTTTTCTTTAAACATTTCTGTCTTTTTTTGTTTGTTTAGCAAAAAATAAAAACCCAAGTGGTGATTAAATACCACCAAAAGAGAGCTCCGTTTGTGTGAAAAAAATGATAAAAATTTAATTTATATACAATGTAGTATGACCGCGCAATTCTCATTCAAAGTGTGACAGCGCTGAAAGTTGATAATTGGTCTGGGCAGGAGGGGGGTTTAAGGGCCCGGTAAGCAAGTGGTTAATCCACAATCTCGCTGCCCGCCCCAGAATGCGCAGGTGAATGCAGCCACCCATGCGTTGTAGCGCCTCATAGTGCACTGCGCCAAGAAATCGAGTTGCCCGATTTTGGTGACATAACTGGCTAGTTAGCGCTCTGCACAAATGTGAATGAGCCCCCCGGGGCGCTGAGCCCCATAATAATGAGTGCAGCAGCTCAGCAGTGACCCTCAGAAGAAGGAGAAGAAGGCGAAAAGCAGCACCTGGCCTGTCACCCTTCCCCTCGCTCACACCACCCACCGGGGACTACAGAGAGATGAACAATCATTAATCGGCACACACACTCTCTCTATCTCCCCGGCACCTTTGCCCACTGACAGATGACGTCACCCGGCCTCAAGGTCTACAACTCAGCCAATAGACGCCTCCACCACTGAGGGCCTGCCTGTCATTACCTTATCCCTGATTGGCTCGGTTTCTCGCCCATCAACGCGGCGACCCGCCCCGGCTGGCGGTCAGATGGTCCTGTCCCCGCCCCTTACCTTACCTTATATGGCATAGAGCGGGTTATTCTTAAAGGGGACTGAGCAGCACGCCTCCTCTTCCTCTGCTGGCTCAGCGGCTCGTGGTAGTGTTGGGATCTCTCCGCCGATCATCATGTCTGAAAAGCTGCCGTACAAAGTTGGTAAGAAGCGGCCCGGGCACTGAGCATGCTGTACCGGGGACGGTCTGGTCTAGGCTGCAGATCCAGCCTGAGGAGAGGGTGCTGGGGTGTAGAATGGGGAACAGCTGCAGGATCACAGCCGCTGGCCTCTGCTCCGATCCAACTACACAGGGACTACAAGAACCAGCATGGATGTCAGTGGGGAGTACAGATCAGGACATTGTACTCCATGCATATATAACTGCAGTATGGTAGAAAGTGACAGATCATCAGTATTCTACTATAGAAGATTTCTGGGAGCAGGTGATGGATGACGATCCATTAGACGGTTCGGGTCAGATGATTGATGATCATTAGACGGGTCAGGTGATGGTTGACGATCCTTTTAGACGGCGCGGGTCAGGTGGTGGATGACGATCCATTAGACGGGTCAGGTGATGGATGACGATCCATTAGACGGGTCAGGTGATGGATGACGATCCACTAGACGGGTCAGGTGATGGATGACGATCCACTAGACGGGTCAGGTGATGGATGACGATCCACTAGACGGGTCAGGTGATGGATGACGATCCACTAGACGGGTCAGGTGATGGATGACGATCCACTAGACGGGTCAGGTGATGGATGACGATCCACTAGACGGGTCAGGTGATGGATGACGATCCACTAGACGGGTCAGGTGATGGATGACGATCCACTAGACGGGTCAGGTGATGGATGACGATCCATTAGGCGGCGCGGGTCAGGTGATGGATGACGATCCATTAGGCGGCTCGGGTCAGGTGATGGATGACGATCCACTAGGCGGCTCGGGTCAGGTGATGGATGACGATCCACTAGGCGGCTCGGGTCAGGTGATGGATGACGATCCACTAGGCGGCTCGGGTCAGGTGATGGCTGACGATCCACTAGGCGGCTCGGGTCAGGTGATGGCTGACGATCCACTAGGCGGCTCGGGTCAGGTGATGGATGACGATCCACTAGGCGGCTCGGGTCAGGTGATGGATGACGATCCACTAGGCGGCTCGGGTCAGGTGATGGATGACGATCCACTAGGCGGCTCGGGTCAGGTGATGGCTGACGATCCATTAGGCGGCTCGGGTCAGGTGATGGCTGACGATCCACTAGGCGGCTCGGGTCAGGTGATGGCTGACGATCCACTAGGCGGCTCGGGTCAGGTGATGGATGACGATCCACTAGGCGGCTCGGGTCAGGTGATGGATGACGATCCACTAGGCGGCTCGGGTCAGGTGATGGATGACGATCCATCAGGCGGCTCGGGTCAGGTGATTGGACTAGTAACCATCAGATTATATTTTGATTGGGTGATGGATGATAGTTATTGGATGATGGCCATCAGATCTTATATTTGGATCAGGGGGGCGGATGAGATTCGTCGGATGATATTTGGATCCATAGTAACTATTGTCTGATTTGGCCAGTAGTAGGTGGCGTATTCTTCTATGCGCTGGAATATTTGGATAGCAAAATCCTCCGATTAGTCGCTTTTTATTTCATATCCGCTGTTGTAAACCCTTCTATATACCCAGTGAAGTGACTGGCCTCAGGTGACATACAGATAAAACCAATCCTCTTTAAGATCTACCTGTATTATCTGCAGTCTTCTCTACAGCCATTTAAAGTCCTTTATTTTATGAAGCTTGTCTGAGCTGTCAGAACACAGGGGGCAGAGAGCTGAAATCACGCACTGCAGATCTCTGAGGAGAGCTGATTGGCAGGAAGGGACGCACATCCCTGCATACAGGAACAGAGCTGAGGCTGTCAATCAGCCGGAACTCCCTCCCCTGTCACTTTTTTTTTTCTCTTGGTGTCAGGAAAACTTATCAGAAGTGATTTATGCTGATTGAAGCAGCAGACAGAAATGACACTTGGTGCTCTGGAGTGAGACAAGTACACACTACAGAGGGATATGCTTCACTCCTATTTCATGTCTGAGGTTCACACCCACTTCTTTAAAGTTTTTAGTATGAAAAAAATAACAAACATAGCCATACTTGCCTGCTCTGTGCAATTGTTTTGCACAGAGCAGCCCTGATCCTCCTCTTTTGGGGTCCCCCGCCGGTAGTCCAGGCCCCTCTTCATCGGGTGCCCCCCACTATAAGCCGCTTTCACTGGGGGAACTTATGCGGGCTCGCTCCTGAGTCCCGCTGTTGCCTCCAATTCACCCAGACAATGGGATTTGGCCCCGCCCCTCCCTTGTCACTGGATTTGACTGACGGCAGCCAATCGCTCCCGCTGCTATCAATCTGTCCAATAAGGAGAGAGACAGCAGTGGGAGCCGCTGCACTCGTACACATCGCTGGATTGGATGGGCTCAGGTAGGGGTGAGGGTGGGGGGGAGAGCTGCAGCACAGAATGCTTTTCACCTTAATGCATTAAAGTGGTTGTATTGCCCGCTTGGTTTTTTTTACCTACAGGTAGAAGAAAAGTGCATATCAAGATTCCCCCCGCAGGGGGATCAGGTGAGAGACCTAAAATGACATAGACCAGGGATATGCAATTAGCGGACATCCAGCTGTTGCAGAACTACAAGTCCCATCATGCATCTGGATGTCATGCTTGCGGCTGTCAGTCTTGCTTTGCTTCATGGGACTTGTAGTTCTGCAACAGCTGGAGGTCTGCTAATTGCATATCCCTGACATAGAACATCAATGAATGAACCCAAAACTGGACCGGTATTTAAAGCAAGAGCTTAAGATATGACAGAAAACCGTTTTCAATGTAATTAAAAACTGGGATGGCTGGATGGAAAAATAATTTTATGGATTTGTAGATGCGTGTAAGTGAGAGACCGTGTAATTTTTTTATTTTTTAATTTTTTAATTTTCTTTCACATTCCAGCATGAATATCTATTTAATTCATTATGCCCATGCGCCCGAGCCCCAGTAGTGAGTATATGGGTGTGCAGCGTCACCCTAATTACAAAGTGCTTTATATAACATAGCATGGATCATAAACACCCAGCCTTAGAGATGCTGATAAATAAAAGCAATCTATGAAAATATTTTTTTCCTAAATTATGAAATCCCTTTTGATGTATTTGAAAATATGGATGAAGGGTTCTTATTTATTATCATCTGATCATTAAAACCCATCCCTTTAATTTCCAGCTGCGTTTTACCCCTTTGTTATTCCTGAGCCACAATAATGGAACATTCTGGGGCTGTAATGGAGATTTTGGAGAGATCTTTGTGTTCTGCACAGATCCCCTCTGGGAAGATGACTCGTCAGTAAGCCATTCTGTAGTCTTCATGCTCCTGATGTAATCCTGGCTGTATACTGCTTCATGTGGACTCCACACTGCTGCTAAGTCAAGCCCTGCACCCTAGAGGCTTCTGGGAGTTGTAGTGTTATAGACTGTCAGCTGAGTGCTGCTCTGTTGTGTCTGAAACTACACTTCCCAGAATGCTCCACACCCGGCAGCTTCTATGATTTGGCACGCTGTAACAGGATCTGGCAGCACTAGAGCAGACCTGCACTGAGCATTCCAGCCTAACCTTTCTTACACAAGAGATTATCTCCCGTGTGCCTGCTTTATGTAAGCTGTATGGGTTTAAGATAATTGGCTTACAGTTCTTGATTTTTTATAGAAATGTGTTAAGGGTTACCACCGTTGCCCAAAAAAAACTGCCTGCGCTTTTAAGTGGTGCCAGTAGATCAAATCATTCTGCACCGTTGTGAAACAATATTGAGTAATGTATCTGCTATTGCTGTAAGCAGTTTTTGCCCCTCCAGCAGCCTGCCTGGAAAACTCCTCCTATATCTGGCGTTCTGATGTCCTCCCTTGTGGACATAAGCCAGGAGCGTTTAGCGTTTCTCGTTATTAGTGTGTTTGGGGTGCCATTTAGCGAAAACGGCACTGCATGCGTTTTTTGCAGAAACGATCTCTTCTGCCCGTGTTTTCTGTTACACCCAAGAGGGCGTTGGGCTCCGCTTACATCTGCAAATTTCCGAAACACGAGAAACCAGCACCAAGCTTGCAATGTAATTAAATATTAATGGCACCCCATTGCTATGATGCTTCAGCCGCTTCTCAGGCTAATGCTGCACCATCAAGTGTGTGTGCTTGCATTCAAAACCCCACGCATGTGCGTTGTCTCTGACTTGGCTCTGAGCTCAACACCGTGGCGAGAGGAGTAGATGTTGTTTCTGCACATGACTGATGTTGGAATAGGAGGGGCCTCATTCACAAGGTTGCAAAAACCACCACATACAGATGCAGGTGGTGTCTAGTTCTAAAACACCGCATAATAGAATGCATTGGGGCCATTCAGATAGGCGCAGTGGGGCTGTAATGTAACCGCAGCATTTAGGGTGCTTTTACACTGCTTCATTGGAAAAAATGCATTATTATTATTTATTATCTTTATTATTTATCTATTATTTATTATTATTTATTATTAATTCAGGTTTTATATAGCGCCAACAGTTTGCGCAGCGCTTTACAACATGAGGGCAGACATTAGTTACATTACAATTTGGTGCATGAGGAATCAGAGGGCCCTGCTCGTTAAAGCTTACAATCTAGAAAAATTAAACACATATGCATTTTTCTGGGTGCTGATTACCCAACATGCACCTGTTAAACTTGGACACATTACTAAAAAAAAAACACCGGCAAGGCAGAAGCATTTTTGGTGCATTTTCTAGCCATTTCAATGGGGACTCCAAAGATGCAGCATGCAGGACCTTTGTAGAATGCACCGTATCTGCAGCACAATGGTGGGAAGCATCCCATGCGGTCTAAAATATATATATATATATAATTTTTGAGTGGCCACTGTTCGTTCCAGTGATGCCAATGAGTGTGATTTTACAAATCCCTGGTGATCCCAGCATAGGAAAAAAAGATTCAGTTTCGCATGTAGGAGGACACGGGGCCACACAATAAGATTGGAGAAGCGGTTTAACCTTAAAGTGATCGTAAAGGATCATGTTTTATTTTTTTTTAAATGACAAACCTCATACTTTCCTCCCACTGTGCAGTTCATTTTGCACAGTGGCCCCCAAACATCCTCTTTTTTGGGGTCCCCCGACGGCTCTCGTGGCTCCTCCCCTGCATCAGATGACACCCCCCCCCCAGGAGATGCGCTCTTCTGAGGGGGTTACCTTACGGGCGTGCTCCCGAGTCCAGCATTGGCATCCAAACACGAATGCCTGACTCGGCCCCGCCCCCCCGGTGCCCGCATCATTGGATTTGAACTGGTTGAACTGTATGGACTATGGTCTTTATTCAACCTTGGCTACTATGTAACTATGAATGGCCACTGTTCCTTCCAGTGATGCCAGTGGATGGGGTATTATTCCCCTCCCTACTGATCACAGGTGCCATGTTATCTTCATTCCCATTGACCACCAAGCCTATGGCATTTTCTACTCCCACTGGCCACCGGCTCCCTTAAAGTGGTTGTATACTCCTCCCCCTTTTTTTTTTTTTTTTTTTTTTTTTTTTTTTTTTTTTTTTTCCCTCAGGAAAGCCTGCAAACCTGGAAGGCACACCGAGGGGAAATGTCAGCTCCTTCGGCGGTGACCGGGATCAGCTGCTGACGTCTCATTCTAAGGTAAGTATTTCATAATGAGCTAGTATGCGGTGCATACTAGCTCATTATGCCTTTTGCCTTGCAGGTTTTAAAAAAATAAATAAAAATAGTGTGGGTATACAACCACTTTAAAGTCTGAAGTACAGTAAATTGGCCGTTTGGAGACCCCTGGCCTAGGCGATTGATGTGGGATTGGGTACCAGTCAAAAAAATGCAATCATGCAATTGGACTTCCTTTAAAAGGTTCCTTGGCAATGGGTGACCTGCATATTTCATGCCCAACAACCATCTCCTTCTAGTAACTAAGATTTTTTGCTTTAGCCAATACAAAGCTAAAGTACAGCCAAAGCTTTTTTGGCTGTATTTGTGTGGATCACAGGAGTGCAGATCACTTTGCACTCCTCTGACCTGTTTTCAGCAGACAGCGGGCTGAAATCTGCTGACATCACTGAGCCGGTTCAGGCTCAGGCAAGATCGTGATAATGGAGTCGGGTATCCACCCGCATGCCTTGACCAAGACGCTGCTGAGAACCTGAGCAGGCCGCTCCCGTCCCCTCACCAGTCAGCAGCTCTTTGGGGGAGCTGTGAGAACCAAGCGATCTGCGGTGTTTGATCGCTCGTTTCTCAGTTTTTGAGGCGCCTGGGGATAGATGCACCGATGATGCATTCATCTGTTTAAGTATGATGATTAAATAAGGCAAAAACCCATACTTCTCTTTTAAGCCTGAAAAACATGCAAATGAACCCCCTCCGAAAATAGTATAAACGCTAAAGTGTGAATCCAGGCTTGGCAGCATGTATATATTTGTTACATTTTGTCTCCCCTGTGTATTTCTTCCTGATCTGTGCATTTTCTCTATTTTGAAACCACTGCTGCACCTTGTCTTTGTATGAACTTCAGTAATAGACTGGTCGTGCAGCTTTTGTAGCCACTTTGGAGTCATAAAAGTGTGAATGGAGTCTTACTTCCTGGTTTCCAGGCCAAGGCAAATGTCATCCATCCCATGAGTCTTCAGGAGGGGTTTTCTCTGGTGTGCGCACCCGCATACCTGCGCTAAGGGCAAATGGATTCCAAGAAATGCTGCATGAATCATCTGCCCTTACTCAAGATGGCCATGGGCAGAAATGCTTGGGTGGGGGAGGGGGATCGGGAGGGGGTTGGTGTTTTTCAAAGTGATTTCTCAGCATAAGAAGACATGGGTGGGTGAGGTTAGTTTGCTTTGAATATCCAAGAACAATTAAAGCCAAAGGGAAAGCTCTGCTTGTTCGCACCCTCCACTGCCACATTTGGCACTCTTTGGGGGGGAGCAGGTACCTGGTTTTGACAGGTACCCGCTCCCACTTCCTAGTAAGATTGCCTCCTGGGCAATCTCCATCATGTCTGGCCCCTCCTGCAAACCTGACTATAACCGGCTTATTGGTAGAATGAATGAAGATTTTGTATACTTCCTGCATAAATTTTGATTGCATTGGATATAGTACTCTTATTGATTAGTGTATGCGTTATAAGCTGTATAAATGACCTATGAACTTTGTGCAGTACACTCTGTAAAGCCCCATTCACACCTGAGTGTAGCAGGAATGCATATTCCCGCTATACTTTTTTTTTTTTTTTTTTCCTTGTGTTCTTGCCTTGGGCAGCCCATTCACCTGAATGGGCTGCCCTAGGCACAAGAAATGCCCCAAAGTAGCAGCAGAACCTTGTGGGGCGTTGCCAATTTTTTTTTTTTGTGTGCCTATTCTATTGAGCAGTAAAACCTGCTTGGTGTGCCCTTACCAATTAGTGGCACCGCAAGCGTGACCTGCCATTGTTGTGCGCTTCTGAAACACGTGGCACAACCCACATTTTTGTTTAGTTCATCGTGTGTTTAGGAAACACGCAGGGGGAATGCAACCTAAAACCTGTAGTCATTTTGGTGTCGATCATTGAGCAGCTATTGTAGTTCATGTCCAGTAAAATCATTTGTCTCTCTTTTAGCTGACATCACCCTGGCAGAATGGGGCAGGAAGGCCATCGAAATTGCAGAAAACGAAATGCCCGGCCTGATGAAGATGAGGGAGATGTACTCAGAGAGCAAACCTCTGAAGGGGGCCCGGATTGCCGGTTGTCTGCACATGACTCTCCAGACAGCTGTGCTCATCGAGACCCTGACTGCCCTGGGAGCCGAGGTACATACTGCTTATACAGGACTTTTTTTTTCTTTTCCTTCTTTTTTTATTTTTTTTTTATTTTTTATGAATTGTATCTAGAGTGCAATGAAGCAAGTTATTAAAGCCAGGCTCTTTATTGCAGAACGGACATGCAATGTCTCCTGCAAGAAAATACCTGCCTATTCATAGTATTTAAAATGGTCAGAGCTGCACTTTTACAGCTCAGGCCACATTCCCTGTACAGTGCCTGTGTGCTGGGACAGATGGACTTGTGTGCTGGGACAGATGGACTTGTGTGCTGGGACAGATGGACTTGTGTGCTGGGACAGATGGACTTGTGTGCTGGGACAGGTGGACTTGTGTGCTGGGACAGGTGGACTTGTGTGCTGGGACAGGTGGACTTGTGTGCTGGGACAGGTGGACTTGTGTGCTGGGACAGGTGGACTTGTGTGCTGGGACAGGTGGACTTGTGTGCTGGGACAGGTGGACTTGTGTGCTGGGACAGGTGGACTTGTGTGCTGGGACAGGTGGACTTGAGTGCTGGGACAGGTGGACTTGAGTGCTGGGACAGGTGGACTTGAGTGCTGGGACAGGTGGACTTGAGTGCTGGGACAGGTGGACTTGAGTGCTGGGACAGGTGGACTTGAGTGCTGGGACAGGTGGACTTGAGTGCTGGGACAGGTGGACTTGAGTGCTGGGACAGGTGGACTTGAGTGCTGGGACAGGTGGACTTGAGTGCTGGGACAGGTGGACTTGAGTGCTGGGACAGGTGGACTTGAGTGCTGGGACAGGTGGACTTGAGTGCTGGGACAGGTGGACTTGAGTGCTGGGACAGGTGGACTTGAGTGCTGGGACAGGTGGACTTGAGTGCAGGAGTTGCATCATCCCGTTCTGGCCGAAATCCTGACACTTGGAAAGAGAAGGGAGTGACCTCATGATTGATGGGACAGTGGAGGGAGGAAACTTTAGACTTCCAGAATTTATTTTGGCTTTATAATAGTTTATCTCTTCTGGTTTGCTTGCTCTGCAAAAGCTGTGAATTAACCACTTCAGCCCCGGAAGGATTTGCCCACTTCCTGACCCGAGAACTTTTAGCAATTCGGCACTGCATCGCTTTAACCGATGATTCCGTGGTCATGTGGCGTTTCACCCAAACAAAATTGATGTCTTGTTTTTTTTTTTTTTCCCCACAAGCTTTCTTTTGGTGATATTTGATCACCTCTGCGGTTTTTATTTTTTGCAGCCATTAACAAAAAAGTGTGACAATTTTGAAAAAAAGTAATACTTTTTGCTATAACATCCCCCAAAAATATATAAACACATTTTTTTTTTTCCCTCAGTTTAGGCCAATATGTGTTCTACATATTTTTGGTAATAAAATGGCAATAAGCGTATATAGATTTGCGCTAAAGTTGTAGCTCTACAAAATGGGATGCATGCATACATCTGCTTTTTTTTTGTTGTTGTTGTTGTTGTTGTGGTGTTTTTTTTTTTTTTTTTTTTTTTTTTTATATTGTGACATTATGGCGGACACTTTTGACACCATTTTGGGACCATTGTTATTTTTATACAGCGATCAGTGCTATAAAAATGCACTGATTACTGTGTAAATGACACTGGCAACGAAGGTGTTAAACGCTAGGGGGCGATCAAGAGCTTAAATGTGTCCTAGGGAGTGATTCTAACTGGGGGGGTGGGCTACTAGTCACATGACAGCGATCACTGCTCCCGATGACAGAGCAGTAGATCTGTCATGTCACTAGGCAGAACGGGAAAATGCCTTGTTTACGAAGGCATCTCCCCCGTTCCGCTCCGTGACACGATCGCGGGTGCCCAGCGGACATCGGGTCCGTGGGTCACGGAGCACGCAGCTCGTGCCCACAATACCACTTCTTGAGGGGGACGTACCTGTACATCCATTTGCCCAGCTGTGCCATTGTGCCGACGTATATCGTCGTGCGCTGGTCGGCACGTGGTTAACTTCTCACTACCAACGCTCTGATGGATTTACAGCTGAGCTCAATATAATATATATTGGGGCTCATTAATACTAGCTTTGCTTTCTGAAGGGTGATCTGTAGGGGTGAATGGACCATCTGCTCAGGTCCACCTGAGAAACTGACAGGCGGCCATGTGAAAGGGGCTATAGAGGTTTTTGCCGTTTTCCTCCCATTAGCTGGCATTACAAGGGAGGTAGCCTATTTGTAGTTCCTGCAGGATTTAAAGGATGAGTTCACCTTTTTGTAACATATAAAATGTTACACACACCAGTCCCTGATATCCCCTGGTTTTTTTTTTTTTTTTTTTTTTTTTTTTTTTTTTTTTGTTTTTGTTTTTTTGACAGCTTGCAGGGGATCTTCTCCCGCCCCACCCCAGCTGTCACAATCCTGAAAACACCCGTGCGAGGCCCCACCCCATTCATAATGTTTTGTGAATGAGAACAGTACAAGGTCTGGCAGCCTTTGTGCATGTCAGCTTGTAGTTCTCAATCGACTACCAGGGTACTATTGAGTGCTGTGGTGGTTCATTGAGCTTCCGTTCAGTGTAACGGCCTGGCTGTATCGGAGGTATTGGCTGACAGTCTGCTGGACTTACACCCACAATCTGCTGCATTTATTTTTGTAAAGGTTGAACTTGTCCTTTTTAACCCCCTGTTCACAACAGTGCAATTTGACACATCAAATTGCAACCTATTGCCGGCAACGGCACTGTTCTAATCAGTGCGACGCCGACTTTGCAGCACTGCACTGATTTCCAAAAGTGGTTTCAGCACTACTTTAGATGACTTCAGGGGCAATTTTTAATAATCCTAGTAGTGAACCTGCACAGATGTCTTTTCAAAATCGCCCCCAAACGCACACTGAAATGCATTTAGTTGAACTTGTTTTAATCCAAACCCGCCTTCAGGCTTCGTTCAGATCTCTGCGTATGGGGGCAACAATAGTGATAAAAATGTGCAAACAGAATCGCAGTGCGATGGGCGTCCCACTATTCTGTCTGAGCGTTTTTATGGCCGATTGTTGCTTGACAAATCGTGGGAAAATCGTGCCATGTTTGGGGTGCTATTAAAATCAACTGGGAACACAGGCATGCCGCTATTGCAAATCGCGGGCAGAATGGCGGCGATTCCGCCCCCAATTCGGAACTGAGCCTCAGTGTGAACAAGGGCTAATACCTGCTCTGTGGTAGCTGCTTTGGGAAAATTAGTTACGGTATTTCACACCTGCTTTCTCTGGATCGCTTTCAGTTCACCAAATTCAGAGCTGAAGGAATTGCTGACCAACATGTGGTATATGCTGAGGCAAACAGTCTGTATATTGGATCCTGTCTAAATTGGCCCTAGTATGTGTGAGTTGGGACCTTGGGTTGTAAGCTCCTTGAGGGTAGGGCTGCGTTGACATCGGCATTGTATTTTTGGGCGGGTGTAATCTACCCTGCACAGAGAAAGGCCTCTGCTCACCAACCCAGTGCATTAGTATGTAGATGAAGGGGGCCTCAGCCAGTGTTGCTTCAGCCACGTCCCCTGACATGTTTCATCCTGGTGAGGGGGGGTGAAATATGTCAGGGGGAGTTGGCTGGAGTGATGCTGGCTGAGGCCACCTTCATCTAAGTACTAATGCACCTTTGGTGAGCAGTGCCCTTTTCTTCTCTTCGATAATGCTTACACCTCTGAACAGAGCACTGATGCCAGCTCCCTTCACTGCAACTGGTGGGGAGATCTGTATCGGCTTAGAGTGGCACTGCAAGTTTATTTGGATCTACCCTGCACAGAATTATAGAGCCTTCTAGATAACTCCAGGCTGGAATTAAGGAGGACCGTTCCGTTTAAGAGAATAAGCACAGATGCCTTCTAAGTGTAGTTGTATGGTACAATTTTATTAGAAGTAAATCGGAACTACTCACAAGTTTAGTAGTTAATCGGGCATGTACAGTTGCGAGAGCATTAAAGGGGTTTGTCCTTGGCAACACAGTCCGGGGGGTCCACAAGGGACGCTGTCACCTGTGAGGATAGGCGTGCCGTCAGCGCCGGTGGATTCCGGCGCTTCCAGGTTTGTGGAACACACTGGCAAGATGAGGATGACCTCACTTCCCGGTTGCAGCGTGGGGATGTGTAGGCTTTGGTGTCGCGTTTGCGGAACATGCGCTCCTTCAGGCCGTGATGTAGCCATATTGGAAGAGGGCTATGTGAGGGTGAAGCTATGCTGAAGTTGGGACATGCTCTGCCCCGGGGTGTTTTGTCCCATAACGGGTTAACACCCCAGTGTGGAGTATGTCCCAGTCTCTGCATAGCTGCGCTCTCATATAGCCCTCTTCCAATATGGCTACATCACGGCCTGAGGAAGGAAGCGCATGATCTACAAACGCGTTCCCGAAGCCTACTCATCCTCGCGCTGCAATTGGGAAGTGACGTTATCCTCGCCAGTGAATTTCACCGGCGCTGGCCACCCACCTACCCTGACAGATGAGAACGTCCCTTGTGGACCCCACCCTGCAGTGTGTTGCCAAGGACTATCCTTCGGTGTTCTTGTGACTGTACATGCCTGATTAACAACTAAACTTGTGAGTACTTCCGATTTACTTCTAATAAATTTGTACCATACAGCTACACTGTACCTGTGCTGCTGCTTCTTCACAGAGCTGCCTCAGTAAACTGCACCTGGACGTTATATGGACTTTAATCTACTATGGACTCTATTTCATGAGCCACTTTTCCTTTTTATTTTGTTACAGGAGTTGGTTCCCTCTTGCCTCGTTACCGTCTAAGCTGAGTTTTTCAGCAAATTTTTTTTGTGTGTGTGCTGAAAGTGTCCCCCTCAGCTTATACTCTTGCTAGAAACCCCAAATTTGTTGTTGAAACCCAGTGGAACTAGCACTATAACATATCCAAAGCTGGGGTTCCTAGCATCAAGTGGCCCCGAGGTACGGGGCCCCAAATTCGGTTCGGAAAATGTCATTCTCTGCTTCAGAAAAGTGCTTGATATTTTCTGAACCGAATTTGGGGTCCCTAGCACCAAGTATGAACTTCGGGGGACCTATGGCTGAAAATGGGCACAGTGATGCTGCAAATGGGCATTTTTTGACCCTCTTTTCCACTTACAGTAGCTGCGCTTTTCTCACCCTAGGCTTATACTCGTGTCAAGTTTTCCCAGTTTTTTTTTGTGGTAAAATTAGGTGCCTCGGCTTATGTCTGGGTCGGCTTATGCTCGAGTATGTACAGTGCCCATTTTGCAGCAATAATAATCTCCTCTATGTAACCGTTCGGGAGATTACTTGTTAGGAAAGCACATACTTGTTCTTTAATTTTTTTCTCACATACACAGGTTTGCATCACTAAAATCATTATCGATTATGAAATTAATCAATTACTATTTTCATAATTGATTGATCGACCAGTAACATAATGGGGTTAAAACTAAAAAGAGCCCTTTATAGTACAAAGAGCAAATAATCGTTACTGTAAATATTACTTTCACAGGTCTACAAAATGAAAAAAATGAACCCCTTAGGCCCCTTTCACACGATCGGACCGTTCAGGTCCGCCTGTCAGTTTTGACGGCGGACCTGAACGGGCGGTCCATGTTAGTCTATGGAGCGTCGGATGTCAGCGGAGACATGTCCGCTGACATCCGACCCCGTCCGATCCGCTAAAAGCAGACGTATGGCTCTACGTCCAGATCCGTCGCTATCGGATCGGGTGAGATCTGACAAACGGACACGCTGTCCGTTTTCATCCGATTCCTCCATAGGCGGCAGCGGCGCCTGACAAACCCCTCCCCGCTCAGTGAGCAGAGAGGGACCTGTCATCCGCCGGCTCAGCGGAGATCAACGGACAGATCTCCCGCTGAGCCTGCAGACCGTAGAAACGGAGCCCGCCTCGTGTGAAAGGGGCCTTACAGTAGTGATTATCTGCGCCCCCCCCCCCCAACAACAAATTGGCCAAAAAAAATTATGCAAAAAAGCGCTGCAGAATCAGATCAAAAGAAAATTGCATAGGTGTGAATCGAGCTTTGTTGGCCACACGGATCAATTTTCAGACGAGAATATTCAGACGAAAAATCTTTGTACATTCGCTGAATGAAAGAATGTTTGAAATTTTCACTTGTTTTTAACATTCTGTTTTTAAAATGAATGTAATTTTCTGAACGAAAACCACATACACTGTTTGAAAATTCCTTTGACCAAGAAGTTTTCCATTATTTCCAAATTTTCCTGGCACTGTGGTTGAAAATGAACGTCGATTTGACCCCACTAACGTTTAGAAAATCGAACAAACTTTCTTAATTTTTAATTCTTTTTGAAGGAAGACATTGTTTCTTAAATTTTTTTTATTAATCGGCCAACTAATTGATTATGAAAATAATCGTTAGTTGCAGCCCTACTAAAATCTTTCTGCCACCCCAGAGAGAGAAACTTTGTGCAGTGGTAGAGGAAACTGAAGCAACAGGAGATGGTTTTGAGAAAGTTGGCCTGCTAAACTGTAGGGGACCAGCACTATTGTCCTACTGGACTGCTGTGTATGGTATGATTTTTGGCCACCTAGGCTACTGGGGATTGGCTGTACATTTTATACAAGACTAAACCAAGTTGGTGTAGGGGCAGGGATTCTCCAGCAGAAGCTGCCCTCTGCTGAATCATCCTTGTCTGGTTCCCAGGATTGAGCTGGAGAGAATTCTGGTGATCCTCCTCATTCTGCACTTGCCCAGGTGAATGTGGCGTGCCAGTTATACTGCTGGCTAGAGGGGGTCTATTGGATCATAAGGGTCCTTTGTCCCAAGGACCGGTTTGCCATACTGTTTCAATAGCAATATCTGAATTTGGTTCTTTCTGCACTCCAGGAATCTTTGTTTTGAAATTATTAGACATGCCTGCATCTCCATACTGTTGGCCATTAGGTGACGTTCCTTGTAGCCGTCAGATCTGCGAGGCAAGTGTCTGAACTGGTAGCCCTATCCTGCTAGAAAACTTTTCTGATTCTTTATATGAACAGGGTTGTTTTGTTAGCCCAAACCTTTATTTTATTTTAAAGAAAGGTGGTTTCTTTTTACCATTCTTTGTTTCCTGAAAGGGTGCTCCTGCTTGTTCTACCATCTCTAGGTGGCTGACAGACCATCATCCAAGCTTTAGGTCTTGAATCTGGTTCTACCCTCCCAATTAAAGTGCCCTCTAATAGATCTATAAGTAATATGTGGACTTTTTGGCATCAAGCAACTGTTTCCCGGATTTGCAATGCTGCCATCTGGTCTTCTGTTCATACATGTACTAAGTGCGGCCAGGTAGATGTTGTGGCCTCATCTGATGCTATTTTCAAGTGAAAGGTCCTCCAGATGGCTGTTTGAGCTGCAGACAGTCCCTAGTTCTTTGCTTTTTCTTGGGCCTGCATTTTCTGTGTTGCTCCACCCTCAAGTTTGACTGCTTTGAACATATTCTTGGTACTGCTTTGCTGCAAAACTGAGGCTAACTAAGGGCTATTCTGGGCTGGTGTGATAATAGGTGGGTTTTTTCTTTTTTTTTTTTTTCCCCCTCATGACCCTCCCAATATTGCGTTGGCTGCCAAAACGGCCCTGACCCATGGTGGCATGGCTGTCACAAGACCTCTGAAGGTATGCTGTGGTCTCTGGCACAAAGCCAGTAGCCAAAGTAAAAGATTTCAGAAGATCTGCCAATAAGCTGTTCAGTTTTATTATCCTAAGATAACTATAAACCCAACCAGGAACGTCCATAGCCCTTCAAAATGTCCACAGCAGGTATGCAGAAGCAGTAACTTAAGTGCAGAGCTCTCTCCAGTAGTCCCTATGGGATGCAAGAATCTGTCAGGTGAGCAAAACCTAGCAGCCATCAAAATGTAAATATGCATATTTGTATGGAAGCAAATAACTTTCTTAATACTAAACTAATAGTAAAGAATCGGTTAAACTTTGTACCTGTGCGTTTTTTGATTTTTCACCACTAGGTGTCAGCATTTTATAAGGCTTGGATTTGTATGGACTGTTTTCGGAATTTTTGTGCTTGCTGCGCAGTTTTTACACTTTTGTGCAGGAAGCATGGCATTGTGGGTCACTGTGTTGAAGTGCTGCTCTGTCTAGATCTGTGATACCTTCCCAACGACTGAACTTTGCATACAGGAGTCGGGTCTTGAAATAATCATGCACCTTGCATTCCCTGATTCTGTACTCGTACAATAAAAAATATATATGTTTTTTTAATTCTTCCAGGTGCAGTGGTCAAGCTGCAATATCTTCTCCACCCAGGATCATGCTGCTGCAGCCATTGCTAAGACCGGGGTCCCAGGTAAGGCAGAGAAGTTATTCTGTGAATCGAAGCTTATGTTTTGCAAGTACGCATAATCATTCTAAGGCCCCTTTCACACTTGTGCGACTTTTCCTGTAACTTTGGACATCAGTCGCATGACAAGTCGTACCCCGTAATTCTCAATGAACCATTCATATCTGTGCAACTTCAAGTCGCACCAGCTTCACAGTAGTCCCTGTGCTACTTTGGTTTGATGTGAGTTGAGGTTCGTAGACCTCCAAGTTTACACAGGCATTCCCTGAAATCGCAGCCAAGTCGCAACAGTGCGAAAGGGGTCTAAAGGAGTGTATTGTCACATTCCCTATCCCGCCAAACGCAAAGCATTTTTGCTTTGTAAAGTCAATATTCGAGTGGCACTTCTTGCAGGAGTTATAATGGTATAAAAATGCAAGGACTGCTTCAAGCTCTACCACCAGAGACTAGGAGGGGGATGCTTGATAAATTAAATGAAGTTCTAATTACCTAGCAGAAGTGGAATTGTGTATAACCCAGCTGTTTCCATGCAGTGTACGCCTGGAAAGGGGAGACCGATGAAGAGTACATCTGGTGCATTGAGCAAACCATATATTTTTCCGATGGAAAACCACTCAACATGATCCTTGACGATGGAGGAGATCTCACAAACCTTGTTCACACCAAACATACAGAGTTGCTGAAAGGTGATTAGACTGACAATCCATTTGCATTGATATCTTGCAGTTTATAATATTACCACTAGGTGGGAGTGTTGTACAGACTAAATGGTTTTCTGTAAAGTACATATATAGGTGATGGCTTTTATTAGTTGATGAAATTACAATAAAATGTGTTCTGTTAGCCAGGAAAGGCTTTTACTTTGGTTTTCACTATTCTCATGTAATATGACCTGCTAGGTACAATACTGCAGTGCTGTAAAGCGCTCGTTTTTTTTCATGCTTTCTTCAATAGATGCCTAATCATCAGCTTGTACAAGCCTATGTATGTAATTTGGCTGTATATTTCTCGCTACTGCCATAACCTACCACCAAAATAGCTATACCATATGTGTATGTTAGTTGTTTGTACCCTTTAGTACAGCCCAGAGATAATAGGGCTGTACTTTGGTTTCACATAAACAAAAAAAAAAAAAAATTCTTCTCCACTATCAAACTGCAGCCCACCATAACTCTACAGACCTGCCAGCCTTTGGTCACCCACTATGACCTTTTACCTATCAGTTGATGCTTTCTCTTTCATGTAGGAATTAAGGGAATCTCTGAAGAGACGACCACAGGCGTGCACAACCTTTACAAAATGAAAGCTGATGGGACCTTAAAAGTACCCGCCATCAATGTCAATGACTCTGTGACAAAGGTAGGTTCATGCCTTTTGTTAAAGGCTTAATTGGTGCATGATTGGTTGTGGTGAAGACTTCACTTGTTTGGAATTGTTAATGCATCTTTTTAAAATTAAATTTTCAGAGCAAGTTTGATAACCTGTACGGTTGCCGAGAGTCTCTGATTGATGGCATTAAGCGAGCCACTGATGTGATGATTGCAGGGAAGGTCGCAGTGGTTGCAGGGTATGGTGATGTTGGAAAAGGTTGTGCTCAGGCTTTAAGAGCCTTTGGTGCACGTGTCATCATCACCGAGATAGACCCCATCAATGCTCTGCAGGCAGCCATGGAAGGTGAGGACCATACAACACGCCAACCTTAACTTCTGCATTGTTAATACATTTATGTACAGAATCTAAAATCATGCAATGAAGCTTAAGGTGGTTTTAGGAATGCTGGTTAAACATCTTATTACCCTAACTCAATGGTTGATGTAGTCAGCCCACTTGCCGCGGGGCCCCATGCTAAGTGGTTGCCCTGCATTTCGAAGTAGGGCATTCGCTTGGCACAGGTGTCAATTAGAGAATGTTTTGAAATCCCTTGATGAATGCTAACCGTTCTGATTGGAGGTGGGGTGGTGACATCGCACTCTCCTTGTCCAATCGGAGAATGATTTGCACCCACTGATCTTGGGTCCAGTGCTTTGCAGGATCCTGTGAAAAATGGTAAATGCCCCTCTGAATTTTTGCTTTTAATTGAAGCTGTTATAGCTGCAAAGGGTGGGCCAACTCAATATTGAACCCTGCGGACTAAGGCGCCATTAAAGCTCCCTGTGTGTGTGTGTGTATAAAGACAGGCGTCCAATACTTTTGACATTATCGTGTATATGCATCTTTCTTGCAGGTTTGTTAGTATATGTGTTGGGGGGTAGCCTTTTTAGGACTGTCAATGAGTGTATTTCTGAGGAATCAATAAACAGATTGTGCAGCTGCATATAATCAGCACGCCATCACTTGACATCCCAAGGACTGAAAAAAAAACATTTTTTTTTTTTTTTTTTTTTTGGCAGGTTATGAGGTCACAACAATGGATGAAGCTTGCAAAGAAGGGAACATTTTTGTCACCACAACCGGGTGCTCTGACATTGTGGAGGGCAGGTGAGAAACCAAAAAAACTATTGCATTTTTAAAATTGAGCTTTACTGTAAATGACACGTTTAAAAACAAAATAAAATTTTTAGGTGCATAGAAATTGTACACTAAAACTACTGTGGTTTCCTGATGTTGGTGACATGACAGTGCACTGCTCCATGTGATCTCGGCAGTACTATATATAGCTTTTTGGTTGGGCAGAATTGGCTTTTGCTGCGGGAGTTTACCAGAGGACAGTAGGGTTCCAAAAATATGTGCTGGGTGGACTGACTTTATTCCTATCCTGAATTAAGAACAATAGGGAGGTAAGTACAGCGCTGCACTAGAACAAAAAAGAACACTAGGATAGCAGCTAACACACCTATAGACTTAAGGTAAAAGATAACAACAAAAAATAAAAGTGTAGCGCTATATACTATACAGACATATAAATCAAAAAGACCCCAACCCATAAAGTGCATACAAACAGTAAGTAAAAACCTTATCACACCTTGTATGACCATAAATATGGATTGCACAATAAAGTAGCACTGTATTATCCAGCAAAACAGTTAGGGTGAAACAGTAAATGATAAATCTTAATTGACAAATATAAACAATAACTTAGATTTGCTGAACCTTCACGGTTTTCCAAATATAACACCTAAATTTATGCAGAAAAAAATCCTGAAACATAACAGTCCACAGTATAAGTTTTTAGAAAAATTATGAATAAAGAAACCACCAAAAGTCTATGGAGGTTGCATGGTGGAAATCTGACTCACATGTTCACAAATGGATAAAATTCACCAAATCTGGCAAGTAGGTAGACAGTGAAGGAACCACAAGTGAACAGAGGGTCTAGATTGGTGCCGGGGCCATCACCAGAAACGTCAAGAGGCTTACCGGAACTTATTGACTTGAAAAGACATATGTCCTACAAGTCAAAAAGGCTTATTGACCAACCGGTCTAAACAGTGTGTCTTGTCAAATGTCCGTCAGCATACAATAGGAAGGGGGGTATCAGCACAGCTTCCACATCCATTAGGCAATCCGACATAGGCCAAACGAATATTCATATGCCATGCGAGGAGTAAAAAAACTCACATAGCGTGATAACGTTTAAATGCTGGTTTATTAAAATAGTTAAAAATAAACTCACATATTAGAAGATCAGAAAAAGCTCAAACGTCATATAGCGGTAATCGTGAGGGGTCCACCCGACATGTTTCAGCCAAGGAGCCATCATCTGGGGTGTGGAGCCCCCCCACCTCACCGCTTTATAAACAAATAATGACCCCCACTGGGAGTGTCATAATACCGGAAGTGCAATAGAATAATATCACTTCCGGCTTTGAAGGATCTTAAATTTATGTGTTCCCACATGCACAGGGGCAAAGGGACAGATGTTTGTCAATAAAAGCATATCCCAAGAAAATCCCAAAGAATATTCCAAAAATACAATATAAATTGCACAGTGGCTTGGTCTGCTAGTCCGGAAATGTTCCGAACGCAAACCAAGCCTCACTCGCAGTCTGGACAGACGTCATTTCCTGTATGGGCATAGCGGCGCCGCTGCGCTCCACCCATATGGCCAAGCCTCGCTCCCATGCAGCGTGATTACGTCATTCCTGCACTCCCAGTGCGGCGTCGATGCGCTCCACCCCGCTATCCAAGCCTCACTCTCATAATCGCAGCCTCATCTTATCTCATAAAGAGAATGAGATGCTGCTGCGCTCCAAAGGACTGAACCAAGCCTCAGTCTGAGGCCGGTCTCGGATTCCTGAAGTGTCAGCAGAGGTGGGCACCTAAGTCAAAATATAAAGAATATAAAAAAGCTATACTAATGATTGCCCAGAATAAGCAACATAATAGTGCCAATCGTTGCTATAGAGAAGAGTGAACTCGTTATGGTCATAAAGGAGCATCAACCCAATAATTAATGGTGATTTAAATATGGGATCATATAGAAGGATCTTAAAGTGACACTGCCAGTAGGGGGCATCAATCCTATTCACACCCAAAAATAATGCAACATTACATATACTAAAATGATTAGTAATCAACTAATACAAAAAAGGAAATCGTAACAATACTTAATTAAAAATGCTTTAGCTTAGTTAAAGGAAGATCATAACAGTACTTAAGCTTGATTAATAAAAGAGTTGATGTCCCACTCCACGTTAATACCTTGCTGGAAATGGGACCCCAACTCATAAATCCAATATGTCTCCAAACGGGAGACACCTCTAAGGGTCGACCCCCCCCGTCCCCCCCCGCCACGAGGCAACATACCTGTTAATGATAAATTGGGTGCCCACAGGGTTTCGATCATGAAATTCCCTGTAGTGCCGAGGGACGGTATTGTTTGGTACTACCTGCTTTGATAAGATTAATATGTTCCGAAACTCGTGTCGTAAAAGATCTGATGGTCCGGCCCACATATTGTTTGCCACATGGGCAAGTCAGAAGATATACTATTCCTGTGGTGGCGCAAGTGCAAAATTGTTTAATCCTATATGTACGACCGGTTACAGTAGAGGAGAAGCTATGGCTTTGGAGCGCAACAGCATCTCATTCTCGATGCGATGAGGCTGCGATTATGAGAGCGAGACTTAAATAGCGGGGTGGAGCGCATCGACGCTGCACTGGGAGTGCGGGAATGACATCATCGCGCTGCATGGGAGCGAGGCTTGGCCATATGGGTGGAGCGCAGCGGCACCGCTATGCCCATACAGGAAATGATGTCTGTCCATACTGAGAGTGAGGCTTGGTTTGCGTTCGGAACATTTCCGGACTAGCAGACCAAGCCACTGTGCAATTTTATATTGTATATTTGGAATATTCTTTGGGATTTTCTTGGGATATGCTTATATTGACAAACATCTGTCCCTTTGCCCCTGTGCATGTGGGAACACATAAATTTAAGATCCTTCAAAGCCGGAAGTGATATTAATCTATTGCACTTCTGTATTATGACACTCCCAGTGGGGGTCATTTGTTTATAAAGCGGTGAGATGGGGGGGCTCCACACCCCAGATGACGGCTCCTTAGCTGAAACATGTCGGGTGGACCCCTCACGATTACCGCTATATGATGTTTGAGCTGTTTCTGATGTTCTAATATGTGAGTTTTAACTATTTTAATAAACCAGTATTTAAGTGTTATCATGCTATGTGAGTTTTTTTTTTTACTCCTCGCATGGCATATGAATATTCGTTTGGCCTATGTCAGATTGCCTAATGGATGTGGCAGCTGTGCTGATACCCCCCCCTTCCTATTGTATGCTGACGACATTTGACAAGACGCACTGTTTAGACCGGTTGGTCAATAAGCCTTTTTGACTTGTATGACTTATGTCTTTTCAAGTCAATAAGTTCCGGTAAGCCTCTTGATGTTTCCGGTGATGGCCCCGGCACCAATCTAGACCCTCCTGTTCACTTGTGGTTCCTTCACTGTCTACCTACTTGCCAGATTTGGTGAATTTTATCTATTTGTGAACCTGGGAGTCCTATTTCCACCATTTTCAACGTGCAACCTCCATAGACTTTTTTTGGTTTCTTTTTTAATAATTTTTCTACAAACTAAGGCCCCTTTCACACGGGACGGATCCGTATTGATCCGCCCCGTGTTTATCCGCTGCTCAGCGGGGATCGCTCCGCTTTCCCCAGCTGAGCAGGCAGATGACAGGGCGGGACCCGCACACTTTGCAGGGACCGCCCTGTCAGATCTCCGCTCTCCCCTATGGGGGATCGGAGGAACACGGACCGTCTGTCCGTGTTCCTCCGATCCGCTCTGCAGACGGATAGAAAAATAGGATTTTCTTCCGTCCGCAGAATCGGACGAGAGCGGAGGCGGACAACATCGGGTGTTAGCGGATGTACATCCGCTGACACCCGCTATACCATGGGGATGCATGTATGTCCGTATTTCATGCGAAAACTGATGCATGAAATACGGACATACGGTCCGCACGTGTGAAAGGGGCCTTATACTGTGGACTGTTATGTTTCAGGATTTTTTTCTGCATAAATTTAGGCGTTAGATTTGCTGAACCTTCACGGTTTTCCAAATATAAGTTACTGTTTTATATTTGTCAATTAAGATTTATTTACTGTTTCACCCTGTTTTGCTGGATAGTACAGTGCTACTTTATTAGTTCATTCTGAGTTTGAGGAATAAACAAAGTTGCAGGCATACAGATCAGTGCGGTAGAGGTTCACTGTCTACAGTTCACATTATGGCACACAATGTTAGAAAGTAGATAAGCAATATGCACACTTAAAGGTTGTAAACCACAAAGGCATAATGAGCTAGTATGTATCGCATACTAGCCCATTATGAAATCCTTGCCTTAGACCGATGCCCTGAATCGGCGCCGGCACACTGCTGACAGGGCAGACTTCTTTCCCGGGGTTACTTCGGGGTTCGCAGACTCTGGTGCTGTGATTGGCCAGAGCCGTGATGTCACTCCCGCGCATGCTGCCCGGCACTGAAGAAACTGGCCGTTCTGTGTGCATGCGCCGACGGCGGCAGTGTATATAGTAAATATCTCCTAAACTGTATGAGTTTAGGAGATATTTACAGTACCTATTGGTATCGTCGTATTGGGGGGGTTCAGGCAAAGTGTGGGTTAAAGTATTAGGAGAAGGGTACACTCTTCACTGAGGTGTGGATGAGGATTCTGTCACTTGTGGACCATGGTAATAAAAAATAAAAAAATCCGTATCGAACATGGACCAATAGGTCCAGGTGAGAGAACTTGTCTTCCTGTCCTGACTCCTTTTGTCAACAGTCGTTCAAGGTCTCTTAAAGAATCAAGATCCCCAAGTGTAGGTAAATCAGTTGACTTCCAGTGATGTGGGATAACAACCCTGCCTGCGGTCATAAAATGCTGCAAGACCTCTTTCAACCACTTCAGCCCCAGAAGATTTGGCTGCTGAATGACCAGGCCATTTTTTGTTATTCGGCACTGCGTCGCTTTAACTGACAATTGCGCAGTCGTATGACGCTGTACCCAAACAAAATTGACGTTTTTTTTTTTCTTACAAATAGAGGTTTCTTTTGGTGGTATTTGCCTCTGCGGCTTTTATTTTTTGCGTTATGAATAAAAAAGCGACAATTTTGAAAAAAAAACCCACTATTGTACTTTTTGCTATAAAAATCCTTTTTTTTTTTTTTTTATCGGAACTGCGAGATTTTGGAGGACACTTTTGACACATTTTTGGTACCATTGGCATTTATACAGCCATCGGTGCTATAAAAATGCACTTATTACTGTAAAAAATGTCACGGGAAGGGGTTAACTGTGTTCCCTGGGAGGTGTTTCTAACTGAAGGGGGAGGGGACCGACTATTAACTAGGAACCATGATCCGTCACTCCTCTCAGAACAGGGAAGTGTTTGTTTACACACACTCGTCCCTGTTCTGTCTCTCGTGCTCACGATCGCTCGTGACTGGCGGTCATCGCGACCGTTGGCCACAAGCATTGGCACCCCTGCTGTGCAGCGTGCGCCTGCTATCCCGTGAGCTGACGAATAGCTACACCATAAAAAAATACTGCGCTACCCATAAACTAACCCCCCAAAAAAAGAAGCAGCAGTTAAACAGTGAGATGTGCACTAAAATAACAAAATAAAGAAATAACCGCGCTAAATTATTAGTGAAACACGTGAAGTAATCTCAAAAGCTTCCGTTAGGAAGTACATATATGAATGCAAAAAACATGAAAGATTATTAAAAATTGAAATATATGGGTCTACACATGTATCTATGAATCCAACATGAGTGTCCATATATATTATCTGTGAATCAAAAATAAGTGTCCATATATGGTAAAGTAATGATCTGAAATCAGTCCAAAAGAGACCCTTGGGTGAACCCAACCAGAGTCAATGATGAAAATATGAGTGACACCCCATACAGTATCCACAAACACTCAATTATTGCGCTTACCGCAAGGCAAGCAAACGACAGCCTATATCTTGTCTTGGTATAGAGAATCCAGATGGCACACTTAAACTGCCTACACCATGGCTGAAAGGATGTAATAAGGACACCAGACTTCCATCTCATAGACATGTAAATAAAAAAACTGGCTATAGTGTAATACTGGCAAGCTGGTTTAAGTAAAAGAAGGTAAAAAACTTACACCAGTGCATAAGGATACAGCACAAGAAACTTAGGTGAACGCAATAAAACTGCCGCAGTGAAGATGAGACACCACACTCCGTCAACCACCACCATGCAAATAATGCGCTTACCGCAAGGCAAGCCAACAGCTTGTGTTCAGTATCAGTCTGAGAGATCCAACTGGCCTTCTGGACCGCCTATAGCATAGGCCGAAGGATATAGCAAGGACCCCAAATTGACATCTCACAGGCATGTAGATAAAAAGAAACTGGCCATAGTGTAATACTGACAAAAAACGATTTAATGAAATAAGGTAAACTCACATAAGTAAAAAAAAGTACAGCAAACAGCCGGCCGGCATAGCGAGCACCGGTCCACACTGAAAATGGCGATGACGTTAGAGCGTCAACCTCCCCAATGCTCTGACGTCGCCATTTTCAGTGTGGACCGGTGCTCGCTATGCCGGCTGGCTGTTTGCTGTACTTTTTTTACTTATGTGTTTTTTCTACCTTATTTCATTAAATCGTTTTTTGTCAGTATTACACTATGGCCAGTTTCTTTTTATTTACATGTCTATGAGATGGAAGTCTGGTGTTCTTATTACATCCTTTCAGCCATGGTGTATGCAGTTTAAGTGTGCCATCTGGATTCTCTATACCAAGACAAGATACAGGCTGTCGTTTGCTTGCCTTGCGGTAAGCGCAATAATTGAGTGTTTGTGGATACTGTATGGGGTGTCACTCATATTTTCATCGACTCTGGTTGGGTTCACCCAAGGGTCTCTTTTGGACTGATTTCAGATCATTACTTTACAATATATGAACACTTATTTTTGATTCACAGATAATATATATGGACACTCATGTTTGATTCATAGATACATGTGTAGACCCATATATTTCAATTTTTAATATTCATTAATGTTTTTTGCATTCATATATGTACTTCCTAATGGAAGCTTTTGAGATCACTTCACGTGTTTCACTAATAGAATAGCTACAACAGTTTGCGGGATCGTGCTGACATGCCGCAGCAAAATAGTCAAGAAATAACCCTCTCCGTTAACCGCTTGCCGACGTCATTTTGCTGCGGCATAACGGAGAGGGTTATTTCTTGACTATTTTGCTGCTGCATTATGATCCTTGCACACTCTCTGCTTCTTGTCTTTGTAGTCCTTTGCAACAACACCCCCCCCCCCCCCCCCCCATTGCACACAACTTGGCTGACCTCTTATTTTTAATCCCTCAGGCACTTAGAACAGATGAAGGATGATTCCATTGTTTGCAACATTGGCCACTTTGATGTTGAACTCGACGTGAAGTGGTTGAATGAAAACGCTGCTAAGAAAGTGAACATCAAACCACAGGTAAACCATAGCCACATTTATACTGTACCCTGCAGGGGTAGACAACCTCAGCACTCCAGCTGTGGTGGAGCTACAAATCCCAATCCCATCATGCCTCTGCCTCTAGGAGTCATGCCTGTGATTTTCAGGGTCTTGCAATGTCTCATGGGACTTGTAGTTTCAAAACAGCTGGAGGGCCGAGGTTGCCTACTCCTGTCTTAGAGGGTCATTAAATCCATGGTGTAGACGCACGCAGTATTAGTACTCATAATGTTCTCACATATGAAAGGGCCGCACTTGGCCGCTAGATTGCGCTACGAATTTTTCTTTAATGCTTGGCTCCATCTAATGGGCAATTGTGGCATTTTCTGTCTAAAATTAATGGTTTGCATGGTATGTATGTATACTAATATATTGTAATTTTCTCTCTCAAACAGCCCAACACCCACACAGCCTTGTTAATGCAGATTTCAGACTTCACTGTGATTACAAAAAAGGGGGTGTCTCCCACTGTCATGCTCATCTGCAGCTGTACCTTTTTAATAACTAAAACAGGGGGTGTCTCCTGTTGTGTCATGCAGTCTGTTCGGCGACTGTCCATTGTAACAAAGCCCCGCCTCCTCCTCGTCCGTGATGGAGGAACACTGTTACAATTTCCCAGCATTGTATCAGTGTTCTCTCTATCACGGAGGAGGCGGGGCTTTGTTACAATGGACGGCCGCTGAACAGACTACATGACACAGCGGGAGACGCCCCCTGTTTTGGTTACTAAAGGTACAGCTGCAGATGGGCACCGTCTGTTTTAGTAATCGCAAGTACAGCTGCAGATGGGCACCCTCACTCGAGTATAAGCGGGGGGGGGGGGGGGGGGGGGGATTGGTTCCAGCCTAAAAAATGTGCTGAAAAACTCAGCTTAAACTCGTATATAAATCAACCCCTTTTTAATGTGGTGTGTGTTGCCCACTGCTAACACCAAAGACCTTAAAGGGGTTGTAAAGGTAATTTTTTTTTTTTTTTTTTTTTAAAAACAAAAAAAACCAAACATGTTATACTTACCTTCACTGTGCAGCTCGTTCTGCAGAGTGGCCCCGAACCTGCTCTTCTGGGGTCCCTCGGCGGCTGTTTCAGCTCCTCCCCGCAAGAACTAACCACCTCAATGCGAGCTCCCTCGCATGGTGGTTAGTTATTGCGGGCGCGCTCCCATGATACAGCCGGCGGCTATAGCCGCTCGCTGTATCACTCAGCCCCGCCCCCCAGCGCGCCGCGTCATTGGATGTGATTGACAGCAGCGCGAGCCAATGGCTGGCTACAGTGGATGGATTGGAAGCAGCGCAATCAGCGGCCAGGCTGAGCAGCGGAATGGATGTCGGGAACGAGCAGCCGAATTTCGAGGGGTCAGGTAAGTAAAACGGGGGGGGCTGGGGGCGGCGCTATTGTCAGTAGTTTTTTCACCTTAATGCATAGAATGCATTAAGGTGAAAAAATTTTTACCTTTACAACCCCTTTAACCTTTTGCCTACTGGGCACTTTAACCCTTTTCCTGCCCATGCCAATTTTTAGCACTGTCAGCTGTATGACAATTGTGTGGTCATGCAACACTGTACCCAAACAACTTTTTTATTTTTATCATTTTCTTAACACAAATGGAGCTTTCTTGTGGTGGTTTTAAGCGCCACTTTTTAAAAAAAAATGTTTCCGCTAAATAAATGAAGACAAACTTTTGAAGGAATAGGGAAGAGGAAATTTCATAGTTTTGTTAACATTTTTACAAACTGATAATTTTTCTCCTTTCACTGGTGGGCACTGTTAGGGCTGCTCTATCGGTGTACATGTCCCCCCCCCCCCCATTTTTAACATTTTTATTTTTTTATTTTTAAGAAGCCGGTTACTGGCTCTCTTCTCCTCATGCTTCTGTGATTGGACACTGCTGATTACGTGATTAAGAGCCACTGATTGGCTGTTTACTTCAAGTGATCAGCAGTGTCCTCCAGATACTGCAATCGGAGCGCGCCACCCCGCAGCTCCCAGAACTAGACGACTGCGCTGTAGCCCTCATTGGGCTAGAGCATGGTCAGCAAGTGATTTTAAGATCAATATAAAATGGCATGATGCATATCCCTGCTAGGCACTTTTTAGAAAAAATTGACATAGTTGTAATGTGGAATCTGTATCTCGAATTTATTTGAAGCCCTCCTGCTCTGCATAAAGTATGTGATTTACCAATGCTTTCCTCTCCAATTTGTGACTGTAGAACCTAATTGCTGACCTGGACCACATACAGGGTTTACCCCGCTTGACTTTTCCAGTACTGGTTTTAGGTCAATGGCTTCTAATTGCACAATTTTTTTTTTTTTTTTTGTTTCCCTTTCTTCTTAGAAGCAAGCCTAAACCATTTTACACAGCTAGCAGCAATTATAAATAATTGTTCTGTTACTTGCAAACATCCATAACCACAAACATACACGTCTGCTTTTTTTTTATTTATTTATTTTTTTCTTGCACATGTAGCCCATAATATCGCTAGTCTACACAGTGCCAGGATAGAACAGAACAAACAAGGGAGCTTGGTGTGGTGCATGATCTGGAGACAGATGGCAGTAAGCTGAGAGTTGGGATGTAAAGTCCAACTTGGGACCCTAAAATACATTTGCTGGAACAGGTAGATTTTGGTAGAATATTTTTTTTTTTTTTTGGTTGGTAACCCACTATATTCAGTGAGGTGACTGGCCTCTGTTGATGCAGGGATGAAACAAATCATTCTACATAAGTTGTACCTGTTTATCTGCAGTCTTTTCTCATCAGCTGCTTAAAGCCTAGAATTTTATAAAGTTTGTCTGAGCTGGCAGGGGAGCTGAAGTTAGACTCTGCAGAACTGAGCTCTGACAGCTGATTAGAAGGGACACGTCCCCTTCACACAGCTCACAGGAATAGAGCTGAGGCTGTCAACTGGCTCTGTCACCTGTGTTCTCTTGGTGTAAGTCCCCTTTCACACTGAGGCACTTTTCAGGCTTCTTTCATGCTAAAAAAAAGCACCTGAAAAGCTCATGAAATCCTAGTCATTAAAATCAATGAATGCTTTCACACTGGGGCAGTGCGCTGGCAGGCGTTGAAAACGCCCCTTTCCATTGAAGTGAATGGAAAGCTCTTCAAAAGCGCTCAGTGTTTTATTGGCAGTTTCAAAGCGCCTCAGTGTGAAAGGGGCCTTAGGAAGACTTGTCAGAAGTGATTTCATGCTGACAGCAGAGGAACAAGCAGCAGACAGGAATTATGCTTGGGGGTTGATTTACTAAAACTGGAGAGTGCAAAATCTGGTGCAGCTGTGCATGGTAGGCAATCTGCTTCCAGGCTCTTTTTGTCCAAGCTTAATTGAACAAGCTGAAGTTAGAAGCTGATTGGCTACCATGCATAGCTGCACCAAATTTTGCAATGTCCAGTCTTAGTAAATCAACCCCTACCATGCATAGCTGCACCAAATTTTGCAATGTCCAGTCTTAGTAAATCAACCCTGTGTGTTCTTAATTGAGACAAGTATACACTATAGAGGGATATGCTCATATCTCATGTCTGAGGTTTACAACCACTTTTAATTTTATTGCAAGTACCTAGTTGCCCTATTTTTAGGCTCGGTGTGGAGCAGCTTGTGTGTTTGTTTGTGGTTTTTTTGTTTGTTTTTTAATCCTTTTTTTCAAAATAAAGTGGATCTGAAGAGGTTCATAATGAATTCTTTGCTTTCTACAGGTGGACCGGTACCTCCTGAAAAATGGACGCCACATTATATTACTTGCCGAAGGCCGTCTAGTAAATTTAGGATGTGCAATGGGTCACCCTAGCTTCGTCATGAGCAATTCCTTCACTAACCAGGTCATGGCGCAGATTGAACTGTGGACCAACACTGACAAATATCCTGTAGGGGTGTACTTCCTGCCCAAAAAGGTAGGTTCCAAAGAGGTCCATGTCTATAGCAGCAGCTTAGAAATCTGCAGAAAGCCTAGTTATTGTCTTTGTTCAGTGAGAATTGTTAACGCCTTCAAATAGTGCTGTTCTGTATACTTGGTTCCCATCATGCCCCAACACACAAGATGAATTTTTTTTTTCTCTCTCCATGTGCCATAAGTATTGTATATTCTTGATTTGAGTGACCATCTCTTATCTGTTGCCCTTTAATACAGCCAAATCCCCAGTCAGAGACCGTCTATATCCACGCTGACTGTTGCCATCAAATGTCAAACTTAACCACTTGCATACTGGGCAATTTTTGCCCCCTTCCTGCCCAGGCATGGTATGGTATTTCAGTGCTGTCACTTTGAATGGCAATTGCACGGTCATGCAACACTGAAACTTTTGTTTTTGCGTTTTAAAAAAAAAAAGTGTATTCACTACTGGGCTTTCTATTTTTTGCTAAACAAACGAAAAAAGACCAAAAATTTAGAAAAACCCTTTTTCCATAGTTTTTTTTTTTTTTTTTTTTTTTTTTTAGATTTAGCAAACATTTTTCTCCTTCACTGATAATTCGTGACCTGACTATCAGTGTAGATGTCCCTTTTTAACACTAGCTGGTAATCGGCTCTCCTCTTCTTGTGCTGTCAGCTTGAGGAAAGGAAAGCTGATAACTGGCTTGTGTTTACATTCGTGATTAGCTATCATTGGACACAGCTGATCACATGGTAAAGGGCCACTAAATGGCCTTTTACCCTGACCTGTGAGTCCAAAGGACTCATTGATCATGGAGCACACTGGAAGATGATGTACGCCTACCCAGCAAAGTAAGTCCACGCTGTAGCAGCTATAGTGCAGGCACAAAGTGGTTAAAGAGGAGCTTCAGTCTACCCACCAAAAAAAATTAAGCAGCCGCTGAACGTATTAGGGCCCCCCCAATTTTGTGGGCCTGCGACACTGTAACCAAACTTATGTGTGGTGTCCCCTCCCCCAAATGGAACTTTCTTTTGGTGGCATTTGATTACCTTTTTGCGCTAAAAAAAAGACACATCCAATTAAGTAACTCTAATTTCTTCATCAGTTTAGGCCAATATGTATTCTGCTACATATTTTTGTTTAAAAAAAAAATAATCCAATGTTGATTTGCACAAAACTTATCACGTCTACAAACTGGGATAGATTTATAGGTTTTTGTTTTTTTTTGTTTTTGTTTTTTTTGTTTTTGTAATAGCGGCTATTTTTGGGACTGCAACATTGCGGTGGACAAATCTGACACCTAACTAAGGAGGTGCATACTAACTGTGTGGGGGATGGTCTGACTGGATGAAGACAGATATCAGTGTTCCTGCTTAGCAGGAACACTAGCTCCATCTTCCCTGTCGGAACGTTGATCTGCCTTGTTTATAGGCAGATCGCTGTTCAGCTTCTCTGGGGAGCAATTGCTGGTGGCTGGTGGACATGGGGTCTGCAGGGCCTGTTTGGCTTCCCCTCTGTCCAATTGGCACATATGTGACTCCCTGTGCCTTTAGCCTGAAAAGATGTACAGGTACGTAGTTTCGTGCTATAGAGCCGACCCTTGTATATCTGTGGTAGGCAGAGTGGTTAAACAGGCCGCACACAGCTTTGGATTCAGGTACTCAAATTGAAAGATATTCAGGTTCTTGATCAGATCTAAAATCCAATTTTGATTATGAGATCAAAGTGTGTGGTATGTGTATATGTGTGTGTGTATATATATGTATATATATATATGTGTGTATATATATATATATAATTTATATATTTATATTCTTGCACTACATAGTTGGGAATAAATTTACAGGCAGTCTGTGCAGTTTTGTTGCAAGCATACCTGATCCAAATTGGATTGTGCAGTAAGATTAGCTCAGCACTTGATGCAAGAGGAACACCTTTATCCATCGGCCAAAAACTGACACCTCATTAGTGGTACAAAGTTATAACTGTGCCTGAATGCTTAAGGTGTGATAATAGTTGTAAAACCTACGAGGCAATACAACACAACACGGTGGTTTCAATTATTCTTTTTTTTTTACCCAGCAGACTTGGAATGATCATGTGTTGCTTTTCCCAACAGGGAGCCTATAACTACCTAGCCGGACCTTCTAATGGGGCATGCCTTGACAATTAGTGGCCAGCTTGTAAACTTTCTAAAGCCAAAGGCAGTGGAGCTTTAGTCTGGCAGGTGTCGGTTTTCATTCTGTGAGCTGACGCTTTTGCTTCAATATTTGCTTTGGCTGATGGGGAATTTTTTAATATTTCAACCTTTTACAGCCTCTTAATTGCTGACTCCCTACCAACTTTTTATGTGGCCTCTTTGTGTTGCCGCCAAGGGAAGGCGAAGCAGTCTGCAATGCCTAGGACAGTCTTGTGCAAAAGCAGCAGGATCTGGAAGTTTAAAGAATAGGAAATGGCCTGAATCATTGCTTAAATATTCTACAACCTTTTTTATTGATCTAAACAAGTGCATAAAAGCAATCTAATCATCGTGTGTTGTAAAAATGAAAGGGAAACAAAATTAAAAAAAAATTCTACAGGTTGTGGTAGAAACTGTTGTCCTTAACATTGGGGCCCCTGCAGTGCCTTCAGCGCACGTGTAATGCATGTTGCATTAAAGCCATAGCCATTTAATTGCCAACACCCTGCCAGCTTTTTAAATGGCCTTTGTGTTGCCGTCAAGGGAAGGCTAAGCAGTCTAGAGGGTTTTGAATGGTCTTGCGCAACAGCAGCTGGATCTAACGGTTGAAAGAAAAATAGGAAAGTACATGAATCATTGCTTGAGAAATGTTATACAATCTTTTGTAATGGTCTAAATGAGAGCACATAAAGGCAACATAATCATGTGTTGTATAAATTAAAAGGGGGGGGGGGGAACTTTGGTAATGGAGCAAAAACAAGTCTGCTGCAGTGCATTCAGTGGTCGTGTGCTAAAGTGATATTAAAGGAAACAAATTAACTACTCTCGCACTTTGACAATTGCGCAGTCATGCAACACTGTACCATTATGAATTTATCATTTTCTTCCCACAAATCGCTTGCTTTTGGTGGTATTCAATCACTGCTGTTTGTTTTTTACAAAAAAAGACCAATTTTGAAGCAAAAGTTATTCGTTTCTGTCAGTAAATGTTTGTAAAATTTTTTTTTTTTCTCCTTCACTGACAGTCACTGATGAGGAAGCACTAATATGCCGCACTTATGGGTGGCATGGAAAGGTGGCACTTATGGGCACTGAAAGGCAGCAATGACTGGCATCACTAATGGGCACTGATTGGTGGCACTGGGGTGCTTTACTGTAATCGGGGCACTGACAAGTGCCCTTATTACATGTCCGTGTGTTCCCTACGAAGAGATGCTGCTGATCGGCTCTCCTCGCCACAGTCAGTGTAAGTCGATGAGAGCTGATCACCATCGCTTCTGTGTCTACAAGTGACCAGCTATGATTGGACACAACCAATCACATGGTTAAAGAACAGCATAATCGGCTGTTTACAGAGATCGAGGTCGCGCCATGTTCTAGCAACATGTTGCAGCCGAAATCACCGCACTGTACGCCAGAGCGACCGTTCTGGGTGCCGTCATGTCCACCCTGAACGAGAGCCACACTGTTCCTCCGTCATTTGACAGTGGTTGGGCGGCAAGCGGTTAAAAAAATTCTTGCCTGCTCTGTACAGTGGCTTTTGCACAGAAAAGCTCCGATCCTCCTCTTATTGGTTCACTGGCTGTGATGGCTCAGTTAAGTATTGAGGGGGGGGGGGGCTGCTGCACACAGGGTTGTGTGTGTGTGTGTTTTGTTTGTAGCCTTTCTAACAATCTTTTTTTGTATATCCTAATCAATTTGTTACTTTTTGCAGCTTGATGAAGCAGTGGCAGCTGCCCATCTCGATAAACTTGGAGTGAAACTGACTAAGCTTTCAGACAAGCAAGCCAAGTACCTCGGCATAGACAAGGAGGGACCCTTCAAACCTGATCACTACCGATATTAAGAACCAACTACAAGGAGCCAAAGATGACCTAGCGGAGAGATCAGTCCACTATCCATGTGCTTTTTCCCCTTGATCCCAAACCGTTTACCTCTGCAACCCTGATCAGGAAACCTTGTGGTTCTATAGTCTCCAAGGGAGCACACCTTGTTGTGTTTCAAAGACTGTACCGCAAAATGTGCCTGTTTTTTTGTATCTGGAAAGTTA
Source organism: Lithobates clamitans (assembly GCA_037952925.1). NCBI lineage: Eukaryota > Metazoa > Chordata > Amphibia > Anura > Ranidae > Lithobates > Lithobates clamitans. The sequence goes on from JBBGZY010001206.1 coordinate 6,234,057, forward strand.
CATGTGAATCCTAATACGGTTTTATTGCTTTCTTCTATCTCAAAACAATTTTACCTTTTTCTGATGCCTGTCTCGGCTTTGTGGATTTGTCATGAAAGCACTTAAGATGTATAAAACACCTTTGTTTATTATAGTGCCTTGGTTTGTCATATTTAGGATGTTAGTCCACTGCTGGTTTTTAGTAGAAAAATCACCCTTGCAAGTAATCCTCATTTTCATACATTCTCTCTGATAACACACCTGAGAGGATCTTCCATCACACAAAAGAGTTGGGAAATTACATTTCCATCTTTTTTTCCTTTTTAAGCCCAGTTTACACCATTTGTTTTTGTTTTAGGTGCAAGCCCAACCTCATGGAGCTTGGGCAGAAGGGGAATTGGCAGGAAGAGTAGGGGTGTTTATATTTGAGAAGTGGGGAAAATGGCGCTGGACCTTTAGGGTTATCACACTGGTATTGCGATCTTAAAGGATCGCCATGGTCTCCTTGGGTTGTAATGTAACAAATGGAAAGTGAAGCGCCACACCACTGCTAAGAGTTCCAGATACAACTTTATTCCAGTAAAAGTCAGGGGGACAATCCAAAAAAACCAATGTGTTTTGGGGGTCCAAGAGCACCCCTTCATCAAGTTGCTTGACCAATATGATGACTAGAAGGGCACTGGACTTTTTTTGCAAGCATAGGCCTTTTCAGTAGCTTTTAAACCAGCTTCTGACTAGGCCTGTGCGTGTCAGAAAATAACATTGAGCCCAGGTTCACACTGACGGCGGGAATGAAATCATGCAAATTCAGCTGAACCAGCACAATTTCATTCCCGCATGTCAGTCCCGACTTCGGGGGCAATTTAGTTATTTTTGAGACCTCTATGGGTTGCTGCACAGATGTCTATAGAAATTGCACCCAGATGTCCCCAAAAGTAGTACGGAAACTAGTTTTGGGAATCTGTGCCATTGCCGCTGTTTTGGCATGTCATTTGACATGTCAAATCACTCCAATGTGAACGTAGGCTAAAGGTCCAGTTCACTCCTAGTCTATTCACATTGTTAGTCATGTTGAAGGTGCTCTTAAACCCCTAAACCATGTTTTATTTTTAGATTGTCCCCCTGACTTTTATTGGAATAAAAGGGTTCCTTTCCCTGCACCCGGTGTCGGCTTTTAAAAACTCTGTAGCTGTGCTGGGCTCCACCCACACAATGTCATTCATGCATAGAAATCTGTGGCTGAAAAAACTATAAATGCTGTCTGCCACTGTGGAAGATTGGTCTTGTAGTTTGAACTGTGGGCACACTGAGCAACACGCCCATAGTTCAATCGCACGGTTTACCATTCAGAAAATGACAGCCTGTGCAGAGGTACAAGGCAACAAGGGTGTAGGTAGTGTGGGCAGGAGCCATACTTTGCAGGCTCCTATTTTAAAAATAAATGCAAATTTATGCAGAGGTGGAATTTGCTTTTAAAGCGTTAGTAAACGGCCTGGGGGGGGGGGGGGGGGGGTGTCAATTACTTAAGTCATAATGTGTTTGGTATGCACCGCGCATTATGACAGACTTGCCCAAAAACGAGGCTTGCCATCGGCATGGTGCCACTGCTGTAGGTGCTGCCATCTTCACTTGGTCTTCCTTCGGGGTTCGTGGGCTTCAGTTGTATGAATGGCCAAAGCTGTGATGTCACAAGCACGTGGGAGTCATTGTTGAGAAAGGCCTGTGTATGCGGCTCCTTCAGAGCACTTGCGCCAGTGACATCGCTTACTACTAAAGTAAATCTCTCCTCAATGACACACGTTTAGGAGATATTTACTATACCTAATAGATAAGCCTTCTTTATAAAAAAAAAAAAATTAACCAAGGGTGTTTACTCCCACATTTGTTTAGCATTTTCTAGAAAATGTATCCCACTCAAAACATGGGGATCAGTATGCAATTTGACTGATTTTTGCAAAGTTCTTGAAGTTGCATTTTTAAATGATTAAAGTGCAAGTAAACCCGCCCTATTTTCTTCCAGGAAGCTGCCATTTTTGCCTCTGTTTAATCTACAACTGATGTGATGACACCAGCCAGTGGATGGTTTGGTTGAGAGCACAAGCAATAGTGTTACATTTCTGGCACATGCTGGAAATGAAACTTTTTTTTTTTTTATGGATGGGTTTACTTCCATTTAAGGGTAATGCTAGTTCCTTCACTTGATTTTGTTACTTTTCAAATGTTAAACTTTAAATGGATGGGTGTTTTTAGCTAGGGTGTTTTTTCTGGAAGCAAAATGCAGGCCTATATCTATCTTGGCTTTCTTCCCTAGAGAGCCCTTGAAAGAAAACCAAATTCATGCTGTGGGGCATTCTTGCTTGTACATTACACCCAGTAGTGGCATTTAATGCTCAGGGTGCGTTATTTCATTTTTTATTTTTGCCTGTTATTCTTGTACTATGTATTGAAAATACATAGCAACAGGAAAATGCAAAAACAGTGGTGGACACATGTATACATATTTGCATAAATTTCAGGTGACAAAAATGCTAGTCTGGGACACAGAAAATTGCACAAGCTCCTGAGGCTTCGGAGCGTTTGTGCATGGTCAGCAGATCCAGATGGTATGATAGCATGCTGAACTAAATTTACGTGTACGTCATTTTACAGAGCCATATGTAGTATGAGTTGAAAGAAGAATGAAAAACGTGACTCTTCAAAAAGAGAAGGAAAAACAAAACTAAAGGGAATACATAAGGCCAGGTAGCAGCATATACCTGTAATCAATAGCGTTTTCTCACAATGTGTCCAGTCCCAACAGGAACTAACCTGTGGGTCGGAGAGTCAGAAAAGGAGAATGTAGGGAGAGGGCGTGATAAGGAAGGTTGGGAGAAAAATAGAATAGCTGTATAGGATAGAAAAAGGGGGGATAGTGCAGAGAAGGGGGGGGGGGTCCCTGGGGTGGGGTGGGGTGAGTGGAGGCATACTAGAGCGAGAGTAGCGCTGGGTCAAATTGGGAGGGGTGGATATGTGTCACCCAGTGTTGCCATGTCCAGAGAAATTTATCATGTGTATCTGATCACACGGCTGTCGGCTTCTCATTAACCATGATGTCATTTACGCGGTTTTTAACTGCTTTGAAGCTGAGAGCCAGGGTTTTCCAGGCTTTTGCTATGGTCAATTTAGTTGCAGTAAAAATGTGACACCAATTGGTGTTCTGGTCGTAGTAATGCCGTGATCGGTTTCCCCAGAAGGGCCTCAAATGGGTCCCTCTTTATGTTGGTGTTAAAGAGGTTGCGAAGAAGTGCATAAATTCTGATCCACAATCTGCATACGCTGGGGCACTTCCACCAGTTGTGCACCATTGTGCCCTCTTGAGAACACCCACAAACACAAGGGAGAATATGATGGGATAAAACGCACCAATCTGGCCAGGGTAGAATACCATCTATAGAGCACTTTAAGCAATTTTCAAGAGTACATTCTTAGAGCACTTGGACTCTGGGTCCAATAGTTTCCCCAATTCTGCCTCCCGTTGGAGATATGGTCTCAAGGGTGTTTTTTTTTTTTTTTTTTTTTTTAGAGCCTATTATAGTTGCATATATTAGGGATTAACTCCCTTTTTTTTGAAAGCCTTTGTAGATCACGGACCCTCGGATTTAATGTATAGGGGGTTGGTTGAGACTTAAGCTGGCCATACACCATACAATTTTCCTGTTCAATTTTCTTTAGATTTACCTTCAACTATGTAGTACAAGGGCCTGCCTGATTGCATCCAAATTGAAAGTGTTTAGGTTTGACCTCCTATTATATGGTTTTGGTAAATCTAAAGGAAAGTTGAACAGGAAAATTGAATAGTGTATGGCCAGCCTAAGGCTCCATGCACACTGGAGCTGATAAACTGCAGTTTATTGGCGTTTGGGCGTTTTTTTTTTTTTTTTTTTTTTTAAAGCCCATAAACTCCACTCTGTTAGCCTATGTGTCCATGCACACATGGACGTTTTTAGCTTTAATAAGCAGTGGAGTTTATGGGCTTTTTTCTGAATGCCAGAAATTCGTGTTCAAAGTGCTATTTTTCACTACTGGAAAAAAAAGATAAACGCGCGTTAATTAGCTTTCGGCGTTCTAGTTTTTTCAATGCATTGTGGGATTTTTGGAGTGTCCTCTGTGTATTTTTTATTAAAAACGCCCGTAAATGCTAGTACAAAATGCTGTTGGAAGCATGTTTTTCAACCAGCGTTTTCTGCCAGCAATAGGTTTTTTGAGCTTCAGTGTGCATAGAGCCTTAAGATGTTGAAGAAAATGTCAGCGTTGCATATAACTGTAGTGCTCCCTAAGGGGGATGTCATGGGAGGATCGTAAGGATGCAAATGGGATAGTCTTAGTGGGGTAAACATGGAGTGGATAGCCACAAAGCTGTTCTCGGTCCACCATGTGAATTGCAATGGGTAATCGCAGCCTGGTGCGACTAATGGACACTGAAGAAGGGGGAGATCAGGCCCGCCGAGTCCCACAATCGGAGTGAGTGAGCCAGACATGGGCTGATATTTTTTGAACGGTGGACTTGAGGGAGCCAAGGGAGGAAGGCTATGGTATCGGGTGATAGTCCACTAGATCAATGGTTGGCCACAACAGCATTTGCTGTTTCTCATGGAGATGGGATAATGGGGCAATAGCCGCTGCTGTATTGTAAGCTTGGGACTGAAAGGCCACCATTGATTTTGCGGGCATACAGAACCTGCTTTTTGATCCTGGGTCTCGTAGAACCCCAGATAAACTGCATGATTTTACTCTGGTGTATAATGTGAGAAGGGACCACGACCTGCAAGACCCGAAAAAAAAAATAAAGCAGCTTTGGGAGATGGGTCATACGGACCGTTGCTATCCTTCCGAACCCGGACAACGGGAGGGTAGACCAGGAGGCGAGCATAGCTGCCAGCTTCCCAAAAAGTAAGGGGAAGTTGGCTTGATATAGGCCTGAGTAGCTTGAGGTAAGCTTGATCCCCAGGTAGGGTAATGAGTTTGGCCATTGGGAGGAGAATGCAGATCTTGGGGCTTCCATCTCAGAGGACGAGAGATTGATTGACATTGCTTTGGATTTAGTGGTATTGACTGATAGGCCCGAAAATGTGGCAAAGGTGTTTAAAAGAGCAAGCAGGTTAGAGAGGGTGAGTCTAGGTTTAGTAATGGTGAGCAGAATATCATCCGCAAACAAAGAGTTTGTGAGAAGTACCCGCTATTTCCACCCCCGATTATATCTGGGTGGGATCGGATGGCCTCCGCCAAGGGTTCCAGTGGCAGGATAAATAGGAGTGGGGAAAGTGGGCAACCTTTGCGGGGTTCCCTTTTTAATAGGGAAGGTAGGCGACTCAAACCCGTAGTATTTCCCTTTGGCCTGAGGGGAGTCATAAATGGCTGAAACCCAGCTCATAAAGGATGTGCTGAACCTATAGTGGCTAAGCACCTGCGTCAGGTAAGGCCATGACAAGGTGTCAAAGGCCTTATTGATGTCCAGTGAAAAGAACATTGTTTCTAAAGACCTGTTGTGAACGAAGGAGACGTTGGATGGCGTTGCTTGCTTGTCTCCTTGGGACAAAGCTCACCTGATCCTTCTTCTTTATTAGATGTGGGGGAAGGGAGTTGGGGTGGTTGGCGAAGATCTTCGTCAAGATTTTCATATCTATTTTGATTAGGGAGATCGACCTGAAGTTAGCCCAGGAGGAATGGGGTCCCTGTCTGGTTTGGGGATCATTCCGATATTAGCAGTCAGCAGATTTGGTGTGAAGGGATGACCTTCTTTAACTGAGTTGTACATAGTTGTCAGGTAGGGGGCAATGACGTCTGTTTCCGATAGTATGGTGCTGTGAGGCCAGCTGGGCCCAGCGTTTTACCCACCTTCAACTCCTTAATGCACTGGAGCACTTCCGAGTCTTGTATGTCCCGGTCCATTAGGGACGTATGGGATTCGGATAGAGAGGGTAAAGCTAAATTTGTCAGAGGCATCGAGGCCCTGGGTGGAAGAGTGCTTGGGGGCTGAATAAAGTTTTTAGTAAGGCGATTCCTGAATTCATCCAGATCCCCCTGAGGGTTGCCAGTAAGGGTGTTGTGGTGGGTGCGCAAAGCAACAGGATAAAGGTGTGCCATCTATTGGCCAGCATTGCGTTACCATTGTTGGCTTTAGCATACCACTTTTGTCGGGCCCAGCGTAGGGTGCGTTCCGCTTCGTCGGTCAAACATAAGTCTAGGTCTGTGCGGGCTTTGTCTAGGAGTCTGTGGTTGGTAGGGGATTGTTTGAAGGCCGCTGATAAGGCCTCCAATTGTTGCTCCATCTCGTGGTGAGCCTGTGCTCGCTCTCTTTTGCGTTTAGAGGCAAGGCGGATAATGTGGCCCTAAAGGACATCCTTGTAGGCTTCCCACAGTGTGACCGGGGATGAAACTGACCCTGCATTAAGTTTAATATATCCCACAGAAGTCTTGTGAATGTCGCTAAGGATCTCTTTGAAAGACAGAAGAGTGGTTCATGACCCAGGGGAAGTATTGCGGTTTACTTAGCAGGGAGTGAAAAACTGTCAAGATGGGGTCATGGTCGGACCATGGGGCGGCACGGATAGAGATCGAATCTATTAGAAGGAGGTGTTTCCATAATACAAACATATGATCGATTCTGGATTGAGAATGATGAGGATGGGAATAGAGTATAGTCCCTACCCAGAGGATGGAGCTCCTGCCAGACATCTACTAGGTCGTGAGTTTGCAGGTAATGTTTGAATGTTTTGCGGCTGGGGAGGGGTGTTTATGGTCCGATGGGTAATTGTCAAGAGAAGGGACCAATGTCACATTAGAGTCTCCCGCCAACAGGAGGGTACCTCTCTGGTGGGACCTCAGCAGGGAGCAGATGTGGGTCAGGAAGGGCCCCGGATTTCTATTCGGGGCGTAGTAAGTCATAATGGTCACTTCATTGTCTTAAATGGTGCCTTGCAAAAATTAGGTACCTACCATTTGGGTCTGCTATTTGTTTACTGCAAATAAATGGGACTAATTTGCGTATGGCGATCAGGACTCCCCTCCACTTAGTAGGGCCATTGGCCAGATAAACATGGGGGTAATCTGCTGCCAAATATTGGGGGTAGGAGGAGGAAGAGAAATGGGTTTCCTGCAGACATGCAATATCTATCTTTTGTTTGAGATATTTAAAAACTTTAACCCGTTTCTGGGGGGAATTCATGTCCTAAACATTCAGGGACAACCAGTGGAGGGTCATGGAATCGGAGGTGTACTCCTACAAAGTGCTCCAGCCGCACACGTCGGGGACTGAGAGGGAGGGGGAAGAGTGGAGAAGACGAGACAGAGGGGGGAAGAGAGAACAAGACATAAGAGTATCGAGGAGAACTCTGAGTAGAGTAAACATTAAGAACTTAAATGCATCAGTTTTGAGGACTGTAAGGCCCACGGTGGGGTGGGACATTGGCCAAGACAGCCGTCTTAGCCAAGTGCCAACTCATTGGGGGAGCAGTGGTCTGTCAGAACCACCGGCCTGTTACAAAATAATACATTCAACTGAAATGTCTTTAGCACAGAATCTAGAAAATTTCTAATCACACAGTCATCAAGAACCAGCTAAAACAGTGTTTCTAACTTATACCTTTAAATGTTCCATAGGTATTAACTGCCTGGGACCCCCGGGCATCCGAAGTCAACGGCCAAAAGCTCATTATCGCTGGGCATGCCGGCCTAGCACTTCCTGACCCATAGTTCCTCCAAACCTTGCCTCAGTTATTCAACAAAGGGAATTCACTAATGAAGTATTTCTAACATTTGTTATATCAATGACTATAAAAGAAGCGCAGACAGCAGTATGAACTATGCAGATTGGTCATTGATGTGGACGCTGACGTTGGTTGTCAACGCAAAGAAGAATACCCTGCTACATTGAAGGTTAGTGGGGGAAAATGCCCCCTCTACATTGAAGCATTGTATAACATTTAGTAAATGGTGTGAGTCTGGACGAACAATGGCAGAAACTGTCTGGTTAGAAGGCCCAGTCCTTTAACAATAAACTTGTTAGACAGTTTTTTTTTTCTCCTCTAATTTGTTTCCCTAGGAGCTGTACTGGTGCAAAGCCATGGCCAGCTTTCCTCTGCAGCCCTGCTTTTGTTGATGGTCTATCCTTTTGTATCACACTAAAGCCTCATACACACAGTCGGAATTTGTACAAACTTTCCCGTGGATTTCTGTACAAAGGGCATTGGCCGTCACCTTGTTAAGCATTCACACGGCAGGACTTTTTAGGCAACAAACACGACTGTAGTGACGTTTCAACGTACTGACGACACTTCAAAAGAGTACGTTCAGTTCTCCGGCGCCACCCTTTGGTCAATTTCTGTATTGTTGTCTGATCTTTTGCATTGGTTCTGAGCATGCGTGTTTGTACTTGGTACAAAAGTCAGATGGTTTTGTGTACACATGATCGGACTTGCCGCCATCAGACTTTTGTTGCCACCAAGTTTGTCTGTTCGCACAGCCAACATTTGTCCAATGAAAACCGAAAAACCGTCGGATGTTGCCTTAAAACAGCTAATTTGCATGTTTGTTGTCAAAAAGTCCGATCGTGTGTACGGGCCTTAAGATTGGGTATCCTTATCACAAAAGCAAAGCGGAGGTCCAGGGCCCTTTCTGCCTCAGCACACAACAAACCAACAACTAGAAACCTAGTCTACCAGCTCAATTCTAGATGTCCATGCAGACTTTTCTAAGATGCCTATCAATTTATACCATGTCAGATTATTGGAAATCTGATCCTGTTTCAATACTGATTAGTCCTCAATGATTCATATACACTGCCAGCTTTTAGTAAAGAAGTGGTGGTCTTGAGGAGACGGGCAATTTTATTATAAAAAAAAGCAGCATTAAACAAATACTACCCACAAACTCCCAACAGTGTGAACACATCAAATCCATGTAAATCTTTATTTGCATAGGCACACAGGATAGTCAAGGAGTGTGGAGAATAGAGCGCTCTGGATAACAAGGAGACTTTTTGATTTTGAATAAGCAACTGGGCCAAAAGAAATGTACCACCCACTCTGATGTCCCTTCCGGGTTACCTGGATTTGATGCTGGTCCTGGCAGCATGGCCCTCCATATTGTATCAGAGAGCCAGTATTAACCACCGTTGGTTGGCTGGAACTTCTACCTGCTCCCTGTAGACAGCCCGCTGGACATTATGGATTCATTGCAATACCTGTTTTCACCTCCATCTTGTAAGTGTTTTTTTTTTTTTTTTTTAAACCCTTCCTTGTCATTAAAGTTTTTTGTTACTGCACTTGGAAGCACCTCCTTCTCTGCTCTGTTTTTCACACAGTATAGTCAGCACATCTTGCAGGATACATAGTAAAAGTAAGGGGTAACATGTTTTTGGGGCCATGTGCCTCCCCCCAATCAGCTTGTTCTAGATGCACGTTTAAAGTGGATAACAGGACTTAAGAGGTAACGCACAGAAAGGTGTATTAAAAAAAGCTAGATTTTATTACTTGATTTATAAGGTTCTTCATACCCAATACATCATCCTTCATGCCAAGACCCTATTCTTAATGCTAAACCTTACACCATGTCCTAAATACCTTAACACTTTCATGGAAGAACATCTACATAATGCAATCCTGGCAACCAGTGGGGTGGCATCTCCTTTGAAAATGCGTTTCAAAGATAATTTGGTCCACTTCCTCAGTTCAAAAAGGTTCACATCCAGATTTTTAGAACCAGAGCATTCTACATTACCATTGCATCCAACATTTGGTTTGACATATGTACAGTAAAGTTTCATTGCATTTCATATTTTTGTATTAAACCAGAACAGCTACAGCTATTACCAAGGGCAGAAACAGTGGTGAACAGGGACAGGTCTGTTCTAGGTGTAGGCAGAGTGAGATGAGTTACAAGTACACAATACACTATTCCATAAACAAAAAACACAAATTGTGCAGGGGGAAAAAAAAAAACGAAAACCATGAGGGCTTAGATGGATTGCCCTACCTACTACAGTGGTCTCCAAACTGCAGCCCTTTGCCTCTATCCAGCCCTTGGACCACTATTATTCCAACTGACCTCAATGATGAGGCACCATTCCAACGACTGACGCCATTGATGGGCCGCTCTTCATCCCACTGACACCATCGATGGGAACCTATTCCTCCCATTGATACTAACCATGGGGCACTATTCCTCCTGTTAAAACCAATGATGCCAGGACATTTGTCCACAATCTGGCCCCCTTAAAGCCAAAGGACGGTAAACTGGCTCTTTGTTTAAAAAGTTTGGAGACCCCTGCTCTAGTAGATGGGATGGCATTCTGGTTTCTTTAGGAGAATGACGTGTAGGTGGCTTTGTGCTGGCTTTTTTTGGCTGTACAAAAATCCATCCCTAAACATTATATATATATATATATATATATATATATATATAAAACTACCAATTTTGCACGCATTTATCAAAAGAGCATGTCAAACACTCAAAATTTTTTTTTTTTTTTATAACATTTAGAAATTTCCATTCTGGAACCCAAAGCACCTATAAAATAAAAACGAATAAACACCTTTGTCTAAATTTATCGCAATAACACTGCAGTTAATTTGTTCCTCATACTCTGAGACAACTTCACGTATTATTGGGGCATTGGCAATGTTGCAGCTTTGGTTTCCCATCGCTTTAATTGTTATTCATAAGTATGCAATAGGCACAGAAAATTTACCCCATTTGTATCGTCATCAAGAAATCTATACAGTGGTTGTGGGACTTTACATGAGACAAATCACAGTAGTAGACATAATTAACAGTTTTATTGCATGATAACAAAGTTTCATATTTACAATAATTGAACATGATAAAATTTCAATCATAAAAAAGAGATAATGAGCTGATGCATAAAGATCTAAATGAGCTGGTCTGTGATAAATTAAGGTATAAACAGTATGAATTCATGATTATTCCCAAATATTTGCATACATGATATTGTGTAGATGTAAATACATAATTGCATAGCGTATGGTGACAAAAAAAGATTCTTGACATCCTATAACTCTAATGCCCTGTACACACGATCGCACATTCCGACAACAAAATCCATCGGATTTTTTCTGACGGATGTTGTCTCAAACTTGTCTTGCATACACACGGTCACACAAAGTTGGTTGGAAATTCCAAACTTCAAGAATGCGGTGACGTACAACACGTATGACAAGCCGAGAAAAATGAAGTTCAGTAGCCAGTATGGCCCTTCTGCTTTATTCTGAGCATGCGTGGCACTTTGTACGTCGGAATTGTCTACACACAATCTTAATTTACGCGAACAGATTTTGTTGTGGGAAAATTTTAGATCCAGCTCTCAAACTTGGTGTGTCGGAAATTCCGATGGAAAAAGTCCGATGGAGCCTACACACGGTTGGAATTTCCGACAACAAGCTCAGATCGCACATTTTCCGTCAGAAAGTCAGATCGTGTGTACAGGGCATAAGTGTTTTGTGAATCACTGACCACTTCCTTAGGAGTATATGCAAGAAAGTTATCTCCCCACTAAGGCTGCTTGGAAGTGTTTCACAGATCACAGTGACCCGTCCCCTCACCTGCACAAACTATTACCCACAGCCCCAGTGCTGATGGGAGAGCCGCATGTAAGTAATACAAAAGCGGATATGCCCCAGTGGAAAACGAACAAAACAAGACAAAAAGCGAACACAGAAAAAGTATATAGAGACGTTAAACAGTACATGAAGGACCGATCCAGTGGTCTGGCGCCATCTAGTGGAAATAAAAAGATGGTACAATGAAAACATTCAATGATAGAACTTAGAATCATTTCCCATGGCGATGTACTTATAAACAATGTACACCTAGCAAATCTCAAAAACACTTTTTTAGAATAAATCGCTGCCCTGCTGACTGAGTATACCCAAGCGAATGCACAGGTGTAGTATAGTAGGTCAGCACCGGCAGTTTTAATAAGGTTTGCAGGTGTAAAACAAATGGTACATCTATATATTGTGTGGTGTGTCAGTATTAAAAAGACTCCTTGAGGTCAAAATCCATAGATCCGCTGCCCCGCTGACTGAGTATACCTGTGCATTCGCTTGGGTATACTCGGTCAGCGGGGCAGCGATTTATTCTAAAACAGTGCCTTTGAGATTTGCTAGGTGTACATTGTTTATAAGTACATTGCCATGGGGAATGCTTCTAAGTTCTATCATTGATTGTTTCCATCTTTTTATTTCCACTAGATGGCGCCAGACCACTGGATCGGTCCTTCATGCCCAGGGGTTGATCAGGGTTGCAAGTGCGCATACTTTTAATATGCCTGCCCATTCTTGTGCTTAATTCCAGCCTCGTTTTACCTACATAGAAACAGCCACATGGGCATGTCAGTAAGTAGACCACCCCACACATGCAGCAATTCGCAAAATGGGAAGGTCTATATTTTTTTTCCATTGGGTAAAATGGTATTTTTGTCTGTGTTTCTGAATTGACACTTAGAGCATCCCCCACAGGTAAAAGTGCCCCAGCACTTGCAATTGTCCCCTCTAAATTCACCCGTATATTCGCTGGTCACTAGTCTGTCCCTAAGGGACCTGGTGCGTTTGAACGTAATTAGAGGGTCCTTTGTTATGAACTGGTTCAGTATAGGGTCGATGAGAAGAATGTGCCAGTGTTTTTGTAGAATTTTTCTAAGGGCTTTGTGTTCTGTGCTGAAAGTGGTAATGATCCTAGTCTGTGTTTGTTGTTGAAGGCTACTCGATCCTTTTTGTGGTTTATCAAAGAGTAGATTATGTCTGGTTTTCTCTCTAGCCCTTCTAAAGGCTTTCTTTAGACCCGTGGGGGAGTATCCACGTTGGAGTAACCTGGTTTGTAATTTTTTGGCTTCGATGAGAAACGTGTTCTCATCAGAGCAATTTCTACGGATACGAAGGTACTGTGTGTAGGGAATGGATTTAATGCCGACTGTTTCTTTGCGGTACAACGTGCTGGACAATCGGCCGTCTGCTTTTTTGAAAATAGTGACGTCGAGAAATGTGATTTTTTTGGACGTCACATGTCATAGTGAATTTAAGGTTGAGATCATTGGTGCCCATAGCTGTCACACAGGCATTTAAATCATCCAATGATCCCTTCCAAATAAAAGAAAAATATCTATGAATCTGTACCAGATTAATATTTGGTCTGCAAAAGGGGTGTCTGGGGACAGAAAAGCATTCTCCCATTCCCCCAGATACAGGTTGGCATACGATGGGGCACAACAAGTCCCCATCGCTACCCCCTGTATCTGGAGGAAATGGGAGCCATTGAATGCAAAAGCGTTATGCAGCAGGATGAACTCCAATGCACTCAAAATAAATTGGTGCAGGGGTTTCTAATCTTTATCTGACTGGGAAATGAATTGTCCCATGACCTCAATTCCCTTTCTATGTGGGATAGAGCAATAAAGTGCCTCCACATCTACTGTCACTAGGATTGAATCAAGTGGGATGCACAAACCTTCCAGGTTCTGTAGTAACTGGGATGTGTCCCTAATGTACAAAAGTAAGTTGGTAACCAAAGGGCGTAATTGTTTGTCGATGTATTTGCTCAAATTCTCAGTGATGTTCCCCCTACCGGAGGCAATAGGTCTACCAAGGGGGTTGTTGAGGTCCTTATGGACTTTGGGAAGGCTATAGAAGTTAGAAATTTTAGAATGGCTTGTAAGTATGAATTCCCATGTTTGTTGGGTAATGATGTTGTCCAGATAGGCCTGATCCACTAAGGTAAAGAATTAGTTATCGAATTTCTCTATGGTTATTTTGGATATTGGTTGATATAGTTCTTTGTTGGAAAGTATTTTATTGCACATTGTCAAATATTGAGAGTTATTCATGATTACAATGTCCCCCCCTTTTTCATTGGCAACAGCAAAAAAAGTTTGGCAACAGCGCAACCCACAAGCGGCCCAACAGAGGAAAAATAATAAAAAAACTCCAATTAATCGCATCAATGATAGGGGCTCTAATTCATCTTTTTTTTTTTTTTTTTTTGAAAATCTTTTTTTATTGTATTTTTAGACAAACAAACAAAGAAAAATAAAGATAACAAAATCTTACACAAAAATTAACAACAGTGCTCAACAGTTATTCGTATGTTGAATAAGTTTCAAGTCATTTATGGCTTCATGTACATTTTTAGTCGGAGTGCAGCAAGGCATCTAGGATTATTGGTGTCTCTTTCCCCTTTTATAAAGTATGTTATATCTTAGTCATGTATAGTATCCTCCACTCTCCCTCCTAGGCACAACTGGATATGCTTTTTAGTATGATTATCTGTTTACCTTATTTATTATTCCCTATTTCCAGCCTCAAGCCGTAGTTGGTTCAGCAAGCCAAGCGCGCCAAATTTTGTCATATTTCTGGGGGCACCCTCTATTGATATATGTGTCTTTGTATAATGGAAGACTCTCATTGACGAGACGCCTCCATTGGGACAAGGAAGGTACCGTAGGTTTTTTCCAGTGCATAGCAATGTTTTTCCGGGCATAAAAGAGCAGCAGCCCAATTAAGGTTCTTTTTGCCACTGTTGGCACCAATGTCTCCACCAGGCCCAGAAGACACACCTCCATCGTCGCCGGCGTCGTGACCGAGGCCACCAGATTAATCGTATCTAGCACCTCGGTCCAATACCGCCGAACGATAGGGCAGGTCCAAAAAATATGTGTAAAGTCTCCCGGTGAGGCGTGACACCTCCAGCACTCCGCCGAGTGTTCAGGTTTCATTTTATGAAGTCTATATGGTGTAAAGTATGCTCTATGCACAATTTTAAATTGCACTAGTCTATCTCTTAATGAAACCAGGAAGCTAAAGGGGAAATCCCACACGTCATCCCAGTCATCGTTGTCAAGTGTTGGAATGTCCCTTTGCCAGCGGGACCACAGTTTGTCCATGGGTTGGAGAGACACAAATATCAGGTGTTCATAAAGATGAGAGGTTGGTTTTTCGGCGCATCTAGTGCGGAGTGTCTTTTCCAACCCGGACTGGACAACCACGCAGGAGGACCGCGGGTATTGTGCAGTAAAAGCATGAGAAAGTTGCAGGTAGCGGAATATGTAATAATTTGGTATATTATACATCTGTGAAAGTTGGGACAGAGGGATCAATGTGTTGTTTGAAATTATCTGAGATATTAGTTTGACACCGTATTTGGTCCAAGCATATGGGTTAAGCATTTTATAAAAGTGGGGAATATTCGGATTTAGCCAAATTGGAGCGTTGGGTGAGACTTCATTGTGCCCGTATTTTTCTATCGCCAGTCCTGTCCTCCATGCACGTATAGTGGTGCGCATAGAGGGCGTCAAGGAATATGGGGCCTTAGGTCCTCTGAAGACCAGAAATTTAAGTGCTTCCAATGACCCCACAACCGCCGCCTCTAGAGCCGTAGCTGAATTAGATTTGTCTGGATCCAACCACCATGTCACCGTTACCAACTGTGCAGCGAGGTAATACTTATGGCAGTCTGGGAATGCCATTCCCCCCTGTGTTGTCGGTCTCATCAAGGTACTCATTTTATATCTTGGCGATGAGGGGCCCCACAAGAAGGAGGAGAAGATCTGGTTGAGCTTATTAAAGAAAGATTTGGGAATCCATTGCGGGGAGTGCCTAAAAAGATAAGTGAGCTTTGGGATAACTTTCATTTTGAGAAGGTTAACTCGGCCCCACAGTGACAGCGGCAGCCTCCCCCATGCCTTAAGTTTAATCTTTATGTCTTGCACCAGTGGGTCTAGATTAAGATGGATGAACTCAGTGTCTCTGGGGGAGACAATAAAACCTAGGTATTTGAAGGTGTCCACCCATTGTAGGGGGACATCCGGAGGGGAACCCATTCTTGCAGCTTGGTCTATTGGAAACAGTAAGGATTTGGACCAATTCACCCTTAGTCCAGTGACCCTAGCAAAGGTGTTCAGTATTGTTAGTGCTCCCTGCAGCGATGGACCCGCGTCACCAAGAAAAAGCAGCATGTCGTCGGCATACAGGGCCACCCTCTCCTCCAGCAGACCGACGCGCAGGCCCCTGATGTGTGGGGTAGTGCGCAGCGCCTCCGCCACTGGCTCAATGGCAAGGGCAAAGAGTGCCGGAGAGAGAGGGCAGCCCTGCCTCGTTCCCCTGGAAAGGCTGAAGGGATCCGACAATCCGTCTGCCAATCGCACCGAGGAGGTAGGACGTTTGTATATCACCTGAAGCCATTTAATAAAAAGCAAAGGGAACCCCATCCTACGCAAAGTCTCCCATAAGAAGGGCCATTCGACAGTGTCGAAAGCCTTTTCAACATCTAATGAGGCAATCGTTCGAGAACCCCCATTGACGTGTTGGGCATGGATATTCGTAAAGAGTCTACGGAGGTTGACATCCGTGGCTCTGCGGGGCATGAACCCTGTCTGGTCTGGGTCCACCACTGAGGGCAGCATGGGATACAACCTAAGAGCAAGAAGTTTTGTTAGGATTTTGAAGTCACTGTTTAGTAGCGCAATGGGTCTGTATGACGCACAGGAGGTAGGGTCTTTCTGCGGCTTGTATATTAGGATCAGGTGGGCGTGATACATTGAATCAGGTAGGTTCCCCTCCGCAAGGCATTTCGTATAGAGTGATGCTAATTGCGGTGCCAGCATCTCCCCGTGCGTTTTGTAAAAATCTATTGGTAGCCCATCCGGGCCCGGTGCCTTTCCGGAGGGGAAGGATTGGATAGCGTTTAATACCTCTAAAGCAGTAAAGGGTTGCACCAATGTCTCACGTTCCGCGTCCGACAGCCATCCGAGAGCCAGAGGATCTAGCAGATCCCCCAGCTCCTCGGGTCTAAAATCGGCCGGTAGACCGGAGGCATAAAGGGTTTTATAAAAGTTATTAAATTCTTTTAGTATGTCTGAGGGAGTTGTTGCCGTCCCGCCTCCCGGAGCGACTATAGTAGAAATGAGTGTAAGTGGTTGGTCATGCTGGGCCATCATGGCTAGAAGTCGGCCATTCCTGTCACCCTGTTCAAAGAATCGTTGCTTATTTTTGTATACTCCCAACCTTGTGATTTCTGCCAGGTGTAGGTTTAGTTCCCTCTGAGCAGCTGCCAGACGGTCAAAATTGTCTGTGGTGGGGTCTGAATTGTATGTGTTTGTATGGTCTAGTACCAACTGTTGTAGGGACTGCGTCTCTAATGTCTGTTTCTTTCTGACAGCTGCGATGGAGGAAATATATTGCCCCCTAGTGTACGCCTTGAAGGCATCCCAGGCGACATCTGGAGGAGAGGACCCCGTGTTCCTCTCCCAGTACTCGCTCAGCAGCCCCGGCATCTCATCTACGATATCCGTATGGGAAATCCATTCCGCACCCAGCCTCCACAGCGCTGCGCTACGGGAGGCAGGGGCACGAAAGGACACCTTCAGGGGGCTATGATCTGACAACCCACTAGGTAAGTACTCCGCCTCCAGCACATCTGCCAGAAGGGGCGGATTGGCGAAGGCCAAGTCTATCCGCGAGGCAGTTTTGTGGGAGGCCGAGAAGCAGGAGTAGGATCTGGTAGTAGGGTGCTTCCATCTCCATACCTCGTCTAAACCTATTGCCTGAGCCCAGGTGGGGAGTTCCGTGCAGTAATTTTTAGGGGGAGTGGGTCTGTCAAGCTCCGGTGACAAGATAGCATTAAAATCCCCCATGATCAAAATCTTTCCAGGACAAAAGGGGGTGATCTTTTCCAAAACAGTGTATAGAATCTTGGAAGAGAAAGGTGGTGGGACATACATATTTACCACAATGTACCTTTGTGACCACAAGGTAAATATTACCAAAACAAATCTACCCTGAGGGTCTGTGCACATCTCTTCAATTACACATGGGAAGTTCTTGTGTATCAGAACTGACACTCCCCTTGCGTAAGTAGAATATGTGGCGTGGAGCGCCCTCTGAATCCACGGCTTTTTTAATGTTAAGATTTTGCTGCCCATAAGATGCGTCTCCTGGAGAAGTATAAGTTGGGGAGAGTTGGACTTTAAGTATTGAAATAAGAGGGCTCTTTTAAATTTGGAATTTAGGCCTCTAACGTTCCAAGAGAGAACAGTAAAGGAGCTTGTCTTTTGATCAGCCATCAAGTTCAGTGTTCAGCTGGAGGAACTGGGAGAGGGGAGAGCGGTTCGAGAGACCAACAATGAGCAGCACAATCTCGATCATGACATATAATTGTAAGCACTGTAATAACATAACCATCAAGCAAAATAAAAAAAATGCAAACAGAAACCATCCCAAGCACATAGTGCTTATCCTACTAGTTCCCGCCCTCCTCACAAAACGAGTGAAGGGAGCGGGAATAGTTTTTACCCAAAAACTTTAATCAACCAAACCGGTAAACTATATTTAGTCCTTGGACCCTATATCTTAGGTCACTACCAGTATACGAACTCTTGGTGTACTGGATCTTGATTGAAGGAAAAGGAAAAAAAAAAAAAAAAAAAAAAAAGGGGGTGGTGGGGGGGGGGGGGGGGGGAACCTTTTTCCTTTTCCTTCCTCGTCTGGTGGGTGGATCCCTGTACAGGGATCAATAGCAGAAGGAAAAAAAACAAAAAAAAAAAAACTTAAGACTGTGTGGCAGTCACCAGAGTTCCTCAGGCAGGATGAATGTTCCATTGTTCTAGTCCGCAACGGAGTGTTCGATGTAGGATGGGAAGATGACAAGGTGTATCAGCATAGGAGTGCCTATGGGCAATCAGTGAGTATTATTATAAGTCATCTCATGACAGGATGTAGAACAGTAAATAATGGTAGGGTATTCAGCTGGCTTCAGCATGCTGTATGGCCGTATTCAATTTGGTAGGCAATACGACACTAGCGGGTATCCAGCCATGTCGCAGCAGCCTCTGGAGTGTCGAAAAAGCGAGTGTTGTCTCCATCCGTAACCCGTAGTCTGCTAGGGTAAAGAAGGCCGAACCGTATTCCCTTTTCTCTAAGTCGACGCCTCACATCCGTGAAGGACTTACGTCGCTGCTGCACCTCTTGAGAGAAATCTGGGAAGAAAGACAATCTGGCGTTCTCAAATTTTATTTCAGGCATGGTTCGAGCCGCCGCCAGGATGCGGTCCCGATCGCGGTAATTTAGCAATCGTAACAGAAAAGGACGCGGAGGGGCCCCAGGTCTTGGAGGAAGTGGTGGGACTCTGTGGGCTCTTTCCACCACAAATGTGGACGGCATAGGATCTAGATTGAACAGGGTGGATAGTAACTGTTCAGTGAATTCCGCTGGTTTAAGACCCTCAGCTCTCTCCGGTAAACCCAGTATGCGAATGTTATTTCGTCTGAGGCGGTTTTCGGTGTCTATGGCCCGTTCCTGCAGCGCCTTCACTTGAAGCTGCAGGGCTCTCACCTCCCTGGAATCCGACCGGACCACATCCTCCACCGTGGAGACCCTGTCTTCTACTTCGGCTATGCGGGATCTGAACTTATCCATATCTTGACGGATGAGACCGACATCGACTGTCAGGAAATCTATTTTGGCCGTCAAGGTTTCTTTACACGCTGTAATAGCCGCCAGAATCTCTGCCCCCGATGGGGTCGCAGCTGCCCCCGACGCTGCAGACGTTTGTGCGCCCGCCTCCATCTCAGCACCCGTCTGTCGCTTCGACAAGGTGGCTACCGCTGGAGAGGTATGGGAGTTTCTTTTCCCGGATTGTGTATATCGGGTCTTGGGAGGGCCCATCCGCAGTATAGCTCGATAAGGCAGGAGTAACTTGTATAATCAGTCAGCATACACCAGGTCACAGAAAGCAGGATGGAGGATGTGCTGAGTATGGATAGTCTATGTTAGGCCTTCAGTACTGCCCCTCGACTGTCAGGATGGTGTCTCAGATGAGGCAGTATATGAAAGCTGGGGCACAGCGCTGTGTGGAGGACGCCCCTGATTTGTTGGGCCGCAAGATGGCGGTGGCCGCGGGCGCCCGAGTCCCGCCCGAATGGATCCACAGGCTGTCCCCCAACCCCCAAGCCAGGTAATCTGCCCACCGGGATGGGTGTCTCCTCCGATGGACCGGAAGTGGCCGCCGCTCGGTCCGCGGAGCGCGGTATTCAAGCCCGCTGATGTCGGAGGCTCCGTAGGCCTCAATATGGCGGCGGGTCAGCAGTGTGTGGAGCCGGTCGCGGCCCGTTGAGATCCGATCGGTCGGCCGGGCTTTACAAATCTTGCCTGAGAGGGTGCAGGAGGTGTCCCGGGTCAGTGTGTGGAGCCGGTCGCGGCCTGATGGAGGACGTACCGGAATTGTTAGGCCGCAGGATGGCGGCGGCCGCGGGCGCCCGAGTCCCGCCCGAATGGATCCACAGGCGGTCCCCCGAACCCCAAGCCAGACAATCTGCCTACCGGGATGGGTGTCTCCTCCGATGGACAGGGAACGGTCACCGCTCGGTCCGCGGAGCGCGGCACTCAAGCCCGCTGATGTCGGAGGCTCCGTAGGCCTCAAAATGGCGGCGGGTCAGCAGCGTGTGGAGCCGGTCGCGGCCTGTTGAGACCCGATCGGTCGGCCGGGCTTCACAATTCTTGCCTGAGTGGGTGCAGGAGGTGTCCCGGGCCAGTTAGGGAGAGGATAGAGGCTCAGCAGCTGAGTCACTTAGCAGGATGATTGCGGATAGAAATCAGGATCAGCGGAGCTCTGCAACACACGTCCTGCTTGGTCTACATCCGGACACGCCCCTCTAATTCATCTTTAAATTCCCTCTCTTCTGCATGTTCACAGACCTCGGGAAAGACCTCCAGGAAACAAAAGTGGCGTTCACCGCAAGCAGGATCAAACAGCAAGAGACATATGACTGAGGCTATGCCATCTACACAACCTCCTTCCATGGTGGAGGGTACTGAGCACACAAGTAGGGCTGGTAACTCACGCGGTGGCCCCTCTGGGCAGGTATGTTCAACCGTGGACCCCTCTCTGACCTCTACCAGGGATGGATCCACGGAGAAATATTGACATAAAACTTTGGGCTTGATGGGAGGTGAAGGCTTGAATATCATTAATTTATCGGATTACAGGTTGTCTGATACTGAGATTGCCATACTAAGCATGGGTCTCACCTTTTGTCCATCTTCCAATATGGATACCTTTGAAACTATTAAAGACCTGCAATTATTTGCACGCAAACTAATTTTTAAGAGTTTGTATGCCAAACCTAAACAGGTCAATGAATTGTTAAGTAAAGAAAACAAAGTACTTGATGACCTGGTCTCCTTGTTGGAAGATCAGGAACAGAAAGATCTTATCGATAACATCGATATAGAATCATTACTAGCTATACATACTACCCCAACTACAGGGGTATTCAAGGGAAATCCTTGCTTAAGAAAAAATCTAACAAATTTCCTTCCTTGAACTTGAATTCAAATTTAAAAGCGTTCATAGCAATGACAACAAGGGAGATAAAAAACTTAAAGAAGGATCAATCATCAGATAACCTATCCGACACGGAAAGAAAGGCACTTGAATCACTGAGCAGTCAACATCAATTAACAATAAAACCCTCGGACAAAGGGGGGAACATTGTAATCATGAATAACTCTCAATATTTGTCAATGTGCAATAAAATACTTTCCAACAAAGAATGGTATCAACCGATATCCAAAATAACCATAGAGAAATTCGATAACGGATTCTTTACCTTAGTGGATCAGGCCTAGTTACTACAGAACCTGGAAGGTTTGTGCATCCCACTGGATTCAATCCTAGTGACAGTAGATGTGGAGGCACTTTATTGCTCTATCCCACATAGAAAGGGAATTGAGGTCGTGGGATGATTCATTTCCCAGTCAGATAAAGATGAGAAACCCCTGCATCAATTTATTTTGAGTGCATTGGAGTTATTCCTGCTGCATAACGCTTTTGCATTCAATGGCTCCCATTTCCTCCAGATACAGGGGGTACCGATGGGGACATGTTGTGCCCCATCGTATGCCAACCTGTATCTGGGGGAATGGGAGAATGCTTTTCTGTCCCCAGACACCCCTTTTGCAGACCAAATATTAATCTGGTACAGATTCATAGATGATATTTTTTTTAATTTGGAACGGATCATTGGATAATTTAAATGCCTGTGTGACAGCTATGGGCACCAATGATCTCAACCTTAAATTCACTATGACATGTGACGTCCAAAAAAATCACATTTCTCAACGTCACTATTTTCAAAAACCCAGACAGTTGATTGTCCAGCACGTTATACCGCAAAGAAACAGCCGGCAATACCATATTGCATGCAACCAGTTTCCATCTGGCACCACTCATTAAATCCATTCCCTACACACAGATTCCCTACACACAGTACCTTCGTATCCGTAGAAATTGCTCCGATGAGAACACGTTTCTCATCGAAGCTAAAAAATTACAAACCAGGTTACTCCAACGTGGATGCTCCCCTACGGGTCTAAAGAAAGCCTTTAGAAGAGCTAGAGAGAAAACCAGACATAATCTTCTCTTCGATAAACCACAAAAAGGACCAAGTAGCCCTCAACAACAAACACAGACTAGGATCATTACCACTTTCAGCACAGAACACAAAGCCCTTAGAAAAATTCTACAAAAACACTGGCACATTCTTCTCATCGACCCTATACTGAACCAGTTCATAAAAAAGGACCCTCTAATTACGTTCAAGCGCACCAGATCCCTTAGGGACAGACTAGTGACCAGCGAATATACGGGTGAATTTAGAGGGGACCCTTGCAAGCGCTGGGGCACTTTTACCTGTGGGGGATGCTCTAAGTGTCAATTCATAAACATCGACAAACATACCATTTTACCCAATGGAAAAAAATACAGACCTTCCCAGTTTGCGAATTGCTGCACGTGTGGGGTGGTCTACCTACTGACATGCCCGTGTGGCTGTTTCTATGTAGGTAAAACAAAGCTGGAATTAAGCACAAGAATGGGCAGGCATAATAAAAGTATGCTCACTTGGAACCCTGATCTACCCCTAGGCAGACATGCCAGAGATATACATCAGGGTAATTTTCCAAAAATCAAATTCTTGGTACTCGACCGGGTATATCCTAGCAACAGAGGGGGTGACTGGGACAAAATTCTGCTGCAAAAAGAGACCATATGGATAGCCACCTCACCACCTGGCCTTAACGACTGCATCAGTTACCGTCCTTTCCTAGAGGGGTTTACATCGGGCACGTGGGAGGGCTTGGGATGAATAATATGCTTAATACACGTGCAGTATGTCTTCCTCCCTCGTTTTTCATTGTGGCTCTACTCCCTGGGGTGCATGCAAGATGGTATTGCCGGATGTTTCTTTGCAGTACAACGTGCTAGACAATCGACCGTCTGGGTTTTTGAAAATAGTGATGTCGAGAAATGTGATTTTTTTGGACGTCACATGTCATAGTGAATTTAAGGTTGAGATCATTGGTGCCCATAGCTGTCACACAGGCATTTAAATCATCCAATGATCCGTTCCATATAAAAAAATATCATCTATGAATCTGTACCAGATTAATATTTGGTCTGCAAAAGGGGTGTCTGGGGACAGAAAAGCATTCTCCCATTCCCTCAGATACAGGTTGGCATACGATGGGGCACAACATGTCCCCATCGCTACCCCCTGTATCTGGAGGAAGTGGGAGCAATTGAATGCAAAAGCGTTATGCAGCAGGATGAACTCCAATGCACGCAAAATAAATTGGTGCAGGGGTTTCTCATCTTTATCTGACTGGGAAATAAATCATCCCACGACCTCATTTTCCTTTCTATGTGGGATAGAGCAATAAAGTGCCTCCACATCTACTGTCACTAGGATTGAATCAGGTGGGATGCACAAATCTTCCAGGTTCTGTAGTAACTGGCATGTATTCCTGATGTGCGAAGGTAAGTTGGTAACCGAAGGGCGTTATTGATCGTCAATGTATTTGCTCAAATTCTCAGTGATGTTCCCCCTATCGGAGACAATAGGTCTACCAGGGGGGTTGTTGAGGTCCTTATGGACTTTGGGAAGGCTATAGAAGGTAGAAATTTTAGAATGGCTTGTACGTATGAATTCCCATGTTTATTGGGTAATGATGTTGTCCAGATAGGCCTGATCCACTAAGGTAAAGAATTCGTTATCGAATTTCTCTATGGTTATTTTGGATATCGGTTGATACCATTCTTTGTTGGAAAGTATTTTATTGCACATTGACAAATATTGAGAGTTATTCATGATTACAATGTTCCCCCCTTTGTCCGAGGGTTTTATTGTTAATTGATGTTGACTGCTCAGTGATTCAAGTGCCTTTCTTTCAGTGTTGGATAGGTTATCTGATGATTGATCCTTCTTTAAGTTTTTTATCTCCCTTGTTGTCATAGCTATGAACACTTTTAAATTTGAATTCAAGTTCAAGGAAGGAAATTTGTTAGATTTTTTCTTAAGCAAGGATTTCCCTTGAATACCCCCTGTAGTTGGGGTAGTATGTATAGCTAGTAATGATTCTATATCGATGTTATTGATAAGATCTTTCTGTTCCTGATCTTCCAACAAGGAGACCAGGTCGTCAAGTGCTTTGTTTTCTTTACTTGACAATTCATTGACCTGTTTAGGCAGACATGCCCGAGATATACACCAGGGTAATTTTCCAAAAATCAAATTCTTGGTACTCGACCAGGTACATCCTAGCAACAGAGGGGGTGACTGGGACAAAATACTGCTGCAAAAAGAGACCAGATGGATAGTGGCCCTACAAGCCACCTCACCACCTGGCCTTAACGACTGCATCAGTTACCGTCCTTTCCTAGAGGGGTTTACATCGGGCACGTGGGAGGGCTTGGGATGAATAATATGCTTAATACACGTGCAGTATGTCTTCCTCCCTCGTTTTCCATTGTGGCTCTACCCCCTGGGGTGGGCAGGTACGTACAACACTCCTGTTGCATCTACCTACGACATCCACCCCCTTTTTTACATATCCCGTAAGGACTCAGGATCAGAGCTATCTATATTTTGAACTGGGATGATCTATGGATTTTGACCTCAAGGAGTCTTTTTAATCCTGACACATTTGTTTTACACCTGCAAACCTTATTACAACTGCCGGTGCATTCGCTTGGGTATACTCAGTCAGCGGGGCAGCGATTTATTTTAAAACAGTGCCTTTGAGATTTGCTAGGTGTACATTGTTTATAAGTACATTGCCATGGGGAATGATTCTAAGTTTTATCATTGGTTGTCTTCATTGTACCATCTTTTTATTTCCACTAGATGGCGCCAGACTTGATCGGTCCTTCATGTACTGTTTCCCGTCTCTATATACTTTTTCTGTGTTCGCTTTTTGTCTTGTTTTGTTTGTTTTCCACTGGGGCATATCCGCTTTTTTATTACTTACATGCGGCTCTCCCATCAACACTGGGGCTGTGGGTAATAGTTTGTGCAGGTGAGCGGACGGGTCACTGTGATCTTTCCAATCCCTGTCCTATCAATGCTGGTTCTAGTTGCGGCACACGCACTGCGCTCCACTGACGTTATTGTCAGGGGGTCTGGCTACTTAAGCATCGGCACACTGTCTGCATCTCACACAGGCGCAATGGGTTACATCCCTAGTGCACATGCGCCGGCGTTCGGCGCCATCATATAAATACAGGGGTATATCTGGGTCTGTGTGAGCGCTGACATACAGAAGGCACCCATACTTTGGACCTGGACATCCATAGGTAGGTCACAACATGCCGGGATTTATATATATACGGTATATAGCTCTAGGTATTTTTCTCCCCTAGGTTATCTTTTATATTTACTCATTTTTGTACATGTTTATACTCAGGACATATCTATTTTGGGACGTTTGGATATTTATCCTTCTGTTATGCAGCCCATATTAAAAAAGCTCTAACGATTACCTGTCCCAGGTAGCCTCGCCTAATACACACTGGTAATTATACTATCTTTTTTTATATATTTATGATACCCTCTTTCACCCTTTCCTGGCACTTTTCCATGCTTGGCTATATGCACCCCCTATGTGATGTCATCTATTATATTTATGCTAACGGTGTGATGGGGTATACCTTTAGGACTCCCTCTTCTGTTCTTTTTTTTACTTACTGTCGACCCTTCTGGGGGACACTACCATGGTATGTAGTTCCCCCTGATGATTGCTCTCACATACTGTCACAGGGTCCCATGATAAGAAAAAATAGGGGAGTCTTTTCACTGTGAGCTAGGGCTCCCTCCAAGTGCCCTTTTTTGCTACTTTCTCACTTTTTAGTTTACATTTTTTATTTTCCTTTTTATTTTTTTGTTTGTTTTTTGTTGTAGCATTACAACTATGCAATATCCTCTCTACCTTATAGATGATGGAAACACAGTACATTTACAGCTTTTCCACTATTTTGGTCTGGCGTCCCTGTCGCCTTTAGTGCTACTTGAGCATAGAATCATTCCATTGGGTACGTCTTGTTATGAATTCTTACTCACTTATCTATTACCCATATCTTTTTGTTTTTTCATCCATGTACCCATTCTCTTTATATTTTTATTTAATCTTTTTTTGCTCCTTGGATCGCAGTAGTCTCATACTATTCATGTTTCAAATGTGATGTCCTTTTTCTGATGTGCCTCTTTATATATTTTTAGAATGTATACATTTGAAAAACATCCTCAACTCTCAATCCCTGATGAAGGTATCAGAATACTGGAAACGCGTTGGGTATCGGAGTACATCACCCTTAGGAGAGTACATATGATATGATGATTTATATTTGTATACTTTTTGTTCTGTTTCTTTATGGAATGTATTTTTGTATTATGTAGACGCTTTCACGTCTTTTTACTATATATCATTAAAATATATTTTTTATCATAAGAGTTGGTGGTCTATTAAAGTCCCATTGAGGGGGGCATTTTTCTCTGTTCTATTATACCAGTGATGGGACCACCACACTCTATATTTAATATGGTGGAGGTCTCTCTTTTCTTTATGTATGTTGTGGTCATTCAGGTGCTTATCTAATAGTTTCTTGAAACTATTGATGCCCCCCGCCGAGACCGCCGCCTGTGGAAAGGAACATCCTTACCGCTCTTACAGTAGAGAACCCTCTACGTAGTTTAAGGTTAAACCTCTTCTTCTAATTTTTATGACTGGCCAGGAGTCTTGTTAAACTTCCTTCCGCAAAAAAGTTTTATCCCTATTGTGGGGTCACCAGTATGGAATTTGTAAATTTAAATCATATCCCCTCTCAAGCGTCTCTTCTCTAGAGAGAAAAAGTTCAGTGCTCGCAACCTTTTCTCATAACTAATATCCTCCAGACCCTTTATTAGCTTTGTTGCCCTTCTTTGTACTCGCTCCATTTCTAGTACATCCTTCCTGAGGATTGGTGCCCAGAACTGGATAGCATACTCTAGGTGCGGCCGGACCAGAGTCTTGTAGAGCAGGAGAATTTTCGTTTTAATTCTGGAATAAATCCCCTTTTTGATGCATGCCAATTTTCTGTTTGGTTTGTTAGCAGCAGCTTGGCATTGCATGCCATTGCTGAGCCTATCATCTACTAGGACCCCCAGGTCCTTTTCCATCCTAGATTCCCCCAGAGGTTCTCCCCCCAGTGTATAGATTGCATTCATATTTTTTTCACCCAAATGCATTACTTTACATTTTTCTACATCAAACCTCATTTGCCATGTAGTTGCCCACCCCATTAATTTGTTCAGATCTTTTTGTAGGGTTTTCACATCATGCGGAGAAGTTATTGCCCTGCTTAGCTTAATATTGCCTCAAATACAGAGATTGAACTATTTACCCCATCCTCCAGGTCATTTATAAACAAAATAAATAGGATTGGTCCCAGCACAGAACCCTGGGGGACCCCACTACCCACCCCTGACCATTCCGAGTACTCCCCATCTATCACCACCCTCTGAACTCGCCCTTGTAGTCAGTTTTCAATCCATGTACTCACCCTTTGGTCCATGCCAACGGACCTTATTTTGTACAGTAAAGGTTTATGGGGAACTGTGTCAAATGCTTTTGCAAAATCCAGATACACCACGTCTACGGGCCTTCCTTTATCTTGATGGCAACTCACCTCCTTATAGAAGGTTAATAGATTGGTTTGGCAAGAGATTCTTCATGAATCCATGCTGATTACTGCTAATGATACCGTTCTTATTACTAAAATCTTGTATATAGTCCCTTATCATCCCCTCCAAGAGTTTACATACTATTGATGTTAGGCTAAATGGTCTGTAATTCCCAGGGATGTATTTTGGGCCCTTTTTAATTACTGGTGCTACATTGGCTTTTATCCAATCAGCTGGTACCATCCCAGTCAGTAGAGTGTCAGGAACATTAGGAACAATGGTCTGGCAATTACTCGACTGAGTTCCCTAAGTACTATCGGGTGCAAGCCATCTGGTCCCGGTGATTTATTAATGTTAAGTTTCCCAAGTCTAATTTTAATTCTGTCCTCTGTTAACCATGGAGGTGCTTCCTGTGATGAGTCATGAGGATAAACACTGCAGTTTTGGTTACTGAAGCCCCCTAATTCCCTTGTGAAGACTGAGGAGAAGAATAAATTCAATACCTTCGCCATCTAGTTATCCTTTGTAAACAGATGTCCTTCCTCATTCTTTATGGGGCCAATATGGTCTGTCCCTTTTTTACAGTTTACATACTTAAAGAATTTCTTGGGATTTTTTTTTGCTCTCCTCCGCTATGTGTCTTTCATGTTCTGTCTTAGCCGTCCTTATTGCACCCTTACATTTCTTGTTGCATTGCATAAAAAAGTCTGAATGCTGATGATGATCCCTCAACTTATCGTTATCCTTTGCTTTTATATGCATTTTTACATTGGAGTTAAGCCATCCAGGACTTTTGTTCACTATTTTAAATGTATTACCCAATGGGATGCATTGGCTAATCCCCTTATTTAATATGCTCTTAAAGCAAACCCATCTCTCCTCCGTGTTCTTTGTTCCTAAGATTTTATCCCAATTTATTCCTACTAGCAAGGTTCGTAGTTTAGGGAAGTTGGCTCTTTTAAACTTCAGTGTCTTTGTATTCCCCTTATGTTTCCTATTTGTGTGATTTATACTGAAGCCAATTGACCTGTGATCGCTGTACCTAAATTGCCCCGTATTTCCACATCCATGATCAGGTCTGTATTGTTGTTAATCAGTAGATCCAGTAACGCTTTATTTCTAGTTGGTGCGTCTAACATCTGACCCATAAAATTGTCCTGCTAGACATTTAGGAACTGGCGAGCCTTAGATGAATGCGTGGTTCTATCTGCCTAGTCTATGTCTGGATAATTAAAATCCCCTCCTAGCATCCTTAGCATCCTTGCTGCTAATCCAAATTGTGATAGCAGATCTGTCTCCCTTTCCTCCCTCAGGTTAGGGGGCCTATAGCATACTCCCAATATTATTTTCCTCTTAGCTTCATCCCTTTGGAGCTCTACCCATAAGCATTCTACCTCCTCCCTAGCTCCCTTAGTGATGTCATTTCTCACATTCCCTTGTACATTATTCTTGATATATAGGCATACCCCTCCCCTTTTTTACCTTCTCTATCCTTGCGATAAAGGGTATACCCTTGAATGGTTGCCAGCCAATCATGAGAGCTGTTGAACCAGGTCTCATGAATTCCCACAAAATCCAAATCCTCCTCGTACTACAGTATCTCTAGTTCACCCATCTTGGCCGCCAGGCTCCTGGCATTGGTGAATATGCCACGTAGTTTAGACGAGTCGCATATTATCCTCTTATTGGGTGTTGAGATTGCAACTAGGACTTGCTACTATACTTACCTTGGGTTTATGTGCTTTGGTTAACCTATCACTAATGCCCCCAATACTACCCTCTGGAATATGTTCCGCGCTGACTATCTCTACCTCTGGACCCTCCCCCCCGTCACCTAGTTTAAAAACACCTCTAACTTTTTGGCCATCTTCATTCCCAGCTGATCTGCACTCTCCTTATTTAGGTGCAGTCCATCCCTTCTATAGTACTGGTTATCGACTTAGAAGTCCGCCCAGTCCTCCAGGAACCCAAACCCCTCCTTACTACACCAGCTCCTCAGCCACTTGTTTACTTGCCTAATCTCCCTCTGCCTTTCTGGTGTGGCTCAATGTACCGGTAGTATTCCTGAGAATACTACCTTGGGGGTCCTTTTCCTCAATTTAGCTCCCAAGTCCTTAAAATCATTTAGGACGCTCCATCTGCCTCTGACTTTTTCATTGGTGCCAACATGCACCATGACAGCTGGGTTTTCCCCAGCCCCTCCCAGTAATATGTCCACCAGATCCGAGATGTGCCGAACCCGAGCGCCCAGTAGACAACATACAGTTCGACACTTCAGGTCTTTGTTACAGATTGCCCTCTCTGTCCTTCTAATGCCCCGTACACATGATCGGACATTGATTGGACATTCCGACAAAAAAATCCATGGATTTTTTCAGACGGATGTTGGCTCAAACTTGTTTTGCATACACACGGTCGCACAAAGTTGTCGGAATTTCCGATCGCCAAGAACGCGGTGACGTACACCACGTACGACGAGACTAGAAAAGGGCAGGTCCGAACCAAGCGCGGCACCCTTTGGGCTCCTTTTGCTAATCTTGTGTTAGTAAAAGTTTGGTGAGAGACGATTCGTGCTTTTTCAGACTCGTGGTTTTCAGATCGTTTTTTGCTGTTCAGTTTGTGCTTGTGGGTTTGTATCTGGTCTTTAATGCGTGCAGCGAGTTACGTGTGACTCTTGTCATTGTGTTCTTGTTCGTTCGTTACTGTTTTTCAGGTCGCTCTTCACAGGCCTCGCTGTTCTTCAGTGCGTTCTGTTACTTCGTTCTGAGCAGCCGACCGTTTTCTAGCCATGTTGCATATACGTACTCCTCGTAGAGTTCGTGCTGTGCGGGGGCTTGGTGTTGGGGTCCTTACCTTGACACAAGTCCAGTCCATTAACAGGGTGGGGAGGAGTTCATGGAATAAGAATTGGTTGCTTCAGCATGACCAGTTCTGTCACATGCCTTTGCTCCGTGAGAATATTCCTGATGATTTCAGGAACTTTCTTCGGATGACGGACTCCAATTTCACCATTTGTTGGCTTTGCTGACCCCTTATATTAGCAGGCAGGATACCTGCATGAGGCAAGCCATCACTCTGGAGCAGAGGCTAGTCGCCACCCTGCGGTACTTGGCGATGGGGAGAAGCCTGCAGGACCTCAAGTTCTCGACAGGCATCTCCCCCCAGGCTCTGGGGATCATTATCCCAGAGACCTGTTCTGCCATCATCCAGGTCCTGCAGAAGGACTATATTAAGGTAAGATTTTTATCCTTTAACATCACATTTTATTGTATTTAATGTTTGTTAATGTATTGTATTTCTTTCCTCATTCCCTGATTACCATGATTGTAATATGCTGTGAATGTCCCCTTTGTCCTCATGCATGCTGGATTTTTCTTTAATTTTTTTTTTTTTGTCCTTCATACATATTTGCCTTCACTTACCTCCCCAGCATGGTCTCCTGGCCTTATATTCCCCTCATGTAGTCACTTAATGTATTTTATCAGCTCCATAGTAGTGCTTTACCCCAAACACCCCCTAAAATGTTTTAAAATGTGATTTGTGCTTTAAATTCTGGCAGAGTGCCAGAAGCTTTTTTTGGGGGGTCCCCAAATCATTTGGAACCCTCCCTCCCCCCAACTGCTAAGTCACCTGATACAAATTCTCTATCTATCCTCAATCATCTATCTGCTGACTTTGCCAAACCCATACACACTATATCCATCTCTTTTGTGGTCAGATGTATGGATGGATTCCCCAAAGCATGTAGTGCAAGGGCCTGCCTGTATACTTTCAAATGGTACTGTTTAAAGTTTTTGTATCCTATTATTATCTTGATAGGTAATTTCAGAATTTCCAAATGTGCTCAAATGTGTACAATGTGTACTTATATCTTTGTATTATGACACTTCTTACCTGTCCAGTGGGCTGTCAATAGTGTAACTAAGGAGGGGCTGGCCAAAGTAATACACATTATTTAGGCATTCATCTCTCAATGAAGTGGAGAGGGTTACCTGTCCAAGAGCTCCCCCCCTAAAATGTTAGAAATGGCCCATGAGAGGGGGGAGGGGGGGAATCTGATAGGTGTACCTTATACTTTGGTCTTTAAAAACTCCCTCAAATAAATTTTATCTTGATGTTGGCCAAGAATGTTTGTGTCTAATCTGCTTTCCCTGTTTATGTGCAAAATGACTAATTTTTTGTTGTTGTTTGACTCCACAGTTTCCTTCCAACCCACAGGAATGGCAGACTGTGGCCTCCCACTTTGCCCAGCGGTGGGACTTTCCTAACTGCGGAGGGGCAATTGATGGGAAACACATCCACATTGTCCCACTACCCAACTCGGGGTCATACTATTTCAACTACAAGGGGTTCAATAGTATTGTGATGTTGGCGGTGGTGTCGGCTACTTACGAGTTCCTGTATGTGGACGTGGGGAAGAATGGCCGGATGTCCGATGGTGGAGTCATTGCCCAGACGGATTTCTACAGGCGTCTCCAGAATGGCAGCTTGGACTTGCCACCTCCAGAAGACAATGTGGAAGGACTCCCATTCGTCTTCGTTGCGGATGAAGCATTTGCACTGGGGGACCATCTTATGCAGCCATTCCCGATGAGGACCCTCACCCCGGACCAGAGTGTTTTTAATTACCGGCTGGCCAGAGCCAGAAGAGTGGTGGAGAACACGTTTGGAATCATGGCCAGCCGGTTCCGCCTATTTCTTACACCCATACACATGGCGGAGTACAAACTGAATCATATCATCCTAGCATGCTGTGTTCTACACAACTTTTTACGGCAACATTCTGCCAACTATGCTGGCTCAGTTGGGCCTGTGGCCGGAATTGTAAATGAAACAACCCTGACGGCGCTTAAAAGTGGCCGTCCTGGCTTGCCCCCCCTGGAGTGCCATGATGTCCGGCTAAGATACCTTAATTACTTTGCGGGTAGGGGGGCTATCAATATGCCAGACAATGTCTGAAACCTTTTTCAAATAATAAAAAAAAATAACTACTAAAATCTTTGTTAAAATTTACTGCTTGTGTTTTTTTTAGCTGACCCTGACAGAAATGTGGTGAGTCCTGAAAATGGCGTGGTTGGCTGACATTAGGGTTTGTCTTGTGTGGTGTCTTGCAGTGAAAATGGATCTCTTGAAGGATCAGGACTTTATACCAATCTTCACTGATATGTTCAGGGAGCTGCCTTGTCTGTGGCAGATAAACCAACCTGATTATAGGAACCAAACAAAGAGGAAGGCAGCACTGGATAAGTTGATGCAATTTGTGAAGTCGGTGATCCCCACGGCAGACATCATCTATTTGAAGATCCTAATTGGTGGCCTGAGGAGTACATATCTAAGGGAGCACAAGAAGGTCCAGGATTCCCAGAGATCAGGAGCTGCAGATGACATTTATGTCCCCAGGCTGTGATACTATGACAGGCTGCATTTTCTGGCAGGTCAGACTGAACCCAGGCCAGCACTCTCCACTCTTCCTTCCACGCTTCCTTCCCCCCCAGCTGAGGCTTCTGACGCCCAACCTGGGCCTTCCAGGCAGCAACATGTGGAGGAGCCCAGCTTGAGCCAGGTATAGCATTCATCTAAATATTTCTGGTTGTCCAATCAATTATGTTAAATAGATGTTAGTTAGGAGTACTAATTTATGATTGTGATTGATGATGCAAAAATTAAAACCATGTCCCTTTTTCATACACAGGGAAGTCTCAGCCAGGAGGTGACCGGGCCAAGCAGGCTGCCCGATACACAGGTCCCTACCCTCCGCCTTCAAAGACAAAGTGGCAGGAAGAGGAGTAACCTGGAGGAGGCTGCCACAGGCCTTTTTTGGAAGGCTACTGAGGCCCTCAGAACACCCCACAGTGTGGAGGAGGACTTTGCTGGCATAACTGCATGCAAAATGATGCAGATGGAGGAGGGCCAACCACTCCTATGTGAGTTTTTTTTTTTGGAAGCTCTAAATAAGGGGTTGAGGGGCCAACTCACATGTGCAACCCACATTTGTCACCTCACCCATAGTCCTCCTCCTCCAGGTCCTACTCTTCCTCCTCCTCCTCCAGGTCCTACTCCTCCTCCTGCCACATCTCCAACACCAAAGCCACAGCTGGGAAGGAAGCGTGGAAGGAAGACCAGAGAGTGATGACCTGGGTTCAGTCTGGTCTGGCAAAATATGCAGGCTCTTGTAGTACCACAGCCTGGAGACATAGATGTCATCTGCTGCTTTCCGGATCTCTGGGACTTCTGGACCAGACTGCACTCCCTTAGATAAGGACTCCTCAGGCCACCAATTTTGCCGTAAAATAATTGATGTCTGCCCTGGGGTCCAAGGCTTCGCCAATTTCTGCTGTTTCTCCAGCGTTGCCTTCCTCTTTGTTTGGTTCTGAGCCCTTAATAAAATAATTTTTGTTTCAATTATACTCGCCTATGTGTGTTTCCTTTCAAAAAGGACAGTTTGTTTGTGAGGAGGCAGGTACATTTCAAAAATACAATATGAAATTAACAAGGGACACCAACACCAAACAATCTCC
This sequence comes from Lithobates clamitans, assembly GCA_037952925.1. Classification (NCBI taxonomy): domain Eukaryota; kingdom Metazoa; phylum Chordata; class Amphibia; order Anura; family Ranidae; genus Lithobates; species Lithobates clamitans. Next base: position 6,268,590 of record JBBGZY010001206.1, read on the forward strand.
TTGAGATTAAATAATACAAGATAATAATGGTGTTATGGTAACTTGACACACAAAACACACATAAAAATATTCTGGAGTAAAACAAAAAAAAAAAACATCAGCCTTGAAACAAATACAAACCCCCCCCCAAAAAAATCAGCCTTGAAAAAAATACAAAACCAAAAAAAAAAATAACCAAAAAATATTTTTTTCAGATGTGACAAATCAAAATATATTGAGGGAATCACTAAAAATAATAAAGAAAGAAGTTTTGTGAGAAGTCTGTGAATATGAGCAGCAAAACTACTTCATTCTTCTAGCATTATAAAGAAGAAGAGAGTGCGCTGCATTAAACAATTTTTAACATTGCAGCCTGACGAAAGTGCTCTATCCATTCCGAACGCTAATTTTACCAGACCGAGCTGTTCCGTCTCAGAATTTCTTCTGAGCATGCGTGGCACTTTGTGCGTCGGAATTGTCCACACACGGTCGGAATTGACGCGATCGGATTTTGTTGTCGGAAAATTTTATATCCTGCTCTCAAACTTTGTGTGTCGGAAAATCCGATACAAAAAGTCCGATGGAGCCCACACATGGTCAAATTTTCCGACAACACACTTCGATCGCACATTTTCCGTCGGAAAATCCGACCGTGTGTACGGGGCATAAGAATTGAGTCCCCTACCACCAGAATCTATCTTTCCTTTCCCTCCCCCCCCACTCTCAATGGAGGAGTTCTTCCCCCAGCAGCTAGGAGAGTCCCTCAACTCCAGCAGTGCTGGTCCCTGACTGATTTCACCAAAGTCACTCAATGGGGCATACTTATTAGGATGCTCCAGCCCTGGATCGGCCTAACTGGCACTTCCCCCTCTACCCTTCCTGACTGTCACCCATCCACTCTTTCATAGTGCCTGCACCTCTTTGTCTCCACCCGCCTCTGTGCTGGCCCCTTCAGGCACCTGCCGTGTATGTTCCTGGCTCTCCTTTAGTATGGAGGGACTTCTCAGTGCTGACAGTTGCTTCCCCAGATTCAGAACCTGGGCTTCCAGGGAAACAATGTGCTTACATTTTGCACAGCAGTATTCGCCCTCGAGCGGATGATCAAGGAACGCATACATGCCGCAAGATTTACAACGAGTCGCCTCTCCACACCCGCAAGGCATCGTACCTATTAATTTAATGAGGATTGGGGATTATACCCTGTCCAAATTACCTAACAACTAGCTACCTGACACTAATACTCAACAAGACAATACACAGGTACTTAACAAGACAATACACAGGTACTCAACAAGACACTACAAAGGTACTCGCAGACTTACGTGCACTCGCAATACACAATTACACAGTACACAATACACAAGTGCTAACGATTCACACACACACTACTCGGACAACGCTCAGGTACTCACACTACACAGGTACTATGACCCCTGCTATAACCTCCTGTTTTAAACTCTGGTTTTTAACTCACCACTTAGTCCAGTTCCACTAACTCTGGTTCTTAACTCACCACTTAGTCCAGTTCCACTAACTCTGGTTTTTAACTCACCACTTAGTTCAGTTCCACTTGGTCTAAGTTCCACCAAGCTTAAAGATGAGCAGACTCACAATGAGTTCTACACAAGGTTATATAGGCCTCAAGCACCTGTGACCAATTAACCACTCCGCCTAATTAATAGGCTGATGGAAGCAAAGAAAAAAAAAGCTGTTTAAAAATTGTCAGAAAAAGGTGTTAAAAAGCTACAAGGAAAAGCCACAAAAAGAACCTAAAACTGCAACCCAGCAATCACCAGCAATCAAAAAGCAAAACTTGTTCACTCTCCACTCAAGGTTCCCACAGTTTAGCTTCCAACCAGCAGTCTGGCAATTTCAGCATGTGGCTTATAAAAGTGTCTATAGCTTTTACAAGCTTTTAGGTGCGTTTATAGGCATCAAGAGCTTGGGCGTTAATTCATTCTATTGGCCATAATAGTTTATTCTGGATATGTAAATGAAAAAAACACTCAATGCTAAACGCTCCTAGCATTTAGGCATTTTTTAGACGTGTTTAGCAGCCAAAACTCTGCTGTTCCTGGATGCACTGGCAGCAGTGTTGCTAACCGTCAGTATTTTTTACTGGCAGCCAGTAAAAAACTGGCATTTTTCTTCTGCCAGTGACAGGAAAAGGTTGCCAGTAAAAAATATGGCTGTGATGCTTGGCTCAGAACTGAGTATGCATTTCTGGTATGGAGCCAGCCGAGGCCATCCGAGTGCCTGCTACAAGTGTGTTCGGGCAGCGCTGGCGGGTCTGGTGGAGGCGGTGCCTGAGTGCGTTGTGTGATGTCATGGTGCAAGAGAGCCAAGCGGAGCGGTTAGAGTCTCATAAGCAGGTCTGCGGGATGGGAGCAAGGCAAGCCAGGAGCAGGGCTGTCAGTGCAGTTTGGCCTGGAGTGGACTGAAAGGACCGTCTGGCATGGAGAGAGACTGTCACTGTGACTCAGGAGGGGACGTGTCGGTGAGCTGTCATCACCATCTGTGCTGCTGCACACTGCTGTCAGTGTCACTGTGAAACTCAATTTCACGATTGTGTGCCTACCCATTCCCTCCTGAGTCCTGTCCCTGAGCTACTTACTATACTGGAAGTAAAATAAGAAATATGTTTTTACCTTAATATCTACCTTAAATCACATTGCTAAGTGTATATTGTACTTGTTTGTAGCCTAAATACAGAAATTTGCACTTAAAACTGTAATTTTGTAACTTTTGGAAATGCCAGTAAATTTTGGGTGTTGTGTCAGTAAATTTCAATCTCATAGGTTGGCAACACTGACTGGCAGAGGGTTTTTTTCCTGTCTCTAAAAGCTCCTGCCACTAAACACTGTTAAAAGCCTCTGTGTGCATGGTCACATAGGTTAACATGCAGGGGAGTTTAGTGGCAGGAAAAAAAAACACCTGACTTCCCTAGAAACAGCTGCAAAAGCTTGCAGCGTGCATGAGGCCTTATACTTCAGCTGCACAAAAGTTGTATCTTGGCCACATGGACACCTCCCAGGCTCCTCGCTCCTGTCTAGGTTGGGCTTGTGGGTGATATGGATCTGTTCAAACCTGATACCCTACACTGGGTCTGTGATTAACCACTTGCAACAGGTAAGGTACAGCAACGTTTCTAATGCCAACATAATGAAGAAACAAGATTTTAATAAGGTTAATGATTACTCCACGGTGGCATGTTTAAAAGGAATGGTTACACAATAGCCAAAATGTCCCATGCCCGAAAAATGAGGATATTGCACAAGGTAAGAATGTTTCGTAGATGGGGTAGTAGAATTTCAAAAAATTCTGAATATATTTTATGTGGCAACCTAAAATGTAACTGATGTTTGGTGGAGCTCTTTAAAGCAACGTTCTACAACCATAGCCCATTTTGAAATCAAGTGGAATGTTAATGGACATGTAATCTAATCATAGAGCCCAGACTTACAGTATATGCCTATGTTTTTCTGTGTGTAACAAATTAGTCTGAAATAAGTAGAAAATGTATAACCCTGCCATTATAAAATAGATGCCATGTGTGCATGAAGTACAAGTTCTTCGAATAATTAGTACTCCTCACATAATTACAAATTCCTCAAACGAGACAGAATTTTTTTTAGGGCGGTGTCTGAATAGTGATCTGACACGCAAGACTTTTCTTAAACTGGGTGTAAAGGTAAAAGCTCACCCCCAGCTTGTTTTATTGAAAATATGCACATTATACATGGACAAGGGTATATACACTAGGCAGAATGTCGAATCAAAAAGAGATACAAAAACATAAAGCTATGAAACAGTGCAGAAAAACATCTGCATGCGTAAACATCATACAAGTTATGGGTGGGTAGGTAGGCTATATTTTTAATGCATCATATGGCTCAGAGAATTAGTACAGTGGCCACTAAGTTCTCTCCGTCCAGATATATCAAAGTGGAACGATCAGAACAATCCTAAATGGATCCTAAATATTTACCTGAGCCAGATCTGAATCCAGCGCTGTGCCCGTCTGCAGCTCTTCTTACACAAGGCTTGGCAGTAGCAGGAGTCGTTGGATACTTTTCTTTCCAGGGTTAATCTGTAGCAGAAAAAGCTCCAAATTCTGCTCCCATGTTTGGACTTAATAGTCCAGAACCCAACCAACCTAATGATGGCCTCATTAGAGGCAGTTCCATAGGCCCAATTAGCACAAAGTATGCTGGTAAGGTATGGGAGGTTTGGGTATCTTAGCAGAGAACAGAATAGGATATGGCAGTTGCATATATTCGTATATATCAGAAATATCATGGCATACTATGACCTAACTCAAAACCTCTGTTCAGCTAGATCTTGGCTTATCATTTATTTTCATAACGGAGCTTTTGGCTAAACGTTTGTGTTAAATTGGTGTGGAAGAATTTTATTGTCTGATGTTTATGGTTCTTAAAAAAAATCCAGTTCTGGAGTCTATATTTGACTAAATTCTAAATGAGAGATTATCTAAACCAGTGGTGGTCAACTTTCTTGACATAGGGGGGCCTCAAGTGTCCCCAAAGGGATGCACATTAATAATACTGAAAGTTGTCAGAAACTGCAAACACACAACAGGGGATGGTCAAAGACTACGACATGTGACAAGGGATGTCAAGACCGCAGATATGTTACAGGAGATGGTCAGAGACTGTGAACATGATAAGAGATGGAGACTGGGCACCAGGGATCTATACAACTTACAAAAGTAAATTGTTACAAATACAGTATATTGTACAAACTTTATTAAAGAGCACAATTGCGTTCAAGGTTTAGGGATTATGGCAAACATGAAAACTTTAGACAGCCACCTATATTAGGAAAACTATAAACCAGCTTTAGTTTTCAGACCTTGGTCTGAATATACTATACAACACAGAGTGTAATATTGTCAAAATAAAAGCGGCGCTAAATCCCTGGATTAAACAAACTCACTGGTTATCCTTTCACGTGGGATTGGACTTTACTTCAATTGGTTTTACCTTTTTTTTCTTTTTTTTAAATCAATGGGTTTTTTTTGAGTTTCAAAACATTACAGAGAAGAAACAAGTATACAAAATAGTATCTGAGATGGTAAACATCCGTTGCTCAGGACAATTGGTTCTAGAACATTGCTTCATTATAGTCATGCACAGTTACCGGAAATAGAGAAGAGAGAGGAAGAGAAAAAAAATATAACATACAACCATTGCTCAAAACTCATGTTTCCAAAGCTGTAAATAACTATGGGATTAGTGTGAAACATCAACATAATAGCTTCTGTTCATCCATGGTTTTCATTTCATTTTTCATCAAAGACTAACCTAGTGGCTGATTTGTACGAGTACATTTTTTCAAAAGGAGTAGTGGACTTTTACTAGGCTGGTGACCTCAGAGGGGTTCGGTGCTTGGTCAGTCATGTCTCTAGTGCCTTGCCAAAACCGCTAATATGTGAGTGATTCAAACACCTAACCCCTCACCGGCCTAGTGAAAAAAAAAATGCACTCGTACAAATCAGCCACTAGTTTAGTCATTGATGAAAAATGAAAATGTAAAATCAAAATTAAATGTGCTCATCAAAAGTAAAAAAAAAATCAACTCTTCAACATCACACACACTGGGAGCTTACCCAAAAGCTCCTCACTCGCTCGTACCTGATTCGGGCCTCACAACTCTACACCTGGGTATAGGCTCCTTCCCTTGTAGCTATACAACAGTAGTGATCACCAGGGTTAAGAGCTGAGAGGGGAGCTTGGGATGAGAGCAGAGAGGGGAGCTTGGGATGAGAGCAGGGAGGGGGCCCTGGGATGAGAACAGGGAGGGGGCCCTGGGATGAGAACAGGGAGTAGGCCCTGGGATGAGAGCAGAGAGGGGGCCCTGGGATGAGAGCAGAGAAGGGGCCCTGGGATGAGAGCAGAGAGGGGACCCTGGGATGAGAGCAGAGAGGGGGGCTTGGGTTGAGAGTAGAGAGGGGGGCCCTGGGATAAGTGCAGAGAGGGGGCCTTGGGATAAGAGCAGGGAGAGGGGCTTGGGATTAGAGCAGGAAGGGGGCCCTGGGATGAGAGCAAAGAGTGGGCCCTGCGATGAGATCAGAGAGGGGGCCCTGGGATGGGAGCAGGGAGGGGGGCTTTGGATCAGAGCAAAGAGGGGGGCCTGGAATAAGCACAGAGAGTGGCAGGTGGCATCCATTTGATTATTTGAGGGGGGAAGAGGGTATGTGCTTGGGGGAGGGGGTGCTTTTGGAGGGAAGAAGACTTGTGGGGGGGGGCAGATTTGAAATCCCCCTACACCACCAGACCCCTACTAGCACAAGACTTCTCCCCTCCAAAAGCACCCCCAGTACATATCCTCCTGCCCCCTTCTCCCATCACTTTTCCATGTGTGTATCCTTACACACCTGCCCCCCTTTCCCGGTTACTGTGTCCCCCTCATCTATCTATAAACTATGCTCAGACCTCAGATAGCAGACAGATCAGCGTGCCTTTTGCAGTGTAAGATCTCCTCCTTCTGTCTGTGTACATCGGAGCTGAGGGGGAGGATCCTCAGTGAGCTCGGTGTGGTGTGCCGGCCGGGGGGGGTGGGGGTAGACGAGTGTCGGCTGCCACAGAGGGCATTTGCTGCATGAGGGGGCCCGGGCACCCCACAAGAGATACAGGGAAGGTGCCCTGAGTGTCCGACACTAGTGCACCGTCCAGTTACCAGAGCTCAGTGCTGGAAGGGCCCTAATAGTCAGTCCTGCAAATGTCTAGTGTGCTGCGGCACACAGTTTGAGAATCACTGCTATAGAGGATCCTGCAAGTGAAATAGATGAAAATGTAAAAGTGGATAAGGAAAATTTAATTTGAGTAGGAATGTTTATGTTGATATGCAAGATAGTTGTTCAGGTGGATCATATGCTAACATCTGATAGACAACTAAGATTGCCTATACAGGGACCGATATCTCTCTGAGAATGACAGTTAAGTGATACATCTATGCATCATTATACAAGTCACTATAGGCTTAGAACCTGCTATTTTACTTGACCAACATGGGCATGCAGTACATTGATGCTTTTCTATTCAAATAATAGGAAAGACTGGTTCCTGCAAGTTTGAATATTTCTGCATGCAATAACAGGCTCTCCCCCCAACAGAAGTTATTTTCTATCTCCAACAGGGAGGTTAGTACCTATGTTAAGTATAAAATAGGAGCAGGAGCACCCGGTCCATTAGGGGCGCAGGGGTACTGCCCCCCTAGTTTGCATGCGGTGATGCATGCAGGGCGCCGGACTCATAGGTTTCTATGATTTTTATTTTTTTTCAAGCCGAATGATTAGAGTCTGAGGCTCTAATTGGCTTGAAAAAGGTTGGGTGTATGGGGCGGAGAGCACTGTGCCCCGAACCCACCCACTTGTGACACTAGCAAATCAATATTCGCTATTGTCTTCTGGCCAATCAGGACAGGAGGCAGACTGGGTTTGCCCGGAGGAGAAGCAGAGGAAGCCGAGGAGGGTCGAGTGCCGGACCGTGGAGGGGCTGAGTGCAGGGGACCGTGGAGGGCTGAGTGCGGACCTGGAGAGGGTTTGTTTGCTGCCCCCCAAAAGTTTAACACCAGCCACCACTGAGTAGGAGTATCTAACTGCTGGCCTTCTAGAGCTCCATCTGTAGCATCACCTTCTCTGTCCTTGCTGCCTGGGATTCCAGGTAGGTATAGGGAAGGAATATTGCCCTCTACTTAAAATACTAGTTGACCTGGCCAATATGTGGTTCCAATAGATTCTAAACAGTTTTCCAGATCATGAATTGCTGAAATTTTGTGCGTTTAAAAGGAACACCAACAATGTGCCTAATTTTCATATTATTTTCGCAGATTTGCTCAATTAAAATTTTTAATAGGGGACACATGAAAGTAAAGTCCTCTTTGTTCATGGAATATTGTGCAACATTGTTTCTTATAAGCTCTGCTTTGGTGTCCTTAATAATTTATATAATCATACATGCACATTAAAAACATAAAAAAATACATATTGTTCTGTAAGAGAATTAGTCTGAGGGGGAGCTCGTATTTTATTTAAATAAAATAGCTCTGGTGTCTGTGACACACAGATGGTGTCAAACATGAGACATGAGTAATTTGGCTTGCGAAAATCACAAGGACTCATTGTTAATATACAATGCAAATACAATTCATTCTGTATATTAAACTAAAACACGATTATTAATTCCAGTCAACACAGGCAATTACACATGTATTTTTTGTTCATTTCTCTAAACCGTAAATATGAAAATGCGTCATATATCAAGTATTGGATAATTTGGAGATTTGTGAGCAGAACAGTCACTTCATTTGTTAGGAAATGTTCAAGATGTTCTTAAAAAAAGAATTTTTTTCATGCTAAATACATTCAATGGGTTTTTTAGTGGGAACACCTGGTTTGAAATTCAAGGGGCACACTTAGAAATAATAATATTCAGGTGTGCTGCGGCTTTCAGATGATGCCTATTGTTATTCAGAAACGTGTGTGCCAAAAACACATTCAGCTCCCCACATACTGTAGATTTCACCATTTCTACCACCATGAACAAGCACATCTTTTTTGGACAGTGTCCTTCAATTTACAGCTCACTTTTAGAGTTTCTTGGCTAGTTCCTTTGAAAACCAACTAAGCGGTCCCCGCTTAGGCTCTGAGGAAAAGGGTACTCCCTTGAAACGCATCAGCCATTTGGGATGTCATCTGATCCCTCCGACATCAGGTCCGGGTTGCAGGTGTCCAGAGACGTAGTCTCACCAATCGATAAGCCTCTTTTACACGCTTGTTTGTGAGTATAAATATTGTTGTTATAACTTTTAATAAAATCTACCATTGGTAATGCACACGGTCGGTGCGCCCTCCTTTTTTCTTTTGTTGATAATATTGAGGCATCCCCCTTTCAGTGCAGGCGAAGAAAGTCGTACTATGTGTGTACCATCTGACACCCAGGATTCATGTATATGCCCAGAGTTGGCAAAGATGATCTGGGAAAACAATTTCCTTTATCTTGATATAGACACTAGAAGGTGTATATAACAATAGTTAAAATAGACTGGCCTGACTCAGTACCTGACAGTTTCTGCCCTGAAAAGGTGCATGTGGTCCCAGTTGGCCCACAATGTTTCCAAATATCTACATGTATACTGACTATAACATAGGGCAACTTACAAAATGATGCTTTAGGAAATGTGCTAAATGCCCAAAAGTGGAATACATAACTACGGTATATGGATCAGTTCCTAACCAAAACATGGTCTACAACAGTGGTTCTCAACCTCAGTCCTCAAGTACTCCCAACGCACCATGTTTTCATGTTTTCCTTTACTTTGCACAGCTGCTTTAAATCAATATCAATGACATGGTATTGATAAGAGCTATTTTATCTAAGGGAAAATCCCAGAACATGGCCCGTTGGGGGTACTTGAGGACTGAGGTTGAGAACCACTGGTCTACAAGATCCTAAATTGTATATTACAGTTATTCACTGGAGTCTTCAGTGTGCAGCATTGTAATAGCTGCATATAGAAAAATCTGATTACTTACTAGAATGTCACTGGTAGGGCACATGACACTCATCATAGCTGTGTGTACCATAGCCAAGATACATCCTTCCAATACTGGGCGCCGAAAAGCATGCTGTTAAAATACTTGACCGGTTTTACTGGGCCCACTTAGCTGCATCAGAGGTAAGGCTCAGTTTGCTTGCATGCCACTTTTCCTAAGAGGGTTTGCAGGAAGGTGTGGTCCCTTCTGGGCCTCACATGTCACAGTGGACACCGAAAAAGTGATGTCAACAGTCACTGCCACACTGGTCAGGTACTTTGGTGGAATACTCAGTCCAAAGGAGACTGGAGTTTTTTCTGGTTATTTTGGAAAAACAATTACATAAAAGAACTGTCTTGCATATGTAGATTCTTATGAGGATCCAGTTCCTTGATGTGTGCTTGAATATATATGTTTTGTTTAGCCTTTTTTTTTATTGGGATATGTCCTTGTTTTGAACACTGCTACTTGCAAACTAGTCCTTGGCTGAAGATGTGTGCTATATGGATATGTGGTCCATGCAGAAACTGGATACTACTTTGGGTATATTCAATACATTTCTATTCCCACATACTGGACTAATATGCGAGACATTTTCACTATATTGTCAAAAGTATTGGGACGCCTGCCTTTACACGCACATAAACTTTAATGGCATCCCAGTTTTAGCCTGTAGGGTACAATATTGAGTTGGTCCACCCTTTGCAGCTTTAACAGCTACAACTCTTCTGGGAAGGCTGTCCACAAGGTTTATCGAAAATATGGAACAAACACTGCGCTAACTAAAGTAACAAATGGGAACAGCTACATACAATGTGACAAAAGCAATAACAAGAAAGGTGGAAAAATGTAGCGTATAATAAATGTGAAAAAGCTTTTTGTACAAAATTATCCTGATATCAGTGTAAAACATAAAATCCATATGACTACCAGTCCTTGAGAAAGGAAGTTGGATAGGCTAAATGAATAATAAACAATGGTTGAAGTAGCATAAAGCAAAAAAAGGTGAACGTGATGAATGTCCAATAATGTATATACACAGATGTCCAACGGTATGTGAACACAAATGTAGCAACCCGGAGGTAAGTATCAAAGTGTAAACAATGGATCTGTCCATGGGAGCGACATCTGCAGGGAACAGCACCACTGGATGAATGGTAAATATATACTGTTACCGGATCTGATGGACTCCCCTGTCAGCGACATGGAGTCATATCGAGCAGTGTGCCACACATGGCAGATGTGGAAATGACCAGGTGGTAGGAACCTCTGGGATGGACTCCACGGGTACTCCAAGAACCATACGAGTAAGCGATCACTACTGGAACTCGAGACTGGAATCTTGTAAGAACGGTGCACTAGGTATGCCAAGGCAGGACGAACACTCTCACATCAGGGTGATAAATGGAGAAAGGAAAAATGCTTCCACATAGTGCAGATAAAAAGGGGTGTTTTATTTCTAAAAAAACTGTTACAATAAAAGTGATCACAATAAAACAAAGGGCAACATGAACGGTAATATAGCAGCCCACAAGGTTTAGGAGTGTGTCTATGGGAATGTTTGACCATTCTTCCAGAAGTGCATTTGTGAGGTCAGACACTGATGTTGGCCGAGGAGGCCTGGCTCGCAGTCTCTGCTCTAATTCCTCCCAAAGGTGTTCTATTGGGTTGAGGTCAGGACTCTGTGCTGGCCATTCAAGTTTCTCCCCCCTAAACTCACACATCCATGTCTTTATGGACCGTGCTTTGTGCACTCGTCCAAATAATTTGATGTAGGGGGTTTATGGTGAGGAGTTGTTTTTCAGGGGTTGAACTTGGCCCCTTAGTTCCAGTGAAGGGAACTCTTAAGGCGTCAGCATACCAAGACGTTTTGACCAAATTTCATGCTCTAAAGTTTGTGAGTACAGTTTGGGGATGGCCCCTACCTATTCCAACATGACTACGCACCATTACACAAACCAAGGTTGCACAAATGCGCTTCTGTAAGAATGTTCAAACTTTTTCCATAAACACACTTCTAAACTTTGTGGATAGCCTTCCCAGAAGAGTTGAAGCTGTTATAGCCGCAAAGGGTGGGCCAACTCAATGCTGAGCCCTACGGACTAAGACTGGGATGCTATTAAAGTTCATGTGCATGTAAAGGCAGGCATCCCAATATATTTCAAAAGAAAGGAGCACTGTACTTTCTAATAATAAGTAACTCAGAAAAACAGATACATTCCATTTTAAAATGCATTTCATTATTAAAAATGCTGTTATGATTAGAAGAAATAGCTGGCAGTACTTTTTGTTTGTCTCAATTAGTATAATTTGTATGTGGCCATCATTAAAAAAAACACTTGCTGTCTTTCACAGGTCTGAGCCAAATAGTATACCACAACTCATAAAAAAGGGATAATAATAGTCAATAAATTCCCCTAAAAATAAGAAGTTGAAATATGGGATGCACAAATTTGCAATTATAGGCACCAAAGTGAGTGTCCACCCAAAAAATTCTGTTTTAGTTTGGATAGAGTAGTAAGATATGAGCCCTTATTTTTTTTATATTATCTGGGATTCTGAGAGATTTCCCCTCACTTACTGTCGTGGTGACAATGGTTGACGCAGACAAAAGTAATGTTCTATTATGTATAGTTGAATCCCTTTTCGCTAAGATCAAGTGTGTTACCTGTTTTTATCAATCTTCAGAAACAAAATGCTGTCATCCTAAGAACATGGGGGGTGTCATTTAGTAATTCCTGATGTAATAAGGTGGGTACTGGGGGAGGGACATTTTCCTCCTGGGTTGATTCTGGCCTGGTGCCCCAGGCTTGTCCCCATTTGTAGGCAGACTCTCCCTGCTAATGCCTTTTTGGTAGGGATGGGGCTGTCCGTGCCTGGCCAGGGGCAAAGAGATCTTTGTGATGCATCCACTGGGGTTGACTTCAAAACACAATGGGTTTGGGGTCCCACTAGTTTCATCAGCGCTAGGTCCCATCACTTTTTACTTGTGAACACTTCTTTGGCAGGTCTTTTGATTATCCTAGGGCAATTTTTATACTGGTCTGAAAGGCCACTTCTTATTTGTTTTTTCACATACTTATTGCATGAGTTACTACACATGTTTTTTGTTTTTTTTACTCACAGAGACAGAGGGTACAAGTACAAGTACTTTGACAGATCCTCATTGAGCTGAGCCTGCCTGGTTTTGGCCTAGGTGGACTAGAGTACCTTGCCCGTCTTGCCCCCTGGGGTTCAGTTCAGGGATTGAGGCCCTTCCTCTTTGGAGGTCAGACCATCCTGTACCTTCATGCACTTTTTTGTGCTGTAATTTCACAAATCACTTTTTTGTTCAAAGGATTTTGACAACAATTGCACCGCAAAGCTCCGTAGAAAAAAAAAGAACGCCTTTCTCTTTTTTATTGCTGTCTATGCCCCTGTAAAATATTTTCCTTTCCTACCTCTCTGTTGAAACTTTCGTTGCTGTGCCATTGGGTGAGGGAAATCCCTCTAATGAATTCACAGATAGAAATGTCTAAGGCCCTGTTTACATCTGGCATTTTGGGATCTCGCACTGCAATAATAGCAAAACACACCACACATGTTCTGGTGCCAATCACGTTCAATGGAACCTAAACGTTTTGCAGTGATTGTCATGTCGTAAATCATGTGGCGATCGCAAGAAACACGTGAAGCTCCTGCTCATTTTTGGGTGACAAGCTTTGCACAATGCAGTTTGTAGCGATTGGCTCTAAACAGTCATGGCAAAACCACACTGCGTTTAGGTGCCATTGAAAATGAATGACACCCAAACATACGTGGTGTGTTTTGCCATTATTGCAGTGAGATATGGGATAGTGGGCAGAATAACAGCGATTCTGCCTGATATGCTAAAGTGGCAGATGTGAACAGGGCCTAAGAGTAAAGAAAAAGTTTTGACTAGATATACACTTTTAGTCCATGATACTGTTATTTGGAACTTTTTACATACAGCATGATTCCAGACAGAATAATTATGAAGCGGACCAGTCAGGATACTAATGGTCTACTTTCTTCTTCGTTCCTAGATTGTTTAACTATTGGAAACTGTGGCTTTGACTATAGACTTACTAAAACCCCTACACCATGTCAGGATCACTTGACACTGGCTTACTTAAAGTGGATGTAAACCCTAAAGTGGAACAAAGTCTGTAGAACTTATCTTCACTTCGGTGGTGCAGTGTCCATGGAACCCCAGCCAGTGCCGATTAGTTGGCCCAGTCTTCTTAATGGTTCAGTGTCTGCTTCTTGATTGCTAGGCTTGGGGTGACATAACTCCTGAATATGGGATATCATCCCAAATGGGAGTTAAATAATCCCAGTACCCAGGCATGAGTAGCTCAATGTACAATCTAAAGACATTTTATGGTAGGCAGATAATATGCATCTATTGCAGAATAGACATACAAAGTCTCTTCTACAGTACAAATCTGCAAGCTAGCAATTTTTACATTTAACACTAAAGGTCCACTTGAATACATTTAGTTTCCTAAGGTACTTCCTTTTGTATCTAAGAGGGCAGGAGGTGACTGGAAAACATCTGTTACCTCCTGCAGCCAAAAAGCTGCAGGAGTTTACAGCTGTCATTCCTTGGCTACCAAAGCCGAGGATGCAGCCAATCAAGCTGTGTTTTTACCCCCCTTGTGATATCAATAAACTTAAATAAAAAAAATAAAAAAAATCTCCCAAATGCAAACGTGCAGTGTAGGGCATGTATGTGCATGTAAGCATAAAGTGCGCCACACATGTGAGGTATTGTCATGACTAGGGATGAGCTTGATGTTCGGGTTGAACATAAGTTCGACTCCAACATCGAGTGTTTGCCCATTTGCCGAAGAGCAAACATTATGGGGCGTTTGCGGCAAATTTGAGCACCAAAGAACGCCCCATATTGCACTGTGAGATCGCAGTGCAGTGATGTATGATGATTGGCCAAAGCATGCACCTGACCTGCATGCTTTGGCCAATCACAACGCACTCTGCTGAGAGAGCCATAATTGTTTTTTGGGAATAAGACAGGGTGTCTAGAATCGTGACCTCAGGAATCAGAGGGGACTCAGTACCCTTAGGCGTTAACGGGAGGGACCTTGCAGTTAATGCCAGTTTATCCTTCCAGGGCTTCAACAGGTTTATGTGGTAAATCTGTTTTGGGCTTCCTTTTACCTGGTTGATATACTTTGTAATTAACCTCCCCAACTCTACTAATTACTTCGAAGGGGCCCTGCCACTTAGCCAGGAACTTGCTTTCAACAGTGGGAACCAACACCAGGACCCTGTCACCAGGTGAGAAAACACGGAGTTGGGGCCCCTGTTGTATATTCTCTGTTGGGCTGCTTGCTGGGGCCTGCAGTAAGTGTTCTTTTACCAAAGGCATTATTGCTGCAATCCTGTCCTGCATTTGAGTGATATGCTCAATAACACTTTTGTGGGGTGTCTGCTCCCCCTTCCAGGTTTCCTTGGCTATGTCTAAGAGTCCCAGAGGGTGTCTCCCATAAAGCAACTTGAATGGGGAGTACCCCATAGAGGACTGGGTAACCTCCCTGATGGCAAACATCAAGTATGTAATCAGGAAGTCCCAGTTTTTCCCATCCTCGTCAACTACCTTTTTTAACAAGCTCTTTAATGTTTTATTCATTCCACCAAGCCATCAGTTTGAGGGTGGTACACAGAGGTTCGCAACTGCGTCACCTTAACCACTTGACCACTGGGCACTTAAATCCCCTTCCTAACCAGACCAATTTTCAGCTTTCGGTGCTCTCACATTTTGAATGACAATTACTCAGTCATACAACACTGTACCCATATGAAATTTTTGTCCTTGTTTTCACACAAATAGAGCTTTCTTTTGGTGGTATTTAATCACTGTTGGGTTTTTTATTTTTTGCGCTATAAAAGAAAAAAGACTGAAAATTTGGTAAAAAAAAAGAATTTTTCTTTGTTCCTGTTATAAAATTTAGCAAATTAGTAATTTTTCTTCGTAAATTTTGGCCAAAATTTATACTGCTACATATCTTTGGTAAAAATAAGTACAAATTGGTGTATATTATTTGGTCTTTGTGAATGTTAGAGAGTCCAAAAGCTATGGTGCCAATATCTGAAAATTGATCACACCTGAAGTACTGACGGCCTATCTAATTTCTGGAGACCCTAACATGCCAGAAAAGTACAAATACCCCCCAAATTACCCCTTTTTGGAAAGAAGACATTCCAAGGTATTTGAAAAGATGCATGGTGAGTTTTTTTGAAATTGTCATTTTTTCCCACAATTCTTTGCAAAATCAAGATTTTTTTTCTTTTTTTTTTTTCACAAAATTGTCATATTAGAAGGTTATTTCTCACACACAGCATATGCATACCACAAATTACACCCCAAAACACATTCTGCTATTACTCCCGAGTATGGCGATACCACACGTGTGAGACTTGTAAAAATCGCTGATCGCTGCCATTATTAGTAAAAAAAAAAATTATCAATAAAAATGCCATAAAACTATCCCCTATTTTGTAGACGCTATAACTTTTGCGCAAACCAATCAATAAACTTTTATTGCGATTATTTTTTACTAAAAATATGAAGAAGAATACGTATTGGCCTAAACTGAGGAAAAAAATGTTTTTTTAAATATTTTTGGGGGATATTTATTATAGCAAAGAGTAAAAAATAATGCGTTTTTTTTCAAAATTGTCGCTATTTTTTTGTTTACAGCGCAAAAAATAAAAACCGCAGAGGTTTTAAAATACAACCAAAAGAAAGCTCTATTTGTGGGAAAAAAAGGACATCAATTTTGTTTGGGAGCCACATCGCACGACCGCGCAATTGTCAGTTAAAGCAGCGCAGTGCCGAATCACAAAAAGTGCTCTGGTCAGGAAGGGGGTAAATTCTTCCGGGGCTGAAGTGGTTAATGCTCAACTCAGTGTTCCACTATGTGACTTTCTTTGTAGACCTTGTGTTTTCAATCTCCACATGTATGCCCCTGTCACGTGGACCACACCAGTTACTGTTTTGATACTTATATACTGATTGGTGTTGTGGTTGACACAGCTGAGTCAAGAATCTGTGTATCGTTGGTTGTCTAAATTTTTTCACTACCGTGTGTAGATCCGGGGACTCCTTTTATGTTTTATGTTATTTCCATTTAATTGTCTATAGTCTAGACACAAGTTCTCTTTAGGAAGACTATGTAAAAAAAATGTTGATATATGTAATATGTAATTAATTTGCGCAGTCTAGTCTCTGCCAATCGTCACTGTAATTTTCCTAATATGTTTATTTCCTATGATAGTAAGCGCCATCTAGTGGCAATAGTGCAATATTTTTCCCTGAAATACAGTACATTAATCAGAAAAATTCCATCAGTATGTTCGAATGGTTGTCATATTCGCACAGCAAATTTTTCTATATATAGATCTATAATTCCTCCACTCCATTCCTACACTTCAAAAGGGTTAAACAGCATACTAATCTAAGACATAGCTGAAGATGTCAAACATTAAATAATGTCCAGGGGTGTATTATAAAGTAGATGCGCAGTTCATAATTGAGACCATGTTGAGAATTTTGGATCTAGGTCTACATTGATGGTTCTGCTTTGTGTCAAGTCACAGCTATGTACCAGAATTTTTGAAGGAGTCAGGCGCACCCTTCTCTTGAGGCAGCTCTGCTTCATCTCAGTGTCAGCTTGCACCCCTGCAAGCTTTTTAAAGAATTTTCTGGAATCTCTGGGAGAGGAGACATAAGGTGACCAGAAGAGCAATGTTGCTACTCTGCGCACAATGCCTAAAATAAACAACGCTAAACTTGAATCTGGGGACATTGTAAAACAGCATATTAATACAAATACAGAGATATTGATTCTGTTAGGGCAAATCTAAGTTGAGAGTTACATTAGTCACGCTAACTGCATTTTCTGTTTGTTGAGCTATGGTCTGCAATTCAGCATACCCTCAGTGCGGTACACTAGTGGTCCAAAGACAGTTCTCAGCCCTTTATCAAGTCTGTAGCGCTATATTACTGGGTAAATGTTAATATGGAGAAGATCACTGGACCTGGAGTTGTAAAGAATGTCTTCATCATACACAGATAATGATGCTCTTTTCCACCTTTGACGGTAATAGCAATACATTGACAGCTTACAGGTTAATGCCTTGGCCTTCAGAGTTTTAGTAAACAAAATGGTTTATTAAAATGTGGACATAACTATCTAACCTGGCCTGATGTGGTTACAAATGTAGCTCTCTTTGGTGTGTGTGTGTGGGGGGGCATTGTGAGGAATGTCCTTCCCCAAACAGGACATTGCGCCAAATGCGCCAATCTTGTAGGTAAAAAAGAGAACCGGAACCTTCGCTAAGTGGTAGAGTGGGTTTGATAATAAAATTGGCAGTGCCTCCATCTGGGACAAGGTCTCTGTGAACAGAGGGTATTCTCTTCCTAGGTAATTTCAGCAAAGAGCCCAACAAGACTCCTGGTGGAATTGTGCACATATACCCATAGGTATTAATAAATATACATCCCAATGAATATTGCAGCAAAGTTCAGTTGCAGGGGCCCCTGAGGATGATCAGGGATAATGGGGAGATTCTCCAACCATTGTCCAACAAGCATGGAATGCAGCGTTTCACCAACAGAAACTGTGGTGTGGCACTGGAACTTAGAGTCAACCTATCTACACCTCATCTTTGTTCCTAGTAGCTTCTAATCTGCCATGCGACTGGACCTCTAACTACCTTTGGGCCGTTGGATGACTAACCTGGCTCTAGCCTATGCTGCTTATTGAGCCCTGAGCTAAAACTAGCTATACACAAGAAAGTAGGATTTCTTGGACCAAAAATTGGTTGCTTTATTAATCGTGACCATTTATGTCATATGCCTTTGCTGCAGGAGCTCCAGGAGAATAATCCAGATGTTTTTCGGAATTATCTCCAGATGATGGACCCCTGCTTTCACCAACTCTTGGCATTGTTGACCCCCTATATTAAGAAGCAGGATACATGCATGAGGCTTTTATTTTATTTTTTGGTTGAATAATGATTTGATTTGGTATATTTTCTATATTTTTGGATGCATAACACTTTTTGGTTAACTTCTATTGGTAGATAGCATGTCTAATTGTATTTGTTTTCTTTTTTTAATGCACAGTAAAAAAAATGTGGAGAAATGTGTATTACTTCAAATGACAGTTTGGGAGTAGGCAGTTACATTTTAAAAAATACAAAGTAAAATTAACAAGGGACACCAATATAGTTGTATCTTTGATCTTAAAAAATACAGGATAATGGTGTTATGGTAACTTGCACCAAAAAAAAAAAAAAATAACAAGCATAATAATATTATTCTTGATATCATTAGAAAAAAAAAGCATTTGAAAATATGTTTTTTGTAATAACTCCATCAGTATCACCAGCAAAGCAGCTTCATTATTATCCCATTAAAGAAGAAGAGAATTGTCCGAGGCATTTGGAGATTTCATAATTTGCCACGTCACGAATGTTAATTCTCCATTACAAACGTTGCCTAACAAGACCGACTGCTTCCGAGCATGCGTGTTTGTACTTTGGACTTTTGTCCGACGGACTTGTGTACACACGCTCGGAAAATCTGACAACACACATTTGTCCGCAGAAAATTTGAGAACCTGCTAGCCAACATTTGTTGGTGGAAAGTCTGACAACAATTGTCCGATGGAGCATACACACTGTCGGATTTAAAGACAACAGCCTGTCATTGAACATTTCCCGTTGGAAAGTCGGATCGTGTGTGTGGGGCTTAAGAGTTTTTCAGAGGTTGTATAAGAACACATTTTATAGCTTGAAACTCAACCCATTGATCTGTTAATAAATAGGATAGAGCTGGGGTTAGCATTTTTTTTCATATCAAGTTCCAATTTTAAAAGCATTATACAATCAATGTGCCAGTGATGAATAGCATGCTGTAGTCATATGTTTTTTCCCCAATATTTGAACTCAAAATTGTACTGATAATGCAAGTAAAACTCATTAGATACTTTATTATGTGGTGCACAAACAAAATATGTTTATATTTAGACTAGATCAACCCCAATTCCCGTACCTTTAGGCCTCAAATCACCCTTATTCCTGCACCTTTATACCTGAGATCAACCCAGTTCCTGCACCTTCATACATCAGATTACCCCAATTCCTCCACGCTTACACCTCAGATCACTATTATTCCTCCACCTTCAAACCTCAAATTAGCCCAATTACTGCACTTTCATGCTTAGATCAGCCCAGTTCCTGCTCTTGTTCCACTATACTCCCTCTACCTTCACAACACAAACCAGACCCAATTCCGGCACCTATGTACCTCAGATCGGCCCCAATCTCTCCATCTTCACACCTCAAATCAGCCAAATTGCTCTACCTTCATACATCAAATCACCCCAACTCCTCCACCTTCACACCTCAGGTCAATCCAATTTCTGCACCTTCACACCTCATATCAGCCCACTTCCTGCTCCTGTTCCACTATACTCCCATGTACATTCACCATATATATCTGTTACTGTACTCCCTGCACACCTGTTGCCATGACTATAGCTGCAAAGCAAAACAAGGTCCCTGCACATCTGTTTCTGAGATCACCTCAATTCCTGTACCTTCAAACCTCAGATCACCTTAATTCTTGTACCTTTAAATGTCAGAGCATTCCCAATTTCTGCACCTTCACACCTCAGATCAACCCAATTCCCACACCTTCACACCTCAGATCACCCCACTTCCTGCACTTTCAAAACTCAGATCATCCCCAGTTCCTGCACTATTACACCTCAGATTACCCCAATGCCTGCACCTTCACACCTCAGATCACCTCTATTCCTGCACGTTAACACCGCAGATCAACCCAATTTCTGCACCCTCACACCCCAGATCAGCCCCAATTCCAGCACCTTCATACAGATCACCTCAATTCTTGTACCTTTAAATTTCAGAGCAACCCCAATTACTGTACCTTCACACCTCATATCAAACCTAATTCCTGCACATTAACACCTCAGATCAACCAAATTTCTGCACCTTTGCACCTGTAGTCTGAGTGATGTACTGGTACAATGCTCAGGACATGCGCTTTGGCATGCCCCCCTGAGGCGTGCAGGGGCGCGATCCCGTGATAGCTGTGTCTGGTGGAGACAGTGGATGATGGTGCTCAGTACCCAGACGCTGTGAGCAGCCGGGGTATCTTGTGTGCAGCTATGTGCCAAACTTCACTTGTGTACAAATATCCGTTATGATGCACCATTTTGAGTGTGTACATGTCCTTCCTGGTAGAGGAATTCAAGACTTAAGCACAACTAACAATTCTAGATGTTTTCTCTAAAATAGCAAATCCTCATTTCTTTAGTTCAGGGCCACTTAAAAAGAATAAAGAAAAATGGGACTATTATCATTTACTTTTTGATTCACCCTGACTTGATTGCTATCAAGTTTGGAAAGGCACAATTGGTATTTAAGGTATTTGCAGTGATTTTGTACCAAAGTGTCACATTTCTATTAATATAATTCAGGCTAACTCTCTACTTACTTGCCAAATGTTCTGATTTAAGAATTAGCATATGGAGTCTATATTTCCAGTAACCTGTGAATTTTACACATGATTAGGCTTTAGATTTACCCACTGCATTACAAATCTCATTCGCTTAGTTTTCTTGTACTCTAAGGATATATCCCCTTTATAGTCAATAAATCAGACACAGCTGTCTGAAAAGCTTTAAAAATTATAGTTACTTTAGAGCCTGGATGACTTTCATGCACGGAAAAGGATTGTTTAGACAGAATTTCTGGCCATTTGTTGGCAATCTTCAAGTTAATCTCGGTCAACATGTATGGCTCTTGTTATGCATATCCAAACTGCATCTAATTCCAGATTTTCTGTGACTAATTAGAACAAACTACTTCTATTGATTTAACCTTTCTGCTTCTAAAGCCTTTAATGTGTCGAGGACAAACAGAGACATATTGGGGATAAAGGATAGGCCTGGGTTATCAAAAGGTAAAACTTGAGGCAGGAAAAGGGTTTAGTAGAGAAAAACACTAATATAAGACAAAGAAAAATGGCATAAGTTGTTTTAAAATTTAGACGTAAAATGGGAGACCTGTATAGTTGGAAGAGCCAAGCTGAAAGCAGAGTTTCAGGCAAACATTTAAAGACCACAACGATTAAATTAAATAAATCACAGCGTCACAAACTAGAAACCCTATGACGCCCACTGAAGGGTGGAGTAATGCAGCTGTAAAAACCACCAGTGGAGCCTGGTATATATAGTAACAATCATAAATAAAATGAAAAACAGTGCAATGACTCCCTCACTATATGATAGAATGATCAATAGTCAATTGACATGTTAACAGACACAAAAGTCCATATCTATAGGCTTCCACTGTTGACTGGCAGAGAGCTCAGACAAGCTATCAAAGCCAGGGGCTAAGCTTGTATGGAGCCCAAGTACCGACCCAGAGATCTGCATGAGTGGAAGTAAAAAGCTGTGTTTGCCCGGGGAGTGGTTCCCATATGGAGGATAGGCAGGAATGTAGTGGCGTGTGGGAAGGCACATGGAGGGCATCTCCAGAGCCCCTATAGTATACACCCTAGTCCTGTAAGTGTGGGCAACATAGTGAAATTAGTTGATTAAAACAATAATGAGTTCATATAGATAAACTTATAAGTCCATATTGAATTAGTTTCAATACCACTGCATGAAGGCTGCCAGCTGGAAAGACCAGGAAACTCTATATGAAGCTCTAATATGAAACTTGTCATATTGTCCAACTTTGTGGATGGCCACGCTGGCTTGCTGGGTTCTGTTGTCCGCTGGCGCGGCTGCCATAAAAGACCGGTTTAGACATGGCCGCTGCTCAGCCTGAGCAAAGAGCACGCATGCTCTGGTTGTGTGCCAAGCCAACTGCCTGACTACAAGCTGTGACATCACAGCTGTCAGTGCGAGTGCTTTAGTAGTCAGTCACTGGGGAGCCCTGAGATCCACCAGCGTAGCCACGATGATAGAGCATCTCACCTGCAGTGCAGCGACCCTGAGAAGTGCAGCGAGGGGCCTGCTTGACATATCTTATTTGTGCAATTACATCTTACCTTTGTGAGTGGTTTACTTATTATTAAAGTGTTGTTTTTTTACCTCCAATACTGCACTTAGATGGCGCTACTGTTTTCCTCCAGATGGAGGACAGCGATCCTACTCCTAGCCAAGGAGATGGGATGGAAAGCCGCAAACAGGAACCACTAGAGGATGCACAGTCAAGAGGGAGCCATGCTGCAGGCTAATAGTGAAAATGAGAGCCACTGTATGTAGTCCATTCGCAAGGCACAGGCACCAACACCTTTTCAAAGCAACCAGCATCATTGGTCTCCATAGAAACAATGTGTTTGAAGGCTCCGCCTCTTTATCAAGTAGATTAGACCCACTTAATGTATTGGGGGGGGGGGGCAGACACCCAGATATAATTTTTAGGTAAGATGTTTGTATTGTTATACAAAAGTTAAGTACAGCGCTGCGCTAGAAGTAAACAGCAGCCAACACACCCGTAGACTCAGGATTAAACTAACAATGGAAATTCAAAAAAGTGTGGCGCTATAAACTCCATAAGTAAGTGATAAATGAAATGAATCTAAATGATAAAACACTCTTAAATATTAAGTGATTACAAAGCAAACATTTCAGTGTGAACCAAAAAGTGCTTACGTGAGTAAATGTGACTAGTGGACAAAATAATAGCACTTAAATACATTCACTAGATCCAATGATAAGTGAAAAAACATCACAAAATGGTATTAGATATAAAGTCCATATCATAATGAGTGAAAAAAATAAAAAATATAAGCATAATATCTGTGATAACGGTGCATAAGCGATGATGAACAGGTGTCTCCTGAGCATGCAGAGGGATTCTTTAGACCCAGCAACCTGGTAGGTGAATGGACCGCAGGGAGACCAGAAGTGCACAGAAGATTGAAATCAGCGCCAGGACCGTCACCAGAAATCATGGAGGCTTACCAGAGATAGTGGCCTGAAATAGCATATGCCAAACAGGTCAAAAAGGCTTGATGACCAACAGGTCTGAGTATTATATCTGGTCAGATGTCATCATCACACAGAAAGGGGGGAAGGAATCAGCACGGCTTCCTCTTCAATGGATACACCATAAGCCAAGCGAATAATTTGTGTGGCATGTGAGGGATAAAAACAACAAAAAAATAAAATAAAAAACATTAAAATAACGAATAAAAACAGACTCACATTTTTAGAAGATAAAAACAGCATGTAGAACGTGTAGCGGTAGTCATGAGAGGTCCGCCCGACATGTTTCAACTAAACAGTCATCATCTGGGGTCATATGATGACTGTTTAGTTGAAACATGTGAGTCTGTTTTTATTCGTTATTTTAATAAATCCAAGTTTAAAACGTTATCACGCTATGTGAGTGTTTTTATCCCTCACATGCCACACAAATTATTCGCTTGGCTTATGGTGTATCCATTGAAGAGGAAGCCGTGCTGATTCCTTCCCTCCTTTCTGTGTGATGATGACATCTGACCAGATATAATACTCAGACCTGTTGGTCATCAAGCCTTTTTGACCTGTTTGGCATATGCTATTTCAGGCCACTATCTCTGGTAAGCCTCCATGATTTCTGGTGACGGTCCTGGCACTGATTTCAATCTTCTGTGCACTTCTGGTCTCCCTGCGGTCCATTCACCTACCAGGTTGCTGGGTCTAAACAATCCCTCTGCATGCTCAGGAGACACCTGTTCATCATCGCTTATGCACCGTTATCACAGATTTTTTGCTTATATTTTTTTTTTTTCACTCATTATGATATGGACTTTATATCTAATACCATTTTGTGATGTTTTTTCACTTATCATTGGATCTAGTGAATGTATTTAAGTGCTATTATTTTGTCCACTAGTCACATTTACTCACGTAAGCACTTTTTGGTTCACACTGAAATGTTTGCTTTGTAATCACTTAATATTTAAGAGTGTTTTATCATTTAGATTCATTTCATTTATCACTTACTTACGGAGTTTATAGCGCCACACTTTTTTGAATTTTCAAGATGTTTGTATTGTAGCTTCAACTAGCTCAACTAATTTGAGTGAATTTAATTTGACAGGGTGTCGCTGTTTTTTATGAAGATGTATTTAATATGTATTGTCACAGTGTCTCCCAGTGTTAGTTCTCCTGCAGCCCTCTCTAAAGAGCGGACTGGGGCAGACTGACGCCAGTCTGAGACCCGTTTTGGTAGTGGAAATCTTCCTGAGGTTGCAGAGAAGTATTTGCAGAGTGGGGACATGTCCGCCAGCGAAGGGCCCCTGTGCAATGCACAGATGATCGTCTGAGGGGGATGTGTTCACTCTGCAAAGACATTATCGGTTATGGGGAGGGATCCACGCTTTTGTCTTTCTGTGTTTCTGATGGACATGGAGGGACCATGGCGTGCCCCTGCAGATAATCTCCCATCCACAGGAATGGTAGTATAATCCGGGTATGCATTGTTCTCTGAGCAATGCAGAATAAGGATTCACACCAATGGTAAAAACGGGAGTCTTTGAGTCTTTGGGTGCTTTATGGTCGGACAGCGTCCATGATTTCAAGGTGGGCCATGTGGTTTATTTTGTCTTAATAGAGGGCCTTACAGGTACAGGGGGCGGGAAATCATACACACTGCCCCTGAATAGACATATCCATACACCGCCCTAGTCATTTTTCATTGGTTGAGATCTGTATAACTCCTCCTGTTTGCCTGTGCTTGATTGGCTGATTGTGAAAGCAACCAAGCTCTATTGTTATATGAATAAAGATTGTTCCCGTTATCAGATAGTCGAGCTGTGGAGCTAAGGATGTAAGAATGGTGGTCATGTCTGTGTTACTTTGGAAGATACAGGAAACGGGGTCGTACTAAGATGCAGGGCCGCTGATAGAAATCATAGGGCCCCGTACAGCCTACCTGATGGGGCCCCTTCAGCCCCACCCTGGTCCCACCCCTGGCCCCTCCTCCAGCCCCACCCTGGCACCGCCCCTGGCCGTGCCCATGGTCCCTCCTTTAGCCCCACCCCTGGCCCCTCCCCAAGAAGGTCCGAGATTGCAGACATAGTACAGGAGACGGTCAGAGACTGCAGACATAGTACAAGAGATGATCAGAGACTGCAGACATAATACAGGAGATGATCAGAGACTGCAGACATAATACAGGAGATGATCAGAGACTGCAGACATAGTACAGGAGATGATCAGAGACTGCAGACATAGTACAGGAGATGATCAGAGACTGCAGACATGGTACAGGAGATGATCAGAAACTGCAGACATAGTACAGTAAATGGTCAGCGACAGTGTTGCCAACCCCCTGAAGTGAAATTTACTGGCAGGATGCCAAAATTTACAAACGGCACCAATTTTTTTTGCTGACAAAAATCATGAAAATTACTGGCAGAGCTGCATTTTTTACTGGCGCTTCTAAAAAGTACCTAAAATTACTGTTTTCAGTGCTAAGCAGTGCAAGTATAAATATTTGAACTATAAACACATAGCTAGTGCTATTAGCAATGTGTTTAAGTTAAACAAAAGTCAAAAAACATATTTCTCCATTGAAATGAAGGTCAGGTTACTATAACCCAGCCAGCACTGGGTTCCCCCTTACATCAGAGTGTGCAGGGATTCCCCTTACAGTGAAAGGGAACTCTTATGTAAAGTTGAAAGCTGCAGATCATAATCTAAGGGGGAACTCTGATGTAAGGGGAGGCTCTGGTGACCAGAGACCACCTTATATCAGAGTCCACTGCATTCCCTTTACATCAGAGTTCCCACTTACATCAGGGTCTGCAGCATTACCCTTTCACTAAGGGACAATCCTGCAGACTCTGATGTAAAGGGGAATGCCAGAAACTCTGATGTTGGAGGGGGCACTCTGGTGACTAGAGACCACCTTCCGCAGAGTGAATACACTAAGGTAAGGGGAGTTAGTAATATAGAGGGGAACCTTTATATCAGTGCCCCTTACATTATTGTATTCACTCCCCTTACATCAGCAACCCCCCCCAGACTGACCTGGTGGTGCTGTCACTGACCTCCCCTCAGCTGCATTTTACAGGGCTCAGTCAGATGGCTCCAGCTTGGCAGGTCTGGTTTTCCTATGGTCTCCTCTCCACAGTCCACAAACATCTGACTTCTCCCATGATCCCGGCGGCACTCCCACTCATGACTCCTCTCCAGACTCCCCCTCAGAGACTGCAGACATGATGTAGGAAATGGTCAGAGGCTGCAGACAGGAACAGGAGATGGTCAGAGGCTGCGGACAGGAACAGGAGATGGTCAGAGGCTGCGGGCAGGAACAGGAGATGGTCAGAGGCTGCGGACATAGTACAGGAGATGGTCAGAGGCTGCGGACAGGAACAGGAGATGGTCAGAGGCTGCGGACATGGTACAGGAGATGGTCGAGGATGCGGACATGGTACAGGAGATGGTCAGAGGCTGTGGACATGGTACAGGAGATTGTCAGAGGCTGCAGACATGGTACAGGAGATGGTCAGAGGCTGCTGACATGGTACAGGAGATGGTCAGAGGCTGCGGACATGGTCAGAGGCTGCGGACAGGAACAGGAGATGGTCAGAGGCTGCGGACATAGTACAGGAGATAAACAAAAAAGTCAGTGCTACTACCCATACATCAAATAGAAAGCAGAGATCCCGGGTGCTCGATCCACAGTCGCTGGCTGAGTAGGGAAATGAGGAAAAGAGGATCCGCACTCCAGGGATTGCTCTTAAAAAGTGTAATATTTGATGACAAGCCACAGTGACCAAACACAAATGAGAACAGTTGACGCGTTTCAGCCTATAAGGCCTTAGTCATAACCACATTACAGACATGAAACGTTGAAAATAAATAGTAGCTCCAATGATCACTGGCTCCACCCATTAATTGTCTTAATTGACTACAGGCAATTATCCAAAAAAGGGGAATCAGCTATACTGCATATTGGGTGATCCATATGTATGCCACTATTTGTCACACACCTTATAGTGAGAATAAGTACATGTGTGCACACACTTATGCATGCACTCATGCACATATACATGATTAAAACACACCATGAAATACAAAAAACATTAGATACAAAAAGTAAATAATAAAAATAATAATCTAGGTATGTGAAAAATAGTACAGGAAATGGTCAAAGGCTGCAGTCAGGAACAGGAGATGGTCAGAGGCTGTGGGCAGGAGATGGTCAGTCAGAGGCTGCGGGCAGGAGATGGTCAGTCAGAGACTGCGGGCAGGAGATGGTCAGTCAGAGGCTGCGGGCAGGAGATAGTCAGTCAGAGGCTGCGGGCAGGAGGTGGTTAAAGGCTGTGGACATGGTAGTTTCCTCCACTGTCCCCTTCATATTACTATACCTGTCCTGTCTCCACATCAGACAGTCAGTGACAGTGTCCGCCTTCTGTCACTCACTGTGACTGCGTCCCTCTCTCCAGTCACAGTTTCCTCCTCTACCGGGCCAGCTTCACCCCCTCAGTAATGTCCTCCTGTGGCCCGGGGCCGTCATGTGGCTTCTCTCTGCACCATTGCACTCCCCCCACTGAACCGGCGAGAAGAACGAGTGGTGGCTTAGGTTTAAAAAGGGCACCAGGTTGCGACGTTACTGTGCATGCGCCGCCCAGCTGAGCTTGTATGATCCTTCCTGAGTCCTGCAGGCTTCGGAACAGCGCATGCGCAGTTGCATGGCCGGCCCGCAGCCATATTTTTTACGGGCACCGGCTGCCCGTAACAGACATTTGCGGGCACTCAAAAATGGGGTGAAATTTACGGGCTGCCCGTGAATATATGGGCGGTTGGCAACACTGGTCAAAGACTGGAGACATGGTACAGGAGATGGTCAGAGACTGCAGACATGGTACAGGAGATGGACAGAGACTGCAGACATAGTACAGGAGATGGTCAGAGACTGCAGACATAGTATAGGAGATGGTCAGAGACTGCAGACATAGTACAGGAGATGATCAGAGACTGCAGACATATTACAGGAGATGATCAGAGGCTGCAGACATAGTACAGGAGATGATCAGAGACTGCAGACATGGTACAGGAGATGATCAGAGACTGCAGACATGGTACAGGAGATGATCAGAGACTGCAGACACAGTACAGGAGATGGTCAGAGACTGCAGACATAGTACAGGAGATGATCAGAGACTGCAGACATATTACAGGAGATGATCACAGGCTGCAGACATAGTACAGGAGATGATCAGAGACTGCAGACATGGTACAGGAGATGATCAGAGACTGCAGACATGGTACAGGAGATGATCAGAGACTGCAGACACAGTACAGGAGATCGTCAGAGACTGCAGACATAGTACAGAAGACGGTCAGAGACTGCAGACCTGGTACAGGAGATGTCAGAGACTGCAGACATGGTACAGGAGATGGTCAGAGACTGCAGACATGGTACAGAAGATGGTCAGAGACTGTAGACATAGTACAGGAGATGGTCAGAGACTGCAGACGTAGTACAGGAGATGGTCAGAGACTGCAGACATGGTAAAGAAGACGGTTAGGGATCGCAGACATGATTGATTCAGGAGATGGTCGGAAACTGCGTTAATGGCTGAACCCAGTGTACAAGTATATAGTATCACTCTATTTAAACCAGCTCTGCAAGATCAAGTCAGTGATTTTCCTTTGAAAGTACAACCAAGTGACAGAAGACAGCATCACATCCAATTTCTAAAATACAAATTTTCCTACAAACAGTGAATTGGTCGGGATTAGTGGAGGACTGTAACCAGTTAATGGAGCTGTCAAGTTTCTAGCCTGATCCAGCAGTAAATCCTCAAAAAACCCCCCCAAAAAACCCCATCAAACTATCAGTGTGATCAGGCAATGTGCAGGTCAGGTTAGGCAGATAAAAAAAAAAAAGTAACCAGCAAGATAAGAGGGAGGGGAGGCTGATCGGTAACCTGTACACTGCCTGATCACATAGATATCTGGAAGACAATGCAGTCGGCCAGCAACATGTTACTGTGCTCCCAACGATCCTGTTGTTTCCATTCAGCCACAGCTGTGTGTACTGCAGAACTTGTATTGCTGCTGTAGTCATACCTCCGTGTGTCTCCCTCCTTGCTCCCCCATTCAGCCCCACTCTAGCACTGTTTACAGTCAAATGTGAGCGGCTGGAGAAGGGAAGGGAAACACTTTTTTTATTACTTTTCATTCTTTCATTCACTGTTTATATTGCTCGCCCTCCCCCCTGCTGGTCGGGCCCGGTACAACAGGGCCAGTTGTACTGGCTTAACAGCGGCCCTGCTAAGATGCATTATGCCAAAAGGTTGAAAGTGACATGGATTACGCGCAGCATATAGTGGAATTTCCATGACAGTAACAATGGTGAGCCAGGATATTATGGAGCAAACAGGACCTCCTACGCATCGGATCAGGAGGGGGGAGAGCAGATCCCAGTTTAGGACAACAAAGCATTTGAAATACTTTGTTGTCCTGATGCAAGGGGTTTGTTTTCTCTCTCCGATGTGTTAGGTAGGTTCTGCTTTGCAAAAGAACTAATTTTTCATCTTTTTGTATAATGGCGGGATTTTAACTGTATGTTTGTCAGTAAAGATAGGTCTATTGTTTTGGATACTTACCTCCTCTAAAGGACCCATTTAATACAACCTAAAATGTCTGTGTAAGTAACTGTATGTTGTGTAATAAATGTGTGATGTATATGAGAAATAGAAATGTATGAATTGTGATTATTACCTATGTATGGGACCAACAAGTAGAGTTTAACTGACTCAAGACAGGTTTGATGGACTTTGATGGTTGTTTAGAAAAGGTTTGGTTTGAAAATGGCTGCCGCATATTCAAGTGGCTAAGTGGCTGAGGGGGGAAGGGCGGCCAAGCATTGCTGGGACATCATTTACAATAGTAGCTGTTTGTTGAAAGGGCTACGCCCTATGGGTGGTCTCAGGTTTCTGGACAATAGCATGGGGGAGCTCTATTGTTTTGAGATGAGAAGATCATGCATGCAACTATCGCTGTTTGTATTTCCTCTCTGTGTTGTTCCTGTGGAAGCTGATGTCAGAGTTAAGTATGTCATTTTGGCGTTTTTTGGATGTGTTGTTTGGTTGGAGAGCCTGTGTTTTAGGCCTCCTATGGGCCCTAGTTGATGTAGCCTAAAGTTAAGTGTTCTACAGTTAAGTGTTCATTTGGTGTCTCAACTATGTAGTCAGTTTTTGTGGGGAGAAATTTTGGTTTTCTAGTGAGGAAATCTCAGTTTGTGTTGGGTTTGGCGGGATCAGTGACTGCATTTCATGTGTTAATGCCACCATTTTGTCGTGGTCCGGCTTTCGTCTGCCATCTTGCTGTAGTCCAGATTTCATCTACCATGTGGTCGTGGCCCGGCTTTCGTCGGCCATTTTGCTGTAGCCTAGATTTCTTCCACCATTTTGTTGTGGCCTGATTTTCGTTTGTTGCAACTGCCATTTCGTGTCTGCTGTGTTTTGGTTTTGGGTGGAATTGCTCTGCTTTTGGGCCAGGTTTCAGCATTTAGTGAGGTTGAGTCATCTTTTTGCAGGATTTTCAGTGTCTGACTACCCAGGGGATGTGGGAGCTGAGGGGGATTCCCTCCCATTTGTAATATGGGTTTTATCCACCGTTTCCTAGACAAAGGGTTTTTTAGACATGTTGAAGTTTCCTATATGATAAAGTCCAGAGGGGGTAGCCATAGCTATTTTGTGTGTGTGTGTAATAGACATAATATGAAGTTAAGGGAAGCTAGGCTTCCCATCCCCCCTCCCCCTTCCTGTCCATTGATATGTAAATAAACCAGTTAGATGGGTTCTTAGAGATCAACAGAGAACAGGCAACAGAAAGTTCTTTGCAGAATGTGTTGTATCAACAGGAAGTTGGTGGGAGGAGCTTGGGGTCTTTTGAAACAAGCATGTGGACAAAGGTGTTTGGAATAACGATGGAAATCACTTTTCACTTCAGTTGCTTTGTGAAGTTTTATACTGTAATACAGTTTTGGGTATAGAGTAAACGGGAGGCATCCACGTTATTGTTGTAACATCTAGGTACAGAAAGAAGCCACATTGTTCTGTAGCGAAAGCGGGCGTATGTGAACTGTGCAGTTTAGTCTGGTGATGCAGTGTACGGTCATACAGTGGAAACACTTGTGTATGCATACACTGTGAGGGGTAGAGACATAATTCGGGGGTGATCTGTGGTTGTTGACCAATCGTTTGACATAATTAATAGTTGGTTGCTATTACGGGTACTGCAGTGTAAAAGAGTGGTACTCTGTAGTTCTGTGCCAAAAGTGTTGGGACAACAAACCGTAGAGTTAAATAATGCCTCGGTTAGGGTTTCTAGTTGGGGGACTCGACCAGATATAGTGGTTGTAGTCCATCAATCCACCATAAAAAGAAGGCACTGGGTGGTGCTCTCCTAAATGGGTGCAAGGGTTTCCCTGGATGCAGGGGTAAGACTATAAACCGATTCAAATCGCCATGGGCAATAGGCAGTCCGTGCAAGGGAAGGAATGCAAGGCTTCCCACAGTCAGACAGCTACACAGTACATGAAGTCTAGTTTTTGGGCAAAGGACATTAAACCCCTTAAGGAATGACATAGGTGATCCAAGGATACTACTTGGGGTATCCCTCTGGAGGGGACATTTGACGCCTGGAGGTGGGAGAAATTAACTGAGTTTAAACCCAGGCTCTGGGCAGCAAAGACCTTAGATGTAGCTTAGCTGTGGCTTCAGAAATCTGTAATGATGAGTGGGTTGATGGATGTGTAGTACACGTTTGTGCTGTTAAAATTCTTCTGCTGGTTTTTTAACTTTGTGTGGCTAGTCCATGCAAGGTTTGGAGCCGCTCTTGTGTTTTTTTCCATTGTATTTTTTTTCTATTGCTAAATGAGTGAAGGCAGCATTCCGTCTAGTTTTTTTTTTTTGGAAAATATGAAGCAGTCTGGTGAAGGAGGCTCCCATTCCAGACACCCCAGATGGTAAGCCACGCACAGGTTATACAGTGACCACAGCCATTGAGTTCCCACATATCTGGGTTATCGCCATATGAGGTTTGTTTGGAGGTCAATCGAAAACAGGGTTGTACTTTCCTCAGCAGCTGTCGCCTCCATTCTCAACTGATGGGGTAGGTGCAGTCACTGTAACGTGAACTTCAAAAGGTCCACCACAGGGTCCATGAGTCCCTCTTGGACCCTGACACAATAACTGGTTTACATTCTTTCCAACCAGGTGACTGGGTCATTGTAAAGAAGCTTGAGGGACGAGACCACGCCAACCACTGAAAGAAGCTGCTCAACTACACCAAAGGATGAGGAGTATCTTTGTTTATTTATATTTTTAGCGTATTCTCCAACTAGCTAAGAAAGCAAACAGGACCAATTGCTGGGTCTACTCTTAATCTTAACCAAGCTTTAGTACCCCAGCGATGACAGAGGTACATGCTATATATGATGTTCATATTGGTATGAGGAGTTTTGACAAACTAGTAAAAACTCCAAACAGACACTTGTCAATAGAACTTAACGATACATTTCTAGAGGGTAAAATGAGTTATAGTTTTAACAATAGCTCTGGTTCTTGCCAGTTTGGGTATCGGGACAACTAGGTAGCCCACAAGTGTGCTTCAACTTTAGTTTGGTATTTATGCGGGTCTACAGCTTATAAGGTAATGCCCCCTAATGCAAGAGTTTCATGTGTCCTGGTGAAACCCGTCCCAGCATCTTATGTCGCGGCCGATCGTGAGGATCTGATGGCGTGAGAGAAGGTAAGAATGGTAGGGACAGCTAGAAGGGAATTGTTCACCAACCCCGACCAGGTCTGGGCATTGTTTCCTGCTTGTACAGGGTGGGGACTTGAGCTTATTAAAACGATTGAACAATTTCTCATCCATTGTGGATGGGATGTTCAATGAAACTGTTGAAGCCACAAGGAAGATCCCACAGGAACAATGGCAGATCAAGACCCTTCTATTAAAATATGGCCCATGATTATCTGTTGGCATCCAAGGGGGGTTTCTGTGAATTCATAGGTAAAGATTGTTGCACCTGGATCGGGATACTGGCGACAAAGTTCAGGCCAATATGGATAAGGAAGGATCCCTGCAAGGCAAACTATACTATAGCTATTGAAGGTTGGAATCCTTTTAAGGATCTGGTAATCTTTGGGGATTTTTTATTTTTCGGCAGGTCATGGTTGAAGGAAGTAAGGGTATATATACTCATGTTGTTTTTGTTTCATTATCGGTTATGGGGGAATGCATGCTTTTGTCTTTCTGTGTGTCTGATCAGCACATGGAACGACCATGGAGGGACCATGGCGTGCCCCTGCAGATAATCTCCTATCCATAGGAATGGTAGTATAATCCGGATATGCATTGTTCTCTGAACAATGCAGAATAAGGTTCACGCCAACGGTAAAAATGGGAGTCTTTGGGTGCGTTATGGTCGGACAGCATCCATGAATTTAAGGCCAGCCATGTGGTTTCTTTTGTCTTACTGGAGAGCATGACTTACAGGTACAGGGGACGGGAAATAATACACACCGCCCCTGCATAGACACACCTATACACCGCCCTAGTCATTGTTCATTGGTTGAGATCTGTATAACTCCTCCTGTTTGCCTGTGCTTGATTGGCTAATTGTGAAAGCAACCAAGCTCTATTGTTATATGAATAAAGATTGCTCCCATTATCAGACAGTCATGGTGGTCATGTCTGTGATACGGGAGACAGGGTTGTACTTAGATGCATTATACCAAAAGGCTGAAAGTGACATGGATTATGCGCAGCATATAGTGGAATTTACACGTCATCGGCATCTTGGAATCCCCTAAACAACTGCAGCAATGGGACAGGGACATACAAGACTAAGCTAATCAGGTGTGCTGCATACAGAATAATTTGTGCTAAATAAAGAGGGTTATTTAAGTGCAATAAAAGGAGCACCACGCTCACAGGGATCATATAAGAAATATTATGTTCAAAAAGAAAGATTTTGATAATAAAAAAAAATTCTAGTAGCCAAAACACTGTTTATTTATACAAATCCAATTAAAGCCATTGAAATTATTAATTAAAAACAATCACAGAAATGTACTGGGAAAAAGCCTTTGCAACAAGCTGCATTTAGTGCTGACTGGTCTTCAGCTGTTCCCTGTGTCCTGTGTTCTTCCAGTGTGTTCCCTTTGTTGCTGACCCGGCTTACTGACCTGGACTTTGGCGAACCAGATGGGAAGTCCATGAGCCCTGAACATAATGCTCTCCTCCACTGAAGTCTATGGAAGGCCAATTTGGAGGGTTTTGCTAAAATAAAAAAAAAAGGCACGGGTAGCTGGACTGTTCCATGGGGACTGCCATTTCGTGTCTCCATGGGGGGGATATTTAAAAAAAGTTACTGTTCAGTCAAGAGACGGTCTTTTAATATGATCTAATGGGATACAATAAAAATACACAAATCTTTTAAATAACATGCTTGCTAATGCCTTAAAGCAATGTTTCTCAACTCCAGTCCTCAAGTACCCCCAACAGGTCATGTTTTCAGGATTTCCCTCAGATGGAACAGCTGTGGTAATTACTAAGGCAGTGAAACTGATCAAATCACAAAGCCTGAAAACATGACCTGTTGGGGGTACTTGAGGACTGGAGTTGAGAAACATTGCCTTAAAGTAGCATGTGAAGTAGGATTTAACCCTTTAAAAAATGACATAGCTGCAAAATTCATTGAGCAAAAAAAGTTATTGTGTTGAGAAGAAGAAGCGCCCCCACCGGCCATTTCACTACAATGTCCAGAAGTGAGGTGGTTAAAATTCATAAGAGAGCCTTCTCCAGGCATCCAACCTAAAAATGTGGCCAGGAAAGGGAGAACAGCAATCGTATGGTTACCATCTTGGCTTTACTTCCTCATGTCATATACTTCAGCCAGGACAGTATTGAGAAAGACAGTGGTGACATGAACAAATCTGACAACAAATCTCATAAGTCTAGCAGTCAGGTGCAGCAGTGCCTTAGATTTCACAGTGCCCTGAAAAAGTATTCACACCCCTTGAAACTTTTCACATTTTGTCATGTTACAACCAAAAACATAAATGTATTTCATAGGGATTTTATGCGATCGACCAACACAAAGTAGCACATAATTGTGAAGTGGAAGGAAAATGATAAATGGTTTTCAACATGTTTTTATAAATAAATATGTGAAAAGTGTGGCCTGCATTTGCATTCAACCCCCTGAGTCAATACTTTGTAGAACCACCTTTCGCTGCAATTACAGCTGCAAGTCTTTTTGAGGATGTCTATACCAGCTTTGCACATCTAGAGAGTGAAATCTTTGCCCATTCTTTTTTGCAAAATAGCTCAAGCTCTGCTAGATTTGATGGAGAGCGCCTGTGAACAGCAATTTTCAAGTCTTGCCACGGATTCTCAATTGGATTTAGGTCTGGACTTTGACTGGGTCATTCTAACACATGAAAATGCTTTGATATAAACCATTCCATTGTAGCTCTGGCTGTATGTTTAGTAGGGTGGTTGTCCTGCTGAAAGGTGAACCTCTGCCCCAGTCTCAAGTCTTTTGCAGACTCAGGTTTTCTTCTAAGATTGCCCTGTATTTGGCTTCATCCATCTACCTATCAACTCTGACCAGCTTCCCTGTCCCTGCTGAAGAAAAGCATCCCCACAACATGATGCTGCCACCATCATGTTTCATGGTTGGGATGGTGTATTCAGGGTGATGTACAGTGTTAGTTTTCTGCCACACATAGCATTTTGCTTTTAGGCCAAAAAGTTCAATTTTGGTCTCAACTTACCAGAGCACCTTCTTCCACATGTTTGCTGTGTCCCCCACATGGCTTCTTGCAAACTGTAAACGGGACTTCTTATGGCTGTCTTTCAACAATGGCTTTCTTCTTGCCACTCTTCCATAAAGGCCATATTTGTAGATTGCACGACTAATAGTTGTCCTGTGGACAGATTCTCCCACCTGAGCTGTGGATCTCTGCAGCTCCTCCAGAGTTACCATGGGCCTATCAGTTTAGGCGGGCGGCCATGTCTTGGTAGGTTTGCAGTTGTGCCATACTCTTTCCATTTTCAGATGATGGATTGAACAGTGCTCCGTGAGATGTTCAAAGCTTTGGACATCTTTTTATGACCTAACCTTGCTTTAAACTTCTCCACAACTTTATCCCTGACCTGTTTGGTGTGTTCCTTGGCCTTCATGATGCTGCTTGTTTACTAAGGTTCTCTAACAAACTTCTGAGGGCTTCACAGAACAGCTGTATTTATTATGCTATTAAATTACACACCGCTGGATGCTATTAATTAGATGACTTCTGAAGGCAATTGGTTCCACTAGATTTTAGTTAGGGGTATCAGAGTAAAGGGGGGTGGATACCATTTATCATTTTCCTTCCACTTCAGAATTATGTGCCACTTTGTGTTGGTCTATCCCATAAAATTCCAACAAAATACATTTAAGTTTTTGGTTGTAACATGACAAAATGTGGAGAATTTCAAGGGTTATGAATACCTTTTCAAGGCACTGTATACAGCTATGAGGCTGTAGACATAGACGTGCCTACAAACACTCACCTATTAAGAAGTTCACTACTGCTTTTTCAGAAGAAATTCCAGACAAAAGATACATTTTTCAGGGTCCTGCCTAGGCACAGTTAATATTTCTAAATGTTCTCTATAACATAGACCTTTTCACAGACAGTTAAATGAACCATTGCATTGTCCTGCACGGAGAAATTACAAGTTTACTTGTACTGTGTATTGTACTTTCCTTTTAAACTCTGTGAAATATTTCTATATTTCCTGGTTAATGTCAACAACAGCTTCTTTATGCCAAAAAACTTGCAGTTGAGGTATTGTGGCTCTTTAAGTCTAGTTTTGCAAAAATCTCACAGTAGGAGGCTAGAATAGTGTGAACATTTTTATGATAAATCTCAATGCATCAAATAGAAGAAAAAAAAACAATACGAATGAACCTTGGCACTGCTTAGTAATATTTCCTACTGTGCTCACCAAAACCACTGGAACATTTTCAATTTCCATGTTTAAAATAGATTCCACCCAAAAAAAAAGGTCAACCACGGTAAAATAAATTTTGTACTAGTCTTTTAGTAAAGGGCCTTGAGTGACTTAATGTGGTTTAGTCTTTAAAGGGTCATTCCATCTAAAACTGATATTAATGCCAGCAAGTTTTACTTGGTACTTTTCTAAAATATTTTATATTTTCTCTAGTCTACTGGAGCCCAAATCTAGGTGTCTTCCAAATGGTCACAAGTTCACGAGTTCTTCCTCTTTTTATTTAGAATTAGGGGTGGACGGTCCTTAATCCTGCACAGAATGGAGCTCACATAATGACATTAGGGCCATTCGGTGCAGTCATTATGTGAGCCCATGCCAGCATGATGATGCTGCCCAGGAGGTGTGTCTAGGATAGCCTGGGCTCACCAACAGTGGGATGGATGATGATTCAACTTTTAATAGGATTGGCACTGGAACACAGAGCTGTGAGTGAGAACAATACTGAAGATAATGTAAGAGGCACTGATTATTTGCTTAGGCAGAAGCCGCCATTCAGAGTCTCTGCCTCTTATATCCCTCATTCCTAAACTGTTGGAATAGGGAAGTAACAGGAAATAACTGACCTTTTGGACCTGGAGGGAGAGTTCCCTCTGTTCTTATTGTTGTTCAGTTAAGCTTCGAAAGTGAAAGCTAGAAGCTCACTGGTTGCCATGCACAACTGTTAGGCCAGTTTCACACTGGGGCGGTGGGTATGTCGGCGGTAAAATGCCGCTATTTTTAGCGGCGTTTTACCGTTGTTTTAGCGGCGTTATTCGGGGGTTAAAACCGCCCCGCTAGTGGCCGAAAAGGGGTTAAAACCACCCGCGGTATAGCCGCACTGCCCCATTGATTTCAGTGGGCAGGAGCGGTGAAGGAGTGGTGAATTCACCACTCCAAAGATGCTGCTTGCAGGAGTTTTTTTTCCTGTCCTGCAAGCGCACAACTCCAGTGTGAAAGCCCTCGGGGCTTTCACACTGGAGACACAGCAGCGGCTATTTCAGGGCACTTTGCAGGCACTATTTTTAGCGCTGTAGCGCCTGCAAAGCGCCCCAGTGTGAAAGGGCTTAGACCGGTTTCACACTGGGGCGGTGGGTGGATCGGCGGTAAAACGCTGCTATTTTTAGCGGCGCTTTACCGTCGTTTTAGCGGCGCTATTCGGCCGCTAGCGGGGCAGTTTTACCCCCAGCTAGTGGCCGAAAAAGGGTTAAAACCTCCCACAAAGCACCACTGCAGTGGCGCTATGCTGGCGGTATAGCCACGCTGCCCCATTGATTTCAATGGGCAGGAGCGGGGGAAGAAGCGGTGTATACACCGCACCTTCACCACTCCAAAGATGCTGCTAGCAGGACTTTTTTCAGCGTCCTGCTAGCGCACCGCTCCAGTGTGAAAGCCCTTGGCCTTTCACATTGGAGAGACAGCAGAGGCTGTTTCAAGTCGGTTTGCAGGCACTATTTTTAGTGCAATAGCACCTGCAAAATGACCCAGTGTGAAATGGGTCTTACAGATGGCAGCTCCAGACAGTAAATTCCCCTCAATGTCAGTTGCTGAATTTATAGCAAACCTGTGCTTTTACATGCAGGCAAAGCAGCAGGTTCACTTTAATGACATCCTCACCAGCAGCACACATTCACTATTACCTGGGCACTAGGCACCAGGAATAAAGGATAATACCAAGTTATGTTTGGTATGGAAGAGCATGTGACCTCTCCCTCCCACATTATAGCTCTGCTGCTTTGTGAATGGCCGTTAAAGCATTTGTCAGAAACCATGAACCAGACCGAGACAGAAGTACAGTAAAATCACACTTGTTTATTAATAAAAATAAAAAGGTAAATAGAGTAAGCGTAGTCAAAGCATAGCCAGAGTCCAGTAACCGGATCGGGTAGTCAGCCAAGCCAGAGTTCAGTAACCAGATTGGGTAATCAGCCAAGCCAGAGTTCAGTAACCAGATCGGGTAATCAGCCAGGCCAGAAGTCAAGTAGGGATCCAAGTAGAGGAACAACAAGCAGGATAAGGAGCCAGAAGGGATGTCAGAAAAGCCAGTCTTTAAAAAGGAATGCAGGAGATGGATTCTTGTGATGTGACCAAGGCGAAGGCTGGAATGAAGTGAGCTGGAGATCTTTAAGTAGGCGGGACTGACGAGCAGATCCACAACAGCTGGTTAATTAGCTGACAGCTGAACGGCCAGCTTAGAGAAGTAAGGGCTGAGCCAGCCCTGACAGCATTCAACAATGGCACAGGAGTATAGGAAGAGAGTTTTAGCCCTGTGTAGCCAGGTGCTTGACTATAGACATAGAATGATTTAGGTTAACAATACCTCTCCTTCATCCACCAAGAGGAGCAGACGAGCAGAAGGAGCTCAAGAGACTTGCTGGTGGGCAGCACTGAATCATGGGAGATGTTGTGCAGAGGAAGGATCATGCTATAGAACTACAATTCCCTATACGAGTTGGTTATAAACAGAGATACAGAGCTGTATTTTTTCAGGCTGAATACCAAGGAATTTCCTCTTTGCTGCAGTTTGCAGATCACTGCTCCTGTACTGTATATCCTCCAAATGGAACCTTATATTGTGTTTGGGGCATCTGTTTGTGCTCCTAGTAGCAGTGCAGTAACCATTTGCTTAACCTGGTGTGTAAATAGGAGTCGAGGCAGAAGAACAGAGAATGCAACCTACCAAGCTGCTCCTGTGAGGATAGTGCTACACCTCTGAAAGTTTTAAGTCTCAACAACTTATAGCCTAGCTAGAAGTAGTTGGTCACCTTGAACTGGTTTTGCTCAGTAATGTTAAAGACATTTATCCCACTCATCCAAGTTGTTTTCTCAGTTCTAATGAGTGTAAGGAACATACCTAGCATTTATAATCACACTGTTTGTCCAAAAACATGACTGGAGGTGTGAACGTTCATGACACCACTGTGCTCTAATTATAGTACCTAATCAAATCATCATGGTGCCACAAGGTCTGGGGCAGGTGTTAATGTGAATAGTTGACACATCATGGCGGGTTAACATTATATGTGGGAAAATTCCGCCAGCAAAAGTCCGATGGAGCATACACACGGTCGGAATTTTCGACCAAAAGCTCACATTGGACTTTTACTGGGGGAATTTCTGATCGTGTGTACAGGGCATAAGGCTTTTCATTGACGTTTATACCTTTCACTGTTTATTCTGTTCTTCACCAGTGTTACTGACACTAAGTCCATTTTTCTTAAGTTAATTTTTCTTCATTTTTCTTAGTACTGTGTTGATCTAGATTAACTGCTATATTATAGTCTAGTATTCATATCAGTTAGTTCATTGCCTTCATTTACCTGTTGATTGATCTTATGCATTGTCATTTACTGTATTTTTCCTTAATAATATACTTACTCTAACTACAATCAAATAGCCTGGTGTCTATCTCTATATGCTGATATCGTTGTGGTAGTACTGTATACTAATTCTAAAGCTCATACAGGTGCTTGCAGCATTCCCTTGTAGTACCAGGTATGTCCAAGGAGATAAGGTGGTTCACAGAGTCGTGGCAGAACAGACAACCTGTCATACCAGGTGGCTCCTTCGGGAGTACGTGGTACAGATGCATGTGTTGGTGGGTGAGGGAAGGAAAGATAACTATGTGCAGCTGGTGAATCCACAAAAAAGTGAACTTGTTCCTTTGCCTTGCAATGTCATGTATAAGTTAGATTTAAGCAGTGTGCATGGAGTTTATCTTAAATCTGTCCTGATCAACCCGGTGATAACCTTAACTTCATACTTACCAAGGAGCCCCACAGCTATTATCTTAGGCTGCTGGTTTTAAAGTTTAATAAACATTCTAAGGGGAAGAGAAAATCAAAGAATAATCAAGAAAGGGCTTGCTGATTTACAAAGCACTATACGGCTTTATTATAAAGTAAAGCAGGAGTGAAATGAAAACCAGGTGCCTATCGAATTTTATTAAACACATGTGAAGAAAGTTATTTAACACCGTGCACTAATTCATCTGCTTCTGTGCACTATGTAGTAATTTATGCACTTGCGTTGCCTTGTGACCTCACAACAATATAAGAGCAGAGCCTAAAACACTGCAGTCATCAATGCTAATTCAGAGCACATTAAATCTGTAGTGTATGGCCTAAAAATTAGAAATCATTAAATACTTGCTCATGCATTGTGTTCACTCATTTATTTTTTGTTGACAATCTTTTCTGATTTTTTTCTTTTTTTTTTTTTGTGAAAATTTTTCTTTATTAACATTTTAACAGCTCATACAGTACAGTACAACGTGTACCAAAATTCCCCCCCTCTCCCTCCCTTCCCTCCCCCCTAACCCTTACCCTTGTGCAGCCTTTCACTATTGCTGAATCTCTTGCACAGCCTTTGAATATTGCTTTCACTATGGCTAAATCACATTTCTGATTTTTTTCAACCTTGTAATCCTGCCAGTTATAGCTTTTGATTCAACTTTATGCCCTAAGGGAACAACCCTGGAAGGGGTAGCATTATCATCCTAGGATGCACAATGTGACAGATCCAACCAGGGGCTTTTGGAGAGGACGATGGGCAAGCCTCCTACCCACTGATTATGGCCTATGGAGAGAGCAGATCCTCCTCCTATGATGGACAACCACGTAATGGACGCTGAGAGCCAGTCTTGGATTACTTCTCTGAATAAGGGCAATAAAACTTTCCTTCTGGAGTAGATGGGAAGGTGTAATATTATTCTTGTACAGGTTAACGGTCAGAAGGAATATGGCCCTCCTGCAGACTGGGTTGAAGAGGCTCCTTCACTTGGGACAGAAATATTTATCAACACTATCCCTCACGAGATCATCTATTAATTCCACCTTTTCAGACTACTGGAACATTGTATGAGTATGTTTCAAAGACTTCTGTAGGCCGTTGCTACGTTCCTACGTGATGGGATTAGCCTTGTGTCAACTCTACCTTGTTATCTAACTATTGTGTGATGTTTTGGGTAAATATTTGGTTTTATTGTTCATGTGGTGACTGACCTACTTTTGAAGTGTATAAAAACCTGTATTTCTGTTCAATAAACAGTCCTTTGATTCTACCTCAACATCTTGTCTGTGTGCGATGCTTGAGGTAAAAGGGCTGGTATTAGCTCTCGCTCTGCCAAAAGGGTTTGAAGAGCAGGAGGCACTGTTTGGCAGAAGCACCTAAGCGGGGTGCCAGGCGTTACGTCACACACAAACCTTCTGTGGACTACAAACTGATGTGCCAATGCACAGCCCAAGCACATTTATCTAGAAAGTTATCAGTGAGGCCTATTGGACAGCCTTACAGCTTCAGCACTGCCCACAGCCCCAGTGATTGACAGAGCAAGCCAGTCACATCATATTTTAAGGACATGCATCCTTTCATGAAACAATATGATGTCAAGGAGAAAGCTTCAGTGTTGTGTACAGTGCTAAGATGTAAAAAAAATGGGAATTTTTGTATTATTATAATGCATTTTTTTATGAGGGTTATACCTCACCCAAAACAACTATTAACCACTTCAGCCCCAGAAGAATTTACCACCTTCCTGACAGGCCATTTTTTGTGATATGGCAATGTGTCGCTTTAACTGACAATTGCGCGGTCGTGCGACGTTGTACCCAAACAAAATTGACATCCTTTTTTTCTACCAAATAGAGCTTTCTTTTGGTGGTATTTGATCACCTCTGTGGTTTTTATTTTTTGCGCTATAAACAAAAAAAGACCAACAATTTTGAAGAAAAAAAAAAATTTTTTTTTTTACTTTCAGCTATAAAACGCATCCAATAAAAAAATGGAAAAAATC
The DNA here is from genome assembly GCA_037952925.1 of Lithobates clamitans. Taxonomy (NCBI): domain Eukaryota; kingdom Metazoa; phylum Chordata; class Amphibia; order Anura; family Ranidae; genus Lithobates; species Lithobates clamitans. The sequence continues at coordinate 6,312,049 of JBBGZY010001206.1, forward strand.
TAATTTCTTCATAAATTTATATATGTATTCTACTACATATTTTTGGTAAAAAGCGACAATTTTGAAAAAATAATGCAATATTATTTTCTTTTTTGCACCATTTAAAAAGAAAAAAAAAAATGTTTTCCTCAGTTTAGGCCAATATGTATTCTTCTACATATTTTTGGTAAAAAAATCACAATAAGCATATATTGATTGGTTTGCGCAAAAGTTATAACGCCTACAAAATAGGTTATTGATTTATGGCATTTTTATTATTTTTATTTTTTTTGCTAGTGATGGCGGCGATCTGCGATTTTTATCGGGACTGCGACATTGCGGCAGACAGGTCGGACACTTTTGACACTTTTTTGAAACCATTGACATTTATACAGTGATCAGTGCTGGCAGGGAAGGGGTTAACACTAGGGGGCGATCAAGGAGTTAAGTGTTTCCTGACTGTGTGTTCTAACTGTGGGGGGATGGGGCTCACTGGGGGAGGAGACCGATCGGTGTTCCTATATACTAGGAACACACGATCTGTCTCCTCTCCCCTGACAGGACGTGGATCTGTGTGTTTACACACATAGATCCACGTTCCCGCTCTGTGAGGAACGATCGCGGGAGCCCGGCAGACATTGCAGCTGCCAAGAATGCGCATCAGCTCCTGTGTGATGCGGCAGGAAGCGGGGGTCGTCATATGACGTCCGCCCAGGATGGGAGATCCCACCTATACGTAGTTACAACCTGAAGAAAGTAAGAAACTGTAAAACAAGTCCTCACTGACCTTGAAGCTGCAGGGACTGTGGAGAAATTCATCATCAAAGGTCACAGCATAGATTTTTAAGGTCATCAGTTAAGTCATTTCTTAAGCAGCTCTGCTCCCCTCCCAAAGGTCCTGTTCTACTGCTCTGTATTTACATTTGAAAAAAATTACAGTTCAAATAATAAAGATGCTTGGGACTTTTCAGGTGCTACTTTCAGCCTCCAAGAACTTGGTTTAAAACAAACATATATACCGTACTTTATTAAAGTGGATTTTCACCAACCCCACGTATTTTTTTTTTTTTAAAACCCCTACTTACCTGGTGGTGAATTCAGAACATTTGAGATACTTACCCACTCAGCAGGTCCAGCGTTGTCCAATTGAGATCTTCTTCTTATCTAGCAGTGCTCGGTCCTGTGCTGTGATGTGGCCAACTGTGCTATCATCAACAGTCCGTCCAATCATATGACATATATATTGCAGTAAGTCAAAATGGCTTCAACCCCACATAGTCCCCTGACAAACTATACGGATATCAACATTATATTTCTTTGCACAATCACAATTCACTCTATTTTTATGGAAGACAACATGTTTCATAGACGCTACGGCCTGCTTCATCAGGAAGAGGTGGAATACAATTATGTGCATGTAAATGGGGGTATGTTCGCCCGATAATGTGCCTCGGCTATATTCAGGGCAACAGGGACATTTATCATCATTCCCAGTCCCAGGATGGAAACAGGGTACTTGGGAGAACCCAAAAACTGCAGTACCCAGTGGGCCACTTGTGGATTTTTCTGAAAAATCGAATCTGGTAGGACTTAAAGAGTATAACTCAGGCTGTATAACATGTCCAAGTAGCAGTTTCTTTCATAATATAGGCACTTATAGCAAAATACATCAGATGTTTACTTTATAGCACATCAGAGATGCGATCCCTAATTCACTATTTACTAATTTGCCGAACAATGGTCCTTGAGGCTTTAGGAGAAGCATAAACACACTGGAGAGCGGTAAATGGGCAAAAGCCCTCCCCCTGTGTCATAGATTAGAGATCTCATCTCAAGACTTGCTTACCTGGTGTGCTTTCTGGTACATTTCTAGTGTATTTCCCTATGAGGCCAGCTTCAACTCTTTTGGGAAGGCTGTCCACAAGGTTTATGAGTGTGTCTATAGGAATGTTTTACCTTTCTTCCAGAAGCACATTTGTGAGGTCAGGCACTGATGTGGACAAGAAAGCTTGGCTCGTAGTCTTAACTCTAATTCATCCCAAAGGTGTTCTATTGGGTTGAGGTCAGGGTTCTGTGCATGCCAGTCAAGTTCCTCCACAAATACTCGCTCATCCATGTCTTTATGAACCTAGCTTTGTGCACTGGCCTATATCATTTGGTGGAGGGGGGATTATGGTGTGGGGATGTTATTCAGGGGTTGGGCTTGGCCCTTTAGTTCCAGTGAAGGGAACTCTTAAGGCGTCAGCATTCCAAGACATTTTGAACAATTTCATGCTCCCAACTTTGTACAAACAGTTTAGGGATTTCCCCTTACTGTTACAACATGAGTGTGCACCAGTGCACACAGCAAGGTTCATAAAGACATGGATGAGCAAATTTGGGGTGGAGAAAATTGACTGGCCTGCTGACGCCTTAAGAGTTCTCTTCACTGGAACTAAGGGGCCAAGCCCAACCCCTGGAAAAACTACCCCACACCATAATCCCCCCTCCACCAAATGATTTGGAGGGGTGGCCCAATACTTTTGGCAATATTGTGTGGATGAGCAAGTTTGGGGTGGAGGAACTTGACTGGCCTGCACAGAGTCCTGACCTCAATCCGATAGAACACCTTTGGGATGAATTCTTGCGGAAACTGCGAGCCAGGCCTTCTCGTCCGCCTCAGTGCCTGACCTCACAAATGCGCTTCTGAAAGAATAGTCAGACATTCCCATAGACACCCTCCTAAACCTTGCGGACAGCCTTCCCAGAAGAGTTGAAGCTGATATAGCTGCAAAGGATGGGCTAACTCAACATTGATCCCTATGGACTAAGACTGGGATGCCATTAAAGTTCATGTGCGTGTAAAGGCAGGCGTCCCAATACTTTTGGTAACATAGTGTATGTGCAGGCGCAGTTTCCTGCCTGGGGTCCGCTGTGTTCACCGGTTCAGGTGCGATTCAGGTCCAAATTTTTGCCTAAATTCGCACCTGAATCATTGAAAGCCAATCACACTCGCCTGTCATGCGAATTGGATGCAGTGAAAACAGCATCCAATTCGCACATATGGGAACCCAGCCTAAGTGCCTACAGTGCCTATACGTATTAAAAAAAGATACTACCACTTAAACATGGTCTGCTCCCTGTATTGCACTCTTTAAGTCCTATCAGATTTTCTGTTTTATAAAGACCTCAAGAGCTCAATTGCAGAATTGTACCCCCAGATTTTCGGATGGTCAGTACACAAGTCCGTCACACAAAAGTCGAAAGTACAAACATGCATGCTCGGAATCAATGCTTACCAATCACGAAATTAGCAGAAGGGGCCCAAAGGGTGGTGCTCAAGAGCTGAAATTCCTGGTAGTATGTCACTACATTCGTGGTTGTGGCACGACAATTTGTGTAACGTTAGTATGCAAGACAAGATCCTGGCACGCTCCCTTTTGACAAAAATCGAACGCTCTGTTGTCCAACAATCGTACCGTGTGTACGCGGCTTTAGCCACTTTATATTTAATGTTTACATTAAAAAATAGAAGGCTGAAAGTCAACTAAGTCTCTGCAAGGGGGGAGCAGAGGAGCTGAGCTTTGCTTCATTGCTTCTGCTGTTAAATTTGCAGATGAATTTCTTCACAGTGCCTGCAACTATAGAGGTTAGTGAGGGTCTGTTTTAAAGCTCATTTTTTGCTTGTTAAGATGCAGAATATATACATATTTGAATGTCCGCATCCCACAAGTTAACTTTAAGTGCTGCCTACCATTGCTAACCATAGTCTGCTGGCTGCTTAAAGCAGTATCAAACCCAAAACCAAAACATTTAATATATTGCAGCTTACCAGTCAATAGATGTAGTGGCTGCATTTGTTATATTTCTTATGCCGCGTACACACAACCGGACTCTCCGTCAGAATAGACTCCGATGGATTTCCGATGGCGTTCCGCTGAAACGGACTTGCCTACACACGATCACACCAAAGTTTATTAGTTTAGAACGTGATGACGTACGACGGGACTAGAAAGAGGAAGTTCAATAGCCAGTAGCCAATAGCTGCCCTTGCGTCGTTTTTGGTCCGTCGGACTAGCATACAGACGAGCATTTTTCTCGATAGGAACTGATTCTGTCGGAAAGATTTGAAACATGTTCTATTTCTAGGTCCCTCAGAATTTTAGAAAGAAAAAGTCAGATGAAGCCCACACACGATCGGAATGTCCGACGGAATGATTCCGTCTGACCTTTTCTGCCGGAAAGTCCGGTCGTATGTACGCGGCATTAGGCTTTTCCCCCCCTTTTCACATGGTGATCTGGACAGTAATACACCTCCTGTATAATGCCCTGTACACATAATCGGACATTCCTACGACAAAATCCATGGATATTTTCAGATGGATGTTGGCTCAAACTTGTCTTGCATACACACAGTCACACAAATGTTGTCGGAAATTCCGAAAGTCAAGAACGCGGTGACGTACAACACGTACGACGAGCCGAGAAAAATGAAGTTCAATAGCCAGTGCGGCTCTTCTGCTTGATTCCGAGCATGCGTGGAACTTTGTGCGTTGGAATTGTGTACACACGGTCGGCCTACACATACTCTTTTTTTGATCCCCCTCTGTTCATAATTTGGCAGCACAGAGAGGTTTACGTTCCATGTTGTGACACATGACTGCACAATCTCTCCCCATCCCCGTGTGATAGTGGTTGGTGCTTGTAACAGGATGTTTAATTGGCCACATATTCATTTACCACTTGACCCCTGGAAAATTTACCCCCATTCATGACCAGGCCGTGGGACTGCGATATTGCGGTGGACAAAACGGGACACTAACTGACACTTTTGACACTTTTTGGGGACCAATGACACTAAGACAGTGAGCAGTGCTAAAAAATATGCACTGTTACTGTACTAATGACACTGGCTGGGAAGGGGTTAACATCACAGGCGATTAAAGGTGTTAAATGTGTTCCTAACATGTGCTTTCTCACTGCGTGTGTGTGCTGTTTTTACTATAGGAAGGCATTGATCCATGTCCCTGTTTGCAGGAACACGTGATCAAAGCCTTACCTACTGGCAAAACGGCAATCTGCCTTTTTTACATAGGCAGATCGCCGTTCTGGCTCCCTGCCTAAAGATCGGCGGGTACCGGCGATCACGTACTAAGTACTAAGATTTGAAAATGTAACATTCTGTTTAAGGTTGTTTTGTACAGTAACGCAACTGAACATTAACAAATGATCTAGTAGGTAATGGATACAGTGTTCTCAGAGTGTGCTTGTTAACCTGCTTTATGCCAGTTTTTGTATGATTGATTTTGATGTTCATTAAACTGATTTGTAAAACAACTATACAGTATATGTATATTTAAGTTGATCAATGAAAGGAAAAGATGATAGAACACATATGAAAACCTGATGTCTGTCAACAGCTTTGGAGCTTCAATAGGGTCAAGCAGTTCCCTGGCTTTGCTTTGACCCCCATTGCCTCCCCCCGCTCCTTGAAAAAAAAATTGTTAGAGGAGAGGGGGAGAAAGGAGTGAATGGTAGTTTTAGGTTAGGTTCACACTAGAAAGCGGTGCTGGAAACCCGTGTTCTGTGCATCACGTTGAAATGCACTGCAGTTGCAGTTGCAATCGGTGCCAATGTTAAATTAGCGACATCCCAAATGCAGGTTGCAAACATTTGCCTGCACTGGATAGTATGGTACAAGAATACCATGCGATCTGGTTGCAGTGCATTTCCAAAAATAGTGAATGCACTACTTTGGTGTGATGCAGTGCAATGTAGGCCCATTCAGTTTGAATAGGCTCAAATCACAACGCACTGAATCGTATTTGAATTGCACAGGAATGCACAGCACATTCCTGTGTGATACATAATGTGAACTATTTTTAAGGCCTGGTTTACACCTATGCAGGTTTCAGTTTGCATATTCCAGGTGCATTTTGCATTTTCCAATACATGTTTTTGATCCATTGAAGTCTATATGGAACCAAAAACCAGAAAAAAGGCCTGGCCCTTTCCATATAATGCACAGATGTGAATATGACCCATAGGAAACCACGTTAAATGGATTGTAGTGTGTTTCTGCAAAATGGAAAATGCACTAAAAAATGCATAGGTGTGAACCTAAGTTAAGGTCTGTTTAAGGCTCCATTCACACTAACGCGTTTTTTGATGCATTTTGCAGAAATGCATGGGAATTTTTTAACATGGGTTCTTATGGAACATGTTCACATCAATGCCTTTTTGTACCTCTGCATTTTTGGAAAGGGTCAGGGGCTTTTTTTCATGCTGTGATGTGAATCGATGATGTGAATCGAGCCTAAGGCTCCATTCACACTAGCGCGTTTTTTGATGCATTTTGCAGAAATGCACGGGAATTTTTTAACATGGGTTCCTATGGAACATGTTCACATCAATGCCTTTTTGTTTCTCCGCATTTTTTGAAAGAGTCGGGGACTTTTTTTCATGCAAAAAGCAGCGTTTTGCATGTAATGGATTTCAATGGACAAGCATCAAAAACGCAAGTGCACCGTTTTTGCAGCGTTTTTGCAGCGTTTTTGCAGCGTTTTTGATGCGTTTTTGCCGGGTTTTTTTTTTATTTGTTTTATTTTTATTTTTTATTTTTTTTAAGACTGTAAAAAAAAAAATGTAAAAAAAAAACAAAAAAAAAAACGCAAAACGCAAATCGCGGCAAAATCGCGACAAAATCGCGGCAAAAACGTGGCTCAAAAACGTGGCAAGCATGAAAAAAAAAACTCCAAAAACGCTCAAAAGCAACATGCATAGGTGTGAATCGAGCCTAAGGCTCGATTCACACCTATGTATGTTGCTTTTGAGCGTTTTTGGAGGTTTTTTTTCATGCTTGCCACGTTTTTGAGCCGCGTTTTTGCCGCGATTTTGCCGCGATTTGCGTTTTGCGTTTTTTTTTTTACAGTTTTTTTTTACAGTCTTAAAATTTTTTTTAAAAAAAACAAAAAAAACCAAAAAAAACGGCAAAAACGCATCAAAAACGCACCAAAAACGCATCAAAAACGCTGCAAAAACGGTGCACTTGCGTTTTTGATGCTTGTCCATTGAATTCTATTACATGCAAAACACTGCATTTTGCATGAAAAAAAGTCCCTGACCCTTTCCAAAAATGCAGAGAAACAAAAAGGCATTGATGTGAACATGTTCCATAGGAACCCATGTTAACCACTTGCCGACCGCCTCACGCCTATATACGTGAGCAGAGCGGCACGGGCAGGCAAAATCACGTACCTGAAACGTGATTGCCTTCCCGCGGGTGGGGGGTCCGATCGGACCCCCCCCCGGTGCCAGCTGCGGTCGGCATTTGGTTGGGAGCGATGACAGACGAGGGGGAGGCCATCCGATCGTGGCCCCCCCCTCGCGATCGCTCCCAGCCAATGAGAAACATCCCCTGCCTCTGTATAGTACACAGAGGCAGAGGATGTGATGTCATCTCTCCTCGGTCTGGCAGTTTCCGTTCCAGCGCCGAGGAGAGATGACATGTAAGTGCACCAACACTCACACTAGGGTGACCAGACGTCCCCGTTTTCCGGGGACAGTCCCCGGATTGAGGACACTCTCCCCGGAGCCCGTCTGTCCCCGGATTTGTCCCCGGATTGCAGGGGCGGCACTCAGGAACGTAGCGGCACGCACCGCTAACTCTGGCCGTTGCCCTGATCTGTGCCACGGGACTTGCGCTGTGTCCCTCAGCACAGCGGACTGAAGCCGCCTCCCCCTCCTCTCTGTTTACATTCACACAGGAGGAGGAGGAGCCCGAGGGACACACACGGCTGTGTGTATCATCCGCGCTGTTCTGAGGTCTGTAAACTTCATTTATTTACAGTATGTGGTGGACATGTGCAGGGGATTCTATACTAATGGGGGCTCTGCACTGGGGGGATTCTATACTAATGGGGGCTCTGCACTGGGGGGATTCTATACTAATGGGGGCTCTGCACTGGGGGGATTCTATACTAATGGGGGCTCTGCACTGGGGGGATTCTATACTAATGGGGGCTCTGCACTGGGGGGATTCTATACTAATGGGGGGGGGCTCTGCACTGGGGGATTCTATACTAATGGGGGGGCTCTGCACTGGGGGGATTCTATACTAATGGGGGGGCTCTGCACTGGGGGGATTCTATACTAATGGGGGCTCTGCACTGGGGGATTCTATACTAATGGGGGGGCTCTGCACTGGGGGGATTCTATACTAATGGGGGCTCTGCACTGGGGGGATTCTATACTAATGGGGGGATTCTGCACTGGGGGGATTCTATACTAATGGGGGCTCTGCACTGGGGGGATTCTATACTAATGGGGGGGCTCTGCACTGGGGGGATTCTATACTAATGGGGGGGGGGGCTCTGCACTGGGGGGATTCTATACTAATGGGGGGGCTCTGCACTGGGGGGATTCTATACTAATGGGGGCTCTGCACTGGGGGGATTCTATACTAATGGGGGGGCTCTGCACTGGGGGGATTCTGTACTAATGGGGGCTCTGCACTGGGGGGATTCTATACTAATGGGGGGGCTCTGCACTGGGGGATTCTATACTAATGGGGGGGGGCTCTGCACTGGGGGGATTCTATACTAATGGGGGGGCTCTGCACTGGGGGGATTCTATACTAATGGGGGCTCTGCACAGGGGGGATTCTATACTAATGGGGGGGCTCTGCACTGGGGGGATTCTGTACTAATGGGGGCTCTGCACTGGGGGGATTCTATACTAATGGGGGGCTCTGCACTGGGGGGATTCTATACTAATGGGGGCTCTGCACTGGGGGGATTCTATACTAATGGGGGCTCTGCACTGGGGGGATTCTATACTAATGGGGGCTCTGCACTGGGGGGATTCTATACTAATGGGGGGGGGGGCTCTGCACTGGGGGGATTCTATACTAATGGGGGCTCTGCACTGGGGGGATTCTGTACTAATGGGGGCTCTGCACTGGGGGATTCTATACTAATAGGGGCTCTGCACTGGGGGGATTCTATACTAATGGGGGGGGGGGGGCTCTGCACTGGGGGGATTCTATACTAATAGGGGCTCTGCACTGGGGGGATTCTATACTAATGGGGGGGGGGCTCTGCACTGGGGGGATTCTATACTAATGGGGGCTCTGCACTGGGGGGATTCTATACTAATGGGGGGGGGGGGCTCTGCACTGGGGGGATTCTATACTAATGGGGGGGGCTCTGCACTGGGGGATTCTATACTAATGGGGGGGGGGGGCTCTGCACTGGGGGGATTCTATACTAATGGGGGGGGCTCTGCACTGGGGGGATTCTATACTAATGGGGGGGGGCTCTGCACTGGGGGATTCTATACTAATGGGGGGGGCTCTGCACTGGGGGGATTCTATACTAATGGGGGGGGGGGGCTCTGCACTGGGGGGATTCTATACTAATGGGGGGGGCTCTGCACTGGGGGGATTCTATACTAATGGGGGGGCTCTGCACTGGGGGGATTCTATACTAATGGGGGGGCTCTGCACTGGGGGATTCTATACTAATGGGGGGGCTCTGCACTGGGGGGATTCTATACTAATGGGGGGGCTCTGCACTGGGGGGATTCTATACTAATGGGGGGCTCTGCACTGGGGGGATTCTATACTAATGGGGGCTCTGCACTGGGGGATTCTATACTAATGGGGGCTCTGCACTGGGGGGATTCTATACTAATGGGGGGGGGCTCTGCACTGGGGGGATTCTATACTAATGGGGGCTCTGCACTGGGGGGATTCTATACTAATGGGGGGGCTCTGCACTGGGGGGATTCTATACTAATGGGGGCTCTGCACTGGGGGGATTCTATACTAATGGGGGGGCTCTGCACTGGGGGGATTCTATACTAATGGGGGCTCTGCACTGGGGGGATTCTATACTAATGGGGGGGGGGGCTCTTCACTGGGGGGATTCTATACTAATGGGGGCTCTGCACTGTTGGATTCTATACTAATGGGGGGGCTCTGCACTGGGGGGATTCTATACTAATGGGGGGGGCTCTGCACTGGGGGGATTCTATACTAATGGGGGGGCTCTGCACTGGGGGGATTCTATACTAATGGGGGCTCTGCACTGGGGGATTCTATACTAATGGGGGGGCTCTGCACTGGGGGGATTCTATACTAATGGGGGCTCTGCACTGTTGGATTCTATACTAATGGGGGGGCTCTGCACTGGGGGGATTCTATACTAATGGGGGGGGCTCTGCACTGGGGGGATTCTATACTAATGGGGGGGCTCTGCACTGGGGGGATTCTATACTAATGGGGGCTCTGCACTGGGGGATTCTATACTAATGGGGGGGCTCTGCACTGGGGGGATTCTATACTAATGGGGGCTCTGCACTGGGGGATTCTATACTAATGGGGGGGCTCTGCACTGGGGGATTCTATACTAATGGGGGGGCTCTGCACTGGGGGGATTCTATACTAATGGGGGGGCTCTGCACTGGGGGGATTCTATACTAATGGGGGGGCTCTGCACTGGGGGATTCTATACTAATGGGGGGGGGCTCTGCACTGGGGGGATTCTATACTAATGGGGGGGCTCTGCACTGGGGGGATTCTATACTAATGGGGGGCTCTGCACTGGGGGGATTCTGTACTAATGGGGGCTCTGCACTGGGGGGATTCTATACTAATGGGGGCTCTGCACTGGGGGGATTCTATACTAATGGGGGGGCTCTGCACTGGGGGGATTCTATACTAATGGGGGCTCTGCACTGGGGGATTCTATACTAATGGGGAGGCTCTGCACTGGGGGCATTCTATACTAATGGGGGGGCTCTGCACTGGGGGTATTCTATACTAATGGGGGGCTCTGCACTGGGGGGATTCTGTACTAATGGGGGTTCTGCACTGGGGGGATTCTATACTAATAGGGGCTCTGCACTGGGGGGATTCTATACTAATAGGGGCTCTGCACTGGGGGGATTCTGTACTAATGGGGGGGCTCTGCACTGGGGGGATTCTATACTAATGGGGGCCTCTGCACTGGGGGGATTCTATACTAATGGGGGCCTCTGCACTGGGGGATTCTATACTAATGGGGGGGGGCTCTGCACTGGGGGGATTCTATACTAATGGGGGCCTCTGCACTGGGGGGATTCTATACTAATGGGGGCTCTGCACTGGGGGGATTCTATACTAATGGGGGGGGGGCTCTGCACTGGGGGGATTCTATACTAATGGGGGGGGCTCTGCACTGGGGGGATTCTATACTAATGGGGGGGCTCTGCACTGGGGGGATTCTATACTAATGGGGGGGGCTCTGCACTGGGGGGATTCTATACTAATGGGGGGGGCTCTGCACTGGGGGGATTCTATACTAATGGGGGCTCTGCACTGGGGGGATTCTGTACTAATGGGGGCTCTGCACTGGGGGGATTCTATACTAATGGGGGCTCTGCACTGGGGGGATTCTATACTAATGGGGGGGCTCTGCACTGGGGGGATTCTATACTAATGGGGGCTCTGCACTGGGGGGATTCTGTACTAATGGGGGCTCTGCACTGGGGGGATTCTATACTAATGGGGGGGCTCTGCACTGGGGGGATTCTATACTAATGGGGGCTCTGCACTGGGGGGATTCTATACTAATGGGGGGGCTCTGCACTGGGGGGATTCTATACTAATGGGGGCTCTGCACTGGGGGGATTCTATACTAATGGGGGGGCTCTGCACTGGGGGGATTCTATACTAATGGGGGCTCTGCACTGGGGGGATTCTATACTAATGGGGGCCTCTGCACTGGGGGATTCTATACTAATGGGGGGGGGGCTCTGCACTGGGGGGATTCTATACTAATGGGGGCCTCTGCACTGGGGGGATTCTATACTAATGGGGGCTCTGCACTGGGGGGATTCTATACTAATGGGGGGGGGGGCTCTGCACTGGGGGGATTCTATACTAATGGGGGGGGCTCTGCACTGGGGGGATTCTATACTAATGGGGGGGCTCTGCACTGGGGGGATTCTATACTAATGGGGGGGGCTCTGCACTGGGGGGATTCTATACTAATGGGGGGGGCTCTGCACTGGGGGGATTCTATACTAATGGGGGGGCTCTGCACTGGGGGGATTCTATACTAATAGGGGGGCTCTGCACTGGGGGGATTCTATACTAATGGGGGGGCTCTGCACTGGGGGGATTCTATACTAATGGGGGCTCTGCACTGGGGGGATTCTGTACTAATGGGGGCTCTGCACTGGGGGGATTCTATACTAATGGGGGGGCTCTGCACTGGGGGGATTCTATACTAATGGGGGCTCTGCACTGGGGGGATTCTATACTAATGGGGGGGCTCTGCACTGGGGGGATTCTATACTAATGGGGGCTCTGCACTGGGGGGATTCTATACTAATGGGGGGGCTCTGCACTGGGGGGATTCTATACTAATGGGGGCTCTGCACTGGGGGGATTCTATACTAATGGGGGCCTCTGCACTGGGGGATTCTATACTAATGGGGGGGGGGCTCTGCACTGGGGGGATTCTATACTAATGGGGGCCTCTGCACTGGGGGGATTCTATACTAATGGGGGCTCTGCACTGGGGGGATTCTATACTAATGGGGGGGGGGGGCTCTGCACTGGGGGGATTCTATACTAATGGGGGGGGCTCTGCACTGGGGGGATTCTATACTAATGGGGGGGCTCTGCACTGGGGGGATTCTATACTAATGGGGGGGGCTCTGCACTGGGGGGATTCTATACTAATGGGGGCTCTGCACTGGGGGGATTCTGTACTAATGGGGGCTCTGCACTGGGGGGATTCTATACTAATGGGGGCTCTGCACTGGGGGGATTCTATACTAATGGGGGGGCTCTGCACTGGGGGGATTCTATACTAATGGGGGCTCTGCACTGGGGGGATTCTGTACTAATGGGGGCTCTGCACTGGGGGGATTCTATACTAATGGGGGGGCTCTGCACTGGGGGGATTCTATACTAATGGGGGCTCTGCACTGGGGGGATTCTATACTAATGGGGGGGCTCTGCACTGGGGGGATTCTATACTAATGGGGGCTCTGCACTGGGGGGATTCTATACTAATGGGGGGGCTCTGCACTGGGGGGATTCTATACTAATGGGGGCTCTGCACTGGGGGGATTCTATACTAATAGGGGGGCTCTGCACTGGGGGGATTCTATACTAATGGGGGCTCTGCACTGGGGGGATTCTATACTAATGGGGGGCTCTGCGCTGGGGGGATTCTGTACTAATGGGGGGGGGCTAGTGAGAAATAACGTATATATCATATATTCCTTCCATAAACATATACCACATACACTGAATATATAATTTGAGGAATATATGCTTATAAAATCGTTTAGCATTTGCCAAAAAAAAAATGTCCCCGGATTTCATTTTGAAAATCTGGTCACCTTAACTCACACACACACACAGTAGAACATGCCAGGCATACATTACACCCCCGATCCCCCCCCGATCGCCTCCCGATCCCCCCCCCCCTGTCACAAACTGACACCAAGCAGTTTTTTTTTTTTTTTTTCCTGATTACTGCATAGTGTCAGTTTGTGACAGTTAGCAGTGGTAGGACAGTGAGTGTTAGGCCCCCTGTAGGTCTAGGGTACCCCCCTTACCCCCCTAATAAAGTTTTAACCCCTTGATCACCCCCTGTCGCCAGTGTCGCTAAGCGATCATTTTTCTGATCGCTGTATTAGTGTCGCTGGTGACGCTAGTTAGGGACGTAAATATTTAGGTTCGCCGTCAGTGTTTTATAGCGACAGGGACCCCCATATACTATCTAATAAATGTTTTAACCCCTTGATTGCCCCCTAGTTAACCCTTTCACCACTGATCACCGTATAACCGTTACGGGTGACGCTGGTTAGTTCGTTTATTTTTTATAGTGTCAGGACACCCGCCGTTTATTACCGAATAAAGGTTTAGCCCCCTGTACATCTAGGGTACCCCCCTTACCCCCCTAATAAAGTTTTAACCCCTTGATCACCCCCTGTCGCCAGTGTCGCTAAGCGATCATTTTTCTGATCGCTGTATTAGTGTCGCTGGTGACGCTAGTTAGGGACGTAAATATTTAGGTTCGCCGTCAGTGTTTTATAGCGACAGGGACCCCCATATACTATCTAATAAATGTTTTAACCCCTTGATGGCCCCCTAGTTAACCCTTTCACCACTGATCACCGTATAACCGTTACGGGTGACGCTGGTTAGTTCGTTTATTTTTTATAGTGTCAGGGCACCCGCCGTTTATTACCGAATAAAGGTTTAGCCCCCTGATCGCCCGGCTGTGATATGCGTCGCCCTAGGCAGCGTCAGATTAGCGCCAGTACCGCGAACACCCACGCACGCACCGTACACGCACCGTACACCTCCCTTAGTGGTATAGTATCTGAACGCATCAATATCTGATCCGATCAGATCTATACTAGCGTCCCCAGCAGTTTAGGGTTCCCAAAAACGCAGTGTTAGCGGGATCAGCCCAGATACCTGCTAGCACCTGCGTTTTTCCCCTCCGCCCGGCCCAGCCCAGTCCAGCCCACCCAAGTGCAGTATCAATCGATCACTGACACTTTTCTTTGTAGCGTTTTGGTGAACTGGCAAGCACCAGCGGCGTAGTACACCCCGGTCGTAGTCAAACCAGCACTGCAGTAACACTTGGTGAATGTTTTGAACGCTACCATGCACTAGTTGAGTATTAGCGTAGGGTACAGCATTGCACAGACTAGGCACACTTTCACAGGGTCTCCCAAGATGCCATCGCATTTTGAGAGACTCGAACCTGGAACCGGTTACAGTTATAAAAGTTACAGTTACAAAAAAAAAGTGTAAAAAAAAAAAAAAACACAAACAAAAATAAAAAAAAATAGTTGTCGTTTTATTGTTCTCTCTCTCTCTCTATTCTCTCTCTATTGTTCTGCTCTTTTTTACTGTATTCTATTCTGCAATGTTTTATTGTTATTATGTTTTATCATGTTTGCTTTTCAGGTATGTAATTATTTATACTTTACCGTTTACTGTGCTTTATTGTTAACCATTTTTTTGTCTTCAGGTACGCCATTCACGACTTTGAGTGGTTATACCAGAATGATGCCTGCAGGTTTAGGTATCATCTTGGTATCATTCTTTTTAGCCAGCGGTCGGCTTTCATGTAAAAGCAATCCTAGCGGCTAATTAGCCTCTAGACTGCTTTTACAAGCAGTGGGAGGGAATGCCCCCCCCCCCACCGTCTTCCGTGTTTTTCTCTGGCTCTCCTGTCTCAACAGGGAACCTGAGAATGCAGCCGGTGATTCAGCCAGCTGACCATAGAGCTGATCAGAGACCAGAGTGGCTCCAAACATCTCTATGGCCTAAGAAACCGGAAGCTACGAGCATTTTATGACTTAGATTTCGCCGGATGTAAATAGCGCCATTGGGAAATTGGGGAAGCATTTTATCACACCGATCTTGGTGTGGTCAGATGCTTTGAGGGCAGAGGAGAGATCTAGGGTCTAATAGACCCCAATTTTTTCAAAAAAGAGTACCTGTCACTATCTATTGCTATCATAGGGGATATTTACATTCCCTGAGATAACAATAAAAATGATTTTAAAAAAAATAAATGAAAGGAACAGTTTAAAAATAAGATAAAAAAGCAAAAAAAAATAAAGAAAAAAAATAAAGAAAAAAAAAGCACCCCTGTCACCCCCTGCTCTCGCGCTAAGGCGAACGCAAGCGGCGGTCTGGCGTCAAACGTAAACAGCAATTGCACCATGCATGTGAGGTATCACCGCGAAGGTTAGATCGAGGGCAGTAATTTTTGCAGTAGACCTCCTCTGTAAATCTAAAGTGGTAACCTGTAAAGGCTTTTAAAGGCTTTTAAAAATGTAGTAATTTTGTTGCCACTGCACGTTTGTGCGCAATTTTAAAGCATGTCATGTTTGGTATCCATGTACTCGGCCTAAGATCATCTTTTTTATTTCACCAAACATTTGGGCAATATAGTGTGTTTTAGTGCATTAAAATTTAAAAAAGTGTGTTTTTTCCCCAAAAAATGCGTTTGAAAATCGCTGCGCAAATACTGTGTGAAAAAAAAAAAATGAAACACCCACAATTTTAATCTGTAGGGCAATTGCTTTAAAAAAATATATAATGTTTGGGGGTTCAAAGTAATTTTCTTGCAAAAAAAAATAATTTTTTCATGTAAACAATAAGTGTCAGAAAGGGCTTTGTCTTCAAGTGGTTAGAAGAGTGGGTGATGTGTGACATAAGCTTCTAAATGTTGTGCATAAAATGCCAGGACAGTTCAAAACCCCCCCCAAATGACCCCATTTTGGAAAGTAGACACCCCAAGCTATTTGCTGAGAGGTATAGTGAGTATTTTGCAGACCTCACTTTTTGTCACAAAGTTTTGAAAATTGAAAAAAGAAAAAAAAAAATTTTTTTTCTGGTCTTTCTTCATTTTCAAAAACAAATGAGAGCTGCAAAATACTCACCATGCCTCTCAGCAAATAGCTTGGGGTGTCTACTTTCCAAAATGGGGTCATTTGGGGGGGGTTTGTGCCATCTTGGCATTTTATGGCCTTCAAAACTGTGATAGGTAGTGAGGAGTAAAATCAAAAATGTATGCCCTTAGAAATCCTGAAGGTGGTGCTGGGTTTTCGGGGCCCCGTACGCGGCTAGGCTCCCAAAAAGTGCCACACATGTGGTATCCCCGTACTCAGGAGAAGCAGCTGAATGTATTTTGGGGTGCAATTCCACATATGCCCATGGCCTGTGTGAGCAATATATCATTTAGTGACAACTTTTTGTAATTTTTTTTTTTCTTTTTTTTGTCATTATTCAATCACTTGGGACAAAAAAAATAAATATTCAATGGGCTCAACATGCCTCTCAGCAATTTCCTTGGGGTGTCTACTTTCCAAAATGGGGTCATTTGGGGGGGTTTTGTACTGCCCTGCCATTTTAGCACCTCAAGAAATGACATAGGCAGTCAGAAACTAAAAGCTGTGTAAATTCCAGAAAATGTACCCTAGTTTGTAGACGCTATAACTTTTGCGCAAACCAATAAATATACGCTTATTGACATTTTTTTTACCAAAGACATGTGGCCGAATACATTTTGGCCTAAATGTATGACTAAAATTTAGTTTATTGGATTTTTTTTATAACAAAAAGTAGAAAATATCATTTTTTTTCAAAATTTTCAGTCTTTTTCCGTTTATAGCGCAAAAAATAAAAACGGCAGAGGTGATCAAATATCATCAAAAGAAAGCTCTATTTGTGGGAAGAAAAGGACGCAAATTTCGTTTGGGTACAGCATTGCATGACCGCGCAATTAGCAGTTAAAGCGATGCAGTGCCGAATTGTAAAAAGTGCTCTGGTCAGGAAGGGGGTAAATCCTTCCGGGGCTGAAGTGATTAAAAAATTCCCGTGCATTTCTGCAAAATGCAAAATGCATCAAAAAACGCGCTAGTGTGAATGGAGCCTAAGGCCCCTTTCACACTGGGGCGGTGGGGGCGTCGGCGGTACAACAGCGCTATTTTTAGCGCTGCTGTACCGTCGTTCTTGCAGAGGTATTCGGCCGCTAGCGGTGCGGTTTTACCCCCCGCTGGCGGCCGAAAAAGGGTTAAAATCCCTCGTACAGCGCGGCTATAGCCGCGGTATTGCCGCGGTATAGCCGCGCTGTCCCATTGATTTCAATGGGCAGGAGCGGTGAATACACCGCTCCTTCCCCGCTCCAAAAAAGCGGTTTGCAGGACTTTTTTCACCGCCCTGCCTGCGCACCGCTTCAATGTGAAAGCCCTCGGGCTTTCACACTGAACAAACAGCGGAGGCTGTTTAGGAGCGGTTTTCAGGCGGTATTTTTAGCGCAATACCGCCTGAAAACCGCTCCAGTGTGAAAGGGGTCTAAGGCTGGATTCACACCTATGCATTTTTAGTGCTTTTTGCATTTTTCAGATTTGCAGTACAGAACATGTTCCATAGGAAACCAAGTTAAATGGACTGTAATGCAAATCTGCAAAATGCAAAAAGCAATAAAAATGCATAGGCATGTCCAAAGTCTGGCCCGAGGTCCAGTTTTGAACGGCCCCCCTGGTTATCTAAATCAGCCTTTCTCAACCAGTGTGCTACGGGATCAGGGCTGTCAGATGAGCCCGATCCCCTGCCGAACTGTACATCGGCACTGTGAGAAGCTCCATCAGCCTCAAAAGTGAAAGTAAAGTGCAGGGGAGTGTGCTGTGCTCTCTGCTTCCCCCTACAGTGCAGTACCCGGCTGAATGCGGGAGTTAGAAAGGTATTGTTCTGTGCTAGAAGCTAGATTAGTTTCAAAAGGGCTTTATTCATGTGTCTGTGCATGTGTGTCTGTCTGTATGTGTGTGTGTGTGTGTGTGTGTGTGTGCGCATGTGTCTGTATGTCTGTATGTGTGTGCATGTGTCTGTATGTGTGTGCATGTGTATGTATGTCTGTATGTGTGTGTATGCATGTGTCTGTATGTGTGTGTGCGTGTGCATGTGTCTGTATGTGTTTGTGTGTGTGTGTGTGCATGTGTCTGTATGTGTGTGTGCGTGTGCATGTGTCTGTATGTGTGTGTGTGTGTGTGTGTGTGTGTGTGTGTGCATGTGTCTGTATGTCTGTATGTGTGTGCATGTGTCTGTATGTGTGTGCATGTGTATGTATGTCTGTATGTTTGTGTATGCATGTGTCTGTATGTGTGTGTGCGTGTGCATGTGTCTGTATGTAAGTGTATGCATGTGTCTGTATGTGTGTGTGTGTGCATGTGTCTGTATGTCTGTATGTATGTGTATGCATGTGTCTGTATGTATGTATGTCTGTATGTATGTGTGTGCATGTGTCTGTATGTCTGTATGTATGTGTATGCATGTGTCTGTATGTATGTATGTCTGTATGTATGTGTGTGCATGTGTCTGTATGTGTGTGTGCGTGTGCATGTGTCTGTATGTGTGTGTGTGTGTGTGTGTGCATGTGTCTGTATGTCTGTATGTGTGTGCATG
The DNA here is from genome assembly GCA_037952925.1 of Lithobates clamitans. Classification (NCBI taxonomy): domain Eukaryota; kingdom Metazoa; phylum Chordata; class Amphibia; order Anura; family Ranidae; genus Lithobates; species Lithobates clamitans. The sequence continues at coordinate 6,330,998 of JBBGZY010001206.1, forward strand.
TGTCTGTATGTGTGTGCATGTGTCTGTATGTCTGTATGTTTGTGTATGCATGTGTCTGTATGTGTGTGTGCGTGTGCATGTGTCTGTATGTAAGTGTATGCATGTGTCTGTATGTGTGTGTGTGTGCATGTGTCTGTATGTCTGTATGTATGTGTATGCATGTGTCTGTATGTATGTATGTCTGTATGTATGTGTGTGCATGTGTCTGTATGTGTGTGTGTGCGTGCATTTGTCTGTATGTGTGTGCATGTGTCTGTGTGTATGTTACTTTTAATCCGGACCCCCCCCATTCCTGTATCATCAGAACTGCTTTTGTAGGGCTTGTTTGTGATAGCAGCCAGGACTGCTGCTCCTCTGAAAAGCAATCCATGCACAGATCGCTTTTCAGAGGCATTTGACAGGCGGTAAAGAGGCATTATGTTGCCTCCTCACCACCTGTTTTAAGCCCGTAAATGCAGCATCACTATACCGCAACCGTGCAATGCACACAGTTGCGGGGTAGTTGCAGTGCAGCCCCATTCAGCCTGGGTAAACCTCCAGCTGCAGCCATAGCATGTGTACACCCCCAGCTGCTCCCTCTGCAGCTAAAGGGGAGAAGTTGGAGGTGGTAAAACCAGCTTAACCATGTGGTTTTACTGCCCCTCCAACCTGACATGTGAACAAGCCCTTGGTTCACATCTGTGTGGCTGCGTGCTGCGTGTAGGGCAGCCTATTCATTTCAATAGGCTTCCCTACCAACAAAAATGCAGGGAAAGAAGTCCCCGACCTTTTTTTTAAAAATTGCACTGGACCAAAAGCACCCCACGTTTTCCAATGTGTGGGGTACCATTAAGAATTAACGGTACCCCTAAAGAGCAGAGCATTCGTCTGTGTGTCGGGAACGAGCGCGACAAAGGCAAGATCATCCTTATTGGGCAGTGTATTAGTGCTCGAACGAACACACTTAGACCGATTTTTAATGGTTCAAAGAATGTCAGGCAAAATGGTCGGCTCTCACACATGTTCACTTCATCAAATCTGGCCCTCTTTGAAAAAAATTTGGACACCCCTGGCTTAAGGCTCCATTCACACTAGCGCGTTTTTTGATGCATTTTGCATTTTGCAGAAATGCATGGGAATTTTTTAACATGGGTTCCTATGGAACATGTTCACATCAATGCATTTTTGTACCTCTGCGTTTTTGGAAAGGGTCAGGGACTTTTTTTCATGCAAAAGGCAGCGTTTTGCATGTAATAGAATTTAATGGACAAGTACAGCGTTTTTGCAGCTTTTTTACAGCGTTTTTGCTGCATTTTTGATGCGTTTTGCGTTTTTGGCGGTTTTTTTTTTAGACTGTATACATACAGTCTAAAAAAAAACTGTGGAAAAAAAACAAAAAACGCAAAACGTGGCAAAAACGAAGCAAAAACGCTGTAAAAACGCTGCAAAAACGCTGCTCAAAAACGCTGCAAGCACCACAAAAAAACACGCTCAAAAGCAACATGCATAGATGTATATCGAGCCTCAGGCTCCATTCACACTAGCGCGTTTTTTGATGCATTTTGCATTTTGCAGAAATGCACGGGAATTTTTTAACATGGGTTCCTATGGAACATGTTCACATCAATGCCTTTTTGTTTCTCTGCATTTTTGGAAAGGGTCAGGGACTTTTTTTCATGCAAAATGCAGCATTTTGCATGTAATAGAATTCAATGGACAAGCATCAAAAACGCAAGTGCACCGTTTTTGCAGCGTTTTTGGTGTGTTTTTGATGCGTTTTTGCCGTTTTTTTTTTGTTTTTTTGTTTTTTTAATTTTTTTTTTTTTTAATTTTTTTTAAGACTGAAAAAAAACATATAAAAAAAAAAGAAAAAAAAAAACGCAAAACGCAAATCGCGGCAAAATCGCGGCAAAAACGCGGCTCAAAAACGTGGCAAGCATGAAAAAAAACCCTCCAAAAACGCTCAAAAGCAACATGCATAGGTGTGAATGGAGCCTTAGGCTCCATTCACACTAGCGCGTTTTTTGATGCATTTTGCATTTTGCAGAAATGCATGGGAATTTTTTAACATGGGTTCCTATGGAACATGTTCACATCAATGCCTTTTTGTTTCTCTGCATTTTTTGAAAGGGTCGGGGACTTTTTTTCATGCAAAAAGCAGCATTTTGCATGTAATGGATTTCAATGGACAAGCATCAAAAACGCAAGTGCACCGTGCACCGTTTTTGCAGCGTTTTTGCAGCGTTTTTGATGCGTTTTTGCCGTTTTTTTTTAATTTATTTTTTTATTTTTTTTTATTTTTTTTAAGACTGTAAAAAAAAATGCAAAAAAAAAAAAAAACGCAAATCGCGGCAAAAACGCGGCAAAAACACGGCTCAAAAACGTGGCAAGCATGAAAAAAAAACCTCCAAAAACGCTCAAAAGCAACATGCATAGGTGTGAATCGAGCCTTACCCTGGATTCACACCTTTGCATTTTTTGTGCTTTTTGCATTTTGCAGATTTGCACTACAGAACGTGTTCCATAGGGAACAATGTTAAATGGACTGGCATTTTGCAGATTAAATGGAATCTGCAAAATGCAAAAAGCACTAAAACTGCATAGGGATCAAAAATGTGTATTGAAAAATGCAAAATGCACCTGGAATATGCAAACTGCAACTTGCATAGGTGTGAACCAGGCCTTATTATGTAAACAAAATACAAGCAAAATATTTCACATAATAGCCATGCAAATGAACATATTTATTGTAAATGGAAGATTTTATAAATAAAATGGATACTTGGACAAGTATACAACACAACAGATTACATTTGATGATCATAGGATGACAACGTGAAATCCTATTATCCTGGTTTAGCATGCAGTGGGGGAGATTTACTAAAACTGGAGCACTCAGAATCCGGTGCAGCTGTGCATGGTAGCCAATCAGCTTCTAACTTTAGCTTTGAAAATAAAACCTGGAAGATGATTGGTTTCTGTTCAGAGCTGCACCAGATTTTGCACTCTCCAGTTTTAGTAAATTCACCCCAATGCATTGTTGTTAAACTCAAGACAAATCCAGCAGAAAAGTAAGTGTGGAATGGAGTATACATTTTACATATACACTAGTGGAGTGAGTGACTCAGGGTATCATCCTGATATGTATAGTAAAGGGAAGGTAAGTGAGGCTTTGGGACTTTAAATATACCCCTTCTGTCACTTATGTATGATTTAACAGAGCATAGAAGTTAATAAAAAATACAATTTTATTAAATACAGTTTAAAACCATATGGACATTGGATACATCACAAAGGCAAGCAATCTATGCGCTTCAAATGAGGCCTACTCGTTTCACGGATATGCCGCTTCTTAGGGACCTGCAAAGGTTTTTGTATGTTCAGAGAGCTTGTCCATAATCATAAAACAAATCAACAAATATATATATATATATATTTCATATAGGTTTATACATTCCTCGTGTATGATATAAACAAAGAAAAAAAATGCAATAGGATACATGATGAGAAATATATGATTTTCCTTTTTCTGATTGTGAACAAGCTCTCTGAACATACAACAACAACAACAACAACATACAACAACCTGAAGAAGCAATATGTATACGCAAAAGGCATAGACCTCAGATAGACACAGATTGCTTGCCTTTGTCATATATCTAATGTCTATATGGTTTTAAACTGTATTTAACCACTTGCTTACCGGGCACTTAAACCCCCCTCCTATCCAGACCAATTTTCAGCTTTCAGCACTGACGCACTTTGAATGACAATTGCGCAGTCATGCAACACTGTACCCAAATGAAATTTTTATCATTTTTTCCCCACAAATAGAGCGTTCTTTTGGTGGTATTTGATCACCTCTGCGGTTTTTATTTTTTGTTAAAAAAATTTAAAAAGAGCGAATTTAAAAAAAAAAAAAATATTTTTTTTTATATTTTGTTATAAAAATTTTTAAAAGGGTAATTTTTCTCCTTCATTGATGTACGCTGATGAGGCGGCACCAATGGGCACTGATGGGTGGCAGTGATGGGCACTGATGGGTGGCAGTGATGGGCACTGATTGGTGGCAATAATGGGCACTGATCTTGTACACTGCTAGGTGGCACTGATTGGCACCACTGGTGGGCATTGTTAGGTGGCAATGGTGGGCATTGATAGGTGGCACTTGCAGGCATTGATAGGTGGCACTTATGGGCATTGATACGTGGCACTGGTGGGCACTGTGGGCACTGTGATGTGGCAATAACAGGTGGCACTGGCAGGGGGTACTTGTGGCATGTATGAGGCATTATTGCCTCCTCCTCTTCAGGACCGATGTCCCTTGCTGCTGAGCCGGTGTCAGCGCGAGGAGAAAAAAAAAACGATCACAGAGCTTTTGTTTTGATCATGTGATCAGCTGTCATTGGCTGACAGCTGATCACATGGTAAGGGGCCGGTCCCGGGTTTACAACTACAACTACGGAACGCAGAGTTCCGACTAAAAAAAAAAAATGTAAAAGTCTGCAGCTGCTGACTTTTAATAATTGGACACTTACCTGTCCCACGGTCCAGCGATGCGGGGAAACGAAGACCCACTCATCTCCCCCTGCTCTCTGCGGCACCGGCATTGTCACTGTGGGCACCCTGGCTGTGGCTTCATAGCCGGGCACGCACTGTGCATGTGCGAGCCGCGCTGCACACTGCGACTGGCTGGGCAATCATCTGGGACCTGTGACATGTCCCAGATGATTGCCGAGAGGGAGGAGGGAGAGGTGAATTTACTTATGGTGCCGCGGTGCCCTGGGAGGAAGTGGAAGCTGGAACCCTCTAAAAAGAGGGTTTCCACTTCCCCCCAAAAAATGACATGCCAAATGTGACATGTCAGGGGGTCACCTTCCCTTAAAGCGGAAGTTCCATTTTTGGGTGGAACTCCGCTTTAAAGTGATTGGAAAGGCAGAAGTATTTTATCTTAATGCATTATATGCATTAAGATAAAAAGCCTTCTATGTGCAGCAGCCCCCCTCAGCCCCTCTAATACTTACCTGAGCTCCCTCTCTATTCAGCGATGTTGTAGTATTGTCTCGACTGCCTGGGACTCCCCTCCTCATAGGCTGAGACAGCAGTGGGAGCCAATGGCAATCAAAGTCAGTCAGCCAATGAGAAGGGAAAGGGGGCAGGGCCGGGCCGCAGCTCTGTGTCTGAATGGATACACGAAGCTGCAGTTCAGCTCGGGTGCCCCCATAGCAATCTGCTTGCTGTGGGGGCACTCGTCAGGAGGGAGGGGCCAGGAGAGCCGAAGAGGGACCCGAGAAGAGGAGGATCCAGGCTGCCCTGTGCAATCCACTGCACAGTGCAGGTAAGAATAACATGAAAAAAAAAGAGACTTTACAATCACTTTAACTTGTATGCTCTGTTGACTCATATATAAGTGACATTAGGGGTATATTTAAAGTCTCAAAGCCCCCCTTACCTAGCCATTTGGAGTATTTGGAACATTCTTGTTTCTTTGTTCCAAATAGGCCCTGTAAAGGAAATCACTTCCCAAAATATATGAGAACAAATATACTGACTACACCTTAAGCTGTATACAGAGCTGCAATAATGTGTGTCTTTTATATCTGCCTAGAGCTCAGCTTTATATATCAGCTTTCATATTTAGAGATTGACAGTAAGGAAGTGCAGTGAGGTGAGTGGCTGGTGAGGCACTGGCTAGTATCAGAGCCAGATACACACAGTATACATACGCCGCGATCGTTAGAGCGAGAGCAATCATTCTAGAACTAGACCTCCTCTGTAACTCTAATGCCCCGTACACACGGTCGGACTTTGTTCGGACATTCCGACAACAAAATCCTAGGATTTTTTCCGACGGATGTTGGCTCAAACTTGTCTTGCATACACACGGTCACACAAAGTTGTCGGAAAATCCGATCGTTCTTAACGCGGTGACGTAAAACACGTACGTCGGGACTATAAACGGGGCAGTGGCCAATAGCTATCATCTCTTTATTTATTCTGAGCATGCGTGGCACTTTGTCTGTCGGATTTGTGTACACACGATCGGAATTTCCGACAACGGATTTTGTTGTCGGAAAATTTTATAGCCTGCTCTCAAACTTTGTGTGTCAGAAAATCCGATGGAAAATGTGTGATGGAGCCTACACATGGTCGGAATTTCCGACAACAAGGTCCTATCACACATTTTCCGTCGGAAAATCCGATCGTGTGTACGGGGCATAAACATGTAATCTGTAAAAAAATTTAAAGCGTCACCTATGGAGAATTTTAAGTACTGAAGTTTGGCACCATTCCACGAGTGTGCGCAATTTTAAAGCTGTATCTTGTTACTTGTCGTAACATCATCTTTCACATTATACAAAAAAATCGGGTTATCTTTAGTGTTTTTTATTTTATTTTTTTATATATTCATGAAACAGTTTTTTTTCCAAAAAAAAAAAAAAGGAGTTTGAAAAATTGCTGCGCAAATACCGTGCAACATAAAAAGTTGCAGTGACCACCATTTTATTCCCTAGGCTGTCTGCTAAAACAATATATATATATTGTTTGGGGGTTATGAGTAATTTTCTAGCAAAAAAATTATGATTATTACATGTAGGAGAGAAGTGTCAGAATTGGCCTGGGTGGCAATGGGTTAATTACCATAAGTAATATACAAATAATTATTATATATTTTTTAATGTAATTTACTATATTTTCAAAAACTGTACTCAAGCAGGTGGCTTAACGAACATATTACTGAAGTCTGAAGTCATTTCACAGTAAATAGATAAATAATACTTAATTATCTTATAACATATAGCATAATAATATATGATTTATCTTGATTATAACAGTACCTTTTCAACAGCAGCAGATTCTCATTTTCCCTCTTAACTGTGTGAGAAAAACATGGGATTGTGGGTAAATCGTATACACATAAACCCAATGTATTTCCTTCTAGTTAAGAGGGCTGGGCTGGAAGGGAGCATTTGTTTTTTAGACACATGCCCCTTCTATGACACTGCAGTGAGAGGCATGCCTCCACTGCAGCATTTTTATTGGACAGCTGGGGCTAATTGTATTTTACCATTGGTCCAAGACTCCAAGCTGTCCATTGAGCTCAGTGCCTCTGACAAGAAGTGAAGAGAGGCACTGTGAGCTCAACCCCTCAGTCTGCTGCAAACAGAGTGTGCCAGCTTGTTTTTAAACTGGCCGCTCTGTATGTAGCTTCTGACAGGCTGCTCAAGGAGCCCCATATCACCGGAACCATAGGTCGTAGGAGCCCCAAAGTTTTTACCAGTAGTGGGGTAGGACTTAGGCTAATTTGGGGTCTCTGTGACCTCAGGTCACCAAACTATGACCCTCGGAGATTTTTTTTTGTTAATGTTTATGGCAGGTGAGTCTCTGCCTCACCTGCCTCCCCTGACTGCACGTCCCTGATTGACAGCCATTACTGTACACATACAGCAGGTGCCCCTAAACATGCAAAAATGGGTAGTGAGATTTTGATTGTCACTGCAATACTTGCAAAGTGTAGCTTAAAGTTGAATAAAGAGAGAAATGTTACCATGCTGACCTCCTTCTGACAACTCTATCACTTGGCTGCCACTCTGAGCAATACACAATGATTATATTAATCTATTACTGACCTCTCTCATACTACTTGGCAACTGCTGGTAGCAGTAGGTGTATATTGCTGACATTAGATGCTTCAAAAAATAATATTCCTGCCTTGAATCTCAGGGAATGTTTCTATCCATGCCTAGTGTATTTAAGAATATAATGTAGACCTGCTGGTGATAATACTTGCCTATGTTATCAATATATGTTAGCAGCACCCAAGTGGCAATAAAAGTCATAATACTAACCTCTGGGTGTGCAACCCAACATTGCCTACTGCTAATACATCCCAACACTGCCTAGTACCATTGCATTCCCAACATTCTCTTCTGCCACTTTTAGGACCCTAGCCTATAAGCCAGTGGTTTCCAAACAGTGGCTCTTTGCTTGCCTTTCTCCCACTGATACAAGACACTATTCTCCCAAATGACACTATATCTCCCACTGATACCAACAATGGGGCATTATTCCTCCCAATGATACCAACGATTGGGCACTATTCCTCCCCCTAATACCAAATGTGATGATGTTTACTCCTACTGATGCCTGGAAAATTTCCTCTTCTGCTGGCCACAGTGCGCTTCCCTAAAAGTTTGAATGACTGGCCCCTTGTTTAGAAAGTTTGGAGACCCTTGCTATAAGCAGTGAATCACAAAATATGTGCCTTTAGTGACTTTGAAGCCTTAGGTGACCTCCATAGTCGATTCTTCAACAGAATTAAATATGGGCAAGACCCAGTTCAATTTTATGTCCTACCTCTCTAGGGTCTAATAAATCAATTTTTCAATTTTACTTGATCCCCTTTACTACGGAACGCGTGTCATAAAAAAATCCTATGGAGTGTGGAGAACTACTGTTTCTAGTATATATTTGCAGCACCATGGAAAATTGTTCAAATTTTCAACTTTTCATGTGACTTTGGGATCAAAGGGTTATCAGAAACAGCTGTCAATGGCACAAATGGACCTAAATAATTTTATAGTCAGGTCACTATGCATTGTATTGCTGAATATTTGAAAATGTAATATTTTGTTTAAGGTTATTTTATAACACAAGTGAACATTATCAAATGATCTAGTAGGTAATGGGTACAGTGTTCTCAGAGTGTGTTTGTTAACCTACTTTATGCCAGTTTTTGTATGATTTAATGTTCATTCAACTGATTTGTAAAACATCTATACAGTATATGTATACAGTATTTAAATTGATTAATGAAAAGAAAGGGTGAGAGAACGCGTATGAAAACCTGATGTCTGTCAACAGCTTTGGAGCGTCAATAGGGTCAAGCAGTTCCTTGGCTAGGCTTTGACCCCCATTACCTAACTTCTGTAAGCTACACTATTAAGTAATGCTAACAATGCTGGAAGTTATACCTAATTTATTATGCGCTCCATGTTCTATAAAAAAGTCGACTGCAGCAATATGTGACAGAGGAAGGTCTTATGATGCAATGAGATATTAAGCCTTAATGGAAAAAGGCATGTGTTGTGTTAAAAAAGAGAACTAAAGCATAAACGACACCAGTATTGTAGATTTTAGACTGTTAAAAGTTGTATAACAACATAGACTGCAGAAAATTCTGCTTTAACCACAACTGCTTTATTTGTTTCGACCCTCTGTTTGCACCCACTAGGTGCCCTTCTGTAGTTTATTCATGCCCACTTGGCTATAAGGCTCTGTTTCAGCAATTTGGGTTGCCCATCCTATATATGCAGACAGTCTGGAAGATATGACAGTAGCAAAATGCACATGGTTCACAGCACGAAGGAGCAGGAGGTTTACAGCTGGACTTAAGAGGTACACAATTTGGAGGCGGCAGTCTTTGGGGCTTCTTCTTTGGGATTTCTTTTTTCTGCAAGACACATGAAAATAATTTGTTTATATCCAAAGATACATCTCGTGAGCCTAACTGTCTTTCATAAATATGTTCTTTATTGTTGAGAAACAAAGTTCTTAAATTTTCAGAATTTCATACAAACAACAGAACAAGTACAGAACAATACAGTGCCATCTACAGTATAAGAAGCAATAGAGAAAGTTGGTATAAACTTCCAGCATGACCTTGAAGTACACTTTCACCAGTACACCAGTATACCTAATGAAGAACACATGCAATAAAATTGGATGCGTTATAATTAACTGTGGCCAATGTGCTCTTTATTGTACCCAACATGCAAAGCAAGTAGAGAATATCGTATGTTTGGGGTGGGGGGTACAGATCCATTGCCTATCCCAAAGTCACTAAAGAGTTAGTTTAAAATAGGGTGAGGGATATCTCTGTAGCCATATGGCCCCTTTCCCACGGGTGTTAATTATAGATCCGTCTTTCAGTTTTTCAGACAGAGCCAGACTGAATCACAATGTCAGTCTATGAGCGAGTGGATGTAAATGTATGGGGGGGTTAAGGGTCATAGGATACTGCAGAACAATCAGTAACAAGGATAGGAAGCAAACTTCTCTCTCTCTACTCTTTCAATTGAGGCTTTCTGGAGGTAGCAGGGAATGGCCAGTATATATAGGACCCCACAGCAGCAGTCTATTAGCAACCTCTGGTAGTTGCATAGCTAATAGTCCCCTGCAAGGTCTTTACTCACAGTATTCCAGTATCATTATTTAGATCCTCAGTAAGAGAGAATAACAAGATCCTTCTCCAAACCAGGGGTTCAGTGCAGTGCCCTCCAGCAAATATAATCGTCTGGCAATCTTCTCCAGGCCCTCAGCCCAACAGCTGCTGAGGTCCAGACTGCTTGTTTTTTCTTACCAGTGCTGCCCCAAAGAGCAGCAGCCCCAAAAGAACTGGAACCCTCCCTTGAGGCAAACAACTACACTGTTAAGACCTCCTGCACATTTATCACCTCCCCAGCAACATCCAAAAGTTTACAAAATAGGACATTCATTTTATAGAACCATTTTCTGCTATCTGAATAGGAGTGTTGCAAATTTTGTATAAACCATATATTTTTTTTAAAGGTTCTCCCTTCATACTATAGTTATAAGTAGTCAAATCCAACTTCTAGATTTCTTTAAGCCTGAAGAGCAAAGGGGAATTCACTAACTTTTTTGTATTTCCATGGATCTGCCAAAGCTATCACACTCAATTATTGGAAGGAGTCTAAGATTCTTTAGACCACTTTTAGGCATGCCATGCTTACCCCTAACACAGGTGGACAGACACTATAGCTAGATTTTGTGTTCCGCACCTACAGCAGCTCCATTTAGCATAAGGCAAGAAGGCCTAGCGGTACTCGGTTGCCCCCAGGATTTATACACAACGCTATAGTGCCTGGCTATCATGCCACGGCATACGCAAACTGAGCAAAGCAAACAGGTACTTGCGGTTGGCAGACAGGCAAGGTTCTGAATAGTTAGGATCAAAATCCAAAGGCAGGCAGAGTAGTTCAGAGAATAGTCGATATCTGATCCAGGGTCGTTAACAAGGTAATCCAATCTAGCAGAACAGGGCAGACAAACAGGCAGCTTGATCAGGTATTACACACACTATCACAAGCATGAGACTGCATGCTTGGCTTGCTTAAATCAGGCCTGATCTCCACCCAGACTGGCCACATTAATCACCTTGCAGGTGGAAAGACAGACAAGGAGAATGCCACAGACAAACCCAGGATGCTGGAATGAGGAGAAGGAGCGCTAGATGGTCCTGACACAAGATCCCCAGATAAACTTTGTGAAATGTTGTTATTTTCTATGGAATATCAAGGAGAGCTATGAGCCTAGATGAAAATAAATAAAAAAAACAAATAGTGAGGATGTTTATTCTCCATAACAAAAAAAATGTTTTACAATCATATTTTTTTTAATATCTAGTAAAGTTTTTTGTAGTAAAGACTGATAAAAATTGGGTATTAAAATAGGGTGCATGCAAAACGCACGAACCAATAGCAAACAGCCAGAATTCACCATCTACCCATTTTACTACAGCAGAAAGTATGCATTTTAGAGATGCTTGTTGCTGTTTTTTTTGTTTTTTTTATTTACAAACGCTTTTATTAGTCTCACAGCATTGAGGCCATCAAAACAATGATAAGTACAAACATATTCATTTAAAGTTTTCCTCAAGCAATAATTGCCTCACAACGTGCAACTTAGTAACTAAGAATCTAAAACGGACTCAAAGTAAAAAATCTAGGGGTAAAGAAAGAAGAACACACAAAAGAGAGAACAAGAGAAAGAGAGAAAAACAAACAAAACAAGAACAGTAGCCCTATGTTTAAAATAAATCAGGAGCTGTCAGAGGTTTAATTGTAGGGTCATCAATCTGTATAGACAAGAATATTCCCGCCTCTGTAATGTACCAAGATAATAATGTGTGAGGGACTATTATAGGCTGACCAGGCTGACCATTTGTGGTGGAATATGTGTATGGTATCCATAACTGTATTGTGGATCCTTTCCACCATTTTGACCAATTCCATGCATTGCATGACTTGAAACCAGGGAACTGAAGGGGATCTCCATTTTAGTGCTATTGCCCAGTGGATAGCGTTAAATAATGTGTGACCTAATCTCTGTTCAGGAGGTAGGACCTCAGGTAGATCAGCAAATAACAAGCATTTGGGAAAAGTGAGAGTGATAACTGACCCTGTAATCTGGGCTACAGCTGAGGAGGCTTGTTGCTACGGGGTTTAATGGCCTAAGGGCTCCAAAAAATGTGGAAATGTGTACCTCTGTTTAAGCGTCCCCTAAAACAGGTGTCTGTTACCAATGGGTAAATCGTGTGGAGCCTGATAGGGGTATAATGCATAATGTGTATGTAGTTTGACAACTGTTTCTTTAACCGCAATAGATTTAGTACCTTTGTGCATGTTGGATACCATATCCTGCCAATCCTGCGCAGAGTACTCTTGGCCCATTTCAGCCTCCCACTGCATCATAGCGGATGATTTGGAGAGAAGACCCCACTCATTAATATGTTTATATACCAATGAAATGGTGCCGCGGTTCCTAGAGGCCTCATTGCACATCTGCTCAAACAGCATCCAGCCGGTAGTTCTCCGAATAATAGTGTCTAATTTGGAGATACTTAAGGAATTCTGCATGGGGAAGGTCATACCGTTGTAGGCTGGAGAAAGATTTAAAAGAAGAATCATGCAATAGGGATTCCAATGTCACTAGGCCCTTTTCTATCCATCTGGAGAAATTGCCAGAGGAGTTGAAAGCTGGTGGAAAGTTTGGGTCTCCAAAATAAGTGGCCATCAGAGGGAGGGATGATATAAGGCCCAGTTTGTCTTTATACAGGGACCATAGATGGTATGATTGACTGACTATCTCATTCTGGATAGATAGGTCTCTCAAATGGAATTACCCTTGCCAAAGGAGACCAGGAAGGTGATAGGGCTCGACAAATATCCTCTCAAATCTGAGCCATGGTATCTGAGTGGGAGAAGCATGCCACTGAGCCAGCTGCACCATTCTAGAAGCTATATAATATTTCCACAAGTGGGGTACCCCTAAGCCCCCAAGTGATTGAGGTCTACAGTATCTCACAAAAGTGAGTACACCCCTCACATGTTTGTAAAAAATGTATTATATCTTTTCATGTGACAACACTGAAGAAATGATACTTTGCTACAATGTAAAGTAGTGAGTGTACATCTTGTATAACAGTGTAAATTTGCTGTCCCCTCAAAATAACTCAACACACAGCCATTAATGTATAAACTGCTGGCAACAAAAGTGAGTACACCCCTAAGTGAAAATGTGCCAAATATGACAACGAACCCTCAGACCATGCAAATTGAAAGTTATCTCTCAGTCTCGCAGTCAACGAGGAAGGCAGATTAATAGGCATGGCTGGAGAGATTTACTCCTAGCCCTGAAAGATCTTTTTTTTTTTTTAAAGTAGCCACCAAGTTAGGCAAGGAAAACATGGGATTAGTTAAAAATAATAAAACGTCATCTGCATATAAGCTTACTTTTACTTGTTGGTCCCCTTTAGTGTAGCCCCAAAAATCTGTATTCAATGTTATGGAATGAGCCAATGGCTCAATTGTCAGGGGGGAGAGTGGACAGCCCTGCCTTGTTCCCTGTCCCAGAGCAAAGTATTCCGAATTGCAGCCTGGTAGCCTCATTTTAGTGGGTGGATGAGTGTATAATGCCCGAATGCCGTGCACAAATGCTCCCCCAAAAGCCAAACCTGGCTAAGACGAGTTCCATGTAAGACCATATTACACTATCAAAATCCTTGTGTATGTCCAGGCTCAGCATCATAACCCGGATGGGAAAAAATGTTTGCATCTTGTATAATGTTACAGGCTAGATGAATGTTGTCTGTTATTTGCCTGGTATGAATGAAGCCCATTTGATCTGGGGAAATCAAGGAGGTGACAAGGCGGTCAGCTAATAAGCGGCCAAATAATTTCAAGTCATTATTTATGACCGAAATGGGACGATAATTTTGAGGGAGGGTAGGTCTTTGTTCGGTTTAGGTAGGAGGGACATGTTAGCCAATAGCATATCATCTGGGAACTGGTGGCCTTTCAGTATATACAAGAACATTTTAGAAAGTTTGGGGGCAAGTTGGCCTACAAATTTTTTATAGTATAGGGTGGAAAATCCGTCTTGGCCTGGGGCTTTAGATGTTTTCATTGATGCAATAATAGCAGAAATCTCATCTGAGGAGCATGGGGCGTTCAGAGAACCAATCTGTGCATCAGACTATCGAGGAAAGGAAAGGTTCTCTAACCATGCTAGGCCAGGGAGGCGGGACAAGGCTGGGCTGATGGTGGTGAGAGTAACCTTTTATAAAAGTCAGTAAAAATTTGGAGAACCTCCTGAGGATGCGTCACCAATTGACCTGCTTGGTTTCTTAACTTATATACATGAGTTGGCTGGAGGCAATGGTGTAATTTTTTTGTGAACATGGGGGGAGGCCGAATTGCTATATAAAAGAAAACGGCTTTCAAACATCTAATGGACTTTTCCATTTCTACGGACATGATAGTATCTAATGCTGCCTTCTTAATGTTAATTTGGGTTAAGACATCAGGAGAATGAGAAGAACTATGAATATGATAAAGCTTATCCAGGTCTTGTGTAAGAGACCGGATGTCCTGTAACTTCTGTTTCTTCCTTACAGACGCTATCTCTATAATATGGCCCCGCATTACTGCCTTGTACTGCCCAGAGTGTGGAGGGGGAAATGTCTTCTGTATGATTGAGGCAGAAATATTTGCCTAAACGTTCTGAAATTTGGTCTAGAATATCTGCATCAGTGAGGAGAGAATCGTTCAGGCACCAAGAAGCAGTTAGTAGAAAAAGGAAGATGGACGGCCGCACTCCAATACAACACCTTTATTGTAAAACGTAATCCATTCACCAACAGAGGCACAGATATAGTGTGGATTACTGACGCACCATTAGTTGCGCTTAATCATAGCCAAGGAGCAGTTCCTGGTGCGAGACATACACAAGAAGTTTGGAATACCACTATATTGTGGTCTGACCAAGGGCATACCTGTATGAAAGCTTTAGATGAATTGGCTAGAAGACTCGGGGAACAATACATTTAGTCTAGACGAGAGTAACTGTAGTGGACAGGAGAGTAGAATGTGTACTCTCTAGCCCCGACATTATGAGCTCTCCAGGAGTCTATGAGTTGGGAAGAAGTAATTAATTTTCCTGAGGGTCTTAGGGAATGCATTAGCATGCTGTACATAATGGCTTCTATCTAGCTTGGAGTGAGCTACTAAGTTAAAGTCATCTCCAACTACCAAATATGAAGAATTATATCTATCCAAGACTGCAATGAAGGATTGAAAAAATTAAGCTTGTTCTTCGTTGGGAGCGTAAACTGTAGCAAACGTAATGCCTTTTGCCTGAAGGTAACCTTTGTGAAGGTAAAACCTGCTATCAGGATCCTTGTACATATTTATAACTTCAAACTGTACGGAATTCTTTATGAAGATAGTCACACCCCTCGACTTGGTCTCATAGGTCGTGAAAAAAAAACTGTCTAAAAGATTTAACGAAATAAGATGGATGGGAGTTGTTAGAAAAATATGTTTCCTGCAATATGAGTATATCGGCTCCCAGATGCTTATAAGCGTGAAAAGCCTTTTTTCTTTTTTGAGGAGAATTAAACCCCTTGACATTGTGGGAAATTATTTGTAAACCCATGGCTTCTGAACTAAAGGGAAGCTCTCATAGAAGACCAAGACCAAGTCAGGGGGGGGGGGGGGGGGGGGGCAACCCATATCAACCAAAGGCCAGCATAAAACCACATTTGAGGTTACCCAAGGTACAATTCCTTGTAAAACCTTGTTGGTATCAGACATATAGGGGTAAATGTGATTGAAAGGAAACTTATTGTTAACAAAAATAAACAAACCATAAAAGTCTGGTGAAAAGATGAAGGGGTCAGTGGATAAGGGAATCCCCGACCTATAAGAACCTTTTAGTTGGACTTCTCAGTCCATTACTCTGCAAATGGTATAAATATAATGTAGACCTGGGAGGATCTGTATCAATTGGTGGAGCAAGAAAAGTTTGCCTCCAAGGAATACCCAGAAGGAGAATACAGTCCTCGAGTCTGGACAGCTCACGCTCTAGGTGGAAACAAATGAAGAGTAGGGGGACTGTCAAGCGGGCGGCGAATCCAGTCTTCCATCCTTTATGGGACAAGTCCCAAATCCTGTGTACTTGCCCTTAAGACGTGTTCTCATGGGAACCAGTACAGTACCGTAAGCGATAAGGAATCAAAATTAAAAGAAAGGGAAACCCAATAGAGGTATGAAATCAAGCTCTTTAAAACAAGGATCCAAGGATATTAAGGTATAGAAGCATCTAGATCGCCTGGCCTCTGGCATCATTGGGTTGTCTGCGATGATCTCTTCTAGGTGAGGGCTTAGCCCAGATGGTCGAAGGTCGAGGGGTAGATGGCACACGAGGCAACGCTTCAGCATCTAGTAGCCCTAGCTTCATCAGCAGCACCTTCCCCTCCGATATATTAAAGACAGTGTAGGTGGTGCCATTATGAGGTACTTGTAATTTAAAAGGGAAGCCCCACCTGTAGCGGATCCTAGCCTCTTGCAGGACCAATGTAATCTCCTTAATTTTACGACGCTTCTCCAGAGTAGCAGGGGAGATATCTGGATATAGCTGAATGGGGGCCCCTTCTAGCTGAATACGCTGATTAGTGCGAGAGGCCCGGATAATTTCTTCCTTAAACAAAAAGGCCTTCCACCCAAAAATGGAACTTCCACTTTTCGGAATACTCCCCCCCGGTGTCACATTTGGCACCTTTCAGGGGGGAGGGGGGAGCAGACACCTGTCTAACCCTAGTATTTGCTCCTACTTCTGGGCATAGATACCTGCAGTATGCACGGATATCTACGCCATGTCCGGCGCCTCCTCCGTCCCCCCCGCTGTCTTCTGGGAGACACACAGGTCCCAGAAGACAGCAGGGACCAGTGGGATCGTGCAGCGCTACTTGCGCATGCGCAGCATGGAACCAGGCAGTGAAGCCACTTCCTGATTTCCTTACCAAAGATTGCGGTGCCTCCACCCGAGAGTCGAGGGACAGATTGGCTTCGGGTGCCGGTGCCCTGGACAGGTAAGTGTCCATATTTTAAAGTCAGCAGCTGCAGTATTTGTAGCTCCTCACTTTAAAAAAAAATTGTCAGAACTTCGCTTAAAGACACAGGACAATATCCCTCTGCATTTTTTCCGAGGGGGGTTTCGGTCGTAGGGCCCTATGGATCCTATCACATATGAATGAAGAGAGTGAGGTATCAGGATCAGCGATTGAAAGATTTTCTTGGCAGGGACAGGCAGGTCCGTGGTTGATTCGGGAACACCGCAAATACAGATATTGTTCCGCCTATTGTCTAAGTCTTCCAGGTGGGCCTGAGATTGATTTACTGTTTCTGACAGTACCTCATGGTCTTTCCGGAGGTCTGAGTATGCCAGATGCAGCTCATGGTGTTTGGTCTCCAGCAAATCTGTTCTGTTTCATAAAGCCTCGTACACAAAGTACGATTGTTGGTCAACCGAGCGTCTGATTTTTGTCTTAAGGGCGTGTGCCAGGATCTTGTCTTGCATACTAACGGTACACAATTGTCGTGCAACAAACATGAACGTAGTGACGTACTACGGGGAATTTCACCTCTTGAGCGCCACCCTTTGGGCCCCTCCTGCTAATTATGTGTTTGGTGAGCATTAATTCCAAGCATGTGTGTTTGTACTTTAGACTTTTGTGTGCCAGATTTGTGTACTGACCATACGAAAATCTGATGTCAAACCATTGTCTGTCGAAAATTTACTAGCCTGCCATCCAACATTTGTTGGTTCGAAAGTTGGACAACAATTGTCAAAAGGAGTGTACTAATGGTAAGATTTTAGGACAACAGTCTGTCAACAGACAATCCCCTGCCAACAATCGTACTGTGTGTATGAGGCTTTAGGCAGCCAGCTCCTGTGAGAAGACGGTGGTGGATTTATTCAATTCCGTTTGGAATTTATTTGCCATTTTCTCATACATAGCCGTCAGACTATCGTCCAGGTCCACTTTTGTAAGTTGTACTGTGTACTCACTGTCTGCTAAGTGTGGAGGAGAGGCTGCAGGATCCGGAGTACCCGAGGGAGCCGGGACCGGCTGGGCTCCATCTTGTGCCATTTTCGTCTGCTCCCACACAGTGAGGAGATAATTCATTAGGGATCTCTGAGCGGGTTTTTTCTTCTGGTTCCTGTACATCGGCATGAGCTAGACCTTCCCGCAGGGGTGTGTGGAACACTGGGGTAAAATTGGAGGCTAGATTGCCCTGGGGAGTTGCTGGAAGTCACCGTTAACCACCGAGCTCCGACTACTGCCTTTCCGGCCAGCTTCTCGCCGCGCATGTGCCCCGGATGCTTGTTGTTTTTTGACCATATCATTGAAAAATATGGGGACAAAAAAACAATGATTAAACATTTTTTTCTTATTGTTATGTAGGGCAAAGTGAGAGTGTTGCTTGAAAGGGAATCCTTTTACCCCAATATACTCACTTTACTACGCTTGATACTGCAGACTTGACTGGCTTAAATCAGGTTTGGTCTCCACCCAAAGACTGGCCAAACCAATCACCTTGCAGGTGGACAGAGAAACAGGGATGTATCATAGCCCAAACAAGGATACCGGAATGAGACCAGGCATCTCCACAGAAAAGCCTATCCTGCTAACTAATAAAGCTGTCTTTTTACTTTTGCCATCAGCTCATCCCCCACAGTTATTCCTTTTGTATAACTTGACTCAACTTTTTAGATTGTAAGCGCTAACATGCAGGGCTCTCTGATTCCTCTTGTATTGACATGTACTGTTTTGTAACTGTAAGTCTGCCCTTATTTTGTAAACCGCTGCGCAATCATTTGGCACTATTTAAACCTTGATTAATAATAATAATAATAATTATGTTTGTTATATTCCTGTGGATCTGCCAAAATGCAGCCACCACATGTAATTATTTTTAAGCCGCAATATATTACATTTTTGGTTTTGGGTTTAATACCCTTTTAACATTTGGGGTTTGTCCCAGGCAGGGGAAATGGATGTCAAGAAGGCATTAGACTGAGTGGTTTGGGATTATATGCAAGTAGCTCCTAGGGCTTTGGGTCTACGAGAGGAAATGTGTGCTTGAATCCTGTCACTTAATGCTAATCCTCAAGCAAAGTGAATGGCCATCTGTTGGACGCCTTCCGAATCTGAAATGGAATGAGACAGGGATGCTCAACAACAATTTTCATACTGACAACAAAACTTCCCCTCTACTGCAGTGGAACTCCTGTCCTCAGGATCCACTAACAGACCACGTTTGCAAGATAACTGAAATACATCACAAGTGATATAATTTGCTGCTCAGTGATTGCAGTATTCTAGTCTGCATCTCCCCAAGGTAATACTTAAAATCTGGCCTTTTAGTGGGTCCTGAGGACAGGAGTTGAGAACCACTGCTCTACTGCTTATGTTTCAACCCAAATATATGGTGGGATCAAGAGAATATAAGATAGCAGTGGTTGCTGGTGATGTACTTGATCGACTTCTGTACTACTGCCCTGTTGTATTTTTGCTGCTCAATGCCGCTACAGCTGGTAGCACTGCTCAGTGTATTCTGATGATGGGGAGGACTCCTCGCTGTCAGAAAACAATAGCTCAGTGAGAAGATGCCCCCATCCACCTTGAATGTGTGGATGCCGGAATCGAGTCCTTTTGTTTCATTCAACCCTCTGGTTGAATGAAAAAAAAATGACTCATCTATAGCCAGCATTATTCTTGTCTAAACCACACACCATTCTCCCTAGTTAAATCAAGACTTGGAGCAATTTTAATGTCTCTCTAACCTAAAAATGAATTACTCAGAATTATTTGCTCTAAATATTTCCCACTCAACTGAGATAATGACACGATGTTAACAAAATTTTCCTTTTATGTGGCAAGAGGACACAATTATGTACTTAGAAATGTAACTACCAGCCAACCTTTTTAGTGTAACAGCCTTTTTCGTGGTTTGGGAGAGCTGAAATTTTAAAGATGAATATGCTCCTGAGAGCACATTCCCAAAATGAATTTATATTTTGCACACAATCCCCATACAACTGCCTCTTTCCTTTCTTCAATCTGTATGGAAAAGGATCCTCTATTTCATGAGGAAGGGTACAGCTCAGAGAATTAGCATGATGCATTTGAACCTACCAAAATATAAGGGAGGCATCAGTCTTCCAGACACTGATTACTTCTGGGCCTACCAGATCACCAGACTGGTAAACTTGCACTTACACTCAACTCTGAAGTACTGTATTGCCCTGGAAAACACCAGGCTTTGCCTTTTACCTTCTGAAGATCCTCCCCTGGATCTCCCCATGACAATTCTGTGTATGAACACTCACTCATAGGCATCATGTGAAGCTTCAATGATGCATGTCCATCTCTTCTACCCCAGGCCAAATGAGGACCATAAAACAAAAGGTGGACTTCCCACCTGTACTGTCCTGGAACTTTATAAGAGGGTGAGCAGGCCAGTTCCTAAGCAGGGGACTCTTCCAAGATTGCTGTAATGTGACAGACCAATCAAAATCAGCAAAGATCACTCTCTTTATGAGAGCTTTCACACCCCTGGAATTACTGTGTCTCACGGGCACCCCACACATTCCAACAATTCATATGTACATGTTTGCCAGTCCTAAAGTTGATGCAGCGTGCAAAGCATGGGAAAGGGAATTAGGTCTTACCCTGAATGAGGAAGAATTAGAATTGGTCAACACCGCGATTAGTAAAGGTTCACTAAACATTAATGTACAGGAAAATGGATGTAACCTAAGATCAAGGTGGTAAGGAACTCCTTCCTTACTTCACAAAATCTCCCCTAAAATGAATGTCCTGTGCTGGAGATGTGAAAAGGAGTTAGGCACATTGTTTATTACGGGTATTTATATAGTGCTTGACATATATTGTACGTTCACATCAGTCCCTGTCCTCAAGAAGCTTAACTCCCTACCACACATATGAGGTGTGACAAATTAATTCCCGAAATGCCTGTGTCGTAGTACTATGGTGGTGAGTCACACAGCCATTCGCACTTGAGCGTGTTCTGACTTGTTCTAGCTTGCACTCTCCTGGGTCGCAGACCAGTTAACTCAGTCTTTACGGAGTAGTAGAAGAAATAACATGTGTATGTGTCGCACTGTTGGTGGAAAATGAGTCACAGGAATCTCGAGCAGCGGATTAACATCAAATTTTGCATAAAAATTGGCAAAAATGTGAGTGAAACTTAAGCTCTATTATAACAGGCCTATTGTGAACATTCTTTGAAGAAATCAAGTGTTTTTGAATGGCTTAGGCGGTTTAAGGAGGGGCGGTTATATGTCCACGATGACGCAAGAAGTGGGCAGCCAAAAACACAAAGAACGGATGCAAATGTGGACAGAGTGCAAACCCTTTAATCACAAAGGCATAGTATTCCTTGAGTTCATAGAGCATGGTACTGCTGTCAACCAACATTATTACTTGGAAATTCTGAAAAGGTTACAGGCATCTGTTCAAAGGAAAAGACTGGAATTCTGGCCTGACAAGTTGATTCTCCAACATGACAATGCTCCTGCACAAATATTTTTTTTTTACAGTCCATTTTGTGGATTAAATTGTCACACCTCGTACAAACTAGGGCCAATTTAGACAAGAACCGATTAACCTATTAGGTAGGAAACCCATGCAAACACAGCATACTGCCTGCAAAACTCATTGATATGCAAATTTCACAGTTAGCCAGTGGCAATTTGCATATAAATGACTCCAGCTGTGTGCAAAGAGTACAGAGGACTGCAGGAGCAGGGTCAAAATGCAGGACAGTCCCACCACAATCCCTGATTGTTGGGCAGTATGACTTTTGCATGCTTTAGCAGATATTGCAGGTAACGTAAATACTGAGTTGATCGCCCTTGAATGAAGATCTCACTGGTAACATAGATAATGGGAAGTAATCTGCATGTGATGGAATGTAGAGCTTACTAAAGACATGGATACTGGATAGTAAGCTGTGTGTTTTTGTGTATATGGGAAATCACTGTCTTCACTTTTTTTCTTGAGTATGTAGTTTCTCCTATTGCAGTTTACTTTCTGTGTATGCGGGAGATCAAAGACAGAAGCATGGGCTTGATTTTCTTATGGACTCCTTTTATTTGGAAAACACTGCTTTCTAACTAATGAATCACATTCCCACATATATTTGACATCAAGAATATTATTTTTCACTTTACTGGGATCATAGACTTGATTTTACTGTCTGAATACATATATCACAGTCCAACGCTGGAGGTGTAACTAGAGAAAGTATTAAAAAAACAATATTGAAGTAAACCAGATGTTGCTTGTAAGATTTTTTTTTGTTGTTAAAAGAGGGAAAATAAAATATTAACAGCTTCAAATGAAACTGGTAAAGTACTGGTAAAGTAAATTTTGGAGTAGAAAAAACCCAACAGATGAGCATTCAACCACTTATGGGTCAGGAATGTGATTCCATGCATGACAACAATGTCACTCAATATGGAACATGTCCACAATGCATTGATGTTAATTTATTATGACATTCAGGCCTAATTTAAAGTGCACCATTTTCTGCACTACATGCTGATGGTCCTCTTTGTGTTTTTAGTATATATTTGAAGCCCTAAAATGTATGTAAACCCTAACAAATGATTCCTCTTATTTTATCTCCTTTGATCTCAGTAATATACAATTGAAAGTGTTGTGTTTTATCTGTGAAATAAGTAAATTAAAAATACCTGCCAGAAGTTTTGAAAACTGATGCCCTTTGTTTCTTCTGCAGTGTTATCAGTTAGCATTGTTCCAAGGTCTCTTCTGTAGAGTAGAGATTACGTCGCCTTACCCTAAAAATTATAAATAAACCATGTGCTGAGGCGCTAGCTTAAACCTGTGACACCTAGTATATGTATTAGTACAATTATCAACGCAATCATAAAAACATCAAAACTAATTTGTGCAACATAAAAACGTATAACAAGTGAAAATCCTGTTAACAAAAATCTTCTATTTTGCCATCTTTCCTTCACCATGTGCAAAACTTATGATGCATGTTCTTCACACTTAATAGTGCTCTACCACCTATTATATGGGGGGGGGGGCACTCACTAGATATCTTTGGACCACCAGGACCCTCACAGCTTAGATAATTACAATCCTGTAAATGATATGTGCTTGGTATCCACCTCCTCTCATATCCATCAGTATGGGAAGTCTCAGAATAGAAAACAATAGGGCGATAATTGTGCAATACGTTTATTTTAAAACGTCCTTATTAAAAACATATGCCAATGCACTTACATTTCCATGTGCCAATAGCAGTACCAGCTAAAATAGCCTGTGAATCCTCACAGCTTGTCTCTTGGAGGCGGCGTGCATTCTACCTGAGCTGGACGTGACGTCAGCAGGACCTGGAAATTCAGCCACTGCCAAGATCCCGATGCATTTCACCAGAAAGGCGTCATCAGGAAGTCATGTGGCGGCCATTTTTTAGGAGCCCTTTATACCCACTTATGCTATCCTATTGGTTAACAACTTCCCTAAGCGTCTCACTGTTGCTACTAGTAGGATATAGGGGATATCGATGCTATTGATGTTAATAGTACATTTGGGTTTAAATTGCCAATGAATGCTAGAAATAAAATAATAATCCAATATAAATTATAATATTCAATAATAAAAAAACCCAAGGGTTAAACACTGCGCTAAAAAAATAAATAAAATGAATAGTAAAGTGTAAAAGCCGCCAGCACAAAAAGTCCAATACCAAACTCAAATAAATCAAATTTAAAAAATGCAGCGCTAAAACAATAATATGAAATGAACAAACCTCACCAAAGAAGCTCATATATGTGTGAAAAGTAAACACATCAGAAATGACTAAAAGTGATAGCCCATCAAACATTGATATGTCAATAAATAAATAAAAAATACTGATGAAGTAATGGTGAAAACAAGTCTCACATAGAAAACTAAAGCAAATATCTCAATACGTGAAAAAACCTTTGAAGACACTAAAGATGTGCAAAATAACAAATTATAAAATAAGGATGTGTATAATAAAAGTGTCAAACACAAAAAAACACAAAAAGGGAAAATAAATCCCTAATAAATGTGCAAATAAAAGTCCCAGTAGCAATTGGTGCAAAAATTCCAAAAATGAAAGTCCATATACACTGTGAATTAAAAATCCAGAGGGAATGTGAATTGAAATCCAAGAAAGTGTGGTAAAGGTGAATCCAACATCCAGAGTAATTCACACCCAAGTGAGATATGAGGCTCCTTACCAGCTACAGATGACCACCATAACAATAGTCTCACCAGGCATTTGGGAAATTATCAGGTCTCCCACAAACCTATGCCGACATCCACAGTTGAAATTGTGGTAGGCTGGGTTCACACTGGTGCGACACGACAGCCGTCCTACTTTGGATCCGACTTTGCCCTGTGACATGAAGCCGGCATGTGTCCGACTTTCAATGAACGGGGATCTGACTTGGATCCCCACCAATGCCCGACATTGTTTGGTATGAATCTTTAGGGGGAACTCCGCGCCAAATTTTAAATAAAAATCCGGCATGGGTTCCCCCTCCAAGAGCATACCAGGCCCTTGGGTCTGGTATGGACCTTGAGGGGAACCCCCTACGCTGAAAAAACAGCGTGGGGGGTCCCCCCAATCCATACCAGACCCTTATCCGAGCACACAGCCCGGCCGGACAGGAATGGGAGTGGGGACGGGCGAGCGCCCCCCCCTCCTGAACCTTACCAGGCCGCATGCCCTCAACATGGGGGGTTGTTGCCTTGGGGGAGGGGGGCGCGCTGCGGCCCCCCCACCCCAAAGCACCTTGTCCCCATGTTGATGAGGACAAGGGCCTCTTCCCGACAACCCTGGCCGTTGGTTGTCGGGGTCTGCGGGCGGGGGGCTTATCGGAATCCGGGAGCCCCCTTTAATAAGGGGGCCCCCAGATCCCGGCCCCCCAACCTATGTGAATGAGTATGGGGTACAGCGTACCCCTACCCATTCACCTAGGGAAAAAGTGTCAATTTAAAAAAAAAACACTACACAGATTTGTAAAGTATTTTATTAGACAGCTCCGGGGGTCTTCTTCCGACTTCGGGGGTCTCTCCGGTTCTTCTCCAGGCTCTCCGGATCTGCTGCCGGACTCCTCCGCTCTCTTCTGCTCTTTTGACGCTCTTTTGCTAAAGCGGAGGAGCCCGGTCTTCGATCTCCTGCCCTCTTCTCTTTTTCTGATGTTGACACGACGCTCTCTCTGGCTAGAATGCTCTCTGTGCGCTCTGCTCTGACTTATATAGGCGGTGACCCCGCCCCCTTATGCCGTCACAGTCCCTGGGCATGCTGGGACTATGACGGCATAAGGGGGCGTGGTCATCGGGTGATGACCACGCCCCCTAAAACGTCACAGTCCCAGCATGCCCAGGGACTGTGACGGCATAAGGGGGCGTGGTCACCACCTATATAAGTCAGAGCGGAGCGCTCAGAGTGCATTCCAGCCCCAGAGAGCGTCGTGTCAACATCAGGAGAAGAGGGCAGAAGGCAGAAGGCAGAAGATTGAAGACCGGGCTCCTTCGCTATAGCAAAAGAGCGGCAAAAGA
The DNA here is from genome assembly GCA_037952925.1 of Lithobates clamitans. NCBI lineage: Eukaryota > Metazoa > Chordata > Amphibia > Anura > Ranidae > Lithobates > Lithobates clamitans. The sequence continues at coordinate 6,356,718 of JBBGZY010001206.1, forward strand.
GCAGAAAATAGCGGAGGAGCCCGGCAGAAGATCCGGAGAGCGCAGAGAAGAACCGGAGAGACCCCCGAAGAGAAGAAGGCAGCAGACCGGGCTCCTCCGCTATAGCAAAAGAGCAGAAAATAGCGGAGGAGCCCGGCAGAAGACCCGGAGAGCGCGGTGAAGAATCGGAGAGACCCCCAAAGTCGGAAGAAGACCCCCGGAGCTGTCTAATAAATTACTTTAAAAATCTGTGTAGTGTTTTTTTTTTTAATTGACACTTTCCCTAGGTGAATGGGTAGGGGTTCGATGTACCCCATACTCATTCACATAGGGTGGGGGGCCGGGATCTGGGGGCCCCCTTATTAAGGGTGGCTCCCGGATTCTGATAAGCCCCCCGCCCGCAGACCCCGACAACCAACGGCCAGGGTTGTCGGTAAGAGGCCCTTGTCCTCATCAACATGGGGACAAGGTGCTTTGGGGTGGGGGGGCCGCAGCGCGCCCCCTCCCCCAAGGCACCAACCCCCCATGTTGAGGGCATGCGGCCTGGTACGGTTCGGGAAGGGGGGGCGCTCGCTCGTCCCCACCCCATTCCTGTCCGGCCAGGCTGCGTGCTCGGATAAGGGTCTGGTATGGATTTGGGGCGACCCCCACGCCGTTTTTTCGGTGTAGGGGGTTCCCCTCAAGGTCTATACCAGACCCAAGGGCCTGGTATGCTCTTGGAGGGGGAACCCATGCCGGTTTTTTATTTAAAATTTGGCGCGGAGTTCCCCCTCAAGATCATCTGAGCACAAGTCGCGTGCCGAAGTCGGATCATGCAAGACGGCAATCCGACTTTGATCCGACTTCAATGATAGTCAATAGGCTGAAGTAGGATCAAAGTCGGACCAAAGTAGTACAGGGAGCATTTCTAAAGTCGGAACGACTTGTGTCGGACCAGTTAGGACGGCTCCCATAGGGAAACATTAAATTTCACACGTCATGCGACATGAGCTTTCAATGTCGGCGCGTTTGTCGGACCAGTGTGAACCCAGCCTCAGGCATGCACAGTCCAGGCTATAGAGATCTGTCTACCTCCTCTTTCCATGCAGAAAAAAAAAATTGATGATTGCGTTGATAATTGTACTAATACAATTAGTATACAATACTAATACAAATACTAGGTATCACAGGTTTAAGCTAGCGTCTCAACACATGGTTTATTTATAATTTTTGGAGTAGCACCAAAAAGATGGCATCAGCTTATTAATAACATTATTTAGCATTTGTATTCAGGGGGTGCCATTTTGCAGGGTTCAGGAGTGCGCTGCGTATGGAGTGCAGGGTTCAGGAGTGCGTTGCGTATGGAGTGCAGGGTTCAGGAGTGTGCTATACACAGTGTGCAACATCTTATTTCCACCCCTCCTCCTGGCTTCTGACCTCTGCACCCTCCACTCTCCTTCCATCCTTCCACCTCTGCCTCCACCCCCCCCCCCAAAAAAAAACCCCTCTCGTATCTGTGCTCTCTCCTAGCTCTGGTACCTCCCTGTGTATTGGGCTATAGTTAGTACCACATTGTGTAGGAGGATCGCTGTGCTCAGCATGTTCAGCAACCAGTACCAGTGTTCTGCCCTTTATGTTACATAGTTACATAGTAGGTGAGGTTGAAAAAAGACACAAGTCCATCAAGTCCAACCTATGTGTGTGATTATGTGTCAGTATTACATTATATATCCCTGTATGTTGCGGTCATTCAGGTGCTTATTTAATAGTTTCTTGAAGCTATCAATGCTCCCCGCTGAGACCACCGCCTGTGGAAGGGAATTCCACATCCTTGCCGCTCTTACAGTAAAGAACCCTCTACGTAGTTTAAGGTTAAACCTCTTTTCTTCTTAATGAGTGGCCACGAGTCTTGTTAAACTCTCTTCTGCAAAAAAGTTTTATCCATGTTGTGGGGTCACCAGAATGGTATTTGTAAATTGAAATCACATCCCCTCTCAAGCGTCTCTTCTCCAGAGAGAATAAGTTCAGTGCTCGCAACCTTTCCTCATAACTAAGATCCTCCAGACCCTTTATTAGCTTTGTTGCCCTTCTTTGTAGTCGCTCCATTTCCAGTACATCCTTCCTGAGGACTGGTGCCCAGAACTGGACAGCATACTCCAGGTGCGGCCGGACCAGAGCCTTGTAGAGTGGGAGAATTATCGTTTTATCTCTGGAGTTGATCCCCTTTTTAATACATGCCAATATTCTGTTTGCTTTGTTAGCAGCAGCTTGGCATTGCATGCCATTGCTGAGCCTATCATCTACTAGGACCCCCAGGTCCTTTTCCATCCTAGATTCCTCCAGAGGTTCTCCCCCCAGTGTATAGATTGCATTCATATTTTTGCCACCCAAATGCATTATTTTACATTTTTCTACATTGAACCTCATTTGCCATGTATGTCTTATTTCACCAATACTTTTTAAAGAAAAAATCAGCACAAAATCAACACTGCAGCAAGTCCTCAAATAGCCTGCTCTCAGGCTGCAGCCCGCTGGATAAAAAAACTAAACATAGACGTCGGAGCTGTCAGGAACCTCAGACACCGACAGCGTATGCCGGCGCCGCTAGAGGGACTGAGGCGGAGAGAGAGCAGGAGATGTTCCCTTGGAGACAGGCCGGCCGCGCATGCACTCACACAAAGCCGGTACCGCTCGCGTGATGAGGATGTTTTCTCTTGTTGCCTGGGTGACAAAAGAGGTGGCGGCCACTACATGACAAGGCCTGGCGAGCCGGATTCGCCTCGCGGATTTTGTGTTTGCCACCTGTGCTCTATAGTATATTAATCCTTCTAGTAAAAGCCCAGCCTGTGCTCCTTCATCTCTAGTAAATTTGGAGTCAAGTCTTGCTCATGTAAATTGTCCTGTTTTTTTAACACTAATGTATCATTTGCAGTCTCTTAGGCTTCATTCACATGTGTGGCTAGGAGGCAGTAAAGTTAGGCGGTTAAGTTGCAACCTCACTGCCTCCCGTCCACCCGCCTGAATGAAAACATGCACTCGCTCAAGGCTTTACACATGCCATGGCTGCAATGCCGTGGTTTGCAGCAAAAATTAAACTGCATATCATATTCGGAAGGTGCTACTGGCGCTGAATGCATGTCTGTGAAGACAAGCTGCAACTGCTCTGCATCTACGTGCAGTGCATGTTATTGCAGCGAGGTTCTGCGGCACTTCCAGGGTTAAATCACCTGTGAAATACCTTTCAAAAGTGATTCACTTCCAATCACTCTATAGAGGGGTAGCAAGGGCTGCAGCACCAGTTTACTGGCCCTTACTTCTTGTAGTAAAACAACTGCCTGTATTCCTTGTCCCTAGTATGCTTTGGCCTATAATTCCTGATTAACCACTTCAGCCCCGGAAGAATTTACCCCCTTCCTGACCGGGCCATTTTTTGCGATACGGCACTGCGTCGCTTTAATTGACAATTGCGTAGTCGTGCGATGTTGTACCAAAACAAAATCGATGTCCTTTTACCCTCACAAATAGAGCTTTCTTTTGGTGGTATTTGATCACCTCTGCGTTTTTCATTTTTTGCGCTATAAACAAAGAAAAAGCGACAATTTTTAAAAAAACACAATATTTTGTACTTTTTTCCATAATAAACATCCCAAATTTAAAAAAACAAAAACAAATTTCTTCATCAGTTTAGGCGGATATGTATTCTACATATTTTTTTCAGCGTATATTGATTGGTTTGCGCAAAAGTTATAGTGTCTACAAAATAGGGGATAGATTTATGGCAATTTTATTATTTTTTTTTTTTACTAGTAATGGCGGTAATCAGCGATTTTTATCATGACTGCGACATTGCGGCAGACAGATCAGACACTTTTGACACTTTTTTGGGACCATTGACATTTATACAGCGATCGAATGGCAAAGTCTCTTTCCAAATCTAAAATGGCCGAACAGCTGGAGGATAACCTAGCTTCTTTTTCAATTTAAAATGGCCGAACGGCCCGAGTCCAAACCTCATTGTAGTTAGCAAGATGGCCAAGCCTCTTTATGGATCTAGCATGGCTGAAAGGCCAGAGGATAACCTAGCCTCTTTTTCAATTTAGGATTGCTAAAGGACCTGAGTCCAAGCATCGTTGTGGTAAGCAAAATGGCCAATCAATAACCCGGACCCAGTATGTGTCCCACCCCACTAACTGAAGGATACATATCTCAATGGGCCAAATAAAACACCCACAGTAAAAATCCAGAGGGGACCTAGCACTGCCTGATGGCTGATGCAATGTGAGAGAACATTGGAGCCTAATTAAAAAAGTTTTTACATAAATATATGTTGTTAAATAAAGATGATGCATTTTATAAAAGCAGGCTCTGATGAAGAAGGTTTAACCTTAGAAACGCGTTAGCCAGAAGTGGTTCGTATGTCCCCTCTCTAGGACTCGGAGACTGCTACCAGTGGACAGACTGTTATACGTCAAAGACTGTTACAAGCGCGATTTTCTTTCTACTTTTGTGAGTAGTTTTTATTTATGCTTTTTGAATAAATGCACTAAAGGATAATGCACTAGGCTGGTGTGCCCTCTTTTCTTTGTTTCTGTCTATCACTAGGATATCCCTATCCTGGAGGGCAGCAAGGCCGGAAGCTATTGTCCACTCTGATCCTTTGGATTACCTAATCAACACACCAGTGCGCAGGAGTATTTGCTTTTCTGTTGTATGAAAGCAGTGGGCCTGTGTGCAAGATTATAATTTGGGCCCCCTTGCTTGGGGACAAAAAAAACACTGTGCATGCAGCGCACCACAGCAAGAAGTAGGCATGTTTCTCATTTCTCATTGCACTGAATATTGGGCATAGCTTAAAGGGGTTAAGGCTAAACAGAGCCTGAACTGACTCACATATGTAAATGGCGTTCAGATCACACATGTGAGGTATCTACGCGTGCGTTAGAGCGAGAGCAACAATTCTAGCACTAAAGCGTCACCTATGGAGATTTTTAAGTACCAAAGTTTGGCACAATTCCATGAGTGTGCACAATTTTAAAGCGTGACATGTTGGGTATCTATTTGCTCAGTGTAACATTATCTTTCACATTAACCCTTTCATGACTAAGCCTATTTTTGAAATTTGGTGTTTACAAGTTAAAATCCGTATTTTTTGCTAGAAAATTACTTAGAGTTCCCAAACATTATATATATTTTTTTAGCAGAGAATCTAGAGAATAAAATGGCGATTGTTGCAATATTTTTTATCACACGGTATGTGTGCAGCGGTGTTTTAAACGCAAATGTTTGGAAAAGGGACACTTTCATGAATTTTAAAAAATCCAAACAGTAAAGTTACCCCAATTTTTTTGTATAATGTGAAAGATGATGTTACGCCGAGTAAATAGATACCAAACATGTCACCCTTTATAATTGCACGCACTCGTGGAATGGCGACAAACTACGGTACCTATGAATTTCCATAGGCGACGCTTTAAAATTTTTTTACGGTTATCAGGTTTGAGTTACAGAGGAGGTCTAGGGCTAGAATTATTGCTCTCACTCTGATGATCGCGGCAATACCTCACATGTGTGGTTTGAACACCGTTTACATATGCGGGCACGACTTCCGTATGCGTTTTCTTCGCTGCGCGAGCTCGCGGGGACAGGGGCACTTAAAAAAATTTTTTTTTTTATTTATTTTATTTATTTTTTTACTTTATAAATTGTGTTTTAAAAAAAATTTTTTTTTTTTACTTTTATTGCTGTCACAAGGAATGTAAACATCCCTTGTGACAGTAATAGGTGGTGACAGGTACTCTTTATGGAGGGATCAGGGGTCTAAAAGACCCCCCATCCCTCCTTTACACTTCAAAGTATTCAGATCAACGAAAACGGCGATTCTGAATACTGTGTACTTTTTTAAATTCGGCGCCATTGGCAGCCGAGTAAACGGGAAGTGACGTCATGACCGCGTTCCGCGTTTACAACGAGAAGGCTGGAACGAAGCCACTCACAGCTTCGTTCCAGCCCGCCCCCAGCCGCCGAAGGTACCCGATTGGACACCGGGCCTCCCGATCGCACGGGAGGCCCGGTAACAGCGGCGGGAGGGGGCGGATGTCCCCTCCCGCTCCTCCGGTATAACAACCGAGCGGCTTTTAGCCGCATCGGTTGTTATACACAGGTAGCCGATCGCCCGCTGTAAACAACGGTACCGGGATGATGCCTGCAGCTGCGGGCATCATCCCCGTATAACCCCGGAAAGCCGAGTACGCATATCTGCGTACGGTCGGCGGGAAGGGGATGGAATAACTTTACTGTTTTGTTATTTTTTAATTCATGAAACAGTTTTTTTCCAAATAAAAGGCGTTTGAAAAATTATTGCGCAAATGCCGTGCGAGATAAAAAGTTGCAATGACCGCCGTTTTATTCCCTAGGGTGTCTGCTAAAAAAAACATATATAATGTTTGGGGTTCTGAGTAATTTTCTAGCAAAAAAAATATGATTTTTACATGTAGGAGAGGAGTGCCAGAATAGGCCCTGTATTGAAGTGGCTAGAGAATAAAATGGTGGTCGTTGCAATACTTTATGTCACATTGTATTTGCGCAGCGGTCTTACAAGCACACTTTTTTTGGAAAAAATACACTTTTTTAAACGAAAAAATAAGACAACAGTAAAGTTAGCCCAATTTTTTGCGCCCGCTCATGGAATGGCGACAAACTTTTACCCTTAAAAATCTCCATAAGCGACATTTAAAAATTTCTACGGGTTACCAGTTTTTAGTTACAGAGGAGGTCTAGGGCTAGAATTATTGCTCTTGCTCTAACGATTGCGGCAATACCTCACATGTATGGTTTAAACACCATTTTCATATGCGGGTGCGACTTCCGTATGCGTTTTCTTCGCTGCACGAGCTCGCGGGGACAGGGGCACTTAAAATTTTTTTTTTTATTTATTTTATTTATTTTTTTACTTTATAAATTGTGTTTTAAAAAAATTTTTTTTTTTACTTTTATTGCTGTCACAAGGAATGTAAACATCCCTTGTGACAGTAATAGGTGGTGACAGGTACTCTTTATAGAGGGATCAGGGGTGCGCCTTCATTTTTTTCTTATTTATTTTACTTTTTATTTTTTATTTTGACACTGTCCTTTTAAAAAAAAAAATTGAGTCACTTTTATTCCTATTGCAAGGAATGTAAATATCCCTTGTAATAGAAAAAAAAGCATGGCAGGACCTCTTAAATGGGAGAGCTGGGGTCAAAAAGACCTCAGATCTCATATTTACACTAAAATGCAATTAAAAAAATAAATAATTAAATGTCATTTGAAAAAAAAAACATTTCCCCTTTAGGAGCATTGGGCGGAAGTGACGTTTGGCATCGCTTTCGCCCTCCAATGCTATGGAGCCGAGCTGGGGCCATCATTCCCTCAGGCAGATCGGCTGCTACCTACCTTACCTTACTGGTAAGTGGCGGAGACGACCGAAGTGTGGCGGAAGGGGGGGCCCTCTCCCGCCCCCGATAAAAGTAATCTCGCAGCGAATCCACCACAGAGACCACTTTTACCTTACAGAGGACAGTCCGCCATTTTAAAAAATACCGGGGTTATGGCAGTTACATGCTCCCATAACAACGGTATTTAACGTCAAATTAGCGATGTATAACGATGGCAGATGGTCCTTAAGTAGTTAAACAAAAGCAAAAAGAAAGGACTTTAATTTTGCTCAGTGTATAACCCCTAAATAAAGGAGATGAGTACTAGCAAATTGTGTATAAAAGTATACAAAGTTTATTCAAAAATCATTAAAACCAGTAAAAAAACTTCATATATCCATAATGTATATCAGCTATAATCTAAAAGTGTGACAATGCATAAAGCCCATACACCGTTTCGCTATTTTGGCGAAATGCGTTGCGATCAAGACTAACTACTGGATGCCCTACTATCTGGCCCAACACAATTTGATTGAAACTTGCTACTTATGTTGAGTTATGTTGTATATATTTCTGGGCTAGATTTGTATGGGCTATATGCATTGTCACCCTTTCTGAGATTATAGCTGACGTTCATTATGGATATATGAAGTTTTTATACTGGTTTTTGAATGAACTTTGTATACTTTTACACACAATTTACTAGTACTCATCTCCTTTATTTAGGGGTTATACACTGAGCAAAATTATAAACGCAACACTTTTGTGTTTACCCTATTAATTATGAGCTGAACGCAAAGATCTATGACTTTTTCTATGTACACAAAAAGCCTATTTCTCTCAAATATTGTTCACAAATCTGTCTAAATCTGTGTTAGTGAGCACTTCTCCTTTGCCGAGATAGTCCATCCACCTCACAGGTGTGGCATATCAAGATGCTGATTGGACACAGGTGTATCTTAGTCTGGCCACAATAAAAGGCCACTCTAAAATGTGCAGTTTTGTCACACAGCACAAAGCCACAGATGTTGCAAGTTTTGAGGGAGCGTGCAATTGGTATATCCACCAGAGCTGTTGCCCTTGAATGTTCATTTCACTACCATAAGCTGTCTCCAAAGGCATTTTAGAGAATTTGGCAGTACATCCAACTGGCCTCACAACCACAGACCACATGTAACCACACCAGCCCAGGACCTCCACATCCAGCATCTTCACCTCCAAGATTGTCTGAGACCAGCCACCCAGATAGCTGCTGCAACAATCGGTTTGCACAACTAAAGAATTTTTGCACAAACTGTCAGAAACCGTCTCAGGGAAGCTCATCTGCATGCTCATCGTCTTCATCGGGGTCTCGACCTGGCTGCAGTTCGTCGTAACCGACTTGAGTGGGAAAATACTCACATTTAATGGTGTTCTCTTCACAGATGAATCCCGGTTTTCACTGTACAGGGCAGATGGCAGACAGAGTGTATAGCACTGTGTGGGTGAGCAGTTTGCTGATGTCAACGTTGTGGATCAAGTGGCCCATGGTGGCGGTGGGGTTATGGTATGGGCAGGCATATGCTATGGACAATGAACACAGGTGCATTTTATTGATGCCATTTCAAATGCACAGAGATACCGTGACTAGATCCTGAGGCCCATTGTTGTGCCATTTATCCACGACCATCACCTCTCGTTGCAGCATGAAAATGCACGGCCCCATGTTGCAAGGATCTGTACACAATTCCTGGAAGCTGAAAACATCCCAGTTTTTGAATGGCTAGCATACTCACCGGAGATGTCGCCCATTGAGCATGTTTGGGATGCTCTGGATCGGCATAAACGACAACGTTTTCCAGTTCCTGCCAATATCCAGAAACTTTGCAGAGCCAATAAAGAGGAATGCACTAACATTCCACAGGCCACAATCAACAACTTGATCAACTCTATGCTTAAGAGATGTGCTGTGCTGTGTGAGGCAAATTGTGGTCACACTAGATACTGACTGTTTTTCCGACCCCCCCCCCCGACCCCCCAGAAACAGCAAAACTGCACATTTTAGAGAGGCCTTTTATTGTGGCCAGCCTAAGGCACACCTGTGCAATAATCATGCTGTCTAATTAACATCTTGATATTAAGGTGGATGGATTATCTCAGCAAAGGAGAAATGCTCACTAACACAGATTTAGACAGATTTGTGAACAATATTTGAGAGAAATAGGCCTTTTGTGTACATAGAAAAAGTCACAGATCTTTGAGCTCAGCTCATGATAAATAGGGGCAAACACAAAAGTGTTGCGTTTATAATTTTTCTCAGTGGATGTGACAACCTATAATACTGTTGACCTCTGCATTACCTTTAACAGACCTCTGAGCTTTGCGTCACTTTACTATTGACCTCTGAACTGTACATCACTTACTACTGAGCTCTGCATTGCTTACTACTGACCTCTGAAGGGTCTGCCACTTTCTACTGACCCCTGAACTCTGCGTCACTTACTACTGACTTCTGAACTCTGCATCACTTACTACTAACCTCTGAACTCTGCGTCACTGACTACTGACCTCTGCATCACTTAGTATTGGCCTCTGAATTACTTACTACTAACCTCACCAAAATATTGAAGTCCAAAGAAGTGGTTTCTTTCCAAACATGTAATGAACTTAATATCCAATGCAGTTTGTGGACCTCACTTTGCCCCTTCATCAGGGCTTAAAAGAGGAACTATTAAAGGACTCAAGCAGATAAAAACTGGACATCTGTAAAAAAAAGTCTCGGTCCCCTTCGCAGCTGGTGCATGCAGCCAATTTAGTGCAGCACAGTAATGATGTCACTGCTACTTCTTTTACAAGGTAACACCTTGTTTTCAAAGTATTTGGTGCACATAAAACATGGATTTATATCTTTTGTAATTATTAAAATTTTGTGCCCGAGCTCAACTTTAAGGTTTGCACTACACAATAACAATAAATCGGCACTCACTGAAAAAAAAAATATATATTTTCCCATTAACATCTAATATAACAGTTGCTTAGTTGCTTACAGGTTCAATAGACTAGATAAATTACCTTTGTTAATTTATTCTGTTCAGCATCCACCCTGCTCACCCTCCGAGAGGACTTTTTTAAATCTGCAAGATAAAATATAGGATTATAAAGCAACAATGAATTGTGCTTCCTTACTTAGCTGAATAATACCAATCTGCTGCATCCTTTGTGTCTGCTACTCACCGACTATGATTGGTGGGAGAATTTCTGGAAATCGAGCCATAGCTATGCTGCTGCTTCTTTCTTGTTTTTCTTCTAGAATAATGTGAGAATGGACCAGCCATATTATAGTTATTAGAAGAAGAGTTAGAGATACCCCATTCATGTCTGCAACAAGGAAAATTATATTATATTACTATATTACTATATCACTGTATCCTTACTACATAAGCTACATGCACATGGGTGCATTTGCCTGTGCAGCATTAAAACGCTTCATATTTCCTGTGCCCTGGATATTCTGGAGCTACCTACAGATTATAGACATGCATGGGTGAAGGCAGCTGTGCCCAGCTATGCTATTAGGGTAAAGTAGCACATGCACACAGACATAATGTCCCGAATGCAGATAGTGTATGTTCAAGGCATTATACCTGTGGGCTACTCTGTGCTAATAGAAGTGCATAGCTGTGTTCAGCTATCTTCACCCATTCATTGCCTATGGGCCACTGTACAGAGCTCCAAGACACCCAGGGCACCAGAAATATGCAACGTATTTATGCTGCATGGGTGAATGTGCATGAAGATTTATTTTGTTAGAATTACTACGGCGTTGCTTCAGAAGCAAAAAAACAAAAAAAACTATTATTAATGTACGGTCATAATATATGTATAACTTAATGTTATGTTATATCTTAGCATCTGGCGCCATCTAGCGGCCAAAATATAAAAGGACTGCATCTTTATTTTTTATTGTTCAGAAGTTTGACATGGAAGTGTTTTGTTTGTTTACATTGGGACATTAACTTGACCTACCCACAATGCCCATTAACTCCCATGAACCTCTGGAGAACTGAACTGCATTATAGGAAGAATATAAAAGGGCTGGGCGCGGCCATCTTAGGTCTCTTAGACACGCATGGCCAGAATGGGAGGATCTGTGTGAGGTCTCCAGCACAGTGCGGCCTACCTCCACGGAAGAGCGATCCGAGCAGCAGTACTGTGACACACCAGAGAGCTGGACTGATGGCGGGGCAAGACTGGGAAGGAGCCAGAGGAGCCAGAAGAGTCATCTGGGAGTTCCGGAGCGTCTTGAACTGTGGAGCGGAGCAGCGCAGCAGTGCCGGCCGGCCGGAGACAGAACCCTGTACATCAGAACGGAGTCTTCTGACAACACTGTCTTGGTTGGGTGAGAGGGCTGTTGCCCAAATGTTTCATGATGCACTTTCATACATCCGTCTACACAAGACAGAGTTGCTGGGACCCATAGTCCCACAAGCAAAGTCAAGAGGATTTAGTACTGAGTCCCTGGCATCAAAGTTTGTTATAGTGCTGCTGCACCAGAACTTTTCTTTTATACTTCAGCCTACTTTGATCAGGAGTCATTAACCCTTGGATTACAAATTTACTTTATTATTGCTGGCAGAAGAAAGAAGAAAGAAGGACTGTTTAGTAAAATACAAGGCCTTGTGTTCCTTTACTATATTTGGGTAATGTGATACTAAATAAGGGAGCTCTCTAATTATTGTATTATACTTTATCACGTTAATCTTTGATTTAGTATAGTAATAAAGCTCGCAGGAAATAGGATAGTGCTCATAGTGAGATAAATTCACTCTGACGGTTATCCTATTTACTTTGCTACACCACTCATATATTATTTCAGACATTTTATACCTGTATTGTATCTTTGTAATATAATGTTCAGTTGACTGTCAGACTATGTTGGTCTGACAGTACAACCATTGTAGATTAAACCTTCTAAAACAATTACAGTAAATAAGGTTATTATTCAAGTATAACTGTGTAAGTGTTGTTTTCCTCTTCATCACCAGCCAAGAGGAGGGTAAGGTAACTACAGACAGGTATATTATATTGAGTATTGTGAACGTGCCTTTATGATTTCGTTTTGACTGCACACTATTACACCACAGCTGTGTCAAGGGGACTGAGATATTCAAAGGGGAAACAAAGCAGAGTCCAGGCCCAAATAAATCAGCAGCTCCTGCGGGGGTCAGTGCTACACGTGGGGGCTCATCTGGGATTATTGTTACTCTGCAAGCAAGCACATCCCCTTGGCACCAGTATGGACCCTGACGCTGCGATTCAGTGGTGCGAAGAACAAGGCGCCAACCCAGAATCAAGTGTAGTGGGTGAGCTCCCTGGAGAAGCCTGGACTGAGGAGAAGATCGGTCAGATAGTGCAGACATTGTCCTTCGGCAAGAAAACATGGGTGATTAATGTCAGACCTGATCGTGAGGCCTCATGCACCCATGTGTTACTGGAGTGGAAGAAGGAGATTCCTGACCGTTTCCAAGGATCCAGTGTGCGGTCAGCCGACCAGACTGAGTTTCGTTTAATCCAAACACCAGACAGGTGTCGAGCAAGTACCAGTCGAGTTAGATCCATGAAGGAAGAAGTCCCAGCTGCGGCACCTTTAGCCATGATTGGGTTCTTGACAGCCATGGGAGACTTTGTATCCAAATGCCAGAAGAGCGATTCAGCCTGTTCTGGGTCTGATTATCGGAAGCTACGATCCTTCTCAGGAAGAGTCCCCATCCCCTCTGGAGAGGATGATTTTGACACTTGGTTTGATCAAGCTGTCTAGGCAGTTGAAGAATGGGAGGTAGCTGATACAGTGAAAAGACAGAGATTGGTCGAAAGCCTGCGAGCTCCAGCTTCTGATGTAATTCGGAACCTGAAAAGAGACAAGCCCAGCTGTACCACCTCTGAGTGTTTGGAAGCACTTCGAGAGAACTATGGGGGAACTGAAGATTGCACAGAGTTACTCTATCTTTTCTCTCATACTTACCAAAAGAAGGGTGAGAAGCTATCGGACTATGTCAAGCGACTAGCTCAGATCATACACCAAATCATAATGAAAGGTGGAATAGAAGGCAAAGTAGCAACCAAGAACCTAGTATCTCAGATGATCAGAGGAGCACAGCCAATGGACCCTATTGTGCTACAGTTTCGGGCCCAAGGCTCGAGTAACATCCACACTTACTCTAAGTTAATGAAGATCATTAGAGAAGAGGAGGCCCTCAACACAGTTAAGGACACAGGGCCTGAGCTTCTCAAAGGATCCAAATCTGGTGTCTTGGCTTGCGTCATACACTCTGAACCTGTTGTCGGAGTCAGAATGGCCAGCACAGCTGATAGAGATCCAGAGTTTGGGGTTCTGAAGGTGCAGATGTCCAAAATGATGGAAATGAAGGTCATTGGATCTCATGTCTGAGATGGCCACACTGAAGATGCAAGTATCCCAGATGACGGAGATGATGAACAAATTGATGACAGAACGTACTGGGAGTGCCGGCCAGAAAGCCACGAATCAAGACATCTGTCGGAACTGTGGAGGTATGGGTCACTACCAGCGGGTATGTCCTAGTCCGCGAGGGGAGACAGAAGACAGGCATGGACCTCAGAGAAGATCTGGACCTTCAAGAAAAACTTTCTCTGAATCCGAAAGAGAGCAATACAGAATACCTGCAGCATATGCCGTCACAGTAAGGAGTGCTTATTGGCCTTCAAAACGACGCCAGAGAGGGCACTCCCAACGCCGGAAGCTGAGAGAAGCATGAGTTCAATCACGCAAATTGTCTGCTCCAGATGTTCTCAACAGGCCTACTGTCCATCTGATAGGCTCTCTGCCTATAGTGCCTGTTCTTGTTGAAGGTATCTACACCAGAGCTATTCTGGATACAGGTGCCCAGGTTACCCTGTTGACCAGAGACTTTTACAGCAGGTACCTGTCATACCTGTCATTGGAAAAGATGGAAGACCTAAAGATCCAGGGTATTTGAGCAGAAGATTACCCTTGTGATGGATGTTTGCGGATCAAGCTGTCGTGTGATCCATTGAGGGCTGGGAAGCCTCAGAACTTTGAGACACTGGCCATTGTCTTCCCTTGGCTGTCGGGGTCCTCAAGAAGTTTGTTGATTGTTGGGACCAACACAGACCTGGTGAAGCAGCTGTTAGCCCCTGTCATCCCCAGATGTGACCCTCGACCCTCACTGCCAGAAGAAGAGTTGGAAGTGTCTACCTTTTCTACAGTTGATGGAGAAAGATCCAAAATAGAAGCAGAAGGAACCTACCTGCAGGAGGCAGAAGTGGCTGAGCGGAAAAAGAAGGCAAGTGAGCCTACTGTGTCTGAACCAATGAGTCAGAAGAAACAAAGCAGGAGAAGTATGGCGCTGCCCTTATGGAGACAAAAAATGTTTTTCTTCTTTGTAGTGAATGTATTGCCTAGTGTCCTTATAGAATTGCTTCTAAAACCTGTATGTGTTCAAAAGTTGAATAAAACTGTGACTGGTGGTGAATATTTCTATTAAAAATGAAAATACAACAACTGGTGCTCCAATTGTTCAACAAAGATGCATAGTGCCCTTTAAATTAGGTAATAAAGTAGTTGTGGATATGGATACAATATCATCTAGGTGGAAAGTGTTAAAAACAATACAATACCACCTAAGTGGAAAGTATTAGAAAATGGTAAAAAAGCAAGAGTAGTATGGCGCTGCCCTTATGGAGACAAAAAGATATTTTCTTCTTTGTAGTGAATGTATTGCCTAGTGTCCTTATAGAATTGCTTCTAAAACCTGTATGTGTTCAGAAATTGAATAAAACTGTGACTGGTGGTGAATATTTCTATTAGAAGAGAAAAAACAACAACTGGTGCTCCAATTGTTCAACAAAGGTGCATTGTGCCCTTTAAATTAAGTAATAAAATAGTTATGGATATGGATACAATATCATCTAGGTGGAAAGTGTTAAAAAGAAAAAAAGAAAAAAGAAAAAAAGGAAAAAAAGAAAAAAAGGAAAACAGGAATAGTATGGTGCTGCTCTTATGGAGACAAAAAAAAACCTCTCTTTATAATGACTTTATAATTCCTAAAGTGTGTGTGCCAAAAATAAATATGTGACTGGTGCCAAGTCCTTACTGTTAAAAGTACAATTGCAACTTAAGGTGCTTCAATTATTTAACAAAAGTGCATAGTGCAGCATCACTAAAGTGACCAGTGTTAAATCATACAAATCTATACAACATAGTGCAAATTATCCATCATAAATAGTGACTCTTGTGCTGTGACCAGTATTAGTTGGATAGGAAAAGTTCAGTTTATGAAAAAACAAGTTCTTTTTAGAGTATTTTGTAGTGTTCAATCTTTGAGGGTCAAATATCTGTAGGAAAGCTTCTTATCCAGGTGCTGGTTTCTTTAATTAGTGCCTTGTCTGCATGCTCTGACAATGCTTGCACTCACCGGATTCTCCTTTCCCCTGCAGGGGTATGGATGGTCACAGTGTCTGCCACTGTGTAGCAATCAAGGATATCCCCCAAATTTACTTGCGTATTGTGGTGTAGTAATTACATGTAAAGGAAAGAAGGTATGCCCATCGCGTAAAACTAGGAGAACTTTTATTAAAACTTAATAGACAAATGTACTCACATTTCAAATGAACTAATCAAGCATGGCAAAAGTTAGGGAATTCCCTTTGTTAGAGGTGCTGCAAGACGTTCGTAACCCGCCCTACGCACGTTTCGTCGTCAGACTTCTACTGGGGCGTTCCTCTTGCTGTACCTCCTGAGTTTAAATAGTGTGGCCAGTAATAAGTGCAATTGGATCGGCGGCCATTTTTGCTAGGATTTTGAAGACCGAAGCCTAATAGGACTGTGCATTAGGTTGTTAGCGGCCATTTTCTTGTGGATATTACAGACCGAAGCCTAGTAGAACTATCCATTGAGTCCTTATGGTGGCTATTTTCTTGGGGATTTTGTAGACCGAAGCCCGGGTAGCGCGCCTGCGCTTTACTGTTAGTGGGGGAACGTTGAGTCAGAGCTGTCAGTAAAGAACGTCACCCTTGACGCCCGGCCGCATTCTTTCTTCCCCCACTTCATATTGGAATCTAAGCCGACTTCCGGATCGGTGACACCCCCAAGCCACTGCTAATAGTTTTTTTGGAAAAAAGTATATGCACATACTGGTCCCACTATTACTCTATGTTCTAAGGTTTAAACATACATGTCAAAACTATTCCTGTTTTCCTTTTTTTCTTTTTTTCCTTTTTTTCTTTTTTCTTTTTTTCTTTTTAACACTTTCCACCTAGATGATATTGTATCCATATCCATAACTATTTTATTACTTAATTTAAAGGGCACAATGCACTTTTGTTGAACAATTGGAGCACCAGTTGTTGTTTTTTCTCTTCTAATAGAAATATTCGCCACCAGTCACAGTTTTGTTCAATTTTTGAACACATACAGGTTTTAGAAGCAATTCTATAAGGACACTAGGCAATACATTCACTACAAAGAAGAAAATATCTTTTTGTCTCCATAAGGGCAATGCCATACTACTCTTGCTTTTTTACCATTTTCTAATACTTTCCACTTAGGTGGTATTGTATTGTTTTAACACTTTCCACCTAGATGATATTGTATCCATATCCACAACTACTTTTTTACCTAATTTAAAGGGCACTATGCATCTTTGTTGAACAATTGGAGCACCAGTTGTTGTATTTTCATTTTTAATAGAAATATTCACCACCAGTCACAGTTTTATTCAACTTTTGAACACATACAGGTTTTAGAAGCAATTTTATAAGGACACTAGGCAATACATTCACTACAAAGAAGAAAAACATTTTTTGTCTCCATAAGGGCAGTGCCATACTACTCCTGCTTTTTTACCATTATCTAATACTCTCCACTTAAGTGGTATTGTATGTGTAGAGGCAGAAGCCATATCCATAACTAAAACATTCAATTCATTGCGCGGATTTACCCCATACACCTACTATATAGAAGAAACAAAGAGTCATTCCTCAACTCAAGAGATCGACCTGTAATGTGTTGGAGGAGAGTTCTGAAGAAATTTTTCTCACCCCTCAAGGGTTGTCGAGAAAGTCTGACCTTCCCACCGCAGATTTGGTGAGAAGCAACCCCATCTCGCCCCTTGACACAGTTGTACCGGACACAATGGTGTCACCTGTGGGTACACAGAGCAGTCCCCCATCACAAGATAATTGGTGGGAGGCTCCTCTGTCAAGTTTGTGTTGTAAACTGAGCCAATTGAGCTTGGACTCTGGTCATGAAAATGTGACTTGTTTATTATCCTATTAACCTGTTTTCTATGCATGTAACTGATAGAATGTAACAGGCAAAAATGTTTGATGAAACAAGATCTTACACCTCTTTGGGGACCAAAGAGTTCAAGCAGGGGGAGTGTGTAGCGGTCACAATATATGTATAATTTAATGTTATGTTATATCTTAGCATCTGGCGCCATCTAGCGGTTAAAATATAAAAGGACTGCATCTTTATTTTTTATTGTTCAGAAGTTTGAATAGGAAGTGTTTTGTTTGTTTAAATTGGGACATTAACTTGACCTACCCACAATGCCCATTAACTCCCATGAACCTCTGGAGAACTGAACTGCATTGTGGGAAGAATATAAAAGGGCTGGGCGCGGCCATCTTAGGTCTCTTAGACACGCATTGCCAGCCTGGGAGGATCTGTGTGAGGTCTCCAGCACAGTGCGGCCTACCTCCACGGAAGAGCGATCCGAGCAGCAGTACTGTGACACACCAGAGAGCTGATCTGACGGCGGGGCAAGACTGGGAAGGAGCCAGAGGAGCCTGTCGGAGTCATCTGGGAGTTCCGGAGCGTCTTGAACTGTGGAGCGGAGCAGCGCAGCAGTGCCGGCCGGCCGTAGACAGAACCCTGTACATCAGAACGGAGTCTTCTGACAACACTGTCCTGGTTGGGTGAGAGGGCTGTTGCCCAAAAGTTTCTTAATGCACTTTCATACATTCGTCTACACAAGACAGAGTTGCTGGGACCCATTGTAGTTTAAACCTTCTAAAACAATTACAGTAAATAAGGTTATTATTCAAGTATAACTGTGTTGTTTTCCAAGAGGAGGGTAAGGTAACTACAGACAGGTATATTGAGTATTGTGAACTTGCCTTTATGATTTCGTTTTGACTGCACACTATTACACCACAGCTGTGTCAGAGGGACTGAGATATTTAAAGGGGAAACAAAGCAGAGTACAGGCCCAAATAAATCAGCAGCTCCTGGGGGGTCAGTGCTACATGAACTATTAACTGTTAACTTTTAAAGAGGTTGTAAACCCTATAAAAAAACAAACAAACTGTAAGACAAAGGCATAATAAGCTAGTATGCGATGCATGTTTGTTTTTTTACAAAATACTTACCTTAGAACGAAGCTCTCTTAGTGGCACCCACACACCGCTGGGATGACCGACATCTTCGCCAGTGTTTCTTCCGGGTTCGTGGGCTCCGGTGCTGTAATTGGCCAGAGCCGCGATGATGTCACTCCCGCGCATGCGTGCGGGAGCCAGCGATCACGGCACAGGGCCCTGAAAAAACGGCAAGGGCGGCTATTTCTTCAGAGCACATGCGCTGATGACGTTGGCGTATATTGTAAATATCTCCTAAATGATGTAAGTTTAGGAGATATTTATAGTACCTACAGTTAAACCTTACTATAGGCTTACCTGTAGGTACAATTGAAAAGGAAGACTTTACTTCCTCTTTAAAACGGAAGTAAACCCATCCATAAAACAGTTTCATTTCCGGTACGTGCATCCAATGGCTGGTGTTATAACTGATTACATGTGCAGCATCATGGCAGTAGTAGATTAAACAGAGGCAAAGATGGCAGCTTCCTTGGCTGAAAACGATAGGGGGGTTTACTTACACTTTAAAACAGAACTCCATTCACCATAAATATTTTCATTTAAATATATTCCTCAATATTCAGAAAGGTTATAAAGCCACTTTGTGTAAACCGAATGCCTTTACTAACCTATATATTACCTTGTAAAAGTAGCAGTGACATAATGACTGTGCTGTACATAGTCTGTGCGGAGAGCAGAGTCCTGGGAGGCATGCAGACTCCACCCACTACAGACTGCCTGCAGAAAACTAAACTAAAGAGCAGAGCAAGACCAGTCATCCTGCACAAGGAGAGAGATCAACAGTGACTGGTCTCTATTTCAGGAAGTTCCTACACAGAGGTAATGTTTTACACTAGATTACTGCAGAGATCTCAATGATCTATGATACCAAAATCAAGAACACGGGGACATGACCTCAAACTAACTGGAGGGAAGTGTTAAACTAATCTTAGAAAATAATATTTTACTGAAAGGGTAGTTGATGCTTGGAATAAACTACAGCAGAGGTAGCGAGACAGTCAACAGTAAATGGCTTCAAACATGCTTGGGATAAACAAAAAAATGGGCAGACTCAATGGACTACTTGGTCTTTTTCTGCCGTTAGTTTTCTATGTTTCTATGTTCTATGTTTCTTTCTGGAAAAAATACACAAAGCACAACCAGGAGTCCATTAGGAATACAAATGATGAATGTATTTAGACAATATTTGTGTATCCCAGAGTTCAGCTTTAATCTATATTATTTTTTATTATTATGAATTTAATGGACAATGGTGGGACAGTCACAGTAACATGCAAATGCCAGAAGTATCAAGTAAAGTGAATAGAAAGGAAGTGTGCAGCTAATCACTGGCGATTTTATTTCCCTGACTTGTTAAATAAAATAAAAAAATCCAAATCCTAATTCCGCTGTCTGTGCTGAATCACAAGGGAACAGAGATGGGGTGACACCTCTCTTATTTGGACAGAGTGAGAGTGACAGAAAGAAGGTTAATGGATTGCCATTGACAAGTTATTGCCAGCCATAAGATTGCTTGGGTGACATTGGCTTTACTTTGTAGGTGAGAAGGTTGTTATGGCAAGCACCGTCATTCAACTTTCTAAACACTGCTGGTTAGACAATGAAAACTTCCAATGCTGACTTTTTAAGTGCAGTTTACAGCCTGTCACCAATGCTGTTTCTTCATTAATTAGTGAGTCAGTTACTTATAACAAATGTACATATAGGTGTTCCTACTTAAAGCGGTTGTATAGTCTTTTTTTTTACTTTTACCTACAGGTAAGCCTATAATAAGGCTTACCTGTAGGTAAAAAAAATATCTCCTAAACCTTTACGGTTTAGGAGATATTCCCCTTGCTATGCGCCGCTGACTGCAGCGGCGCATGCGCACAGGGGATTCTCGGCTGAAGCCCGGCAGCTGCCGGACCTTGCCGAGTAAGAAATCTCCCGCGCGCATGCGCAGGAGTGATGGCATCGCGGCTCCAGCCACTCACAGCGCTGGAACCGCGATACCCGGAAGACACGCCGAGGCAACATGACAGCTCCCTCGGCGTGGACCAGGTAAGATACTGACGCCTCATTCTAAGGTAAGTATTTCATAATGAGCTAGTATGCGGTGCATACTAGCTCATTATGCCTTTTGCTTTACAGGGTTAAAAAAAAAATAATAAAAATTTGCGGGTATACAACCGCTTTAAACTATCTTGTAGCAATACAGGGCTTTGTAGTGTTATTGAAAATCAAGTAGAAGTTCTATAAAACAATTAGTGGGAGTAGGGCTATATAGAGATATGGAAGATCAAGTAGAGTTTTTTAAGATCTTAAAAGGAATAGGGTAAAGTTGAGGTATGGAATATCAAGTAGAAGGTCTATAGGAATGCTTTATTTATTACAAGTATTTATATAGCGCCAATAATTTACACAGTGCTTTACATATAAACATTGTACATTCACATCAGTCCCTGCCGTCAAGGAGCTTACAATCTAAGGTCTATAACTTTCATTCATATGTAGCACCCTCTACCTAAAGGTAGGTGCTAGAAAAGGATTTTTCTAAACTATGGGTATGTACAGGTAAATTTAGGCAGGCTTATGCTGTGCGCTGGGCCTGTCTGTTTGATTCTGGGATTGGGAGTGTTCAGTGTAGTGGTGGGTGTGGTCACTTCTGATTCAGAGATGCCTCCCCTGCTTCCAGAAAGATGATCCTGGAACAGGGGTTGGACCTGAAGTCTGAGAGACAGGCAGATCATGTGAGGAGACCTGACCAATTATCTTTCGGTATTGGCAGGGGGCAGACCTCCCATATAAGCTGGGGTCACATGCTACCAGGGAGGAGTTCTGAGAGCAGGAAAAGACAAAATGGAGTATTAAGTTGCTGTTCCGGGCGTCCCCACGTGGGGATGCACCAAGCGCGGAGGAGGGATGGAGGAACCGCTAGGAGGGAAGACATGGATGAGCGAGTTTGGGTGGAGGAACTTGACTGGCCTGCACAGAGTCCTGACCTCAACCCGATAGAACACCTTTGGGATGAATTAGAGCGGCAACTGGGAGCCAGGCCTTCTCATCCACATCAGTGCCCGCCCTCACAAATGCGCTTCTGGAAGAATGCTCAAACATTCCCATAGACACACTCCTAAACCTTGTGGGCAGCCTTCCGAGAAGAGTTGAAGCTGTTATAGCTGCAAAGGGTGGGCCAACTCAATATTGAACCCTACGGACTAAGACTGGGATGCCATTAAAGTTTATGTGCATGTAAAGGCACAATACTTTTGGTAAAATAGTGTTAATTGAAATAAAATAAAATAACATAACCAGAGCAAAAAACAACTACCGCTGAGATTTGCTGTGTTGGAGCTTGCTGGAAACAGGGTGTCTGTTCATATATACATAACAAATACAAAGAAACAAAATACAATTGATAGCTATGCAAATGTCAGCTAGTAAGAGAATTAATCTGAAGGCTGTGAGCAACTTCTAAATAGTGGTAAGCTGACTGCAGGCTGAGCTAGGCTGGCTCCTATGTCAGGCTGGAAACCCCAAAGCTGTGAACAGAAAAGTAAAGAAAGAGGGGTGCCAAGCTGACCATGTCGTAACTAAGTCGGTTTATTGTAAAGATTCACAAACAAAAGTAGATAAAAGAATGTATCTTAAATCAGTGTGCGGTCCGGACATCTGTGGAGATGGAAGACCAGAGCACAGCTCCCTCTGTGGGTGTTGTATCTGCTCCCTCTGTGGCTGTTATATAAGAGCCGCTGCAGCCAGGAGCCATAGCCAGAGGAAGAACCGCTGCTGTGGGACAAAGAAGACACCTCTGGATGATTTGCTCATACTGCCAGGACATGTGTCGTCGGCAACTGATAGAAGTTCTAATCCATCTCCACTCTCCACTCCACAAACTAAAAAAATTACATTTAGTGACACTTTATGGGAGAAGTCCACCAAAGTATTTAGACAGGAGGAGAGGAGGACAGCTTGGAGGCAGACACGTATACATGTCATTTGCACCAGCTATCCAACCTTTAGTGAGTGTGTTTTTCAGAACATTTTCTTGCTGATCTGAATGTGGAAATCTAACACATACTACAGTGCAGAATCAATACTACTGACCCAAGTCCATCCTTTTTCACCACTCTTTTACACTTCTATAATGATGCTCACTTCTTGTCTGCACATAAGTAAATTGCTTGTAAGTTTTACGGTGAGTAATCCTTTACCAAACAGGAAAGCAAAGAGCTGTTCACGCTAAAAAACTTCCTAACACAAAGCTTGAATAAAATAAATGCAGAAATTAATACAGTACCTTGGAAAAGTATTCATACCCCTTGAAATTTTCCACATTTTGTCATGTTACAACTAAAAGCGTAAATGGATTTTATGTGATAAACCAACACAAAGTGGCACATAGTTGTGAAGTGGAAGGAAAATGATAAATGGTTTTCAATGTTTTAAAAAGAAATACACATCCGAAAAGTTTTCCGTGCATTTGTATTGAACTAATAAATTCTAGAGGAACCAGTTGCCTTCAGAAGTCATCTAATTAGTAAATAGAGTCCGCCTGTGTGTAATTTAATCTCGGTATAAATACAGCTGTTCTGTGAAGCTCTCAGAGGTTTATTAGAGAACCTTAGTGAACAGACAGCATCATGAAGGCCAAGGAACACACCAGACAGATCAGGTATAACGTTTTGGAGAAGTTTAAAGCAGGGTTAGGTTATAAAAAAATATCCCAAGCTTTGAACATCTCACAGAGCACTGTTCAATCATCATCCAAAAATGGAAAGAGTATGGCACAACTGCAAACCTACCAAGACATGACTGTCCCCCTAAACTGACAGTCCGGGCAAGGAGAGCATTCATCAGAGAAGCAGCCAAGAGGCCCATGGTAACTTTGGAAGAGCTGCAGAGATCCACAGTTCAGGTGGGAGAATCTGTCCACCGGACAACTATTAGTTGTACATTCCGCAAATCTGGCCTTTATGGAAGAGTGGCAAGAAGAAAGCCATTGTTGAAAGAAAGCCATAAGAAGTCCTGTTTGCAGTTTGAAAGAAGACATGTGGGGGACACAGCAAACATGTGGAAGAAGGTGCTCTGACCCGATGAGGCCAAAATTGAACTTTTTGGCCTAAAAGCAAAACGCTATGTGTGGAAAACTAATACTGCACATCACCCTGAACACACCATCCCCACCGTGAAATCATGTTGTGGGGATGCTTTTCTTCAGTAGGGACAGGGAAGCTGGTCAGAATTAATGGGAAGATGGATGGTGCCAAATACAGAGCAATCTTAGAAGAAAGCATGTTAGAGTCTGCAAAAGACTTGAGACTGGGGCAGAAGTTCACCTTACAGCAGGACAACAACCCTAAACATACAGCCAGAGCTACAATGAAATGGTTTAGATCAAAGCAAATTCATGTGTTAGAATGGCTCAGTCAAAGTCCAGTTAATTACAATGCATTTTGCCAAAAGTGTGAAATCTTGCAGAAGCTTGATTGTCACTGAAATTTTGCTACAATGAAAACAAAGTTTTGCTCATCCCCAG
This sequence comes from Lithobates clamitans, assembly GCA_037952925.1. Taxonomy (NCBI): domain Eukaryota; kingdom Metazoa; phylum Chordata; class Amphibia; order Anura; family Ranidae; genus Lithobates; species Lithobates clamitans. The sequence goes on from JBBGZY010001206.1 coordinate 6,381,024, forward strand.
ACCCCCATGTGAGATTACTGATCTAGTAAATCAGGATCTCATATGATTATTGAAAGAGGGGAGATTGATCTAAATCATCGCAAGCAGCAAAACACTTAAAGACATACCTGACTATGAAATACACTTCTGCGCCAATGAACACTTATAGAAATATATGAATAATTACACCAGAGTGGAGGACCAGCAAGTGACAAATTTTAAGTGGAGAGAGATCACCCTACCAGGCTTACAAATCATGATAAAATCTCGCCAAAGTATGCAACCCTGCCAAACTGCACAAAACAAATTATGAAAGATTGCAATTGTATAGGGTGTAATTTAAAGTCAGGGATTTGTTGGCATTTGTACTTTAGGTTCACATGTTTACATATGCTATTTTTTATATTAACATTTACATGTACAATTGCAAATATGTTTGGGATCACTAAAGTATGAAGCCGCAACATTGCAACCTAAATATGATTCCTTTCCCATTACAAAGATCAGGAATGCTTCATTCAGATGATAAATAGTTTCAATATTACTTTGTATTGTTTCACAAATATTAACCCTAATCTCACAACAAGCTTTGATCTTGTGAACTAAGCAAGCTTCAAAGAACTGACAATGTAATTTTAATGCTTCAGGTGGTTAATTAGTTTCTATACCCTTCATTAATTTATAAGCTTTTTTTTGTTATTCTAAGCAGCAATCGATGGTTTTTAAGACAGAATAAAAAATGATGGTAGACATAACCTGTGCAGTGTTAATGGTTCCTGTCAAGAAGTAGCAGTAGAAACAGTTAAAGCAATAATATCCATGAAATGCTGAGAGTAATAAATCAGATATAAATCATTCATGGTAATCTATTTTTTATTCTATCTAATCTTTAGTGTAATTTGTATTTATTTCCTGGTTTGTTTATTCTGATTTTTTTTTTTAATAGGCTTTAAAGTATTAAATAAACATATTTTTTTTAATTTAGAAATGCTTATGTTTGTAATTAAATATTCCATGCCTTTTTTTTAAATTTTCCTTAGATAATGATATATTATAGATCCTAACATTTAGGTTTTTCTCTTCTGTTTTGCAGTGCTGCTTTGTTTAAAACAAAATTTTCTGCTTACACTTTATCTTTGGATTGCCGTAAACTAGTGTAAGAAATATATAAAGGAAAATGCAGCATGCTGTGCTTTTAGTTTGATGTTTTTCTGCTGTTTGATTTTGGCAGCCTATATACTATATGTGCAGCAAACACATCTTCGCATAAAGTAAAATAACTCTTTATATTATATTACTTCTGTATACATTTTTCTATCATCATTCATTTTAAAGGAGAGCACAATGAAACACAGTCATGGCACAACTGTACATATCATCCTCTGAGCATTTTTAAATCATATTTCTAAAAAGATATCTGTACTGTAAAATCTAGGACCAACTAGCAATAAATATTCATTTATATTTCTAAACTTATTCCCAGGAAAGTAAAAAGCCATACTGTATTAACTCTAAATTACAGTAAGTTCCTACAATAATATGAGAATACATTGTATAATTGCCTATGTCAATTTAAGTCATCAATTTAGAAAATTGCATTGCTTGTGTCATGTGATAAATAAATATTAAAAATGATTTGTGAAGCTTGATTTTCATTGAAAGTATACTATATATATATTATATATATATATATATATATATATATATATATATATATATATATATATATATATATGTGTGTGTGTGTATATATATATATATATATATATATATATATATATATACACACAACAGAACTGCAAAATTTGTTAAAAGAAAGTACAAACAAAATATCAAAATATAATTTTTCCCCCTGAATTCTGCTTAATTAAATATTTTAATAGAGGTACAGAAAAGCGCCCATCCATGCACGGGTCAACACATATGCAGATCACAGGTATCTGCCATACTAAGTAACAAAAGCATTGATATCTTGAATTCTTGAATTCTATTTGCATTTATACTTCGCTCTGTAATAATAAATTTACTTGCAAGCACTCACACTCCTATAAATAATATACACTGTTTACAGTATAATATAATCATTAATATTAAATACCTAATTTTACTCGTTATCACATATCCATTCACATAGGATTTTAAGTCTCTTACCTGTCTAGCTGTAGAGCTGAATAACAATTTTGTAGCTGGTCCTTGTTTTCACTGTACAAGGCACTGGCCATGTCTGTGTTTAAATAAAGTTGTGCTGGGCATTGAGCCACATGTGGGTTTCCTTAATAAGGAGTAGAACTCCTTTCCTGTCAATTCTATTAACATGTTATGAAATATGTACTATGTTTCTTTCATTCCTTAATTTTGTTTGTGCCTTTTAATACCTCCCCATTGTCCAAATTTTCATGCTCAAAACCAGCCATCACTAAATGGTGGACCACGATCTAGACCTGAACTCAGCCAGCCAGCCAGTCCCCATTGCAGGTTCCATTCCTTCTCTGCAGTTGTTGGTTGCTATGACTGTTGACATCTTAACAACCAGTAACTGTAATGGGGACATCCTATGTAAGGGAGTACTCTGAAGGAGACACCTGATATAAGGGAACACTCTGAAGATGAGGTAAAGAGGTACTGTGATGGGGACACCCGATGTAAGGGAGAACTGTGATGGGGACACCTGATATCAGGGAGCACTCTGAAGGATGCATCTGATGTCACAGAGCATTCTAAAGGGGACAAATGATGTAAAGAGGCACTGTGATGGGAACACCTGATGTAAGGGAGAAATGTGATGGGGACACCTGATGTAAGGGGGAACTGTGATGGGGACACCTGCTTTGCTTTGCATCTTTTAAGGTTCTTGCTGTAAACCCAAGGAAGCTTAGAAAACAACCTCTGTAGTGTATTATTATGCCTTTACTAAACAAAAATGCTGTACAAACAAACTATTACAATTATAGGAAAACAATACAAGACTGACAGCTATACATACAGATATACAAACTATTAAATTTATAGGAAAACAATACAAAGCTGACAAATATACATACAACAAGCAAATAAACAAGAACTTTGGTCTGTATACAATAGAAATACACTAAAAAGTTACTTAGCTCAGGTTATAGTGGCTTCATGAATCTTGCTGTTTAATTTTCAGGCCTCTTAGTAACAACAATAAAGGAGCCCTGAGATTAAGTGGCACAGACTTCATTAGCTTAGAACACAAGGCAGATGTAAAGGGTTCCATATCTGCATAGTTGTATAGTTAGTCAAGTTGAAAAAAGACACAAGTCCATCTAGTTCAACCAAAAAATAAATTAAAAATACAATTCCATATACACAATCCTTCACCCACAGTTGATCCAGAGGAAGGCAAAAAACCCCAGCAAAGCATAATCCAATCTGGAACCATCCATTATGAAAACTTAAAATTTCACGTAGCCTGGAAATACCCTCTCCTATTGTTCTCCACAAGTAAGTATTTTCCAGGTCATTAGACTATACTCAGACTATCCCATGTCTCACGAGGTCTAACAGTGAAAAATTTGCAATAAACTCTCTGGCTTTTTGCATGGCTCAATTCAATTGTGGGTTAACACTCCCATTGCCATTGCTTCCTTGCCTGACTAAAACTAAATAACACTGCCCACTCCTTCATTCCACAAACATAGGAGCCAATTCAATAGGGGTTCCCTGGACCTCTGCTTGTAATGTTTTGCCAGCTCATGGAGTTCAGTAAACCCCCTTACTTCTTCAAATTCCACATCCCTGGGGTTGTGGTGATACACCCCCCCCCATCTGCCATATCCTCTCTATCATGTTGCCTTTCCCTATGCTTGGTAATGTGAGGTCTGGCACACTTTTTTCTTCCCACTAGCAGATTATCATCAGACATATCAAATTCTTTTTCTTCATCCTCACTATCTCCATACACAACAAAGACTTATGAAGAGCAGAGAGGGTCTGTGCCAGAAGAAACTTCACCTGATAACGCTTTTTGTCCGATGTCCTGAAGTAAGCCTGGGGTCCTCGTTGCATATGGAGATCATGAAGCCACTATAACTTAAGTTAAGTAAATTTTTTGTGTATTTCTATTGTATACAGACCATGGTTTCTGCTGATTTCCTAGGCAGTAGGTAGCAATTTGCTTGTTGTATGTATATCTGTCAGCTTTGTATTGTTTTCCTATAATTGTAATAATTTGTATGTACAGCGTTTTTGTTTAGTAAAAGCATATTAAAGGATAAGTTCACCAATATGTAACATGTTACATGTTACATATTACACCCTTATTCAAGGTGTAACATGTGACATTTTACAAACGGACCGGCCCATGCACCCCTCCCCCCCCACCCCTGATTCCCCAGTCTGACAGCTACCAGGGATCTTATCATCCCTGCTAGCTGGTTAATTTAAAAATAAAGGTGGCTCATTTACAGTGTGCTGTGAATGGAAAACTACAAGGTCTGGCAACTTGTAGTTTTCAATTAACTACCAAGGCGCTGTGAGAACTGCACTGTGTTAGTTCATTGAGTGTTCCTGTGAGAATGTATTGACTTCCCCGTACTTGGTATGAGGAAGCAGATACACTGACAGTCTGCAAGACGCATGCATGGAATCAGCGATCTGCTGATGGCTAGTGCAATGCTTTACAGGCTCCTAAAACCAAAAAAATGTGCATTTCTTATTTTTTGTTAAAAGGTGAACTTATCCTTTATTACACTACAGAAATTTTTTTCTAAGCTTCCTTGGGTTTGCTGCAAGAACTATAAAAGAAAAGCAAAGCAAAACACACCTGCTGTAAAGGCAAAACTATTCTATGGAAAGCATAGGGAAAGCTGACAAAGTTGGAGAGATTGTGGTTTTGCTAGAAAACTGTACTTTAACTTTGACCGCTATCTCTTTGAGCAACCAACCTCTTTTTTGCCTGTGCTTATTCTTCTTAATTTTTTTTTTCATTTCATGTTGTGGTTGATTTAAAGTGGTTGTTAACCCACTAAGTTAAAATTAAACCGTCCTCTCTGTGTATTCATGTAATGTGCCCTGTGACTGTGCCTTATAAAAATAATGCAGCTATATACAGAGCGCAGATCAGCGCTCACGTGACCCGCCGCCTCTCTTCTTTCTCGGCCTGACAGATGCAGTGGGTGGGGCCAAGGATCCCCTGCTGACATCAGTCAGGAGGGGAGGAGGAGAGGAGGAGAGAGGCGGCCTTGCCCACTGCAGCTGTCATGTAAGAGAGGAGAGAGGCGGTGGATCACGAGAGTGCTGATCTGCGCTCTGTAAACAGGTATATAGCTGCATTATTTTTTATAAAGCACAGTCACAGGGCCTTTACATGAATACACAGAGAGGATGGTATAATTGTAACCCTAATTTGAGCAGCAGGAGGGGAAGCAGGCAGGCACGGACATGGAGCTGACAGGCCTGGGAGAGGGAGAGGATGGAGGAGAGCACAGAGGAGGACAGAGCAGGGCTGTGGATGACAGAAGCACGTAAACTGACCACAGTGTCAGCGCTCAGCAGCCATGATAAACAGTAGTCAGTTTACAAAGGGAAGGGCAGAACCAGGCAAGGTCAGCCTGGTATTTCAGATGATACAGGGGGCCAAATGACACAGCATAAGCACTGTGCTGTATAACATGCTTTAAAGGAACAGGATCTTTTTTTTTTTTTTTTAGGTTAATGAACACTTTAAGGCCAGCTGTCACTTTTTGTTTCAGGGCCTGGTATTTTAGGTTTTCATTTATTTGGGGTTATAATATTGTTGATAGTGCCTTTATTTTAAATTGAACTGCTTTTTCCTTTTGGTAAACAGCTTCCCTTTAAAAAAGTGGGCTTTTGTTTCAAAGGTGATATTTCAGGGTTTTCTGTTACAATAGTTTTTATTGAAATGTATTTTTTACAAACATCACAAGATAGAGCGGCAAACAATCCTTGCCATGCTCAAATCATTCAACAATACAAATACATAAGGACAAAAGGGAGGGAAGTGGGGGGGGGAGGGAGAGGGAAATGTAATTGAGGCTACGCAAATAAGACAGGGCAACCTTGGTGGCCGACATAGGCACAAGAGCGAACATGAGGACCAGACATTAAGTAAGTGGTTGCATAAAGGACACCCACGTGGCCCCCATGGATGGAAGAGGGGGCCCTCCTCGGGGTAGCCCTACAGGTTCGTCCACTATACACTTATAATCTTAAAAGCTTTGAGCAACAATATCGCAAAACCTTTATGAAATATTCTTCAAACAATTAAACTTTTATCTTATGTTGTAGGATGCAGTTACTCTCTCCATTGTCAGAACACAATGCAGTCTTTTATGGGGAATGTAACTCCCACTACTGATCGTTTGTGAAAAATAGGTAGGGTAAGGGGTAAAAGGGGGCAGAATGGAAAAAAGAAAAAAACAGTGAGAAAGATAGAGAAGAAAAGAAGGTGAGTCCATCCGGGAGCTACTGCCAACCATTCCTGGAATTAGTACCTTATGTCTGGGACCTGCAAATAGGCAATCAAAAGAGACCATATTTTGTCAAAAAGGTGTTGTTTGTCTCCCATTTTTTCATTTAGCATTATCCATGTAAGTTTACGCTTCATTAAGGCTAGGTCTATAACTGGACTTTTCCAGGGGGTTGCAATTGTAATTTTGGCTGGCAGGATCATGAAATATATTAAGGTCCGTGTGTGCCTTGGGACGTTTTCGACTGGTTTATTCAGTAGGGCAATACTAGCATCTTTAAAAATATTGACTGACGTAACTGAAAGAATAAAAGAGTGCACTCTCATCCAAAAACAGCACACTTTAGGACAAGTCCACCATGTATGTAAAAGCGTGCCTATCTGGCCACATCCTCTGAAGCAGGAGGCCTGGAAACATTTTCAGGAGGCGTTCCAGTAACAGGTACCATGTAGCATGCACTTTGTAGCTAACTTCAATCAAAGCCACGTTTAAAACTCCTTTGTGAATCCATGTGCTCCATTTGTGCCAGTGCTCCGCCTCAGGGGATATGTCCTGGTCCCTCTCCTAGGCCATCTGATAATTCAACTTGGCCGTAGGATTGGAGAATAGTTTATATAACATGGAGATGCCCTCCCTGCATAGAGACCTCCTGCATGCACCTATTTTCAAGCATGGTGCATACTGCTAGGTCTTGGCTGGTTTTCTGTAGCATTTTAAGGAAATTATAAATTTGTGTAGATGGAAATTTTCCGAGGGAGGCATCTCCAGACTGTTTACGAAGTGTGATAGAGTTCATAACACTCTATAATCAATATAGTCCCCAATGCGGTAAATGCCTTGGTTTAACCACCAGTCAAAGCCTACAGCTTTCAACCCTGGTTATCAGCCTTGAACATTCACTCCTTGATTCAACCTAAAGCTTTCAGCTATTTTACTCTACACTTTGGCCCCTCTGTGGACCAAAATGGTTCTGGGAGGTCCTAGGCGGGTGAGACGCATCTAATTTATCGGTGAACTTGAACCACCAAACCCTGTATATACCTACAATCTAGTTGTCTACTATCCTTCTTCAAATTTAATTGGGCTTGTATGCCACACTTGTACCAAAAAACTCCTGATGAAGCTCATGAGTTGAGCGAAACATGTTGAGATTGGTATCCTTAAGTGGTTTATTTAAATATCTTATTCATTATTGACTGACCTAGATTGAAAGAAATTGTGCTTGTTTTTAGATGTTTTTTCTTGTGATACTTGTAACTATTAAAGATTTTGAATTAAAAGATTAATTTTAGACAGTTTGGCATTTTGCATACATTATTATTTTTTTCCTTGATCTATTCTACTGCATTGATCTAATTTAATATTGATAAGCACCTTAAAAGTCCCAGGGGTAATTTTACCCCAACCCCCTTCTTTCTTTTTCCTATCTAATAGGGATGTGGTGCTAAGGGTTAACTGTCCCTGCCCTCTAACTATATGTAATAGGGTAACTTAGTTACTATTATGCATATCACCTGCAAACAGCTTTTGAGAAACAGGAAAAAAGTCTTGTAAGCACAAACCGGACCCATATCTCATCATAATATATTAAGTACATCATCTTACTTTAAAAACACACAGATATATATATATATATATATATATATATAATGGGGCATGGTAATTTATTTAGAAAGTCCTCAGAATGGTTCCCTTGAAGCTCCTTTTTTTAATCCAAGAAAAAGTTTTTATTGAAAAAAAAAAAACAAGTACGTACAGTCCAAGAAAACCACAGTTAAATTGTACATAGTAGCCTAAACAGGCACATTTCCGTATAAGAAACAGGCACATACAAAAGTGTAAAGTACATCACACTGTTAGACAATAAGATGGGAATTGATAACACAACCTCCTACCTATGGAAATTCCAACCCTCTATCTGTAACCAACCCGAGTTCAGAGCTCCAATCAGGGCTAATGCGGGGTACACCATGGCTTCAGCCGTTATTAAGGCGCAGTAATCTGTCCATGACCAGGTCCTCCGGAGCTAACCCAGGAGTGCCTAGCCATGGTTCCCATAGTTTTTCAAATTTTCTTGAACATCCCCTGTGTTGGTATATAATTTTCTCCATTCTTAATATATGTCCTAGTGCAGTAATCCATTCCTTGACTGAGGGAGGCGTTTCAGATTTCCAGTGTACCATGATTAGTTTGCGGGCCACAAATAGGGCTCTAGTTAAAGCTTCCCTGACGTGGGGTTCCCACTCTAGCTCATCTAACACATTCAAAATACAGTGTCTAGGGTCCAGCGGTATGGAGACCCCAAACACTGCGTTCAGCTTGTCCACCACCCCCCTCCAGTACACATGCAATCTGGGACATCTCCATAGCATATGTATTAAATCTCCGTGATCTCTCTTACATCTAGTACAGACTGGGGTGGGAAGAAGTCCCATATTATGTAGCCTATGGGGTGTGTAATACGCTCTCAGAAGTGTATATAGTTGCGTTAGTCTTTGCGTTACATTCAGTGAACATATGGAAACTGACTGCAAGACCTCCTCCCATTGATCCTCATCCAAGGGTCCAACATCCAACTCCCATTTCCCTTTTACTGTCAAAGGATGCTTTAGAAGGTATTTGTGGAGCAAGGTGCTATAACTCTGGGAAATGAATCCTTTAGAGGTCTCTGCCCCTTTCAGCAAATCTGCCAAAGGGTTCGAGCTAGTGTGCCAATCAGAGGTTTTTGACTGTGCTTCAAATGCATGTCTAAGTTGCATATAGTAAAAAAGCATGGAGGACGGGAGACTATATAGGTCCCTTAAATTGTCAAATGAACGTAATTTGCCCTCACTTATAATTTGCTTTAGGTAGAGAATGCCAAACCTCTTCCACCTTTCCGCATGTTGCAGTTTAGCAAGTTCTGGGTAGGACTCATTTCCCCATATAGGACTATATTCGTTGATACCTGTCGCCTCCTGAATGTATTTAGTTTTGTTCCATATTTTTTGTATGAGGGCATAAGTGGGAAAGCATTTCTGAGGCTTGCTAAAGGCTGCGGCCTCCAAAGCCGTGGGAACGGATTTAACCCCTATCGTATGTAGCATTATATATTCTCCCTTGAAGCTCCTTGATATAAATATGAATTTCAATATTTCCACATCACTCCCCATGCACGTCGCTCTCCTTAGGCGAATGACACGCACACTGCCCACTGTGCCTTCCTGGATATGTACGTCACATATCCCAGGAGGCATAGTCTGTCATTCTAAGACAGGGACGGGCCTATTGGTGTGTCATTGAGAGGCTTGCCTGCTGAACCCAGAAGAACCTCTCGATGACGCCAGAGAGAACAGGGCAGTGCGGGACAGAGCTGTGGCCGGACATAAAAGGATCTCATTGGGACAACGCTGGATCCACTGGATGGGCGAGTATCTGAAATGTGCAGATACGACCTTCAGGTAAGTGGGACCAAGAAAAAAAAAAAATGAGGAGGATGGCTGGAGTTACTCTTTAAGGTGGCCATACACTGGTTGAAATTTGGCTGGTTCAACACAGACTGACCTAATTTCTGTCAGTTTGTGGCTGCCCCTGCTTATCTTCTGTGGAAAGGACTTTTGGAAAATCTTCTTCCATCAGCAGCTGCAGTCAGTGAGCTGATAAGTGTATCCTGACCGTGGCTGGTGCAGCTGTCAGAATACAATGTCCCAGCTGGGGGGGATTCTTCTATCCAGCTTATTCGTGTGAATGGAGGAATTTGTTTTCCTTTTTTTTTCCTTCAGTCTGCTGGCTGAACATAAAGAACTAACAGTTTATGGCCAAATTTACCAGTTGATCCTTCCAGTACGTCTTTTTTTTTCAACCTCATTTAACAGACCAAGCTGTTCAGTAAAAGTGAAAGTTAGATGGTTGAGAAAAGCTATTTAACACTGATAGTAGCTTACAATAATAGTTTGTGACTTACTGTATGTAAAATCCATCCAAATCCACTAGTCAATCTAACACTACCCGCTCCAAAGTTTGACAATGCTGCTATCTATGGTTGGTTTATCTTGCTCCTCCATGGATAGAGTTGAGGAGTAAGTGTAGTCATCCTAGTACAGGAAGTATTTCACTGGCTGGATAACCAGGTAACAAGTAAGGGGAAAAAAACTAAAAAGAAAACCAATTCATTCACTACAAAAGGATAGGCTGCAAGGTATAAAAAAATTGGTTTATGGGCTTTAAAGAGGAGCTCCACCCAAAAGGGAAAGCTTATCTTGTTTGCACCCTCCTCCCCTCCACTGCTAAATTTGGCACTTTTTGGGGGGGAGCGGGTACTTGGCTTTGACAGGTACTTGCTCCCACTTCCGGGTAAGATATCCGCACGGTGATCTACGACATTTCTGCCCCCTCCTCCTTACCCCCCCGCGGCCTTCTGGGACACACACAGGTCCCAGAAGATGGTGGGGCCATTCAGAAAGCACAGCGTGACTCGTGCATGCGCAGTAGGAAACAGGCTGTGAAGCTGCAAGACTTCACTTTCTGTTTCCCTTACTTCAGATGCCAGCGCCTGCACCCGAAGCTGATTGATAAATTAGCTAGGGGTACTAACATTGCGGGTTTCCTGGACAGGTAAGTGTGCTTATATTAAAACTCAGCAGCTACAGTATTTGTAGCTGCTAGCCCCTCCCAACCACAACTCCCATAGAGAATAAAAAAAAAGTTAGGCATACTCTAGTTAGACTTAATATCCCTGCTTCTGGCCAGGTTCATATTGTTGTATCTTCTGCAGTTTCTTAATTCTTGTATTAAAACTCCAGCCTTTGCTCTTTGTTCCTAGTATATTTGAGTTCAGCCTTCAATAAGATTGTATTGGTGCTGGTTAATTTTACACCAGGGACGTGCGGTGAGGTCAGTGGCTGGTGAGGCACTGGCTAGTATCAGAGCTAGATACACACAGGTTACATACGCCACAATCATTAGAGCACTAATGAATTCTAGCACTAGACCTCCTCTGTAACTCTAAACATGTAACCTGTAAACAATTTTAAAGCATGCCTATGGAAATTTTTAAGTACTGAAGTTTAGCGCCATTCCATGAGTGTGCACGATTTTAACCACTTAAAAACCAGCCTCGTTTTGGATTTTAGGTGTTTACATGTTTAAAACAGGTTTTTTTGCTAGAAAATTACTTAAAACCCCCAAACATTATATATTGTTTTTTTTCTAACACCGTAGAGAATAAAATAGCGGTCATTGATATACTTTTTTTTGCACCGTATTTGCTCAGGGGTCTTATAAGCGCACTTTTTTTGGAAAAAATGAATTTTTGGAATAAAAAAATAAGACAACAGTAAAGTTAGCCCAATTTTTTTTTATATTGTGAAATATAATGTTACGCCAAGTAAATTGATACCCAACATGTCATGCTTCAAAATTGCGCCCGCTCGTGGAATGGCGTCAAACTTTTACCCTTAAAAATCTCCATAGGCAACGTTTAAAAGATTCTACAGATTGCATATTTTGCATTACAGAGGAGGTCTAGGGCTATAATTATTGCTCTCGCTCTACCGGTCGCGGCGACACCTCACATGTGTGGTTTTACTCACGTATGCGTTCGCTTCTGCGTGCGAGCTCGTCGGGACAGGGCGCTTTAAAAATTTTTAAATTTTTTTTATTATTTATTTTACTTTATTTTATTTATTTTTTCACTGTTTTTAAAAAAAAAAAAAATTTGGATCACTTTTATTCCTATTACAAGGAATGTAAACATCCCTTGTAATAGAAAAAAGCATGACAGGTCCTCTTAAATATGAGATCTGGGGTCAAAAAGTCCTCAGATCTCTTATTTAGACTTTAATGCAAAAAAAAAAAAAAAGTCGTTTAAAAAAATGACACAAGAAAAAATGTGCCTTTAAGAGAAGTGGTAATGACATCGCTCCGGCCGTCCTATGGTATGGAGATGGGCGGGTGCCATCTTAGCCTTCATACTGAGGAAGGCAAAGGACCCGATCGCTTCCACCGCTACCGACGGCTCCGGTAAGCGGCGGAGGGCGCGGGAGAGCGGTGGGAGGGGGGATGGTGATGGTGATCTCAAGGCGAACTTGCCGCAGAGACCACCATTATCGTGTACAGAACCGCCGGCCCTAAAGATGGATACCTCAGTTGTGGCAGCAGCTGCTGCTGTTACCGAGATATCCATCTTTAAAGTAATGACGTATATATACAGTGGCCGGTCGGTAAGCATGACATGTTAGGTATCCATTTACTTGGCGTAACATCATCTTTCACATTATACAAAAAATCGGGTTATCTTTAGTGTTTGAATTTTTTATTTTTTTTATTCATGAAACAGTTTTTTTCCAAAAAATACGCGTTTGAAAAATTGCTGCGCAAATATTGTGTAACATAAAAAGTTGCAACGACCACCATTTTATTCCCTAGGGTGTCTGCTAAAATAATATATATAATGTTTTGGGGTTCTGAGTAATTTTCTAACAAAATGATTATGATTATTACATGTAGGAATGAGCCCGTTGTTCGACTCGAACATGGGGTGATCGCCTGTTCACCGAGTAGCAACAATTTGGGGTGTTTGAAAGTCGCGGAACACCCTTTAAAACTCCATGGGAGAAAAGTGCTAATTTTAAAGGCTTATATGCTTGGTATTGTCATAAAAAGTGTTTGGGGACCTGGGTCCTGCCCCAGGGGACATGTATCAATGCAAAAAAAAGTTTTTAAAACGGCCGTTTTTTTGGGAGCAGTGATTTTAATAATGCTTAAAGTGAAACAATAAAAGTGAAATATTCTTTTAAATTTCGTACCTGGGGGGGTGTCTATAGTATGCCTGTAAAGTGGCGCATGCTTCCCGTGTTTAGAACAGCCCCTGCACAAAATGACATTTCTAAAGGAAAAAAAGTTGTTTAAAAGTACTCGCGGCTATAATGAATTGTTGGTCCCGGCAATACAGATAAAAGAAGTCATTGAAAAAACCGGCATGGGATCCCCCCAGTCCATTACCAGGCCCTTTGGGTCTGGTATGAATATTAAGGGGAACCCCGAACCAAAATGTAAAAAATTGCGTGGGGGTCCCCCCAAATTCCATACCAGGCCCTTCAGGTCTGGTATGGATATTAAGGGGAACCCCGTGCCAAATTTTTTTTTTTAAATGGCATGGGGGTCCCCCTCAAAATCCATACCACACATATCCAATAAAATCAAGTTGCTTTATACATTTAGACAAATATCCCACGAATGACCCCTTTCTGGAAAGTAGACAGTCTAAGGTATTTAGTAAGAGGCATGGCAAGTTTTTTGAAATTGTAATTTTTTGTCACAAATATTTGGAAAATGGAGAAATTAAATACATTGTTTTTCACAATTTATTTTACATACTGTCAGTACAGTGTCCTCAGGGCCGGACTAGCCTCCTGGGATACCGGGACATTTCCCGGTAGGCTGCCTGCCCTGGGACCACTTTGATCTATGCTGTGGCTGCAGTGCTCCCCTCGCTCCTCCTCCCCCTCCTCCTGCCTACTTGTCACACGGCAGGAGACCGCTGTATCATGGAGCTGAGTGTGAAAAGTTGGGCCGCGCTGTGATAAAAGTCCCGCCCTCCTTCTAGACCAGCTCATGTGATAGACGCAGTGTTCTGTCTATCACACGAGCTGGCCTAGAAGAAGGGTGGGACTTTTATCACAGCGCGGCCCAACTTTTCACACTCAGCTCCGTGACACAGCGGGAGATGCCCGCTGTGCGTAATGCACGCATTGACTGGTGAGGCTGCAATGAGGGCACAGTAAGGCTGCAAGGATGGTGAGGGAGGCTGCAATGAGGGCACAGTAAGGCTGCAATGATGGTGAGGGAGGCTGCAATGAGGGTACAGTAAGGAGGCAATGATGGTGAGGCTGCAATGAGGGCACGGTAAGGTGGCAATGATGGGCACAGTAAGGCTTCAATGATGGGCACGGTGAGGCTACAATGATGGGCATGTGAGGCTGCAATGATGGGCACGGTGAGGCTGCAATGATGGGCATGGTGAGGCGGCAATGATGGGCACAGTAAGGCAGCAATGAAGGGCATAGTAAGGCTGCAATGATGGTGAGGCTGCAATGAGAGCATGTTGAGGCTGCAATAAGGGCACGGTAAGGCGGCAATGATGGGCACAGTGAGGCTGCAATGATGGGCACATTGAGGCTGCAATGATGGACACAGTGTGGCTGAAATGATGGTCACAGTGGGGTTGCAATGATGGGCACAGTGAGGCTGCATTGACGGGCACAGTTAGGCTGCATTGACGGGCACAGTGAGGCTGCATTTGATTGGCACTGGTGAGGCTGCATTGATCTCTTGTATCATGTCCGCAGTCTCTTACCATCTCTTGTATCATGTCTGCAGTCTCTGACCATCTCCTGTATCATGTCTACATTCTCTTAACATCTTTAGTATCATGTCCTAAGTCTCTGACGATCTCCTGTACCATGCCCGCAACCTCTTACATATTGACATCTCCTGTACTATGCCCGCAGCCTCTAACCATTTCTTGTATCATGTCCGCAACCTCTGACCATCTCTTGTCTTATATCATGTCTGCAGTCTCTGAGGGAGTCTGGAGAGGAGTCAAGAATGGGAGCACCGCTGGGATGGGAATCATGGGAGAAGTCAGACATGTGTGGACTGTGGAGAGGAGACTATAGGAAAACCAGAGCCACCAAGCTGGAGCCAACTGACTGATCCCTGCAAGGTGCACCTGAGAGGAGGTCAGTGACAGCACCGCCAGGCCAGTCTGAGGCGGGGGGGTCACTGATGTAAGGGGGAGTAAATACAATAATGGAGGGGGCATTGAAGGTTTTCCCCCTATATCATTAACCCACGCCCCCCCCTTACCCTAGTGTATTCTTTCTGCGGAAGGTGGTCTCTGGTCACCAGAGTCCCCCCCACATTCCCAGAGTCCCAGGTGTCCCCCTTGATGATTGCTCCACTTTTACTACTTTTAACTGAAATTTACTGTTATATATATATATATATATATATATATATATACAATATCTCACAAAAGTGAGTACACCCCTCACATTTTTGTAAATATTTTATTATATCTTTTCATGTGACAACACTGAAGAAATGATACTTTGCTACAATGTAAAGTAGTGAGTGTACAGCTTGTATAACAGTGTAAATTTGCTGTCCCCTCAAAATAACTCAACACACAGCCATTAATGTCTAAACTGCTGGCAACAAAAGTGAGTACACCCCTAAGTGAAAATGTCTAAATTGGGCCCAATTAGTCATTTTCCCTCCCCGATGTCATGTGACTCGTTAGTGTTACAAGGTCTCAGGTGTGAATGGGGAGCAGGTGTGTTAAATTTGGTGTTATCGCTCTCACTCTCTCATACTGGTCACTGGAAGTTCCACATGGCACCTCATGGCAAAGAACTCTTTGAGGATCTGAAAAAAAGAATTGTTGCTCTACATAAATATGGCCTAGCTTATAAGAAGATTACCAAGACCCTGAAACTGAGCTGCAGCACGGTGGTCAAGACCATACCGCGGTTTAACAGGACAGGTTCCACTCAGAACAGGCCTCGCCATGGTCGACCAAAGAAGTTGAGTGCACATGCTCAGCGTCATATCCAGAGGTTGTCTTTGGGAAATAGATGTATGGGTGCTGCCAGCATTGCTGCAAAGATTGAAGGGGTAGTGATAGTAATAAGTAGTAAGGGATAGTGGTAGTAATATTACTGTAATTTTCTGGTGAAAATGGCAAGCTAAGCCTGTATGTTTGTTTGACACATTAAAATAGTCAGTCCTGGGTGGTCCTGGGTGGTCATAGGTGGATAAGTATGCCAAGAAGCACTATAGATTCTTATTGGATGAGAAACGGGAAGAAACCACACTGGTGTGTATGACTGGAGGTCCAGTATACACACCAGTGTGGATTATTCCTGGTTCTCATCCTATGAGAATCTATAGTGCTTCTTGGCATACATATCCACCGATGACCATCCAGGACTGACTATTCATTGTGACCCATGATATAATGCCACCAGCTGGAAGTGTTTGGTATATTGCCTGTTGCTTTACTTACTAAATGTGAGTGCATTTTTGTCATTTATCTTTTTATTTAGTAAATAATACTACACTTACAGTAGCCAACCCTCCCTCTCGGTTTTTGTTTTTTGTTTTTTTTGCCACCGTATTTCTCCTTCCTTTATATGAATGCATCTCTTAATTAATTTGTTGTAGATTGCCTTTTACTAATACTACACTGAGAGTTGTGTGCTTCCACTCTCTCCTCTTTCTTATTTCTCATTTTATATCCATTAGAGTGTTCTTAAGAAGCTGTCATCTGTTGATGTCTCCACTGGACATATTGATATGATGTGTTTTATCCATGTATATGTAAGTGCAATACTTGTCATCCTGTTTTTTTAATAATCTTCCTAATACTACTATGCTTAGACAGTGGCGCTCTCTCTATCCCTCTCTCCCTCCCGTTACATGCCCATCGGTGGGAAAACTCCAGAACTCACAGAACTTGCTTGAAGGAGAGACTGCACTGTAACAGTATATTCCCTCTATTGTATTCATTATATTATATGGACATTATTTTCATGAACATTACCTTGAGATTTACTACTAATCACCCCTTATCTTTTTATCTCTGAGAGTTGTATACTGGTCATGCTCCATTCAAGCAATAGGCCCTATATGCAATGATTAAAGTGGATGTGAACCCTCACATATACTTAATGTCGTGAACAGCCTCAGATGACATACAGAAATGAAACAAATATTCCTACATAAGTTTTACATGTACAGTATATCTGCTGTCTTTCCCGTTCAATATTCTTTAAAATTCTTACATTGTGTTAGAATTTTTACTTCCTTATTCTGCACTGTGAGTGTAGTCTTGGCTTACACTGGGAGACAGCTGATATGAGAAAAGGCACCCCCCCTCCACATAGGCAGAGACTTGCAGAGATGTGCTGTGACAAGACAAGCTCTGTGCAAATCTATTTATAACAACCTCCCCCGACACAAATTTCAGGCTGCTCTTATCTCCCATCTCGGAGAACTTTTCAGAAGTTATAATGCTGATAACAGAGAGATGAAACAGTAGAAACACACGGGACTCAGTGCTTTGGAGAACGATAAGGAAACACTACAGATATATGTGCCCAAGTCAAATTTTATGTTTACATCCACTTTAAGAACTTTTCTCAAGTACTGGTACATTCATTACCGCATACAATCCACCAAAAAAACAAACAAACAGAATAACATTATTTATGTGTTTTGTCTTTTAACTTTGGGTGCTAAAAGACATTGCCCAGGGATTGAATAGAATAAGCTACCCTTATGTGCAGAGTGCAGACCAACTAGTAAGAATAAAGAACCGATACAGATTTGAGACACAAATATATTACTGGCAGGGCTGTTTTTTTTCGTGTATCTGTGCATACTTGCAGATTATGGCAAAAGCTCACCCACTTTTACTTCTGTTTTAAGGACTGAATGCAAAAGACATTACATCATTTATGCTTTGCTTGCTGAGCCTCATTATAATGCTGATGAATATTTGATGAAAAATTTGTCAGATACACATGTCAGTAGATGGAAACTTTTTAGAAACCTCAATTGCAGAGATAGTACAGATCTGCTTAATTACTAGAAGTAACATCTACTGAAGCTACCTTTATAGCAAATTATTCAACCCTAAACAATGGCCGTTATTACGCTAGATTAACATGTTATCTTTGAATATATTTATTAATTATTGCTACTAAGTTGAAAACATAAGCATAATGTACCATCGTCCTATCAACTAGAAAATTGGGGCAGACATTTGGAGGCAGCTATGAACTGTCGTGGTATGGCAAAGACTTACATAAACAAGTGTTTAAAAAGGTATACATTTATTAAGACATCAACATCATCTTAAAAAAGTCCTATAAGGAGAAAATATACAATACATAGTATTAAATCTCTGAAGAGGAACTAGACAGTTGGACGTATATCCATCCACCAAGGGACCATGGATCTCGTTCCATGTCAGTTCAACCTCGACATGTTTCGCGGTGTGACCGCTTCTTCAGGAGTATGCTTCAGAAGATATTATATGTAGATATCTCTACAAAAAATAGACAGTATATAATCAAACTTCAAGGACAAATAAAACAAATATGGATGATACAGTTAGCATGGATTAGAACATGGAAACAGGGGCCAACTCAAATCTGCCATAGAGATGGACCGGTTCAAAATCCAGCAATCCAATCCAATACTATAAAGTACGGTATAATGTGCTTCCCCAGGCATAAATATTCCCATGTAGAGTGAAAACAAGGAGCTTACCAAGACTGCACCAGACCAAGACATCAGAGTGTCTAAAAGCCCCTAAGGGCAGCCTCCCAGGCAAGTGTGGGAGCCAAGTCAAGATGTAAAAATAGACAGTGAATTGTCAAAGATAGATGGAGAAAAAGATAGTATATGAGTAAAATAACAAAATAAATTGCAGATAGGATATATCTGCAATTCATATACTGGGTAAATGAAGTAATCAAATATTTGATATATTTGATAAATGATTAAATGATAAATGATTAAATGGCGTTGAGGCTTATACAGACGAATTTCACTAAGGTGGCACTTAGCAAGTTGATAATATCAGAGAAACTGAAGAAGAAAGATAATATACATATAAAATTGTTTATAGATGTATCAAAAAAACCTCAATATCATATAGATACTGCTGAGATTCAAAAAATGAGAAATAACAGCGAAAGGACACCTATTATGCAATACACCTACCCTGTAGTGATGGTTACATTATACTATATACATTTGAATATATATTTTATCAAACACATAAAATTTGTTCACGTTAGCTGCATATTATAATTGGAGTGCAATTCTGTAAACTGTGTCTCTTTTCTTTCTGATTTAGTGTGCAATAGTACACAAACTGCCCCTGGCTTGACGTGGCCAGAGGGGGATCTCCTTCCTCGCATGTAAGGCAGAGCAAATGGTTGTGAATGAGGAGGAGAAGTTAATCAAGATTCCTGACTGTCTAGGTTGGTAGTATCATTTCACGTGTGGGATATTTTTCTAGTTTTGGCAGGAACATGAAATTGAGAATTAAATAATTCTCAAAAATGACACCTCAGAGTAAATGGATTATGGAATAGGAAACGGCTTAGATTGTAAAAATTTTTCACTGTAAAATCTAAGTATACACTCAATTAAAATTACAAACAAAAACTTACAGTTAAATAAGAGAATGAGGATAAAATAAAAATGACCCATCTCAAATAAAGAAAAACTTACTATAGATAGGTAAATAAAGCAAGTAATAGGTCACTATCATTTAGGCCCCTTTAACACTAGTGGACCGATCGGGTCTGCCTGTTCATTTTTCAGGTGGACCCAATCGGACCACCCATTGTTCTCTATGGAGCGCTGGATGTCAGCAGAAAAGCCTGGAAATTAGCCAAAGCCTAGAAACAGACGTTGATAGCCTTCTCTGAAGTCGAACAATGCCCCTTGGGCACTATGATACACCAAAAATCTACTTCTATCCTCAACAACAACCACACTAAATACCTTAAAATATGGGAACCATGGCTTAATTATATCAAACACTTGAATATTGATCATTCCCTCTCTCTCTCTGATGAAATGTTTTTAACTACCATCATCACCAATGTTGGATCCACATGGGATTACCTTCTTCTTATCCCAAACTTCCTGATCCCCCCCCCTCTTCTCTTAGCTACTCTCTTCTTTCCTTCATTTATTTATATACAGTGCCTTAAAAAAGTAATCATACCCCTTGAAATTTTCCACATTTTGTCATGTTACAACCAAAAACGTAAATGTATTTTATTTTGATGTATGTGATAGACCAACACAGAGTGGCACATAATTGTGAAGTGAAAGGAAAATTATAAATGGTTTTCAAAAGTTTTTACAAATAAATATCTGAAAAGTGTGGCGTGCATTTGTATTCAGAGTCAATACTTTGTAGAACCACCTTTCAATGCAATTACAACTCCAAGTCTTTTTATTATGTTTCTACCAGCTTTGCACATCTAGAGAGTGACATTTTTGCCCATTTATCTTTGCAAAATAGCTCAAGCTCAGTCAGATTGGATGAAGAGTATCTGTGAAAAGCAATTTTCAAGTCTTACTAAAGATTCTCAATTGGATTTAGGCCTGGACTTTGACTGGGCCATTCCAATACATGAATATGCTTTGATCTAAACCATTCCATTGTAGCCCTGGCTGTATGTTTTGGGTTGTTTCTTGCTGGAAGGTGAACCTCCTCCCCAGTCTCAAGTCTTTTGCAGACTCTAACAGGTTTTTACATAGTTACATAGTAGGTGAGGTTGAAAAAAGACACAAGTCCATCAAGTCCAACCTATGTGTGTGATTATATGTCAGTATTACATTGTATATCCCTGTATGTTGTGGTCGTTAAGGGGCTTATCTAATAGTTTTTTTGAAACTATCAATGCTGTCCGCTGAAACCACCGCCTGTGGAAGGGATTTCCACATCCTTGCCACTCTTACAGTAAAAAACCCTCTACGCAGTTTAAGGTTAAACATCTTTTCTTCTAATTTTAATGAGTGGCCACGCATCTTATTAAACTCCCTTTCGGAGAAAAGTTTTATCCCTAATGTGGGGTCACCACCAGTATGGTATTTGTAAATTGAAATCATATCCCCTCTCAAGCGTCTCTTCTCCAGAGAGAATACGTTCAGTGCTCATAACCTTTCTTCATAACTAATGTAACTAATGTCCTCCAGTCCCTTTATTAGTTTTGTTGCCCTTCTCTGTACTTGCTCCATTTCCAGTGCCCAGAACTGGACACCATACTCCAGGTGTGGCCGGACCAGAGTCTTGTAGAGTGAAAGAATTATCGTTTTATTGTTTTAATCCCCTTTTTAATGCAAGCCACTATTCTGTTTGGTTTGTTTGCAGCAGCTTGGCATTGCATGCATTGCTGAGCCTATCATCTATTAGGACCCCCCGTCATTTTCTATCCTTGATTCCCCCATAGGTTCTCACCCCAGTGTGTAGATTGCATTCATGTTTTTGCCACCCAAATGCATTATTTTACAAGTTTCCACATTCCTCAGATCTACTTGCAAGATTTCCACATCCTGCGGAGAAGTTATTGCCCTGCTTAGCTTAGTGTTGTCCCCAAATACAGAGATTGAACTGTTTACCCCATCCTCCAGGTCCTTTATGAACAAATTAAATAGGGTTGGTCTCAGGACAGAACCCTGGGGGACCCCACTACCCACCCTTGACCATTCCAAGTACTCTCCATTTATCACTACCCTCTGAACTCGCCCTTGTAGCCAGTTTTCAATCTATGTACTCACCCTATGGTCCATGCCAGCACAGTAAACGTTTATGGGGAACTGTATCAAATGCTTTTGCAAAATCTAGATACACCACGTCTACGGGCCTCCATTTATCTAGATGGCAGCTCACCTCCTCATAGAAGGTTAATAGATTGGTTTGGCAAGAACGATTCTTCATGAATCCATGCTGATTAATGCTAATGATACTGTTTTCATTACTAAAATCTTGTACATAGTCCCTTATCATCCCCTCCAAGAGCTTGCATACTATTGATGATACGCTAACTGGTCTGTAATTCCCAGAGATGTATTTTGGCCCTTTTTTAAATATTGGTGCTACATTGGCTTTTCTCCAATCAGCTGGTACCATTTCAGTCAGTAGACTGTCAGTAAAAATTAGGAACAATGGTCTAGCAATTACTTGAATGATGCCACGTACACACGAGAAGAATGTCCGACAGAAAAAGTACGACGGGAGCTTTTCATCGTATATTCCGTTCGTGTGTATGCCCCATCTGACTTTTTACGTAGAAAATTCTGATGGAACTAGAAAGAGAACATGTTCTAAATTTTTCAGAACCAATTCCTATCGGGAAAACCGCTCGTCTGTATGCTGTTCTGACGTGCCAAAAGCATGCTCTGAAGCAAGTATGAGACGGAAGCTATTGGCTACTGGCTATTGAACTTCTGTTTTCTAGTCCCGTCGTACGTGTTGTACGTCACCGCGTTCTGGACGGTCGGAATTTGGTGTGACCGTGTGTATGCAAGACAGCTTGAGCCGAATTCCGTCGGAACTCCGTCGGAAAAACCTTTAGAGTTTATTCCGATGGGAAAACCGGTCGTGTGTACAGGGCATGAGTTCTCTAAGGACCCTCGGGTGCAAGCAATCTGGTCCTGGAGACTTATTAATCTTATGTTTTTCAAGTCTATTTCTAATTCTGTCCTCTGTTAGCCTTGAGGGTGCTTCCTGTGACGTGTCATGAGGATAAACACTGAAGTTTTGGTTACTGTGTCTTTCGTGTTCTATCTTAGCCACCCTAATTGCACCCTTACATTTCTTGTTGCATTCTTTGTAAAGTTTGAATGCAGATGCTGATCTCTCAGCCTTTTATTTTTTGAAGGCCTTCTCCTTTGCTTTTATATGCATTTTTACATTGGAGTTACATGGTTACATAGTTACATAGCAGGTGGGGTTGAAAAAAGACATAAGTCCATCAAGTTAAACCACCCAGGACTTTTATTCGCTCTTTTAAATTTATTTCCCAATGGGATGCACTGGCTAATGCCCTTATTTAACATGCTCTGTCTTTGTATTCCCCTTATGTTTCTTATTTGTGTGATTTATATTGAAGCTATTTGATGTGTGATCGCTGTTTCCTAAATTGCCCCGTATTTCCACATCCGTGATCAGGTCTGTATTGTTGGTAGGTCTAGTAATGCTTTGTTTCTAGTTGGTGCGTCTATCATCTGACCCATGAAATTGTCCTGCATGACATTTAGGAACTGGCAAGCTTTAGGGTTCCTTCCGCCCAGTCTATGTCTGGATAGATTCCCCATTATGATGACACTTCCCATCCTTGCCACTAATCCAGATTGTGATAGGAGGTCCGTCTCTCCCTCCTCCCTCAGGTTAGGGGACCTATAGCATACTCCCACCTAATACCTCCTCGTACAACAATATCTCTAGTTCTCCCATCTTGTCCGCCAGGCTCCTGGCATTGGTGAACATGCCACGTAGTTTAGACCGGTCGCATATTGTCTTCTTATTGGGTGTTCCGAGGTTTAAAATAGGACTTGTTACTATACTTACCTCGGGTGCATGTGCTTCTAAGATTGCCCTGTAATTGGCTCCATCCATCTTCCCATCAACTCTGACCAGCTTTCCTGTCCCTGTTGAAGAAAAGCATCCCCACAACATGATGTTGCCACCACCATGTTTCACAGTGGGGATGGTGTGTTCAAGGTGATGTGCAGTGTTCTTTTTTTGACCACACATAGCGTTTTGTTTTTAGGCCAAAAAGTTCAATTTTGGTCTCATCTGAACAGAGCACCTTCTTCCACATGTTTGCTGTGTCCCCCAGATGGCTACACACAAACTGCAAACAAGATTTTTATGGTTTTCTTTCAACAATAGTTTTCTTCTTGCCACTCTTCCATAATGGCCAAAATTGTGAATGGGCACAACTAATAGTTGTCCTGTGGACAGATTCTCCCACCTGAGCTGTGGATCTTTGCAGCTCCTCCAGAGTTACCATGGATCTCTTAGCTGCTTCTCTGATTAATGCTCTCCTTGCCCGGGGCTGTCAGTTTAGGTGGATGGCCATGTCTTGGTAGGTTTGCAGTTGTGCCATACTTTCCATTTTTGGATGATGAATTGAACAGTGCTCCATGAGATGTTCAAAGCTTGGGATATATTTTTTTTATAACCTAACCCTGCTTTAAACTTCTCCACAACTTTATCCCTGACCCGCATGCGCAGGAGTGACGTCACACAACTCCGGCCAGTCACAGAGCTGGAGTCCGTGACACCAGAAGGAAGAGGTGTGTCTGGTGTGTTCCTTGGCCTTCATGATGAGGTTTGTTCACTATGGTTCTCTAAAAAAGGGCTTCACAGAACAGCTGTATTTAAACTGAGATTAAGTTACACACAGATGGACTCACTGTACTAATTAAATGATTTCTGAAGACAATTGGTTCCACTAGATATTAGTTAGGGGTATCAGAGTAAAGGGGCTGAATACAAATACATACCATACTTTTCAGATATTTATTTGTAAAAAAAACATTGAATATCATTTATCATTTTCTTTCCACTTCACAATTATGTGCCACTTTGAGTTGGTCTATCACATAAAATCCAAATAAAATACATTTACGTTTTTAGTTGTAACATGACAAAATGTGGAATATGTCAAGGGGTATTAATACTTTTTCAAAGCATTGTACTTTTACATTTCTGATTCACGTGACTTAATTGACTTGGATCTTCTCTGATACTTCTTACATTTTTATTTTTTGTTATGAACTAATTTTTCTTTCGCCAAAATGTACGATACATTTAATACTGTATAACTTATTGATATTGATTCTACTTTCTTTTTTTTTCTTTTTTTTCCTTCGTTGTTTAATTCCTCTATTATTCTCCATCTGTGTCATTTTAATAATTCCAAAAGTACTTTTTTTCTCTCTGTTTTGTTTTTTTAGTAAAACTCAATATAATTTATTGTAAAACAGAGATGGTTAAAAAAAAAAAAAAAAAAAAGACGGATGGCAAGATGGACAAGCAAACTCCCTATGGTATTATTGGACTCATTGGAATTTGGACATAATGAATAATAATAAGGGGCTAAAGGTTTTATGAACCTATTACATTTAATGTATTTTTAGTTTATGATTGTTTAACATGTAACTAACTATTGGTTAATATCTAGGAAAAACATTGAAGCCACTTGATCTTGTGTATACTTTTTGGATCATAGCATGCTGTTTGAATGTTCTTCGCTGATTATTTTGATTTTCCAGAACCAAAAAAGAGGTCTACGGTCCCAGATTGCTTTGTGTTTTTTACACTTTTTTAGGGAAGTTGGGTAAAGTTATGACAAAACAAGTTTTTTTTTATTTTCTTAAAGCAAGCCCTTACAGCGTTTGTTACCCCAACACTTCATATTCCTAATATATGCCTGCTGTACCATGTACTTGTATGTGAAAGTATCCTGTTCTCTATGTATTGCCTCCTTTGTTTAAAATCCCTGGTGTTCCTGCTAGTCCCCATTATTTTCTATTAAAAACTGACCACACTAGGCAGGATAACATACTGTGGTCAGTTCTCTAGCTATGCTGGAAACTCAGCCTGCTCTCCTCCAATGATCAGACTTGTCCTGACATGCCACCGCTGCACAGCCATTCACTGGGAAGCTGCTGCTTCTCCTCCTCCTCCTCCTCCCAGCTCTTATGCAGCTGAGAACAGAGGGAATGTGATCACTTATAAAAAAGGAAAAAATATATTTATAATTTTTTCGTATATCTATACAAAAATGTTTAGCCTTTCGTTTCTATTTTAAACCGAATGGGTTGTTTTACAAGGTGATTGTTTACAATCACTTTAATGCATTTTCACTTTAAACATGAGGTAGAAATGACAAAATATGAAGTCTTACGTTAAAGGTATAGAAGAAAATTAAATTGCAAATAAGAGGTAAAATCAGCTTTGAACGGAAAATAGAGACTGATGCTAATGACAAAGAATATGAAGTACTGAATGCACAAACAGGAATGTCCATACATGCCTTTATTTTGCAAATGATAAAGGTCACTATTTTATTGAAATGGCTTATTGGCCCAAAGTTATTATGGATTAATCGGCTGGTCTTTTTTGTAATGCAGTTAAAGAGGGCTGCTGGACATTCACCTAATTGACGCTGAATAACGTTAAAGATAATATTTCAGGGGTACACAACTAGATTGCTAATCTCAAACATTGGTTTCCATGTATAGAGACAGTAAAATATGTAGTACAAGTATCAAATTGAAAAGACTTATTTGTCTCTATTTAAAGGTTACTCCAACAAATGTACTGTTCCGACTGTAGAAGACTGTAGAAGCTGCAGAACTGGTTGTCTCCAATTGTCCTCTCGCTTTACTATATTGATAAAAACACAATTTATATTATATATTTAGAGAATAACGTTCTTTCATATTCTACTTCATAGCTGGGACAGGAGATGTATAGTCTTTGTGAAAAATAAAACTTCAAGTTTGGAGCTTCAAGTTTTTAAATCATACCTGATCTAGGAAACAGGCAGTGTCCATTGCGGTTATGGGCATCTGAAGCCCGCTAGTCTTTATTTCCGGGATTTCGGTGCAGCTGGCTACCCAGCATGCACTTCACAATCTCGCGCCTGCGAAGTAATGTCACTGTGCGGCACTGATTACAGTAATAGGCAATTCCCATGGACTTCTGGGATAGATGACACTGATATCCTGGGAGTCCATGGGAATTGCCTGGTGACATAATCGCCTAGGTGGCCAGAGCAGAAGGGCTGCAAGAAGAAAACGAAAAAAAAAAGTATTTAGAAAAAAAAAGTAATAATTTTGGCCAATTAGCATTGCAGATGGGAATGCTTGCAGGTTAAAAAAATCTGTGGAACTCCACTTTAAACACTATGGATCAACTACAGAAACTAAAGAAACAATAAGAAGTATGATGTAATACATAGTTGATGGAGTTAAAACACAGATATAAACCATGTTTTAGAAAACTTGCAATGCACTTGCCTCACTGTCTGAAAAAATGAAACTGAAATTTAGGGGTTTATTGGCTGGCATAAGGAAGAGTCATGCGTAATAAATGCACAGGAAAAAGAGTAGAGTGAGGAGATTAAAAGCAGTAGATATATCTAACCACTTGCCGACCGGCTCCTGTACATATACATCGACATTTTAAAGATGGATATCTCGTAACGGCAGCAGCTGCTGCCACAACCGAGGTATCCATCTCTTCAGGAGCCAGTCGTGTTTATGATAATGGTGGTCTCTGTGGCGGGTTCACCTCAAGATCACCGTTATCGGCGGCGGGAGAGGTACCACCCCCCTCCCGCCGATCTCCCACGCTCTCTGCCGCTTTCCGGAGGCATTGGCAGCGCGGAGGCGATCGGGACCTGTCCGTGGCCGGGTATGGAGATGAGTGAGGGGAAGATGGCCCCCACCTGTCTCCATACCATAGCAGGGTGGAAGCGACGTCATAACGTCACTTCAGCCCATACGTCTTAAAGGGCCATTTTTTCAAAGTAATTTTTTCAAATGACAATTTGAATGGCAGAGGATCCCCAAATCCAGGTGTGAAAAACTTGTTGCATCTTTCCCAAAAAGACTCATGGCTGTATTAGTTCAAAAGGGTGCTTCTACTAAATACTGAGCAAAGGGTCTGAATACTTAGGACCATGTGATATTTCAGTTTTTCTTTTTTAATAAATCTGCAAAAATGTCAATAATTCTATGTTTTTCTGTCAATATGGGGTGCTGTGTGTACATTAATGAGGAAAAAAATTAACTTAAATTATTTTAGCAAATGGCTGCAATGTAGCAAAGAGTGCAAAATTTAAGGGGGTCTGAATACTTTCCGTCCCCACTGTAACTCTCCCATAAAGTCAAATCAATGTTAATAGATTCTAGAAGATGCTAGAAGTGTTCAAGTTCATTGAAAAGTCTGTGCAAAAGTCCCACACATAATATGACTGCAAAATACATGTTCCAATCATGCAGGAAAGATGATGTGATTATTCCATTCTACAAGCAATCACCTCAAGTGCTTACCCTATGTGGGTCTCACTCACCAAATGGTTATGCTTCACATACTGTATACAATGCTTGGCATAAACCACTCAGATTGCACTGCTCCTTCTGAAGAGTCTTCCCATACACTGGCATGAATGATAATCTGGTGGTTCCTCAGATATTGGACAAAGAAAAGGGAACTGGCATAGTGTATTACCATAAAAACATAAAAATGTATTAAAACATCCAATAACTACTCAAAAAACATAAAGATGTCCTGGTGTTCTGCCACTGTGGGGTTCCCCAGCCTCCTCTTGCTGTCCTGCCCCTGCTATTGACAGCGCTGGTCTGGCATCTCTTGGAATTTACAGGCTTGTTCTCCTGTCCTAAGGACGGGAGAAACCAGTCTGTTTTTTCAGTAACTGAGAGTCCTGGTGGAGTCCTTCCTGCAACTCGCTCCCTGCCAATGAGGATGCAGGGGAAGGAGCAGATCGGGCGACTGTGGTTGTGTGAGCGCTCGCATTATGCAGTGTCAGCGAGCAGAGGGGGGGGAATCACCCGCAGGAGCTGACTGGGGACGCTCTCCCTCTTAGACATTGCCTTTTTGTAAAAAAAATAAATAAATAATTTTTTTTTCAATTGGGGGGCACATGGTGGGGCACAGCATAATGTTGGGGGGGTAAGGGCCCCCTCTGGCCCCCCCTAGGGACGCCATTGATCCCAAAGGGCCGTGATGACTTTTCTGCCTCCTTCAGCATTAACCAGGTTGCGTCCTTAGTATGGCTGTTGGAGGATGACTCTGCATCCTTTTTGGAGCATTATTCAGTTTGTTCCAAACAGTTGTTAAAGGATTGTATAGATGCAGTGTAGTCCCTGGTCAGACAGAGGGTATGTGAGTCCACTTTTGTTCTACCTGTACTTCAGGCATGGTCAGACCTGTTATGCCCAGCTTCTGTCAGCTCTCCACAACCCATACCTCCTACTAAACACCTGCCTGCTCAGACATCTTTTCTCCCGTCACCCATGGCAACCTCAGTTACAGTCCAATATACCCTGCTTCCCACTAAGTATCAATACCCTATTTCTACTTCCTGCACCTATCCTGCCTTTAACCCACCTGCCTCTTCTCTGCTACCTACAACTTCCCCACAGAAACTTCCTCTGGCCGCTTCCTTGCCATATCCCAGCCCTTCGCTTCAGTATGCCTCACCTCCTACCTACAGTCCCACAGCCACCTATAGATCTCCAGCAGTTAAGCCAAAGAAGAAATGGAAGTTCTTCCCCACTCACACGATCCTGCCAGTAATCCAACCTGTTTCCACACCAACCAACCTGCGTCAGTCCACCTTCATGCCAGCTGAACCTGATGACCCACTTAATCCTGCCAAATCTTTGCCTGCTATCCAGCTTGAAGTTCCTGTGCCCCAGTCTGATGTTCCTGTGCCCATGTTCCAGTCCGATGTTCCAATACCTGCCGACCAGTCTGATGTGCCTACTGTTCAACCTGTTGTGCCAGTGCCTGCGGTTCAGCCTGTTGTGCCAACGCCTGTGCCCGCTGTCCAGTCTGACATCCCAGTGCCTGCTGCCCAGTCTGACATCCGGTGCCCATGTTCTAGTCTGATGTTCCGGTGTCCATGCTCCAGTCTGACTATAAGAAAGAAGGGGAACCCGGTTCTAGATGTCCGGGTAAGGGGTTACTTTAGCAATAATGTTTAGTTTGTGGTTGTCAAAAATGCTAACTGTATTACCAAAAATACATCATCGATGTACCGTAACCAGGCGTGAACATGGTCACGGTACATTGACGAAGGAAAAACCACCTCCTCCTCCCAGAAACTCAAATGAAGGCATGCGTAGGATGGAGCCATGGAAGTACCACGAATTTGCTGATAGTAAACTGTATGGAATTGGAAATAATTATTCCCCAACATAAATTTCAAAAGATCAATCAGAAATTCACTTTGTGGTCCTGATTCTGGGTAAGTGGTGTTCACAAGGGTCTCTACCACTTTAATCCCACATGCATGGGGTATTGAGGTGTACAATGACTCAACGTCAATGCCAACAAGCCAGATTTCACCTAATTGGTCAAGATCTTTAAATTCTGATAATTTGGCTAGGACATGACGGGTGTCTTGTACAAAGGATTTTTGACCACTGACCATGTCTTTCAGCAAAATGTCCAAATACCTACCAATTCGTTCGAAAGGGCACTGACAGGCCGAAACGATCGGCCTTCCAGGTGGATCCTTTAAGTTCTTGTGTAATTTAGGAATTATGTAAAAGATAGGTGTGTTGAACTCTTGAACAGAAAGATATTGAAATTCCTTCATCCTTGGCAAATGTGAGTTTCCGGTTTAATTCCTGAGTTACTGCAGGAAAAGGGTTATGGTCAAGTTTACGATAGGTGGTCGCATCAGAAAGTAGTCTCTTTGCTATTTTTTCATAGTGTGTGTCGTCTAGAACGACGACGTTGCCCCCCTTGTCACTATTTTTTATTACAATGTTTTTTCTCTTTTTGAGATCCTCGAGGGCGTTTCTCTCGCCTTCGGTTAAATTGTCAATGCCCTGTTTATGCCAATTTACCTTCTCGAGATCAGACTGAACCATCTCAAGAAAGACACTTAGCCATCTGTTTTTGGACAACGGGGGGCATTTTTTGTGATTTAATTTTTAGATCGACTGGTAGTTTAATTAGTGTGTGGAATTCTTTACTGTGTCCTAAATTTTCATTCAATAGTGAATTCAATATGTCCAAAGCATTTTGGTCATCTGAATCAATAATGGTATTAGCTGTTGATGCCTCTCTATTCCCGTCATATAGGGATCATAAAAAGACTTTTCTCAAAAATAGCGCAATGTCCTTGTACACGGTGAACTCATCCATATGTCGGTGAAAAGGACATACCTTTGGCAAGGAGACTAATATGATCTGGACTCAAACACTGGCTAGATAAGTTCACTACTTTCAAGTCATTGGGCCCATGTTGATCACTCTGGGGGGGTAAAAAGGTCAATGTCTTTTTTGGATTCTCGTGTGTGTTCGATCGCCTGGTGTTTTTGTCTGCTTCTGTTTTTGAGATCCTGTTTTGATTTTGAGTGATGGAGGCGGGGCTTGTGAAGTCTTTTGCTCCACCCCCCTTGTTCTAAAAAAGTAACTGACCTTATTATTTCATCGTCAGAATCGCTATGCGATTTATCTCGACGTTGTTTTGATTGTTGACATTGACCCCTCCCTCGTGATCGACTTCGGCCACGCCGGACAGTCAGGTCAAATACCTCATCCTTTTCAAAATCTGCAATGTCCCGTTCGAATTTACTTTGTTTTGTTATTTTGAGATTTAGTTGTGTCTTTTCTATTTCTTTTTTAAGCATCTCGTTCTGTTTGGTAAATTCCTCTAAATGCTTAAATGCCTCCAAGCCGCGAGCACTTTCCTCTATTTGAGCCTGTATATCTACCAATTGAGCCTTTTCCTCCTCGACTATAAGTCCCATCATGGCTAAACCGTGATTTATACATAGTTTCTTCCATTTGGGTAAGAAACTTTCAGTATGTAAATGTTCCGCTGGTATTGTCCGATCACGTAGTCCTCTAGGGACAATTTTGTGTGCTATATATGTTTCTAATGAGGTCACATCCCATTTTCTGTTAAGGTGCCTTATTAATAATATTTTATGTTCTTTAAATTTGTTTCTAATCTCATCCTCTTGTTTGGTAACTTGGGGGGTGTAACTCTGAAATGCTGTTTTAATCTCAAGGTCTATATCCTCTCCTAACATGAATGCCATTACCTCTAAAGATTGTTGAATTTAATTGATTAGGAATACTAGTTTAAATAGGAGAATAAAAAATGGTGTTTCTTGCTGGAAGTGACGATAAGAGGGGTCACGGTTCTAATGGATTAAACTAAAGGGAAGGGAAAATTGGAACAAGTCACACCTAGGGGTGGTCAGATAATTTAGGTGACCAACTATTGGTAATTAAGTATAATAACCGTTGCTGTAACCATAATCTGCATATAAGAAAGAAGGGGCTCCCGTTTCTAGATGTCCAGGTAAGGGGTTACTTTAGCAACAATGTTTAGTTTGTGGTTGTCAAAAATGCTAACTGTATTACCAAAAAGTATAAATCTATTTATTAATTCATTAGAATACAATTCATCAAAATAGTACAACAACCTTAGATTAAAAATATAATGTAAAATGAATTTAATTAGGTCCAATGGAACCCAATTACTGCGTACATGGTTTTGTGATGAACTAGACTAGACAAAAAAACAAAACGATACAAAAAACAAAAACAAATAACACACAACAAAGAACAACGTCTGGGCGCTTAAGGATCTTGCAAGGTGTCAACTGGTAATAAAGTAATAAATGTATGGAGTGTAATTTATTAATGGGATATTAATGTCCCATATTGTCCGAAAAAAAACGTTGGCAGCAAGAAAGATCCAAAAAGGACGTCCCAGTGACTGCTGTCCAGTCTGATTCACCTGCTGTTCAGCCTGTTGTGCCAGTGCCTGCCGTTCAGCCTGTTGTGCCAGTGTCAGCTGTTCAACCTATTGTGCCAACGCCTGTGCCCGCTGTCCGGTCTGACTTCCCAATGCCTGCTGACCAGTCTGACATCCCGGGGCCCATGTTCCAGCCTATTGTCCCTGCGCCCTTGTTCCAGCCTGATGATCCTGTGCCCATGTTCCAGTCCGATGTGCCTGTGTCCCCGCTTGAAGTCCCGGTGTCCCTGCTTGAAGTCCGGGTGTCCCCACATGAAGTCCCAGTGTCCCAGTCTGAAGTCCCGGTGTCCCAGTCTGAAGTCCTGGTGTCCCAGTCTGATGTCTTGGTGCCTGCCCTCCAGTCTGATGTCCTGGCGCCCACTGTCTTGCTTGATGATCCGATGACTGATCTGCTTAGTGATTCCGTATGTGATATCCAGCCTGATGATCCAGTTCCTGGTGGTTCTGTTGCTGCTACCCTGTCTGATGGTCCCATTCCTGATACCCTCCCTGGTGGTTCCTTTTCCGTTATCCAGCTTGATGACCCAGAGCCTGCTGCCCAGGCTGATGACCCGGACACCACTGCCCAGCTCGATGACCCAGAGCCTACTGCCCAGCTTGATGACCCGGAGCCCACGGTCTGCCCTGATGTGCCCGCTGTCTGCCCTGATGTGCCCGCTGTCTGTCCTGATGTGCCTGTTACCCAGTTTGGCGTACCCGTTGCCAAGTTTGATGTTCCTGTTGCCCTGCCCAAGGTACATGATGCCCAGGCTGAAGTACCTGATGCCCAGCCTGAAATGCCTGATGGATGACCAGCCTGAAGTGCCTGTTGCCCAGCCTGGCGTACCCCCATCCGTTGTTCTGCTTGATGCCATAGACTATGGACAATTACAACTAGTTGGAGCATCCAGAGGCCGCTCCTTTAAGGGGGGGGTTCTGTCAGGAAAGGGTTCGCCCGTTGGTGGCGCTGTCGGTCTCTTAGATCGCAGGAGGGATTCACCTGTTGGTGGCACTGTTGGATCCTTTGGCTGTAATACCGGTGTCCACCAGGGGGTGTTTCCCGGCACTGTGGAGCAGACAGCACCTCCTGCGTTCAGGTGTCACTTGAGGCTAATTACAGGCAATCATATAAATACCCAGCTGATGATTGCACTCATCGCCCTAGTATTTTCCTTGTGCCCTGATCTGTACCTGCGACCTGTGAACCTGATTCTGCAACCTGTAACCTGTAACCTGTGTACCTGATCCTGTTACCCTGTGCATCTGATCCTGATGCTGTCCCTCCTGTTACCTTGTATCCCTGCCCTGTAGCCTGATCCCTTTTCACCTTCTACCATCTGCTGATTCCCTGTGTATGACCCCGGCCTGCCTTACGTTTGTGATTCTGGAACTGCCCTTGTTTATCTGCTGATCTCCTGTGAAAGACCCTGGCCTGGCTACATTTAAGATTGTGGTACTTCCCTTGTTTATATTGTTTATAGTTATTGTTGTTTGTGGGTCACCGTTTGGTTGGTTGTTCACTGTTTATATTGGAGGTGTTTATATATTGTTATCACTTATCCTTCAATAAACTTAATTATTCACTTACATGCGTTTTGGTTCTCTCAGTGCAATCCACACAGTCTGGTCATACCAATTAGCTCAAGTAAAATTGCATATGATTCAACTTTTGTGTCTTATTAAAGAGTTAAGCTGCTTATGGATGATGCCAAGTCAGCAGGTGACCATACTGACCAAAGGGCCACCATCAGGGGAGGGACAGCTCATGCACTTGTAGGGGGCCCGGTCCCAGGGCCTGTGCCAGCAGCATAATGCAGCTTTGGCAGCTGTTAGGATGCCAGGATGTGCCAGCAGCCCAAAAAGAACAGACCTTGGCCACAGTCAGAGAAGAACACAAGCCAAGGACACTGATTCCTCCCGCTACCTTCTCCTCCAGCCACTGATGGGACAATTTCAGGGCAGAGTTTGAGGACTACTCCCCAGGCCACAGGGTTAAATGAGAAGCCTGCAGCAGTGCAAGCAGCCACACTGAGCAGGGTGATGGGCAGTGAATGCCTCCATGTTTGCAAGCATAATCGGAACCTCACAGAGGAGCAAAGAGTGACACCAAAACCATTCTGGATGCATTAGAAGCTTTCTTCAGACCCTCTAAAAATGTCATATATGAAAGATATATATTTGACTGCTGTAAGCAAGAAGACTGTGAATCAATAGACATGTTTGTCACACGGCTAAGAGAAAAAGCTGCAAGCTGTGAGTATGGCTCTCTAAAGGAGATGAACTTATTCGTGATAAAATAGTTTTGGGTATCACCAGTGAATGCACACGCCGCCACCTATTGAGGAAACATGATTTAGATCTACAAACAGCAATTGAGATATGTCGCATTGCAGAACTTACTGACAAACATATGAAAGCTATGGAGCAGGATAAACTGATTGACAATATTAATGCAGCCTCTAAACAACAGTAAAGCTTCAAAAACCACCAGCATACGTTTCAGCACAAGGGTCACCTATACAACTCAACGGGGAGGAAGCCTGCATCATGCAAGTATTGCGACAATGTGCATGTACGAGAGAAAGAAAAGTGTCCTGCATATGGGAAAATCTGTACTGCATGTGGTAAACCAAATCACTTTGCAAGAGTGTGTCTCTCCAGTAAAATGGAAGCAAGGAAGCTGCACACAATAGAGCAAATGTCAGATCCGGAGGATGCACACCTGCTTAGCACTAATATGGTTTACTCCTCAGAATGCATTGGTGCTTTAATCACAAAGGGTAAAAAATGGTTTGTAAACCTCAGATTAAACAATATAATCCAACCCTGCCAGCTGGACTCGGGTGCAACGTGTGATGTCATGAGTATAAAGGACAAAATTAAACTGGCACCCAGAGCACCCCTTAAGCCTAGTAGCACCAAACTAAAGTTGTATTCAGGGGAATTAATGGAATCATTGGGGCTATTCCAAACAGAATGCAGCATACGTGATTGTATACACAAACTGAACTTTGAGATTGTTGACGCCGATCAGAAACCGATATTATCGGGTTCAAGATGTGAGCGCCTTGGACTGATGCTGTTCACCATTCCTGCTGAGCTACGTAATGTTGATAATCAGCCTGCAAAATCTCTGACTAGGCCACTCACAAAACAGCAAATTCTTCATGCCTACAGTGATGTGTTTGAGGGCCCGATAGTCTCTTTCTCAAGAGAGAGGTTCGATTTGAACTTGATCTTAACATTCAACCTGTACAATGTGCACCACGCAATGTGCCTATCACCATTAAGCCACAGGTTAAAGCTCAACTAGATAAATATGAAGCTGAGGGACATCTAACTTCAGTATCAGAGCCTACAGATTAGATCAGTAACAGGGTTGTTATCAGAAAGCCTGAGAAGATCAGAATATGCATTGATCCCAAGTTTCTGAATATGGCCCTGAAACGGTCACACTACTTAATGCCAACACTTGATGATATTTTGCACAAACTACCTAAAGCACGTGTCTTCACACTTGTTGATGCTAGAGATGCCTTTTTACAGTGCAAACTGGATGAAAAAAATAGCTACATGACAACGTTCTGGACTCCTTGGGGGCAGAAAGAGATGACTCAAACTACCATTTGGAGTCTCTCTGGCACCTGAGCTATACCAGCAAAAGCAGTATGAACTATTAGGTGGTCTTCACGTAATTGAGCCAATAGCTGATGACATTCTTATATTTGGCTGCGGTAATACAGATGAGGAGGATGAGCATGAACTTGATGAAAAGTTAATAGCACTACTGGATCATTGTAGGCAGGTGATGCTGAGGCTTAGTGTAAAGAAATTGCAGTTCAAGGTGGAAGAAGTCCATTTCCATGGACATATCCTGTCTTCACAAGGCTTAAAAGCTGACCTGGATAAGATTAAAGCCATTGTGGACATGCCACAGCCTGCTGATGCCAAAGCGGTACAGAGATTTATTGGCTTTGTCACATACCTAGCAAAATACCTGTCACACTTATCTGAGGTGTGTGAGCCATTAAGGCGACTTCTGGACAAAGATGCAGTTTGGCACTGGCTTCCCAAGCATGACCGGGCAGTAGAGAATATAAAACGCTTGGTCACCTCCGCAGCAGTGTTGAAATACTATGATGTCGCAAAGCCTGTTACGGTACAAAGTGACTCCAGTAAATAATGGTCTAGGTTGTTGCCTTTTGCAGAAAGGTCAGCCAGTTGCATATGCGTCCAGAGCTCTTTCCTCAGCTGAGCAAAATTATTCTCAAATTGAGAAGGAATGTTTAAGCATTGTATTTGCTTGTCAGCGTTTCCATCATTATCTTTATGAACAGGATTCAAATACAGCTGAAACTGATCACAAACCTCTGATAGCTATATTCGAAAAGCCCCTTTTGTGTGCTTCCAAGCATTTGCAGAGCATGATGCTTATATTGCAGCATTACAACCTCAATGTTGTCTACAAGCCAGGATGTGAAATGTATATCAGCGATACCCTGAGCAGAGCTATGTCAGATAATGTGGCACCCGGAGGTGAGCATGAGCATCGTACAATGTATCTGCTGCAACAGGAACAAAATTTCTATGCTTATATCAATCATGCGGACTATCTTAATGTCACAGATCAGCGACTACATCAACTCAAACAGAACACTAACACTGATGCAACTTTACAAACTTTGAAGTCTATTGTTTTGAGTGGGTGGCCAGATGAAAAAGAGGCAGTACCTGGAATTGTAAGGGAATGCTGGTCCTTTAGAGATGAGATCAGCATACAAAACGGTATCTTGTACAAAGGTCCAAGGTCATCGTGCCAAAGTCACTGAGAGCAGAGATGTTTTTACACATACACTCCAGCCATATTGGTGGTGAAGCATGCTACAGACAAGCTTGCGATACTCTTTACTGGCCCAACATACATGGTGAAATCAAAGACTTTGTCAGTAATTGTCCCACCTGCAATGAATATGCCCACTTACAACAAAAAGAAACCATGATGTCACATGAGATACCCACACATCTGTGGCAGATTATCAGTATGGACTTATTCAACTACGCAGGCAAGGAATACCTGCTATTAGTCGATCATTATTCAGACTTCTGGAAAATAGACCTTCTTCCCGACTTATCCACTGAAGCTACAATTAAGAAGTGCAAGGCTCAGTTTGTACATCATGGCCAACCAGATACAGTAATCTCCGACAATGGCCCTCAGTTTGCAAGCCTACAATTCAGAAAATTTGCCACTGAATGGGAGTTTGAGCATGTTACTTCCTTATCACGTCATCCACAGGCTAATGGCAAAGCTGAATAGCTGGAAGGCCATTTTACATTGGAGAATCACTCCGACTGAAGGCATGGATAGTAGTCCAGCACAAAGACTGTTGTCAAGGAGATTAAAGACCTCCTTACCAGTAGCAAATAGGCTGCTTGAACCCTGTTCATACAAGGTGTTACAGAAAAGTTAAGGATTAAGAGACAAGTGTCAAAGGCACGATATGACACTTCGGCCAGAGATTTGCCAGAATTGAATATTGGGGAATTAATCCGTATGAAACCATTACCTGGGGATCGAACAAGCCGTTGGAAAATAGGTACTTGTCTGCAAAAGGTTGCTCCACACTCCTACCTTGTGGACGTTGAAGGAACTCTCTATCGCCGCAATCGAGTGGATTTGAGAGTGGCAGAGCAGCCTGAATCTCAGTATCCTGTTGATAGATCGGACTCACCCAGTATCACAAGGACATACTCACCTATTGACAGTGAGGCATGTACAGCGGCAATGCCTCATACCAAGGGCAATGACAGTTCTGGGCAAGCAAGTATATCCGACAGCTGTCAAGCGCAGAGCATGCCAGTACATGATGAGAGGAGCCCAGTAACTTCAGAGAGGTCTAAAGGAATCCTTGCACAAGGGCCAGTCTTCACCTGTAGTGGTAGATGTTCAAAACCACTTATGAGACTTAACCTATAGAATGTGTTATTGCTGTGTTTCTTTTGAATTTCACAATGTTCATTTATTAACACTAAAAGGGGAAGATGTTATGGATGGTTTCTTTAAATGCAACTTTATGGTTCATCTCTGTTGTACTTTTTCCTGTGTGGTGTTTCCTGTTCCTGCTTGCTCTTTCAGTAAACATGGCTTATGTACACTAATGGCTTGTGCTGTCTCTTTACATATATCACATCAAACAATAATCCTTTGTCAGATTTATTTTTTTTGACATCTGTGTCCTATTGTGGAGATTTCAATTCACTTCCTGTCCCATAGTCAAACAGAAAGTGAGAGGAAATCCCTGCAAGTTAAGGGAATTTCTTTGGGTCCCCTAGGTCACCAGAACTAGTGTCTCTATTGTAAGAATCCCCCTCTATCACTTTTCTAGGGACAACCCAACATTTTGGTTTCTTTTTTTACTTGCGCTTTTGATAATGGTAAATAGGACAAATAGATAGGGTAAATCTCCTTAAAGCAGCAGTTCTCAACCCATGGGTTGCGACCTCCTGGGGGGGTTGATTGCCGATTTGCCAGGGGGACGCGAATGCTGGTCCAATCTGGACAGATCTGACTCCATACATAGTAATGTCGGGCCTGTTTCGACCAGCGAGACGTCACTTCCGGGAGAGGAGAGACCACACGGAAGTGACGTTCCTTTGCCCCCATCTTGGTACGCCCTGCACTCGTCTGCAGTAAGGCTACAGTTAGAAATTGGCAAGCGGACATCTTTTTACACCCACCAAACTATATAAGCCCAGTTTATTGGTAAAAATAAGTGTAAAATGCAAGACTTTGGTGGGTGTAAAAAGATGTCTGCTTGTCGACGTCTAACTGTAGCCTTACTGCAGATGAGTGTACAAAGATGGCGGCGACGGAACGTCACTTTCGTTTCCACATTAGACATGTTGCCGATTCTGACGAAACACCTGAGTAAATGGTAAGTCAGAGACACTAATTAAAACATGTTTGTACTGTGTGTCACCGGCGCAAACAATCATCGATTGTGAATAAATAAGTCCAACATGACGTGACTGTGCAAGAAAAAAATTATTATGGAACAAAACATATAATTTAAATTTAAACGTCCCTGTTGGTTCCTCAAAAGTGGTTATTCCGTGCCAGTGCTAGATATACAAAGTGTATAGCACCCAAACACCACCTTCTGAATTGTGAACTCAGTAGAATGTGGTATAATAAGGGCCTGATCAGAACATGGGTCTTTCAATCATTTGTACTGGTTACTCTAAAGATGCCTCAGCAGGTCCAGCAGTATGTATTATCCACCCAAAAAAGATCATTTATTTAGTCTAAAACATGAACAGATGTACACTCACATGATAGGGTGCCGTAGACTGGCACTAAGTCTATCCAGCAATCCGATATACAGTTTGTATACGCTGCTGCGTGCTAGGAAGCCGGCATGTGTTCCAAGCCTTGTGACATCAGCGGCGCTCCACTAGCCTCGTTTTGCATGAAATATACGTCATCAGGAAGCGCTTCATCACTACGCTTTCATTATGTTAAATTTGTAAGAATGAAAATACATCCTGCATATCAGATATTTATATTTCGATTCATAAAAGTCGCAAAATTACAGCAATGAAGGAGCAAAATAATTTTATTGTCAGGGGTCCCCACGACTTGGGAAATTTTATCAAGGGGTCACAGCACTAGAAGGTTGAGAACCACTGCCTTAAAGGGAGCACAGAGAGCAATAAAAAATGACAGGTGTTCTAATCCCTCTCGTCTCTATCCAAAACGAAATAAAAAAAATTGCCTTTGTTAAACGTTAAAGTAAGTAGCACTGCATAGAGATATTTATAATCATAGATAAGTTCTACACAAATTCAATGTAAAGAGGAATATTTAGAATATTTAGAGATATAGAAGATGAAAAAGAAGTTCTGTTGGGTGTCAAAGTAATAGACATAGGTGGGGTTTCTAAAGGTCAAGTAGAAGTTTTTTAGCATCTTGGAGTCAGTAGGTCAATGCAGAGATATAAAAGATAAAGTAGACATTCTATAGGATCTCAAAATGAGTAGTGCCCTGTACGGATATGTAGAAGTAGAAGTTATGCCCTGTACACACGGTTGGATTTTCCGACGGAAAATGTGTGATAGGACCTTGTTGTCAGAAATTCCGACCGTGTGTGGGCTCCATCACACATTTTCCATCGGAGTTTCCGACACACAAAGTTTGAGAGCTTGCTATAAAATTTTCTGACAACAAAATCCGTTGTCGGAAATTCCGATCGTGTGTACACAAATCCGACGCACAAAGTGCCACGCATGCTCAGAATAAATTAAGAGACCAAAGCTATTGGCTACTGCCCCGTTTATAGTCCCGACATACGTGTTTTACGCCACCGCGTGTGTATGCAAGACAAGTTTGAGCCAACATCCGTCGGAAAAAATCCATGGATTTTGTTGTCGGAATGTCCAATCAATGTCCGATCGTGTGTATTGGGCATTAGACTGGATTTCTAAGGTAGCAGGATTCGAGGGGAGCACCGCTCAACGTTGCACATAGTGCTATAGAAATGTTAGCAGTCTGTACTACCTCCAAAAAGGGTGCACAGATGTGAAGAAAAGAACAGAGCTACTTGTCAAATGTATTTGAGATTAGAATATTAACATCACAGACTATTGTGCATCATTTACTCACCTAGACCACAATACAAACCCACATAGGCACCCTATTGCCTATGTGATTGCCTATTGTAGGGTGTCCTCCTTATCTGGAAGAACATATCAAAGTACTTACTGTGCATCAAGGAGGCGATGCTCCCAGGAGCAAAGTATCAGAGTGAAAAATGTAAAGACTAGTATCCAGCTGCCCTTAATTTGCCTCTTATAATGATCAGTCTTCCTCTTTTGATCTGCCTTCTATGTTTCTTTGCTGCCCAATAACCATATGCAACTATGGTTCTGCAATTGCTATTTTTTACCAAAGACTCTGGAGAATAAAATGTCGGTCATTGGAATATTTTATGTCACATGGTATTTGCGCAGCAGTCTTTCAAACGCAATTTTTTTGGTAAAAATACACTTCACTTTTTTCACATTAAAAAAAAAATGAAACGGTAAAGTTAGCCCAATTTTTTTGTATAGTGTGAAAGATGATGTTAGATACCTAACGTGTTCCGTTTTAAAATCCACTCCTAGAATGATGACAAACTACGGTACTTAAAAATCTCCATAGGTGGCGCTTTAAACATTTTTAACGATTACCAGGTATTGCTCCCGCTCTGACAATCGCGACGATACCTCATATGTGTGATTTGATCACTGTTTACATTTGCGGGTGCGACTTACATATGCGTTTTATTTGGTCCTAAATCACTTTAAAACATTTTTTTTTTTTATTAATAAATATTTATCTAATAATTAATATTTATTAATAATACACACCCATCACATCATAACTCTCCCATCACTAACTACGTAATGGACATAATCAGTCATGCGCTCCATCGTGGTTGGACCCGGAACGAGGAAGTATATTCCGCTCCTTGATTGCTGAGGCGGCTACCGGAGGTCCTACGGTGCAGTGCACGGTGATTTTCACTCTTTCTACCTTTTGACTGCTCATGTCCAGTACGTAGTTAGTGATGGGGGAGTTATGATGTGATGGGTGTGTATTATTAATAAATGGAATTATGCTATATGTGCTCTCCTTTGTTTTTATTCCTCTGGAGCCCCTCCATCTACCTATCACCTGGAGAAGTGCTGTGCTAATGTGGCCCAGGATATTTCTTACTTTGGAGGCTTGTATTATACTTAGC
Source organism: Lithobates clamitans (assembly GCA_037952925.1). Taxonomy (NCBI): domain Eukaryota; kingdom Metazoa; phylum Chordata; class Amphibia; order Anura; family Ranidae; genus Lithobates; species Lithobates clamitans. Next base: position 6,423,339 of record JBBGZY010001206.1, read on the forward strand.
TCTGGTGAGTTTAACCCCCTGAGGGGAGTGTGTTCACACATGGTGGAGTTGGAGTGATCGGTGGATGGTGCACGCTATGACATACTCTAGGATCTGCTTTGAACAACCTCTGAACCACTACTTATACCGCACTATTCTTATGGACGTTTTTGTGTGTAGTTGGCCACACATTTTCTTTCTATTTGCTCAACATTAGCGCTGTTTTAGTGTATGACTATTTTTTAATTATCAATTATATAGTGTTTATACTATTGTCTATATATATATATATATATATATATATATATATATATATATATATATAACATAAATATACTATAATGATATCTCTGGAGGTTCGCGGTGAACTGAATATCAGACAGTTTTAATTTTTTGATAACTGTTGCTGGAGATCAACTGTTCAGAAATAAATTAGGGCAGTGAAAGCCAATGGCTTCATGGATGCTCTTTGGGTGATGTATATGAGTGGGTGCTCGGGTGAAGGAAGCCATATTTAATACACATTTTAGTATTATCTATTATAAGTTATTGTATCAGATTCTCTTGTCCCATACAGCGCTTGCACTGAAGATCTAAAGGCACAAATGGAGGATGTAGTGAGCCTTTATGAAGCGTTCACATCTCTTACCTTCTGCCTTCCTGCAGCTCCGCTCGGGCCGAAGAACAGAGCTGCCGACATCACTTCCGGTTTTCATCTGCTTCACGAAACCCGGAAGTAACCTCTCTAGATTTGAACAACAATGCTCCCGCCCGTAGAATCATAGTGATTTTACGGGCAGAAGCTACTCAGCGCTTTGTATTGCGCCGCACGGCGGGTTAAGGGCTCGCAAATGAAGCGCCACGTCTGCAATCTCATGATTGCATTGACGTGGTGCTTCCCATAGTACACTGCGTCTGACGCCCGGACACAGTGCACTTGGTTAAAAGACTTTTTTATTTCTTAAAGGGACCATTTTACATTTTTTTTTTGGTGATTACCGAAGGGGGGGGGGGGGCAGTGCCCGGGCACCCCCTATGGAGGGGCAGCCACTAAACATATTTTGTATGCAAGGTTATGTACTGCTTTGGAACCTTTAATAAAAATAAAAATTTAGTGCGCATATACACGATGATGTTGATCTGTTCGATTGTGGTATGCCTCATGCCAGCAAAATGTTTAAAAACTTTTTTCTCTTTTTACTTAGAGGTTGTGTTTTTGGGGGTGGAGTATTTATGGAGTATTTAAGATAGTTTAATAGGTAACCGACCTTATAACATAGATATAAGGTGGCTCGCTTGCACCAGATCACTTACCTGGTATGTGATCTGGCACTTCCGGGGAGGGGTGCGCGCATCGCCGGCGACCTGGCCATGCTGTGATTAAACACGGCAGATGTCGATCACCTGGTGCCAGCCAATAAATTACCTCCGGTACCCGGAGATCGTTTTGAATTTACAAAGAACAGAGCCCTGTCTATGTAAAGAAGGCAGAGTCCTGTTCTGTCAGCGGGGAAGTAATAGTTTTTCAGGCAATAAAGCAGGAAATAAAATCAATTACTTCCCCTAGTAAAACACCAAAACACTGACTAGGCACACATTTAACCCTTTGATTGCCCTAGATGTTTAACCCCTTCCCAGCAGAGTGTCATAAGTACAGTGACAGTGCATATTTTTAACACTGACCACTGTATTAGTGTCACTGGTTCCCAAAAATTGTCAAAAGTGTCAGTTAGCATCCAAATGTCCACCGCAATATTGCAGTCCTGCTATAAGTCGCTGATCACCCCCATTACTAGTAAAAAAAAAAATATATAAAAAATCCAGTATATATTCCATAGTTTGTAGACGCTATAACTTTTGTGCAAACCAATCAATATACACTTAATGGGAATTTTTTTTAACCAAAAACATGTAGCAGAATACATATTGGCATACATTTATTAGGAAATACATTTTTTTAAATTTTTTAATGGATGTTTCACAGCAGAAAGTAAACAATATTGTCTTTTTTTCCAGGATTGTCAGTCTTTTTTTGTTTATAGTGCAAAAAAATAAAAAATGCAGTGGTGGCCAAATACCACCAAAAGAAAGCTCTGTTTGTGGGAAAAAAAGACATAAATTTTGTTTGGGTACAGGATCGCACGACCGCGCAATTATCAGTTAAAGTAATGCAGTGCTATATTACAAAAAATGGCCTGGTCATGAAGGAGGGTAAATCTTCCGGAGGTCAAGTGGTTAATGTGTATAATTTTGTGTTGCTTGAATTCGTTTTTTTGTTCTTTTTTGGTGCGTATTTGATCTCTATTTGTGTGCTGTCACTAATGCTAATGAACGGCTGTTTTTTTAAGAACAGGACCAAGTTAAAGGAGCTTTTCTAACCTGCTTTAAAGAACTTGTAAAGGCAGAAGGTTTTTTATCTTAATGCATTCTATGCATTAAGATAAAAAACCTTCTGTGTGTAGCAGGGGCGGATCCAGAGTCTAGTCTCGGAAGGGGCACTGCCAGAAAATAATTTTTTTGCGGGCAATTTATTGGGGAAATGGCTGGTGTTGGCGCTTCAATGATCCTGGCACCATGGTTGTTATGGTGTCAGGATGATTGAAGCGCATTATTTCTATTATTACATTGTAATATAAAATTAAATGCTTAAACTCACCATAATGCAGAATCAGTGGGAGCCTGAGTGTGTGGATTATCACTTGCCTCGTCACCTGCCACACGTTGCGGATTGTCACTTGCCTGCCACCAGATGCAGATTGTTACTTGCCACGTCACCTGCCACATGTTACAGATTGTTACTTGCCACGTCACCTGCCACACGTTGCGGATTGTCACTTGCCTGCCACCACATGCAGATTGTCACTTGCCACGTCACCTGCCACATGTTGTGGATTATCACTTGCCACAAGTTGCTGATTATCACTTGCCATGTCGCCTGCCACACCTTGCGGATTGTCAACTGCCACACCTTCCTGATTGTCACTTGCCTGCTAAGGTGGTGTTTTGCTTGTCTCTTCCTTTGTCCCACCCAGAGTCATGCAGCAGAGAGATGATGTAATCTCTCTGCTGCCCACGCTGCCTGCACAGTGAGGGCAGAAGTTACTGCAGGGATGCAGGGCGGGCATGGGGCAGTGAGAGATGATGTCATCTCTCTGATCCCCTGCCCGCCGGCTCGCTGATTGCCCAGCCCGGCAGCCCGGCCCGCCGGCTCTCTCACCCGCCCGCCCGCGGAGCTGCACGCTCTCTCACCCACCCGCAACTAATTTCTCAGGGGGGGGGGAATTGCCCCGTTGGCCCCTGGATCCACCCCTGGTGTGTAGCAGCCTCCCCAGCACCCCCTAATTACCTACCTGAGCCCCTTCTATCTCCAGCAATGTCCACGATCCCCTCAGCCATCCAGGACACTCTTCCTAATTGAGACAGAGCAACGGCGCCGTTGGCTCCTGCGGTTGTCAATCAAAGTCAGTCAGCCAATTAGGGGAGAGAGGGTGTGGGGCCAGGTTGGGGCTCTGTGTCTGAATGGATACATGGAGCTCTGACACGGCTTGGGTGCCCCCTGTAGCAAGCTGCTGGCTGAGGGCCACTCAAAGGAGGGAGGGGCTAGGAGCAGCGAAGAGGGACCCCAGAAGAGGAGCATCAGGGCAGCTCTGTGCAAAACTAACTGCACAGAGGAGGTAAGTATAACATGTTTGTTATTTTTCTTTTTTCTTTACCGAGCCTTTACAATCACTTTGAACCACCTTAATTTTTTTTCTTCTCTATTGACCCCAGTGCAATATGCCTACCAAGTCTGTGAAATTTTCAATTCAGTAAATTTGGACCCTTTATGATGTTTTTGGGGGGAAGTTCTAAGTGCCTCCAGAAGATACTCTAGATGCACACCTAACTATATTGTACACTTCTGCACTAATGGACCCTTGTAGAAATATATGATGAATGCATGCCATAGTAAAGAACCAGTAAGTTAATTTTGATTTCTTTGAAAAATTGTATGGCCACTGGCATCACAGACCACGATACAAAATTAGTAATGAATGCAGACCTGCCAAACTGCACCCAAAATGAAAGATGTTTAACTTTATTTATTGTAATTGTTCTTTTTTTCCATTTAAAGTTTATTCATGATAAACAATAAACAAACAAGTATACATTGTGTATAAGGAATCAAGCATATACAGATGATGCAAATCTATGAAATCGTATATTAGACGTAATTTCTATGGTGTCTTATTGTTGGATAGTTGGTCATGTATACTTAATTTCCATTGTGGTTAAACATTTTATTATGTAAAGAACAGAATAAGTTAAGGTAGTAGAAAAGAATTTAGGATATAGGGAGAGGGGGGGAGGGGGTGCGGGAAATGGGAGTGGTATTGGGTTGGAAAAAAAATAGATAGTGGTCATATTTAGATATATCCATTTGTTTTGTATCTCTGACAACATTGTATTTTGTTTCTAAGAATCATTCTAAATCTAATATTCTCAATAAGTTGAGGGAATCGAGAGAATATGTACCAGCTGTATCCACTGATCACAAGGTCGATAATAGTTATCTTTCAGTTTTCGGCTCTAAGTGGAGTTGCATTAACCCCATAGGGGGTATGGCATAGTAAGGTATTCACTCACGAGTTTTGGTGTGAAAATCAAGTGGATGTGGTTGCCCTCAAATCCTCATATCCTTGTGAATACCTGAAGGGAAACCATGGTGACCATGTTTTATGATATCTTTCAGTTGAGTCGATGGACTGTGCTATTGTCTCCTCCATATCACATATATCTTTAATTCTAAAAAGCCAATCTCTGATTGACGGAGTTCTAGTAGATTTCCAAAACAGCGGCACAAGAGATTTGGCTGCATTTAGTAGGTGTTTAGATAGCGAATTCTCGTATCGCTGAAGTGGGAAAGTGATGACACAGAGTAAGCAACATGCCGCATCCAACAGTAATGTGGTTTCTATTGGGATATCATGGGGCATTGCCCAGCCAACAAAGTTCAGAGGATTGAGGAAACCAATCGTGTAGCTTGGCAGGAGTGGCATACCATACCAATACCAATTTGTAAGCTGTTTGCTGTGTTCTGGTGCTTAGTGAGCATTTATGCGCAAGTATACAAGTTTTTGCCATTGTCTGTCCGTTAGTTCCACACCGAGTTCTTTCGACCACTGCTATCTATCTATCTATCTATCTATCTATCTATCTATCTATCTATCTATCTATCTATCTATCTATCTATCTATCTATCTATCTATCTATCTATCTATCTATCTATCTATAGGAAGTTCTTCTGAGTTTTGCAACCATGCGTATGATAGTGAGGTGGCTTTTTGTAAATGTTCTCCACCCAGGCACACTGATTCTATTTAGGTAAGTTGTCTAGTAAAGTGTCTTGTAATTGTTCTTTTTTAAGTTTCACTTCAATAATTCATGGTCATTGTATTTTAGGTTAATTTAGCCTTATCAGTGCGCACAATTATACAATGTTCTTTCTTTATATTTACAGTACCTTTACATTCAGAAATGCAAACATCTCTAAGCTTAGTCTTATTAGGGTATGAAACAACAAAGCAAACCCCTAAATATGTTTTCTGATACTAAATAACTGGAATGCTACATATAGATGAAAATAGTTTCAATATTACTTTGCATTCTTTCACAAAGGGTAAATCTAATCATAACAAAAACCTTTGATCTTGTGAAATAAGCAAGCCTTCCAGAATTAACACTATAATTTTAATGCTTAATGGGGGTAATTTGTTTCTATACCTTAGAGATCTAAGATGAATCTGCCAGTCAGTTTTGATTTCTTTGATAAAAACAATGGGAGAGGTTCAGCAAATTTTCACCCAGGCATTTTACCTGTGCTTTCTTAATGAGGATGAATTTACTAAAGGAGTAAAATAAAAAAAATTCTAAAAATGTATAATATATATATATATATGTAAACGCTGCGTAAAGTGACGACGCTATACAAGTACCTGAAATAATAATAATAATAATAATAATAATAATAATAATAATAATAATAATAATAACAATATTCACATAGCTTATGAATAAGGAGCAGCTACGTTCACATTGAATAGCCAATTATGTTCAAGGAAAGTGAAAATAAAAATATTTTTGCTAGCACATAATCAGATGGCTGACATGATCACAGTTTTGCCGTATTTACTAAACTTAGTAAACATTCAAATTGCTAGGTGGACAGTTGATTTTCTCTTTTTTATTATTATATTTGATCATTTTAATTTATTTTAGATTTCTCTGCATTGTATGTTCAACAGTTATGCTAAATGTTTATACTTGCAATAACATATTTCATAATTGTATGTATAATACAGAATATACACTAGTGATACAGCTTTCATTTTTGGCAGCAAGTTTAATCTATGTGCATATGATTATACTGTACTCTTTTTTTCTTTTTCTTTTTTTTTTTTGGGAATAGATACGTGATGGGAGATGCCCTAACAGTGTAGAAGCTTTATGTAGAAAATGTAAGAAAAAAATGCAGCACTTTGTGCTTTTATCCAGGTGATTTTCTATGTTTCCATTTTGGCAGTCGGTATATATGCAGCAAAAAGGTCTTTGCATAGAGAATTGCAGCATTTTATGTCATCTATCTTTCCCCCATTGTTCATCTGAAGGGAGAAGGATGCAGTGATACACAACCATAGCAAAATGTAATATCTCATGATGATATTTTTCGTAAACTATATTAAACAATAGCTGTACTGTAAAATCCAGGCCAAATTAACATTTAAGGTTATTATTATTATTTTAAACATGAATCAAAGAAATGTAAAAAATGTAAATGCAAAAAAATCATAATTGATTCATTTTAAATCACAATAACTTTCTATAAATACTGTATATGATTATAAATTGTATAATTTCCTTATTATTTTATGTCAATTTAAGTCATTCAGATATGAATTTACCACTATTTGGTATCTGGGTATATGGTATATTACAGGCCATCTCTCACTGATGCATGTAAAAGCTCCTTTCAACCTCACAGTCCTGTCCCTTTCTGTCTGATATCCTTTTGCAATAACAAGAATCTTTTTAATGAGAATTCTACTATTGTTGGTGATAACTCCCCTTGTCTTTGTTTGACTGTGTTGTTTTACTATAACCTGTAAAAACTTCAATACACATTTAATGAAACAGAAATATAAATGTAAATCTGTATATAAGTGAATCTAAGTGATAAAAAACAAAATATTTTTAAAGTCACATTTAGTACAGTTGAAACCAATACAATCTACATATCCAGTTACTAAAAAAGTGCAAAAAAAAATCTAAATATTAATTCTTTAGTTAAAATCAATTCCCTGAATTCCAATTACCCATGTAATAATATGTGCATAAGACTTGTCATTGTTATTAATTGATCTATAACATAATATAATTCTTCAATGTTACTGCATTTTGTTTAAACACTATTCACTTGCAAGCGCTTACATCTGTATACAATATATATATTTATATATACATATACTAACACACACACAATAGTAATAAAATACATTCATTTTACCAATAATTAGCATTGCAATTATCATTTTCCCATTTAAATACAATTTTAAGCGTCTTACCTGTCTATCTGAAGATCTGAATAACTATTTTGTAGTTGGTCCTTGCTATCATTGTACCCAGCACTGGACCTGCCAGTATTTTAAATAGAGTTATGCCGGGCATTCAGCCACATGTGGGTTTCCTTAATAAGGAGTAAAACTTCAGTCCTGTCATCTCTATTTCCATGTTATGGAACCAGCTATTTTGCTATATGCCTATGCCATTGCTAATTATTTTATGCTTGGCTGCTTATTTAATCCCTGCCTTTGTTGTACAAGATTTTATGTGTTAAACATTTCCCGTATGAAACGCTTCACAAATATGGCTTCACGTTCAAGCTGTTTTCAGTGTGATAATGGTTTCTGTTCTGCGTAAATGCTAGAGATATGGAAGCTGATTGATATGTCACAAATAATTGGTTGCATATGCAGGACGAGAAAATCTTAGAAAGCTTAACTATGAAAAGTTGTATCACTTATCGTTACTACCACAGGTAGTATTTGTCTTCTCTAATTTTATATCTAAATAGTACTTTTTTACACATGTGTTCTGATAAAAAAAATGTCTTTGCTACTTAAAAAATACTCCAATAAAAGTAAATAAATTATTAAAACATTTAAAAACAAAGTCAAGAAATAAATAGCTTATGCATTATATATATACAGCATAAGTTATAATATTTTTAATTTTTATATGTATTTTTTTTTTTAGAAACATAGAAGAGTGACAGCATTAAAAGACTACAGTCTGCCCCTGATTTCGTTATTGCTTTTTTTCAAAATACAAAGCAAAATTAGTTGTTTTAAAAATAAGTGATAATTACAATCAGCGCAATTACTTTGTGTAATAACTAAAATCCACAATATCCCAAATGTTGCCTGTCCAAAAACTTTTTTAAAAATGTATTTGCTTGTATTAAATATTTATTCACAAAATTAAGTTTTCTATTTTATAATTTTCTATTCAATTAAAGGGAACAATGGGAAGATATTAGGGAATCTAAATTATGTAACTTTATTAAGACAAGAAAAACAGTAATAGTATAATTATGACATGTACTTTTTTAATTGTGTATGTTTTATTCAGGTCAGATATATAACAAAAAATAGAAGAGTTCATTTATAATTAAATACATAGTTCTGATTAGTTATACCGTATAAACATATTTTAATTCGATTTTTAAACTTATTTTCTTTATTTCTTTCTTTACAGAACTTCAGTCACAGGCTGTATTGTCACAGTAGGGAAGGGTTCAAAAATAACTAACAAGTTAAAAAAGTTTTATACTTACTTAGGTCCTAGAGTATATGAGCCGTCTCCTCCTGGTAATAGTTCGTAATTCTGGTGTTAAAGCCATCCTGATGTTTGATAGAATATAAGTTACGCTGACACTTTTATTTCTTCCAGGAAGAATCCTCCTAGTCCACTTTCTTTGCTTTGCAGGCTTATACATGCCAGAGGCCGGAACTTGTAAGAGCTGTTCTTCTTCAGCAATAGAGATGGAAAAAGTCTGATTTGGAAGAGCTAAGAGTCATTCAGTGAAGTAAAACTAATTCTCAAATAGGGCTAAGTATGGTATGTCTATAGATGTGAGATAAAGTATCTGTCAATATGCATTGGGTCCTTGCCGCAAGGTATTGTTGGACCGTCTTTCAAAACAAAATAATTTTCCTATCATTGTAAAACATTTTCTTTTTTTTCTGACCACAGGATGGCCTGTGTCATTTGCATCACTTCTCACATCATCATCAATGCATACCCTGAGCTCACATCTGACTGGATGGACTGCAAAAACAAGGCAGATTAACAGAGAACAGATGCTAATCTCAACTACAAAGAAAGGAGAAAAGTGAAATAAACTGGGGACAAGGTGAGAATGATAAGAGGTAAAGTTAATTTAATTGTGTCACTGCTGCTTTCTGAAGTCAAGCTGTTGTGACAGGGCAGACAGAACCCAATGTACCCACAAATAAGGTGGTTATACACAGCTCAGTGAAAGCTTTTGAAATGTATACGAGGATGGCTCATGAAGGCTGGCCCATACTTAAACTAAAGTTGAACCCTGGTCAAAATAACTTTTTACTTTTGGATAGAAGTAAGGTTTGAAATACCTCTCATGGTTTTGTTGCTGGGTAAGAAGGTGCGTGATCTTATTTTTGTGGGTCCTGATGGGGTGTCTTGTCTAGTGGACAACATTTCCAGGGACATGTCTATGGCCACGTCTACCTAAAGGATCTTCCATAAGGTAACCAAACAAAGTTCTGATTTCAATTATGATTTAGATATTTTCCTATTTCTTTTTTTCTTTTTCCTTTTTCTCTGTGGAAATTAAGCAGGACCTGATATGCCCCCTTACCCTATCCTTTATCTCATAGCCTGAAGATATCTGCTCTGGAGATCTTTTATCCATATGTGACCTGACTTACTATCTGAGAGGGTGTCCCGACCAGCTGGCTTCTCCTCAGCTCCTCATAGCCTTCTATTAGCATCTATTAATGTAAGACCATCCATTGGCTGCCATCTTGTCCTTGTTTGTATATAGCACACCTATGTTAAACACAGTGTCTCTTTGACATAGGAACAATTAGTGAAGTACTGTTTATCACTTATACCTTTACAGTTTCTTATACTACACCAATATCAATTAAGCTTCTCGTTTTATGGGCTTGATGGGAGTCCTCAGTGGGTGGGCCCCTGTGGCTTTCACCTCCCTCTGGTAGCTGAATTGTTCACGGTGGTGGCATCAGCAACTATCCCTGGGTTTATATGCAGCAGTTGATATCCTTTCATATCTCTCCATTGTTTTTCATTATCCAGTTTAAATCCCCATCTGGGGCATTCTATTTTTGTAATATCACTATGTATATTCACTATATATTTACATCTATATTGTAGGCAGTGTTTTCCTGCCTCTGAAGAAGAGTCCTCGAAATGCGTCAGATGTCTTCAGCTATGTCACTTTTGGACTGCTCCCCTATAATCGCTGTTCTTTTATTCAGTTTCTGTATTATGTATATATATATATATATATATATATATATATATAAATATATATATATATATACATACATATCAATCGCTGGGAACTATATGCATTCTAGGATGCTTTTTCACTTTTCGTACCAATAAATGACCAAAACCTTTTACTGGTAATTCTCTTCAGTCCACAAGGTTTAAGCATGTGGGAGAAAGAGGGAGAAAGTGGGGGTGAGGGGGGGGGGGGGGGTGGGATCAGTTGGCAGTACTAAGGTGGGATGAGTGGCAGTGGTGGGGGGTGGGGATCAGTGGCAGTGCTGGGGGGGTGGGTTCAGTGGCAGTGTTGAGAGGCATGAGATCAGTGGCAGCAGTGGTGGAGGGGTGGGATCAGTGACAGTGCTTGGTGGGGGAGATAGGATGAGTGGCAGTGCTGGGGGGCATGGGATTAGTGGCAGTGCTGAGTGGGGGAGATAGGATGAGTGTCAGTGCTGAGGGGCATGGGTGGGGGGATGGATGGCATCGGTGGTAGTGCTGGGTGGGGGGATGGATGGGATCGGTGACAGTGCTGGGTGGAGGGATGGATGAGATCGGTGGCAGTGCTGGGTGGGGGGATGGATGGGATCTGTGGCAGTGCTGGGTGGGGGGATGGATGGGATCGGTGGCAGTGCTGGGTGGGAGGATGGATGGGATCGGTGACAGTACTGGGTGGGGTAATGGATGGAATCGGTGGCTGTGCTGGGTGGGGGGATGGATGGGATCGGTGACAGTGCTGGGTGGGGGGATGGATGGAATCGGTGGCTGTGCTGGGTGGGGGGATGGATGGGATCGGTGACAGTGCTGGGTGGGGGGATGGATGGGATCGGTGGCAGTGCTGGGTGGGGGGATGGATGGGATCGGTGACAGTGCTGGGTGGGGGATGGATGGAATCGGTGGCAGTGCTGGGTGGGGGGATGGATGGGATCGGTGGAAGTGCTGGGTGGGGAGATGGATGGGATCGGTGGCAGTGCTGGGTGGGGGATGAATGGGATCGGTGGCAGTGCTGGGTGGGGGGATGGATGGAATCAGTGGCAGTGCTAGGTGGGGGGATGGATAGGATCGGTGGCAGTGCTGGGTGGAGGGGTGGATGGGATTGGTGGCAGTGCTGGGTGGGGGGATGGATGGGATCGGTGACAGTGCTTGGTGGGGGGATGGATGGGATAGGTGGCAGTGCTGGGTGGGGGGATGGATGGGATCGGTGGCAATGCTGGGTGGGGGGGTGGATGGGATCAGTGACAGTGCTGGGTGGGGGGATGGATGGAATAGGTGGCAGTGCTGGGTGGGGGGATGGATGGGATCGGTGGCAGTGCTGGGTGGGGGGATGGATGGGATCGGTGACAGTGCTGGGTGGGGGGATGGATGGGATCGGTGGCAGTGCTGGGTGGGGGGATGGATGGGATCGTTGGCAGTGCTGGGTGGGAGGATGGATGGTTGCTGTGTCTCTGGCTCCCTCCAGACTTCACTTGTTTCCTCACACAGTGGAGACCTCCTCCACTCTTCCTACTGGATCAGCTGGCTATTGCAGTCCTCCGGACGCCATGCCCCTATCTGCCTGCTGCCATAAATTCAATGGGCGGAGCCGCAGAGAAGCTAGGTGGGCGGTCCTGCAGCAGTTACTTAGAATGAAGGAGTCATGAGGAGCTGGGAGGCGGAGCCAGCAGTTCTAGTACAGTAGCTGATGGAAACATAGAGCACCAGGATGGATGAGAGGGGCAGCGGGGCGGCATATAGAACAACCGATGCTCTGCATTTTCCTCTATGCAGGCCCTGAATGCTTGCTTCTCCTCCTCTTCCTCCCGAAGGCATTCAACAGCTGTAGGGCGGAAAATGCAGAGCATCGGTTGTTCTATATGCCACCTGCTACCCCTCTCATCCAGATGTAGACAAGTATGTCAGGGGATTAGGGTGTGCCCAGGCACCCCCGGCACCCCCCCTGCGCACGCCTATGGCTACAGAGATTAGGGACAGCTTGTTTTTCATTTACTGCTGAAGAAGAATATGAAAATAGTTTAATGTCCATAACCTCGCCACAGTTTTACGTCCAAAGCTAATTTTTCTGTAATCCAAATTTAAAACTATACCTAATAAGGTGTAACAAGCAAGCCTGACCAATTTCAAAGGGGTTGTAAACCCACAGAGCAGCCCCAATTCTCTTTTTCTGCGATGCCTCGCTGACACTCCAGGCCCCTCCGCTTCATTGGGTGCCCAATGTGTCAATGGACGAAGCAGCAGGACTCTGGAGCAAGCCTGTACAGGTGCCCCAGGGAAAGCGGTTTTCCCTGGGGGCACCTGTGTGAGCTTTCCCCCGAGTCCCGCTGCTTCGTCTATTGACACAAACAGCGGGACTCAGCCCTGCCCCCCCCCCCGCTTCCGTGTCACTGGATTTGATTGACAGCAGGGGGAGCCAATGGCTCCCACTGCTATCAATCTGTTCGATGAGAAGAGAGACAGCAGCTGGAGCCGCTGCGCTCGTGCACATCGCTGGATCAATTCGGGCTCAAGTAAGAAAAACACATTAGCTCAGCAGGGGAGATCGTAGAAATAACCTTGCATAGTTAGTACAGCAGTTCCGACTGGAGCTGACAGTTTTTTTTTCGTTCAACCCAAGGGGGTGGAATGAAAAAAAACTAATGGTGTGTACCCAGCTTAAGTCAGTGGTGCTTTTGTCTCCCCCATTGTAGTTTTACACAATTTTAAGTTACAAACCATCTAAAGCTGGCCACAGACATTACAATCTGAATATGCAATCTGTATAATCACTGTTAGGTCTATGAAGTTCTATTTAGTGTGAAGGTATATCCAAAAAATCCATATAATTTATATCTAGTAAGGTAATCTGTTACACACTGAAGAGCCAAAGAGTAGCGATGAAATGAATGTACCTGGGTTCCGTTCGGGATGGGCTTGACATGCTCTACTGAAGTTTGGGTGCTGAATCTGAATCCAATTGAAATCAATGGGAGCGGAGTCTTAGAAATCGTTATTAATGTCCATTATCTAGGACTAAAGTCAATTGAGGTGACTTGCTGGAAAACGAGAGCTCCCAGCTGTTTTGGTCTAATTGTAACTAAATCAGCCAGGGTTTGCTTTCATCTATACCAGACCCTTATCCTAGATTAGTGTCTAATATAGATGTTAATGGGTTACTGTGTGCAAAAACACCTAAGGTTTGTCTATTTGGCCTGAGAGTCATTACCGAAACAGGTAGCAGATTTTGCTTTAGACATGTTTCTTGTTTTGTGCTACATGATCATGTGCAGGACTGTTAAATTGGCTTCTTTTGTGGTAAAAGGTTAACTGCCTAGTCAATGTTTTATGACCACACAAATGACATGGGGTTTCCACTAAAAATACATACCAGACCCTTATCCTTAATGAGAGTTTGGTATGGTTCCTGTTTTGTGCTATGGAATAATATGCAAGATTGCTGAATGGGTTTCTTTTGTGGTAAAGGGTTTACTGCCTAGTTAGTGTTTTATGACTATTGCCAATAAAAACTGAAGTCAGTCTGATTTATGACAACTGTAGAAAAGGTATCCACAATGCACACAGCAGCTATAACGATATCTATCCCTGAAGCTTTATTAGGCCTGAAAGAACCATGTACTGTACATTGTCTATAGCATTTGTTTGTCTAAGACGGTTGTCACCACTTCTCCCATCCCCATGTTTGAGTTCACCAGCATTGTTCATTTCTCCAGAATAGTAGTAGACAACTTTGCTTAATCATATATATTATATGAAGTAAAAAAACATTAAAAAAAAAAAAAAACAGAACTGAACTCTGAAAGCTGTGCCCACACTATAGGACAAAGGACAAGTCACCAGAATTGCCCACAGTCTCCCTGCAGCTGATTTTCCCTATTGCTAATTTATCATGTTTTGCTGTGTACTGTATCTCTGTGTGGAGGTGGCCATCTTGGCAGAGGCAGGACACACTCACGTATCAGGAAGTACACTGTTATTTTCAGGAATTCCAGACAAAAGATAATAGTTCCAGGGTACTGCTTATTTACAATTATCATTTCAAGATGTTCTCTCTAGTGGTTCCCAACATGGTTACGCATGTGTAGAATGAGTGCTTAAAGCAGAACTTTACCCATAACAACTTGTGGTTTCTTTAGCAAGGAACATACTGTATATTCCACATATTAATTCTGCAACCATAATTAGTGTGTGCTGTAAATTGCCTTAAGCAGTGTTACTGTTTCTTCTTGCTGGAGGCTGCTATTTTTCCCCATGACACAGTAGTGGTGACCCATTGGAATGCCAACTACCCCATTGTAAACCAGAGCCCACAATAGAGCACCTTTTCTACTTTCTGATCGCTTTTAACTTTCATCCCAGTCCATTTCAGACATGGAATGTCCTGTTGGTTTGTTATGCGCGTTAACAGCTTTGCTTTAAGATACTTGTTAGCAAACAATCTTTTTTTCACAGAGTTTTTTCCAAGCTGGTTGTATAACGTGATTGTAAAGTCTTGTTTTTTTTTCTTTCAAAATACTAAACATGTTATATTTACCTGCTCTGTGCAGTTGGTTTTGCACACGGCAGCCTGGATCCTTCTCTTCTCAGGGCCCGGCATGGAGCTCCTGGCCCCTCCCTCCTGTTGAGTGCCCCCACAGCAAGCAGCTGCAGCTCTGTGTATCCATTCAGATTGACTAACTGAGTTTGATTGACAGCAGGCCATTGGCCTTGAATATTGATACATTTTTGCCCAAGATAAACACTGAAGCACTTACAGCACTTAACGCCCTTAGGTAAATAAATAATGGATACTATTCGCACTTTATCAGCACACAAGTCACCTGGCACTGATGGATTTCCATCATAATAATACAAAGAATTCTCACAAATCTTAGTTCCACATCTTAGAGCTCTGTTTAACAAAGTAGCCACTTCTGCTTCTTTCCCTGAGGAAATGTTACAGGCCACCATCACAGCACTGCCGAAATCAGGGAAGAAGCCGGACAGCCTGCAAAACTTCAGGCCCATATCTCTTTTAAATACAGACTTAAAAATATATGCTAAGATACTCGCAAATAGACTGGCCAAAAAAAAACCTTCATTAGTCAAAGCAGACCAAGTGGGATTCCTTAAAGGGAGACAGGCCTCCCCGATGGCACATGAAGACTGTTTAATCTTTTGAAAATTGTGGAAAATAGCAAAACGCCCACAGTGTTCTTGACACTAGACGCTGAAAAGGCCTTTGATAGGGTGCACTGGGGCTATCTCAGTGCAACTCTTCAAAAATTGGGCTTCAAGGATTTATTACAAATTGAACCCGCCAGTGTTGCCCCTTTCATATTTTCTCTAATGAAGGAACCCCTGGCGGAGGCCATTAGAAATGATAACACTATCATGGGAATAGATGTGGCAGGACACAATCACAAGATAGGGTTGTTTGCGGACGATGTAGTCCTCACGCTTACCATTCCGGCTTCTTCCTTCACTTCTACAAGAATATGGTTCAGTGTCATACTACAAACTCAATGTCACTAAGTCATGTATATTACCTATAAATGTTACAAAAAAACAAATAGAAAAACTTAAAGGACTATTTCGTTTCCATTGGGTGACTAAAACTATCCCATATTTGGCAGTTAACCTATCGTTTCCCACATCCTCTACCTATGAAGCTAATATTTCCGAACTACTAGACATTATAAAGAATGACTTAAAGCATATCTCTAACTATGAACTTTTTTGGATGGGAAGAGTGGCAGCTTTAAAGATGCTACTCCTACCTAAAATTATTTACTACTTCAGAACAATACCTATTTGCTTGCCGGAGTCTTTTTTCACTCTGACGAACAAATTGTTTAGACAGTTTATATGGAAAGGTAATATGACTAAAATATCATACTCAATACTACAGAGACATAGACACAAAGGAGGCGTCAGCTTTCCAGTATTTAGAAACTATTACTATGCAGCCATCTTGGACCAAATGAAGGCGTGGTTCGAAACAAACACTGAGAAACTAGGGGTGCATATTGAAAAGGCTATATTAAGCCACAGGGATTTACCCTCTCTACTGCTAGCTAAACTGACAAAATTGCAAATACATTGCCCAAATTTCCCTTCAATAGCAGCCACCCTATCTGCATGGGAGAAATTAAACGATCACATGAACAGACCCTGAACTTAAGGTACGTCAGGATAACTTACCTCTCCAAAATTATGAATACCTTATACCAAATTTAAAAACCTCCCCATGGTTACAGAACAATGTATTGACTTATAAGGAACTGTTGTCTAAACAGCCGGAACCTGTTTCTTATGCACGCATCCAATTGCAGCATTTTCACACCACTCATTTGGAAGTTCATTATGAACTCCATAAAGATTTATGGCACTATTTGGTGGATGCATTTGATAGCCCAAGGGGCTATCCTTGTTCTTCTCTCTTATTCAGCAT
The DNA here is from genome assembly GCA_037952925.1 of Lithobates clamitans. Lineage (NCBI taxonomy): Eukaryota > Metazoa > Chordata > Amphibia > Anura > Ranidae > Lithobates > Lithobates clamitans. The sequence goes on from JBBGZY010001206.1 coordinate 6,440,332, forward strand.
AATAGACCTTTCACCAAAACATCTAATATGGGAGCTAGGCTCTACCTTCTCTTCTAAAGAATAGCAATGTGCTATCCAGTCAGGCTATCGTTATTCCCATTGCGCCAACCACTGGGAAATTATGCTAAAAATAATTCACAGAAGCTATCTAACCCCTATGAGGCTGTCCAAAATCTTCCCTCTAGAATCCAATACCTGTTGGAGACAATAGGGGTTATTTACGAAAGGCAAATCCACTTCCACTGCAAGTGCACTTGGAAGTGCAGTCGCTCTAAATCTAAGGGGTAGATCTGAAATGAGTGGAAGCTCTGCTAATTTTATCATCCAATCATGTGCAAGCTAAAATGCAGTTTTTTATTTTCCTCGCATGTCCCCCTCGGATCTACAGTGACTTTACTTCCAAGTGCACTTGCAGTGCAAAGTGGATTTTCCTTTAGTAAATAACCCCCAATGTGTTACAAGAGGAAGTATAACACACATTCTATGGGACTGCAAGAGTGTGCACAGTTTCTGAAATGAGGTTTCTAAATTAATTTCCTCAGTAACTGGCTTTTTCATTAGACCCAACCCTCATCTTGCCCTACTCATCCTATCTATTAATAATATACCAACCCAATTTAGAAGTATGATAATACATATTCTGATAGCAGCACATCTGACTATAACTACAAAATGGAAATCTACTATGACACCAAATATAAATGAAGTAGTTCAAAAGGGTTAATGTCCAATACTCTTATGAAAAACACTTTGCTGTCTATTCTAATAATTTAGGCTCTTTCTTATCACAGTGGACCCATGGACTTCACGTTCTACAGATGATAACTAAATTTACTGGCAATCTTTACAAGCATGTATGTAACCAAGCAATCCTCATGTTGTGGTACAGTTTTTGTTTCTTTTGTTCTTACTTTATTACTTTTCTTCTCTTTTTTCTGTATTAGCTCAAGCATTTGCATACATCATTATGGTAATATTCAATTATCAGTCTATTGCTTAGACCATACAGGTGTACGTAGCATCTATATAGTGAAATAGATGTGCTTGCTCTTTCAACTTTTGAGTCCCACAGAAGAACCATTCAATGCATTGCTTCTGTTGTAAGCTTTTATTGCTTAACCACTAGGCGTCCGCGCTATAGCCGAAAGACGGCTACAGCGCGGACTCCAATTGCCGGGAGGCTGTCCCTGGACGTTCTCCTGTTTTCTTCCGCGTTGTGCGCTCCCGCGTTGCACGCTCCCACGGGCGCACATCGGGGAAGTTTTTTGCTGGCCATGTCCCTTGGACACAGCCAGTCACAGATCGCCGTAAACGGCCAATGACAGCGACCGTTTACAGTGCGATCGGCGGTGCCAATGAGAGACGATTTCATATGTAAACATATGAGATCATCTCTCATCGCCGGCTCTCCCTCCTCACACAGAGACAGCGTGTGAGGAGGGAGAGCGAACCGCTGCGGCGGTGAGTAAACAGAAAAAAAAGAAACAAAAAAAGTGTCAGCACTGTTATCTGTCCTGCCATCTGCCCCTGCCATCTGCCCTGCTATCTGTCCTGCCATCTGTCCCTGCCATCTGTCCTGCCATCTGTCCCTGTCATGTCCCTGCCATCTGTCCCCAGTGCCATCTGTCCCCACTGCCATTTGTCCCCAGTGCCACGTATAAGTGCCATCTGTCATCAGTGCCGCATAGTGCCATCTGTCATCAGTGCCACCTGTCAGTGTCACATGCCATCTGTCATCAGTGTCACGTGTCATCAGTGCCACGTATCAGTGCCATCTGTCATCAGTGTCATCAGTGCCACGTATCAGTGCCATCTGTCATCAGTGTCATTAGTGCCACGTATTAGTGCCATCTGTCATCAGTGCCACGTATTAGTGCCACCTTTCATCAGTGCCACGTGTCATCAGTGCCACATATTAGTGCCATCTGTCATCAGTGCCATTTGTCATCAGCGCCACGTGTCATCAGTGCCACATATTAGTGCCATCTGTTATCAGTGTCGCGTGTCATCAGTGCCACGTATTAGTGCCATCTGTCAGTGCCATGTATTAGTGCCATCTGTCATCAGTGCCATGTATTAGTGCCATCTGTCATCAGTGCCATGTATTAGTGCCATCTGTCATCAGTGCCACATCAGTGTCAGTGCCACGTATCAGTGCCATCTGTCATCAGTGCCACATCAGTGCCACGTATCAGTGCCATTTGTCATCAGTGCCACGTCAGTGTCACATGTCATTGTCCTGGTTCTCCAGGGCCTTCAAAAGTGTAATAGGTAGTCAACAAATTAGATGTGCAATTTATGCTCCTAGAACACGTGATGGTGCTCCCTGCATGTTGGGTCTCTGTATGTGGCCAGGCTGTGAAAAGTCCCACACATGTGGTATACTCAGAAGGAGTAGCAGAATGTATTTTGGGGTGTTATTTGTGGTATATACATGCCATGTGAGAGAAATAACCTATTACAATGACAATTTTGTGGGGAAAAAAAAAATCTTCATTTTGCAAAGAATTGTGGGAAAAAATGACAACATCAAAAACCTCACCATGCATCTTACTACTAAATATCTTGGAATGTCTACTTTCAAAAAAGGGGTAATTTGGGGGGTATTTGTACTTTGAGATAGGCCACCAGTACTTCAGGTGTGATCAATTTTTTATGATTTGCACCATAACTTGTAGACTCTCTAACTTTCACAATGACCAAATAATATCCACTAATTTGGGTTATTTTTACCAAAGATATGTAGCATTATAAATTGTGGCCAAAATTTATGCAGAAAAATTACTAATTTGCAAAATTTTTTCACAGAAACAAAGAAAAATGCGTTTTTTTTTTCAAAATTTTCGGTCTTTTTTCATTTATAGCGCAAAAAATAAAAAACCCAGAGGTGATCAAATACCATCAAAATAAAGCTCTATTTGTATGAAAAAAAAAGACAAAAAATTCATTTGGGTACAGTATTGTATGACTGAGTAATTGTCATTCAAAGTGTGAGAGCGCTGAAAGTTGAAAATTGGTCTGGTCACGAGGGGGGTTTAAGTGCCCAGTTGTCAAGTGGTTACACTACAATAAAAAAAAAACATTTGAAAGAAAATATATTTTCAGGTTGCCTGAGGACAGTATACAGGCCCCAAATTTTAGGGGGCTATTATTACACTGGGGACAACTCTCTTACTGACACTAATGATTTGGGGTAGACGTGCACTACTGAAAAATTTGTTTATTTTCGTTTCATTCATTTTTTTTTTTCGTTTATGAGATCATTCGTTATGATCGGTGTTCGCTACTTCGGATTCTTCGTAATTTCGGATGCATTAGTATTCGTTACATTCCATTCGTTTAGATGCGGCATTTGTTACTTTGAATAAATTGTCATTTCAGATGCATTCGTATTCGTTACATTCATTAATAGTTACTTTAGCCAAATTTCAAAGGAAATTCCAATACCTATAATTATATATAGCAATAATAATATAATAATAATAGTTTATAATAATAAATAACAAAAAAAAATATTAATAAAAACTATAATAATAGGTCACAAACAATATTATAGGTGAGATATAATATAGGTATAAACATAAAAACATGAATTTGCAGCTGCTGTACACAAGGTGCTAGTCACCCAAAGACAATGAGAAATAATTACAGTGCTTACAAATATAAACAAATTAGAAATTGATCCAAAATTGTATAATAATGCCAATGAAGTCCCAAATGATGTGCTCTTGTACTCCAATATTCATAAAAGTGCTGAAGTGCTCAAAACTTCACTCTGTGATGTGACACATGTGTCCCTAGTCACCAGAAATCATGGACTCGCAGCTTTTTATTCTGGGGGTCAAACAGGCTTTAATCAGGCTTTAATCTGGTATAATAATAGTTAAAAATTTAACCATAATAGAAAATATGAAAAAGAAAATTATCCGAATGTAATTGATTCGTTAAACTTGTAGGTTGAATCATTTTTCGTTCTTTCGTATTGTCGTATTTTAGTTTTTTGGATTTTGGTTCTTTAGGATGTTTGTTATTTCGACTTTTCGTTCTTTCTGAAAATGTGTTTTTGTATGCATTCGTCAAAAGAGTCTTTCGCTCATTTGGATGCTTGAATGAACAAATATGCCAAAATTCATCCGAAAACGAATTAATTTGTAATGAAACAAATTGTTTATGTCTAATTTGGGGACTATTCTGCCACTGAGGGCAACTATCATACTGAGTCTAATGATTTGGGGGACTTTTGTAACCTTGGAGCCACTATTCCACTTTGTCATCCTGTGTATTTAAAGTACAACAAATTTTGATTTATAAATGATTATTCTCTTTACTACAGTGTAAATACATTTTTTGCATTCCTATGATTTTTTTGTATGGGTTTTACATTTTTTGCACCGTTGGTGCGTGGAAAGTTTTGGAAGAATTTACCGATCCCTGATCTCATTAAGTTTGAGAATCACTAATACATAAACCTCTTAAAGCACCAATATAAGGACTGTCGTTGCTAACTTCATCCTGGCTTCACTACACATTGGGGTTTTGATTTTAAAGGCAAGAGCAGTTGCTCCAGAGCTTAGTAAATGAGCAGAAGCTCTGCTGACTTTTATCATCCAATCATGTGCAAGCAAAAATGCTGTATTTTGTATTTTTCTTATACCTGATTGGGTACTCTTTTCAAAGTGAAGCTTTACCTCATTTACTAAGCTCTGGAGCAACTGCACTTTGCAGTGCACAGCCTGTTTGCCTTTAGTAAATCAACCCCATTGAGCCACTGCAGCAAGCATGCAGAATATTGCTTAATGCCGCATACACACGGTCAGACTTTTTGACCGGACTTGTCTGACGGATGCCGACGGACCAAATCCGGCGAACAATCCGTGTGTGGGCTTCACCGGACCTTCAGCGGACTTTTCCAGTCGCAAATCTGACGGACTTTAGATTTGGAACATGCCTCAAAAAAAGTTTTTCTTAGTTTCTGTCAGTAAATTTTGTAAATAGGTAATTTTTCTCCTTCACTCATGGGCTCTGATGAGGCAGCACTGATGGGCACTGATAGGCTGCACTGATGGACACTGATGAGGTGGCACTTATGGGCACTGATGAGGCGGCACTTATGGGCACTGATTAGGTGGCATTGATGAGGAGGCACGAATATGCTGCACTTATGGGCACTGATAGGTGGCACTGATATGTGGCACTGATGAGCACTGATAGGCGGCACTGATGGGTGGCACTGGGCACAGATAGGCTGCACTGGTGGGCACAGATAGGCGGCACTATTGGGCACAGATAGTCAGCACTGGTGGGCACAGATAGGTGGCATGGATAGTCAGGACTGATGGGCACTGATGGACATTGATGGGTGACATTGATGGGCAGCAGTGATGAGCATTGATGGGCAACAGTGATGGGCATTGATGGGCAGCACTGATAGCCAGCACTGACTGGCATCACTAATGGCCACTGATTGCTGGCACTTGTGGGCACTGATTGTTGGCACTTGTGGGCACTGGTTGGCACTGATTTCTGGCAGTGGTGGGCAATCATTGCTGGCACTGGTGGGCACTTAATTGTAATCAGGGCACTGATGATCAGTGCCCTGATTACATACCTAGCTGTTCCCTGTGAGGGAAAGCCGCTGATCGGCTCTCCTCTCCTCACACTCTGTCAGGGTGAGGTGAGGAGCTCTGATTACCGGCATCTCCATGTTTACATGTGACCGGCTGTGATTGGATACAGCCAATCACATGGTTAAAGAGCTGCAGCCATGGCTCTTTACAAAGATCAGGGTCTTTGTCCTAGCAACACTGCACAGCTGCGATTGCCATGCTGCATGCCCACGGGGGGGCGTGCGAGAGCGGTCGTTCTGGGAGGCCGTCATATGACGTCCACCCAGAACGAGAGCCGCACCGCCCAGCCGTCATTTGATGGTGGCCGGGCAGCAAGTAGTTAACTACTTTACAAAAACAACATTGTTGCTGCTGTATGCGTCCTAACTGGAGAAATTTCCTGTTACTTCCTGTCCCTGATATCACACAGGAAGTTAGTAGAAACTCCCTAATGAGGGCAAGACATCTATAAAATCTGCAGACAATAGAATCCTTAATGTATATAACTGTATCATATAACAGAACCCTACTGTTATAAGTGATGTACAGTGCAGTGTTTAATACTGTTATGATACTTAAGGCTGAAAGACAGCGTGTATTATAAGCAATGAGTTCAGAGAGTTGACAGATCCAAGGGGCCTTTTAAGAGGGTCATCCTCATCCAAAGTAAGTAGAGCTACTGTAAGTGGTTAAATATAAATCTTTCATGACTAAGCCTATAAAATTATATTAAACTAACACAAAATGTTCAGACTTTTGCAAAAGCCTAGTTGTCACTGGTTCTTATTTATGTCATATTGTAGGCTACTGGTTGGTGGTGCAATGCCATTTAGCGGGATCGTTGAATTATATATACAATCTGACAATTTGTTCTTACTGACAAGTTTTTAGAGGAATCTGAGGTTACCAACAGAGTTCCAAATATGCAAGACAGCTGGAGTCCAAACAACAGATCCATCAATTTTAGTCAGAAATATTGAATAATTATAATAGCAGTTGAAAGGAATACTCTGCATTACAAAGACAAAATATGCCAAACATGGTTAAACCATACAGAAGCAATACAACTTTTGTCCCAACAGAACGTCACAGATGCAGATAAATTGACACTTGGAGTAAACCTAATACAGGGGGTCTGAAGCAGGTTATCAATCAAAAACAGGACTACTCCCAAGTATCACATGCATGCTGGTTTGTGCTGAGTCATCAGACAACCTGGGACTTCAGAGAGTAGAGACAAAACAAATTTAAGGTTTGGGAAAAGAAAATTAAAGCTTGCAATAATCGCTGACAGACATACCTCGCTGTGACAGTACCAACATCAGTGGTAGACTTAAAATGTACACTATATTCATATGTCAGTAGTTTATTTTGTTCTGCTTCATGACAGCTCCAATTAAGTAGACAGGGTAGACATACAACTGGTTTTCATCATACTGTGTTAGATTAAGGCTCAGTTGTTGGTGGTCTTGATGGTGAAGTAGTGGGTGAGACCTGCAACATTCTTTTGGGAGAAGAGCAGGAGTATGTTAGCTTGATACCAACAGCAAATTGCCTACTGGATTTCCCCTCAATATTTACACATAGGTACCATGGTTACCAACAACTGTGCCAGTATCGTCCCTTTCCTGAGATTTAGAGACTTCATTCAAACACCCTGCATGGTTCGTATTATTCCTTTTTTCTCAGCCTTTCAAAAGAAAATAAGGCTTACCCTTACAGAGACCTCTCTGTTACTATTCTGTCAACTGGAATTCCACTTCTTAAAAGCCCCAGCCCCTTTACCAGTATTGCAGAGTGGATGAAAAGTAACTAATAACATGATAGCCAACTAGTGTTGCTGTGAGGCTCCTATTCCTTCCCAGTCAGAAGCAGTTCATTAAGGATGTCTGCCACATCTTGGTTCCTATCAAAGTGGCCACCAAATTTAACAGATGGGACAAGTGCAGTATTAAAAATGTAATTATTGGGGGGAGTGGTTTGAGAAGATGGCTGCTTAACCCTCAAGCTCCGTCAGCCCACAGCCTTTTCTCAGCTTTTACTGGGGACCAACACTGACATTTGGCTTCCAAACATGGGAACCTCATCCCGTTGATCTTTGGCATCCAGATCGCGCTCTCCGAGAGATACCAGTGGACACGTAAGCCACAGTATCCAGGAGTTATTCCGGACCCAAAAGGCTAACATGGCAGCGTCCTCTACAGCTACTTCACAGGGACGGGACGAGATCACATGAACCGCCTCCCCCTCCTATGGTGGTCAGTTACCCAGCACACCAACAGCTGAGCCTTAACGATCTCCGCTCAGTTGCGGCTGACATAAAAGACACGCTGTTCGCAGCCATCACTGATCTCTGTCATGAGATACAGGCGATAGTGGGGGGAGAGTACACGAAGTGGAGCAGACGGCCATACACTAGCAGACTGCTATCCGGAAGATCCACCAAACTGTGGACACACACACTATGCAGCTCAGGGATCTTCAAAGGCATGTCGAGGATCTAGACAATCGGGGAAGACGACACAACCTGAGGGTGAGAGGTCTCTCTGAAAGAGTAGAAACCAGATACCCCCCACAGTGATGGCCCTGTTTAACCACCTCCTTGACAAACCTGGCCAAACGGCCATAGGCATGGAGCGTATACATAGAGCTCTCAGGCACGGGGAAGAGAGGCTGTCAAGTTCTCACGTACCTGATTGATGAGCCCGATAGTGCAGAGGAAGGCCTCCCTTACGTATCTGACTTGCGCCCCCTGGTAGAGCAGACAGGTGGCACGGGAGTGCAGAATGGCATGAGTGCCTGGCAGGATCAACAGCAGATGGGTCAGATGGCCGGCACAGCAGACAGAACCAGCAGGCTGGATGGATTAGCAGACAGGCGAGCAGACTGAATGGAACAGCAGACAGGTGAGCAGATTGGATGGATCAGCAGACAGGTGAGCAGACTGGATGGATCAGCAGACAGGTGAGCAAACTGGATGGATCAGCAGACAGGTAAGCAGACTGGATGGATCAGCAGACAGGTGAGCAGACTGGACGGATCAGCAGACAGGTGAGCAAACTGGATGGATCAGCAGACAGGTAAGTAGACCAGGACTGAAGCTGGATGGCTGCAGTAGGTAAGTATAGCAGACTGGAGGAGAGTCTGGGAACGTCAGGCAGGCTGGGTCGATAATCAGGCTGGCAACAAAGGTACAAGAGGAGCAGGCAGGAAACAAGCCGAGTGTAAGATGCAGGCGGATAACAGGAACAGTCTCAAAACAAGCCGGGTCAAACAGGAGCAGATATCAGATCTTCAGGAAACACATACACAGAGCTGCAGATCAAACAGCAAGGACACAGAGCTGCTGAGGTGTTTAAATAAGGCAACCTGTTGCCAATCACTGAAATCAGCCTGGACTAAGTTAACCCTTAGGTGGCAGATCCATGAAATTGCCCCCTCCTAAAGGGCAGCCTTCGGATGCCCAATTGGGCCAACTTCACATCATGGGATCTCTTGAAGGATTGCATTAGTTTTTTAGCATGAATATTGCTTTCAGGCTCCCAAGAGTTATTTTCCGGCCCATACCCCTTCCATTTAATTAGATACTGAACCTGATTGTACCTCCTTCTATAATCCAAGGTTGCCTCCACCTCAAATTCCTCCTCTCCATTGACTATTACAGGCTCTGGTGGACCAGTACTTCTTTCAGGGAAGGGATTCAGAACAGCAGGTTTCAAAAGAGTCACATGGAAGACGGGGTGAACTTTAAGTGAATCGGGTAATTCCAACTCATAAGCTACGTCATTGATCTTTCTCTTTACAGGGAAGGGGCCCATAAACTTAGGGCCCAATTTTCTTGAGGGGCAAGCCATTTTCAAGTTCACTGTAGACAACCATACCTGGTTGCCGGGTTCCAGAATTAGTTCTCCTAGTTTTTTCCTGTCAAAGATCTTTTTATTGTACCCTTGTGCTTTGGTCATGGTCTCTTGTAATAGTTTGTTGTTTTTAGAGAAGAAATCTATCATTTCAGAGACTGCAGGGATTGAGCATTCAGGTATGGTACTAGGCAGGAAGGACGGGTAATAGCCGTAATTAGCAAAAAATTGAGTTTGTTTGATGGCAGAATGGGAAGAGTTATTATAAGCGAACTCGGCAATGGGGAGTAAGGCGACCCAGTAATCTTGTGAGAACGAAGAAAAGCAACGGAGGTACATTGAGATCATTTTCCAGGGTCTCTCTGGAACAGGCAATGGCTTGAGTAAACCCCAGGCTTTTACCTTGCTGTTCTTGCTTTGGGAGCAAGTAGTACAAAACTCCACATAACTCTTACAGTCATCTACCACCTGAGGCCACCATGTGCATTGTACCAGTTTGGCCGTCTTCAGTGCACAGAAAGTGTCCATCCAGCTTGTGGTCATGACAGAGCTCCAATACTGCCATCCTTAAGTCCTTAGGTACAACAATTTTACCTTCATGCCACAGTAGGCCATCCTGTGCCTGTAAGCTGGTTTCAGAAGATGAAGCAACCTTAGCCGAAGCCTGTTTGATTCGGGATAGCAGATTCTCCTGTAGTATGAGAAAGTTTCCTGAGGGAAGGATAGTGTCTGGAAGTGTGGACCTCTCAGAGTCGTTAAACATATGTAAGAGTGCATCTGGTTTTGTATTCTTCGACCCTGGCCTGTACGTTATATAGAATGAGAATCTAGAGAAAAAAAGTGCCCACCTTGTCTGCCGTGGTTTTAATCTCTTTGCTGTTCAACAAATCAATATTACCCCACTGCCTACCACTCTACTAACCTATTGCCCAAATCTAAAGGGGTCTCCATGACCCTATGTTCCTCTCCGACCACCACCCGATCTCAATGACTATAACGTTCCCGGACACGCCTAATCGCCCGCAATCCTGGAGACTAGAACGCTCTCTCCTCACTGACCCTTCCATCTCTGCAGAAATTGAACTACGCATTAAACAATATTTAGTAAAAAATAAACCTGTTGATACTTCTCCACTTATTAACTGGGAGGCCCACAAATGTGTTATACGGGGTATTCTTATCGCAGCGGCCACTAAATGAAAACGGGAAAGACAGAAATATTTTAATGAGATTCCCAACCAGATCTGACAGCTTGAAAAAGCACACAAACACACACAAACCCTGGATACCTTAAACAACCTTATACAAACCAGAAACGAGATGTTGAACTTACTGGGCAAACAAATACGATGCAAATATATCCTCTCCCAAAAGACCTTTTAAGAATACGGCAACAAAGCCAGCAAACTGCTGGCAAGGGCTCTGCAAGCCAAGAAAGCTACTACGACAGTACATTTACTAACAGACCCATCGGGATGCAAAATGAATGCAACCCCTTACATAGCAAAACAATTTGTCACGTACTACTCCCAATTATACAACCTACCCCAGTCGGACCCATATAACGACGAGACTGCGAGAAAACGGCTGATCACTGATTTCCTGAAACAATATAGCCCTACACCCATTTCAGAATCTTCCTTTCAAGAACTGGACAAACCCCTGACTAAAGAAGAAGCTGATCTAGCACTAAAACAAATGAAACCGGGTAAAAGCCAGGGACCTGGTGGATTGACTGTGGGCTATTACAAAACATACGCAGATATCTTGACCCCCTTCTTTGTATCGACCTTTGACGCCTGCACATTGCCCACCACACCCCCACAAGACCTATTGATGGCCCACATTGCTGTGATTCCAAAACCGGGAAAAGACTCCTCAATGGTAACCAATTATAGACCTATTTCATTGCTCAACAAAGACTTTAAGTGGTATGCCAAAATGCTAGCGAATCGACTCCTTCCCCTGCTTCCCAACTTAGTTCACCTTGACCAAGTTGGATTCATTCCTGGCAGAGAAGCGAGGGATAACACCCTCAAAGCCCTTAACATTCGCTATTGGCTCGCGTCCAATAAACAACGGGGATTCCTATTATTCCTCGATGCGGAGAAGGCATTCGATAGAGTGGCTTGGGACTACGTGACAGAAACTTTAAAAACTATAGGCCTTCCTCCCTAAATGCTAAATCTTATACTTACGCTTTACTCTGCTCCCACTGCGAGAGTTCCAGTGAATGGCCACCTGTCGGATGCCTTCTCCGTTTCAAATGGAACACGCCAAGGTTGCACCTTATCTTCTTTAATTTTTGTCCTTACTCTAGAACCATTACTAATGTAGCGCTGACAATATTTGTTTCTAGTTATATGTAATGCTGTAAGGTTAATAAGTTGGTATATGGTGCCATCTAGCAGCCAAAATATATAATTGCAGCCCCTTTAGATTTTATCACTTGGGAAGTGACATGGAAGTGTTTTATTGTTTACGTCTGGACATTAACTTGACCTACCCATGATGCCCGTTAACTCCCATAAACATTGGGAGAACTGAACTGCATTGTGGGAAGACTATAAAAAGGCTGGGAGCAGCCATCTTAGGTCTCTTGTTCCTGGGACGCGTGACCAGCCAGCAGGAGTCTGTGGGTGTGTGTGTCCCACAGAGCTGCGGCCTACCCTGTGTGGAACGGAACAGCAGCCAGCAATCCTGCCTTAGATCACAGCGTGCTGGAGCAGCAGAAGTGATTGTTTCAGAGACCCGTGAAGGAGGTAACCGAGGACCCCTGGTCGTTAGTGAACGGAACGGCATAGCAGCGCAGCTGTAACTTCAGATAGACTGAGGACTTGTGGAACGGAGGCATCCATTCGTCTGAACTCAGTGCGGTGAGAGGGCTAACGCCCAGAAGTTTGTGTCACACTACACACATTTATATTGATTGCAAAGTGTTGCTGGGACTGATAGTCCCACAGAACAAGTTCAGAGAGAAAAACATCATACTTGCACAGACCTTAAGTTAGACTTCATTACCTAGGAATTGACGTGGAATATTTGTTCCCCTTGAGAAGGAATATACAATCAATTTTACCTGGTTGCAATTACTATCGTGCATCATTCTACACCATTTCTTTTGGTCACAAGCCCTGTGGATTACAATTATTGATTCTTTAGCTAGCAGAAGACTGAAGATAACAGGACTATTTCTATCAACGCAAAGCCTTGCATTTAGTCAAAAATAGAGTGACTGCACTGTCAAAGCAGGGGGAGCTCCCTAGTGAATTAAAACTGTGGGGTGTTAATATTCCTGTGTTTTTGTGTTTGCTACAGTGTGCTGGAGGTGGAAAGGTGCCACCTTAAGGAGGTTAAGGATTTGTCACTTCGAGCACTGGTCCCACCTGGAGACACATTAATAGGGGCCTATTCAAGAAAACCATATATATGTGTTTGTATACGTACTAAGATTGTTGTAAATATTCACTGTGCTTTCACGTTACGTTTGCATGACAGTATAGTCATTGTAATTACTTTTTATATCAGTTCAGTAAAAGAAGTAATTTTGGTTAACCACAAATTTTTGTGTGCAGTGTTGTTTTTCTCCTGCAGGTGGAGCAACAAACACCCAGGTAGAAGTATATATAATTGTAATATATATATGGTGAGCTATAATTTCTATCAGTATTACTACAACACTGCACTACAGCTGTGTCAAGGGGATTGAAACAGATTTAGAAGGGGTGTAAGAGAAGGACTCCCATTCATGTTCGTTGCTGATGAAGCGTTTGCGCTGGGGGACCACCTTATGCGGCCATTCCCTATGAGGACCCTCACCCCAGAACAGACGGTTTTTAATTACCGGCTGGCCAGAGCCCGAAGAGTGGTGGAGAACACATTTGGAATCCTGGCCAGCCGGTTCCGCCTATTTCTGACACCTATCTATATGGCGGAGTATAAACTTAATCATATAATCATGGCGTGCTGTATTCTCCATAACTTTTTACGGAAACATTCGGCCAACTATGCTGGCTCAGTTGGGCCTGAGGCCGGAGTGATACCTGAAACAACACTGACGGCGCTTGAAAGCGGCCATCCTGGCTTGCCCTCCCTGAGTGCCCGTGATGTCTGGTTACAATACCTGGAGTTCTTTGCGGGTAGGGGGGCCATCAATATGCCTTCAAATTTGTGAAGCCTTTTTCAAATAAAAAAGCAAAAAAAAAGAAATTCTTTGTGGACATTTACTGCTTGTGTTTGTTTTAGCTGACCCTGACAGATATGTGTTGAGTCCAGAAAATGGAGTGATTGTGTAACCTTATACAAAGCACTGTTGGGTGTTATTTACTAAAGGCAAAGACACTTTTCACTACAAGTGCACTTGCAACTGCACTGAAACTGCACTTGTAGTGCAAAGAGGATTTGCCCTTAGGAAATAACCCCCATTTTCATAGAAAACACCAATTACATCACCAACAAAATGTTTTATTAGCGTTGACACAATAATCCACACATTCTTGCTTAACAATCTCTTTAATGCTTAAAAATAATTGTGCCTGCGCTAAAAAATGGACTAAAAAATGACATGCAAAACTAATTAAATTAAGCCACAATAAATATGCTAGTAAAATCATACATGTGTAAATATATATAAATATGTGCGATCTATTATATTAAACCTCAAAGTGCATATAACATTGTGCAATACTAATATAAACCATTGAAAGTGCACCGTGCATAAATAAATTATAAATGCCAAGTGCTATCCTGTGAAATACAAGTGTCCAACTCAATCGGCGAATTAAAATTAAAAAGAGTGTGCACAAACAGTGTCCATGAAATAAATGTTTATCAAAATTCTTCTGAACGGTGTCCAAATCACAGCAAACAATATGTGCTCTCCCGTGACACCCCACATGTGCTTGCGCTCACCTCTGACCGTGTGACACAGTAACTAAACTGTGTCAAACACGCAATGGGGCCACTCCTGGGCTCCCCCAGAGGAAGGCACGTGATCCCTGTGCCGAATGCGCGTCGGGGAGGGGTAGGACGGAGCTGTCAGCAGTGGAGGAGATTACCACACACCACACCGCACGCCATATGAATCGCAGCTTGCTTTTTACACTTGTATAGTTTGGTGCACTGCAGCACCCACTCAATGTGAGTACCCTCCTGGAGGAATTTCTTTATTTAAATAAATTGTCCTTGCTATATTACACCATGGAGTTCTCTTTTTTTCTTCTATGAATGTGGATTCTGGCTTTACCTGTGAGGATTGTATTTACATCATTTTATCCTGATAGAGCCCAGGAGTGGCCCCATTGCGTGTTTGACACAGTTTAGTTACTGTGTCACACGGTCAGAGGTGAGCACAAGCACATGTGGGGTGTCACGGGAGAGCACATATTGTTTGCTGTGATTTGGACACCGTTCAGAAGAATTTTGATGAACATTTATTTCATGGATATTGTTTGTGCACACTCTTTTTAATTTTAATTCGCCGATTGAGTTGGACACTTGTATTTCACAGGATAGCACTTGGCATTTATAATTTATTTATGCACGGTGCACTTTCAACGGTTTATATTAGTATTGCACAATGTTATATGCACTTTGAGGTTTAATATAATAGATCGCACATATTTATATATATTTACACATGTATGATTTTACTAGCATATTTATTGTGGTTTAATTTAATTAGTTTTGCACGTCATTTTTTAGTCCATTTTTTAGCGCAGGCACAATTATTTTTATGCAATATATTACACGCTATGAAACGTGGTTTAGTGTTTGCTGCTTAAAAATTAATGGTTTCACCCCTTAGAGGCATTGATCCATCTGTGGCTCGCAGGAGACTCACATTTTTTGGTTAACAATCTCTTTAATACCTGCACAATCATATGTGCATTTCGAAAAGGTTTTTCTAACAAACCCACATGTTTGTTGTTTTTTAATTTTTGGGGTAACATTATAAACCAGATAAAGGTCCATTTATTTCAGATAAAACAGGCATGTGTAAAACCAACAAGAAAGACACAAATCTTGAACTTACAAAGTTCACATTTGGTAGAACTTGAAGGCAATATCAGACATGAGTATTTAAGAACTGTGTTTGATACTGCGTTCAGATGGGGTGAAGTCACCCCAGGAAAAGGCAAATTTGGAAGATGCACACAAATTTACCAATGTCAACATGTGCTAGCTGCCATCACGAGGGATCAAGGGACGTGTTTTGGGGGAGAAACCCCTTCCTCTCAGCTACTTTATTATAGAGGAAGGGGTTGCAACCCCAAAACGCGTCCATTGATCTCCCGTGATGGCAGATAGCACATGTTGGCACACTGTGTGCATCCTACAAATTAGGCTTTTCTACAAATCTTGCAAACATTTTGAACATTGGGGCACACCAAAAAACCAAGGGATTCGGAGGTGTTTTAAACTCGCCCCAAAACATCAATGATGTTCTTATTTTTTTGGATAACATCATTGATGTTTTTCTTTAGGTTTTCCAATTGTAAATTACACCCCATGATCTCCCCGATCAGGATCTGGGCACTTTCTGGGCACACCAAAAAACCAAGGGATTCGGAGGTGTTTTAAACTCGCCCCAAAACATCAATGATGTTCTTATTTTTTTGGATAACATCATTGATGTTTTTCTTTAGGTTTTCCAATTGTAAATTACACCCCATGATCTCCCCGATCAGGATCTGGGCACTTTCTGATGTGAAAGGATCTGGATCCCCAACATCACGATCACCTAAAAAGAGATAAACCAAACAAAAACAGGTATCAAAAATATGCCGGCATCCATCTCTTACCTGAGCCTGTGGTCGCAGACACTCACCTGTTGTGGTGACTAGTTCCACCACGTCTTCTTCATCCTCCTGCACTTCTTGGTTTGGGGGAATTTCCCCTTCTTCCAGAGGTGGGGGGTCTCTGGTCTCCTCGGATGAGGGGTGTCCTCCGAGTCTTTTTTCCCCTATGTAAAACACAAATGCTATACTTAGCACACAGTGATTTGATGGCAGAACTATAAATAGGAAACATTGCTTGGAAGTGGGGTACAATTGTCTATTTTGGCCGAGTGCAAAAATGTAGCGTTTTCAGTGTCCTTTGTAAAGCTTCAATACTTTACCTGTTTGGTACAAGCTTCACAGATGGAGACCCCCCATAGTATACACTGGAGCACCTGTGTGGCCCCCTAATAAAAATGGTGTTTTTGTGTCCCACACTAGTGCTCCAGTGTCCAGATGTGAAAGCAGCTGCTGAGTGTCCTCTCCTTACACAGAATCTAGTTTGCATTTCATTCTAGTAACAAAGCCATCTACACAACCAAAATAGTTTCTGACAAGTAAAAAATGTGGCCAAATGAATATGGCCTAAACAATGGTGTTTTAGAAGGCCGAGAGAAAAATCTTTGATACGAACGAATAATGTGCCCATGAACATGAAAGTTGCCATTTAAAAATGTACACTTGTAAGAAAAGCACATGGAGCAGCACTAACGTAAGAAACATAAACAGAATAGGAACACAGGACAACTACTTACGTTTTTGTAGCACTCTCCGGATCTTTCTGTACTGCTCATGTTCTCGTAATTTGAGGTCCGACCAACGCTTCCTGAGCTGATCTTTCTATCGTCGTACACCGAATTTCCGGTGCAGACTTTTGACCACTTTCACAATTATCTTGGCCTTTCTGAGATTGGGGTTGGGTTAAGGTCCATACTTTCCATACTTTCCGTCATAGTCGGCCTTCTTCAGGATGTCCACCATCTCCAACATCTCCCCAAAGGACAAATTTGAGGCCTTAAATCTCCTTCTGGATCCGGACGTTTCCGGCTCCGGGCTTTCCTCCTCCTCCTCATCGTGATAACGAAGGTAAGATCTAAACTTGGGCCTATACTGCTTCGAAATAGAAGCCTAGATTTTAACAAGATTAGGAGAGTTTGGCCTGACCTTAGGGTTTGTCTTGTGTTGTGTCTTGCAGAGAAAATGGATGACTTCAATGACCACAACTTCCTCCCCCTGTTCATAGACAAATACAGGGAGCTGCCCTGTCTGTGGCAGGTGAGACATCCCCATTATAATCATAAACAAAAGAGGCAGGCAGCACTGGAGAAACTGCTGGAGTTGGTGAAGCCGGTGGTCCCCACAGCAACCATCCCCAATTTAAAAACCAAAATTGGTGGCCTGAGGAGCACTTATCTTAGGGAGCGCAAGAAGGTCACGGATTCCCAGAGGTCCGGAGCTGCAGCAGATGACGTTTATGTCCCCAGGCTGTGGTACTATGAGAGACTGCGGTTTCTGTCAGACCACACTGAAGTCAGGGAATCCCTCTCCACTTTTCCTTCCACTCTTCCTTCCACCCCAGCTGAGGCTTCCGATGTCCAACCTGAGCCTTCCAGCCAGGAAGAAGTGGAGGAGCCCAGCTTGAGTCAGGTATAGCATTCCTCTACAGATTTCAGGACAATAGAGAAATGATGTTTACTAGATGTTAGTATTGATCACTAATTGCTGATTGAAAAAAGTTTTTTACATATCAATAGACAGTAGTGGGCAAAAATAATTGGGACAAGAATGAAAAATGCTGGGCTCAGAATGCTAGTCTGTTATATTTGTGAACATTCAAATTGCAACAGTCAGAAGATGAAAATTGTGTGTGATTGATGAATAAAATACTAAAACTATGTCCCTTTTTCATACACAGGAAGACCTCAGCCAGTAGGAGGTTGTGGAATGTGGCAGTCAGGAGGAGGCGGGGATTAGTGGCAGCCAGGAGGAGGCGGAGCTAAGTGTCAGCCAGGAGAAGCCTGGGACCAGTCGCAGCCTGACTGAATCGCAGGTTCCTCCCCTCCGCCTTCCATATAAAAGAGCGAGGAAGATGACTCCCATGCAGGATTCTGCACTAAGGCTCATTCAGGAGGCTTCTGCATCCCTCCGAGCCTTACCCACTCCTGAAGAGGCCTTTGCCTGCATGGCTGCCACAAAACTGCAGAGCATGCAGGAGGGTCAACGCAAGCTGTGTGAGGACCTGCTTTATAAAGTTCTAAGTAAAGGGGTGAGTGGGGAACTAACACCCAAGACCGAAGTGATTGAGTTGGACCATCCTCCTCCTCCTCCTGCTGCCACAACTCCCCCACCACAGCCACAGCGTGGAAGGAATCGTGGAAAGAAGACCAGAGAGTGATTGCCCTGGGTTCAGTCTGGTCTGACAAAAGCTGCAGTCTCTTGTATGACCACAGCCTGGGGACATGTATGTCATCTGCTGCTTTCCGGATCTCTGGGACTTCTGGACCAGACTGCACTCCCTTAGATAAGGACTCCTCAGGCCACCAATTTTGCGTGAAAATTATTGATGTCTGCCCTGGGGGTCCAAGGCTTCACCTACTTCTGCTGTTTCTCCAGCGTTGCCTCCCTCTTTGTTTAGTTGTGACCCCTTAATAAAAGTTTTTTATTTGGGAAATTATACTCTCTTATGTGTGTTTTCATCCAAAAAGGACAGTTTGTTGGTGACGATTTAGGTACATTTCTAACATAAAATGTGAAATTAACAAGGGACAAAAACACCAAACAATCTCCTACAGATTAAATAGAACAACATATTAATGGTGTTGTGGTAACTTGACCCAAAAAACACACACAAAAATTTTCACGAGTACAAATAAAAATCCCAAAAACCAAAAATACGCCTTGAAAAAAATACAAACCCTAAAAAAATTAATCGGCCTTAAAAACCAAAAAAAAAAAAAATTATGTCAGATGTGATAAATCAAAGTATATCAAAATATATTGAGGGAATCCCGAAAAATAGTAAAGAAATTAGTTTGTGAGAAGTGTGTGTGAATATGAGCAGCAAAACTACTTAATTCTTGTCCCATTATAAAGAAGAAGAAGAAGAGAGTGCGCTGTATTAAACCATTTTTAACATTGCAGCGTGACGAAAGTGCTGTATCCATTGCGAACGCTCATTTTACCTGACCGAGCTGTTTTCTTCTGAGCATGCGTGGCACTTTGTGCGTCGGAACAGGCCACACACGGTCGGAATTGACGCGATCGGATTTTGTTGTCGGAAAATTTTATCTCCTGCTCTCAAACTTTGTGTGTCGGAAAATCCGATGGAAAATGTCCGATGGAGCCCACACACAGTCGGAATTTCCGACAACACGCTCCGATCGGACATTTTCCATCGGAAAATCCGACCGTGTGTACGGGGCATTAGAGTTTACAAAAGACTGGAGGTTTACCTTCGAGCAGGACAAGGACCCTAAAAATACAGCCAGAGCTACAATGGAATGGTTTAGATCAAATCATATTCATGTATTAGAATGGCCCAGTCAAAATCCAGACCTAAATCCATTTGGAAATCTGTGGCAAGCAGGGGCGGACTGACCATTGAGCCACTCGGGCACTGCCCGAGGGCCCTGGGCCACTAGGGGGCCCCATCAGGGTTGCCAGCCTCAGTAAAACCAGGGACAGTATGTATAAATCTGTGTTGTTTTTACATCTGTCTGTGTATACTGTGTGTACATGTATGTGTATACTGTGTGATTGTATACTGTGTGTGTGTATACTGTGTGGCCCCATAATCTCTGATTGCCCGGGGGGGCCCATAATCTCCTATTGCCCAAGGGCCCCATGAGTTGTCAGTCCGCCCCTGGTGGCAAGACTTGAAAATTTCTGTTCAGAAAAGCTCTCCATCCAATCTGACAGAGCTTGAGCTATTTTGCAAAGAAAGGGCAAAAATTTTACCCAAAAAGACTTTCAGCTGTAATTGTGAAAGGTGGTTCTACAAATATTGACTCAGGGGGGCGGAATACAAATGCACGCCACACTTTTCACATATTTATTTGTAAAAAAATATGTATTTCATCTGTGTATATATCTGTCTTCCAGGAGCTCGGCTTCAAGCTTAGTGGCAGACATAGACCCCAAGGGGCCCCTGTGTAATACCTCATTTTGAGCCTCCCATTTAAATACCATTTAAGTAAAAATACTTATAACCTTGTGTATCAACTGACAGCATAACAGAAGTAAGCTGCTTCCAGGTCTACAAGCAGTCAGCACCCATCTGACCCACCTCCGGTATAAATTGACCCCTAAATCCCAAGTTGCCCTGAGGGGGGATTTCTTTTAACTCAAAAATGTACAACCTTTTTTTTATATATTGGTATCATCTTAATATTGCCTTGCCATGACATATGGTGATCAGCAAAGCATTAGTCAAAACATTCTATCTTCTGTAAGTCCTTTGATGACCTCGGTTTTATCCTTTAAACTATTTAAAGATAACTTCCTGCATTTTTCTGAAAGATTAAAGCAGTCCTTTTATGCCTGGAAATATTTTGGGCTTGTTAGTGACCTGCTGTATATCATGATGTTTAGAGTTTGTTGGTGATATCTGAAGGTCCATCTGGTTTCAATATAGTGATTACTGTAAGTGTGGTACTTCGTAGGTCCACAAAATAGCCGGGAGAACTATGTCTAAAATATAGCTTAGATTTTAAAATATGTGAAGAGCAAATACCCTTTGATCAAGCAATCTAGTACAATGTTGTTTATTTTGGCCATATGGTCGAAATAATAGCGGGGCATGCAAAATATTTTCTGAAGATCTTTAACAACTTCGGCTCTCACACCTGTTTACCCCTATGGACCAGACCATATTTTCACATTTCTGTTATGTGTCTGTTCATAAGTCTTTCAGTTTGTAATTGCTTATTATTTTGGTGGACAAACGGGGATTTTTAGTGACCCTAAAGTCCTCTGGGAATTTTTTTAATTTATTTGCATTTTAAGGGGAAAAAGAGTAAAAATCTGAAAAAAAAATATTTTTTCAAGTTGGATCAGTAATATTTTGAACACAATTACTGTGGAGAAAACATTCATTTTATTCTGCTCCTTGTTCTATTTACTGAAACATTAACCACGTCAGCCCCGGAAGGATTTACCCCCTTAATGACCAGGCCAATTTTTTCGTCTCTTTAACTGACAATTGTGCAGTTGTACACAAACAAAATTCATGTCCTTTTTCCCCCACAAATAGAGCTTTCTTTTGGTGGTATCTGATCACCTCTGCGTTTTTTATTTTTTGTGCTATAAAAAGAAAAAGACAGCCAATTTTGAAAAAAAACAAACAATATTTTTACTTTTTGCTATAACAAATAACCCAATAAAAACATTTCTTCAACATATTTCTACATATTTTTGGTTAAAAAATCGCAATAAGCGTATATTGATTGGTTTCGGCAAAAGTTATGATGTCTACAAAATAGGGGATATAATTATGGCATTTTTATTATTTTTTTTTTTTTTACTAGTATTGGCGGTGATAGCCACTGATTACTGTATAAATGACACGGGCATTAAAGGGGTTAACACTAGGGGGCGATCAAGGGGTTAAGTGTTCCCTAGGGAGGTGCTTCTAACTGTGGGGGGGTGGACTGACTGGGAGTAGATAGAGATCGCTGTTCCTGATCACTAGGTAAAGCAGATCTCTCTCTCCTCCCCTGTCAGAACGGGGATCTATTTGTTTACATTGACAGATTCCCGTTCTGGCTCTCTGTGGAGCGATCGCGGGTAGCCGGCAGACATCCCAGCCGCTGGCCACGCGCATCATCTCAGGCATAGCGGCGCGGGCGTGTGCCTCCTTTTTCTCTTAAATTTCCCGACGTACACCTACGGCGATTTGCGCGGCCGTGCCAACCTACAGCAGTATAATGACGGCGGCTAGTCGGCAAGCGGTTAAAATTACATTTTTGGTGCAAAGCATGTCAAAGTTATTTATAAAAGAAATAAAGTTTTTTTTTTTTTTGGCATACATTACATTTTTCCTATAATGCACCGGTAATTTAAAGTTCTTACTGATTTAAAATAAAACAGATATACCCTAAACCACGTATTTTTAACAGTAAATCCATAAAGATAACAATGTATATATGTGCTTTATAATATTTTTTTCCAGCAAATAATTTAAAATAGAAGCATGGAACAGGAGATGAAATTGTTAAATAGTGCTATACAGGTTGAAATTAATAGGTTAAGTCCGGGTTTATTAAGAGTTAACTTACTCCCTGTGCACACAATAAACAATCTTCTGTCAGCTGCAGCTCTCTAACTCATAGATCCTTCTGACAGGGAATGGAGGAGATAAGATATCTACCCTTGATACTTTTGTTTTAGTTTAAAACATTACACTGAATGCTCACTGTGATTGCCTGTCAGAGTAATCATTCAATGAGGAAGGCTTCTGACTGGCTCCCAGTCATCGGATCATCTTTCTATAGACACCAGGTCTCAGGGGGCTGTGCACAGGAACAAGCAGGGGACATAAGAAACTAAAACAAAAGCAGAGAAGCGCCTCCAAGTGCAGCATGAATTTGTATTTTAAAAGACCCCACAACAGGGCTACTTACAATAGAAAGGTAAACAACAGGTACATCAATGAGTGTAGGTCCGGAACACCAGCTGGAGCGGGCTGCAGGAGCTGCTGGTACATGGAATGTGCCAGAAGTCCACGTGGGGAGGAGGATACCAGCAGAAGTCCTTACAGAAGCAGGTGGGCAGCCAGGAGCAGGATGACGCAGGCAGGTCTCAGGATGAGAATGCAACGCGTTTCGGAGCATGCGTATACCACATAGTGGCCTGCGCACTCCCTTCTCAAGCAAATTAGAATGTTGTTACTTATTGATGTGCCTGTTGTTTACCTATCTATTGTAAGTAGCCCCGTTGCGGGGGTCTTTTAAGATACAAAGTCTTACTGCACTTAGAAGCACTTCTCTGCTTTTGTTTTTGTCCGTGTCTGCTAAACTCCATCAAGAAGCCTGCCCTAGTGCCATTTTGGACTTATCATGGACTTATACCTTATAGTTACACTGCTTGCATATTAGGTATTATGGCCAAGCCTCTGCACCTATAGCCTCCTTTTCTTGACATAAGAAACTGCAGGACATACAGGAGACACCCTGTGTACAGAGGAGGGGGTTTTATAGACATGTGTAAGACAACAAAGGTAGGCAACTATTTAAATGCTGCCAGTTATAGGTTATATACAGTCCAGTCTTTTAAACTATTCTGGGGATAAAGACACTGTCAGCAGCAGGGTGGAACAGTTTACAGTCCCAATAACAAGCAAGGTACTAGCTGTGGCGCTGTCTCAACATTTTGCTCATAACCTGCTGTGCCAGTTTAATAAGTGGAACCAACTACCAATACACTCACTGGAATTTTAGACCTTAGACCCAGATGTCAAACTGGTGGCCCTACAGCTGCTGTGGGACTACAAACACCATGGGGCATTGCAAGGCTGACAGTTGCAAGCATGACTCCCACAGGCAGAGGCATGATGGGACTTATAGTTCCACAACAGCTGGAGGGCCGCCAGTTTGATACCCCTTCCTTAGTGTTACCAAGAGGTCAGAAGTCTACAGCCAGTAGTTGTGGAGAAACAATCCTGGCGATTTTCACTTAGAAAAACAAAGTAAAAAACCAATAGTGCAATTGTCGTTTTTTATTTAACCACTTCAGCCCCGTAAGAATTTACCTCCTTCCTGACCAGAGCACTTTTTGCGATACAGCACTTCGTTGCTTTAACTGACAATTGTGCGACATTGACGTCCTTTTTTTCCCCACAAATAGAGCTTTCTTTTGGTGGTATTTGATCACCTCTGCGGTTTTTATTTTAAAAAAAGAGCGACAATTTTGAAAAAAAAGCTATATTTTTTACTTTTTGCTATAATAAATATCCCCCAAAAATATATAAAAAAAACAAATTTCTTTCTCAATTTAGGTCGATATGTATTCTTCTACATATTTTTGGTAAAAACATCGCAATAAGCATATATTGATTGTTTTTCTTTGTCCACAAAATAGGGGATAGATTTATGGCATTTTTATTATACATTTTTTTTATTAGTAATGGTGGCAATCTGCAATTTTTCTCGTGACTGCGACATTATGGCAGACACATCGGACACTTTTGACACCCTTTTGGGACCATTGTCATTTATACAGCGATCAGTGCTAAAAAATGCACTGATTACTGTGTAAATGACACTGGCAGGGAAGGAGTTAAACACTAGGGGGGCGATCAAGGGGTTAAGTGTGTTCTAGGGAGGTGTTCTAACTGTGGGGGGGGGTGGGCTTCCACTGACATGACAGCGATCAGTGCTTCCGATCACAGGGAGCAGTAGATCCCTGTCATGTCACTAGCCAGAACATGAAAATGCCTTGTTTAAAAAGGCAGTTCCCCTTCCACTCCGTAATACGATCGCGGGCCCCCAACAGACATCGAGTCCGCAGGGATCCGTGGGCACAGTCACGTCATTAGTGCTATGGTTGTGATCTTTACAGATTTTCTACATATGGATAATAACGCTTACTGGTACAAAGGAATTCAAACATAGAGTTCTAT
Source organism: Lithobates clamitans (assembly GCA_037952925.1). Classification (NCBI taxonomy): domain Eukaryota; kingdom Metazoa; phylum Chordata; class Amphibia; order Anura; family Ranidae; genus Lithobates; species Lithobates clamitans. Next base: position 6,465,191 of record JBBGZY010001206.1, read on the forward strand.
TAACCATGTGTGGTATATACAGATTAATGAACAAAGTGGCGTTATTGTTTCTACACAAAGTAGCATCATCTTTAGTAATAAAATTTACATTGTTATCAGAACTACTTAGCAATGATTATTTGCCTCATTAGCAATATGCAGTATTAAAGTAATTGTAAAGTCTTGTTTTAAAAAAAAAAAATAACAAACATGTTATATTTACCTGCTATGTGCAGTTAGTTTTGCACTGGGCAGCCTGGATCCTCCTCTTCTCGGTTGCCCCTTTGCTGCTCCTGGCCCCTCCCTCCTGTCGAGTGCCCCCACAGCAAGCAGCTTGCTATGGGGGCACCCGAGCCGAGCTGCAGCTCCATTTGTCCATTCAGACACGGGGCTGCTGTTCAGCCCCGCCCCCTCTCTCCCCTGATTGGCTAACTGACTTTGACAGCCGCGGGAGCCAATGGCGCTGCTGTTGTGTCTCAGCCGTTCAGGAGGAAGAGTCCCGGATGGCCAAGGGATTCGTGGACATCGCTGGACAGAGGGGGCTCAGGTAAGCATTAGGGGGGTGCTGGGTGGCTGCTACACACAGAAGGCTTTTCATCCTAATGCAAAAGACATATACATATGCATTAAGATAAATACCCTTCTATCTTTATAAGTCCTTTAAGGCCTCATGCACACAGGGCATTTGCCCAGCTCTTCTAGATGCCTTTCCTCCTGGCAGTCGCATTTTGGCAAAAGAAATATTGACTTTGTAAACCTTGTAAACGCTTGTAACTTGTTTAGGCACATAAATCACTTATAAATTAATTACCGTATTTATCGGCGTATAACACACGCCGGCGTATAACACGCACCCCAAGTTTAGGAGAGAATTTTAAGGAAAAAAACTTTTAGGAGGGAAGTTTAAGGAAAAGAAACTTACATTAAAATGCCCATCAATGCAGCCTCATCAGTGTTCATCTGCAGCCTTGTTAGTGTCAGTGCAGCCTTGTCAGTGCAGCTTTGCCCCAGTGCAGCCTTGTCAGTGCAGCTTTGCCCCAGTGCAGCCTTGTCAGTGCAGCTTTGCCCCAGTGCAGCCTTGTCAGTGCAGCCTTGTCCCCAGTGCAGCCTTGTCCCCAGTGCAGCCTTGTCAATGCAGCCTTGTCCCCAGTGCAGCCTTGTCAATGCAGCCTTGTCAATGCAGCCTTGTCCCCAGTGCAGCCTTATCAATGCAGCCTTGTCCCCAGTGCAGCCTTGTCCCTGCAGCCTTGTCCCCAGCGTCCATGCCTCCTCCTGCCGTCGCCGCCATACACATGGTAGTAGTTTTAAATATGGCGCCGCGGAGTTCGGAGAGACTCGGCGCCGGCGGAAGTGAACGAACGCCGCCGAGATACACATAGCCGAGGCTTCTCGGCTCTTTCCGGCGCCACTCACAGTCCCACCCAGTCCCGCCCTATGATGGACATAACACAGGTCCAATGGCGGGACTGGGCGTGACAGTGAGCGGCGCCGGAACGAGCCGAATACACCCGACTATGTGTATCTCGGCTCTGTGATTTCGGCGGCGCTCGTTCAGCACCGCCGAGCCCCTCCGAACTCCGCGGCGCCATATTTGAAACTACTCGCTATGTAAATGTCGGCGGCGATCGCCGACATTCACATAGCGATAGCGGGGATCGGCGTATAACACGCACCCACGACTTTCCCCTGATTTTAAGGGGAAAAAAGTGCGTGTTATACGCCGATAAATACGGTAATTCATTTATTCTGGCCATTGAAATGAATTAACACTCAATTGCTAAACGTGCCTATTGTTAATGCGCCTTTCAACTCGTTTAGAAGCGTTTACATGCTTCAAGTGTTTTTTTCTGCCAAAACACTGCTGCCCCTAGACACACTGGTAGTGGATTTTCTTTTCTGTCTCTAAATGTCTCTGAACAACTATGTGTGCATGGGCACATAGGGGTGATTTATTAAAACTGGAGTGTGCAAAATCTGGTGAAGCTCTAAATAGAAACCAGCTCCTAGGTTTCATTGACAAAGCTTAATTTAACAAGCTGAAGTTTGAAGCTGATTGGCTATCATCCACAGCTTCTGAGTATGCTGAGGGTTAAATCAACCCCATAGGCCAATATGCAGGGATATTTAGAGGCAGAACACCCCTAGGAGCAGCATTTAAAACATCCAGTGTGTATGGGGCCTAAAAAGAATGTAGCACTACACAGTAATACCATTGGTACAATAAATGGAACCATTCTATAATACAAAGTATCACCCTATACCTAAGATAAAATATCACCATGTCAAAACATCAACGCAAATTCCTATACTCAAATGAAATATTATCTAAAATGTATTTACTCATCATTTGTTATCAATAAAACAATTAATAACCCACTCTTTACTTAACCCATATAATGTATATGTCTTTTGTCATTTGTAAATCCAGTGCACCTCTAATCTGTAAACTGACTGTTTTTATTACACCGAGTGTGCCCTTGCTACATTGATTCAATAAACTTTTAACACCTTTGGGTCTTTTTGATGACATTGTGCAAAATGTAAGTAAAGACAATAGGAGGAATTAATTAAAATTGTCTGAAACAAACTTTGTCTCAACTTTTTCCCCACTAGAGGGCAGCTAATCAGCTTTTACATTTTCCTGTTCTTTGATTTGAATTTTTTAGAACTTGTCTTAAAGTGTTACTAAACCCACAACAGTAAAATGATTGTGTATATGCAGTAAAGCATGCTTGTTATTAGGGATGGTCCCGATGTTCGTTTGCTCGCAAACAAACCGAACATTTGGGGCGTTTGCGGCAAATTTGCGCGGAACGGAGCAACTCATAATGTACTGCGAGTTCGCAGTGCATTGACAGCTGCTGATTGGCCAAAGCATGCACCTGACCTGCATGCTTTGGCCAATCACAGCGCAATCTGCTGTGGGAGCAGGGTGCCTTTAGCCAATCATGGCTCAGGGGGCTAAGTCCACACCCCCTATACTATATATGGCTGCTTACACGGCGGCCGTGTATAGTGTGATAATAACGAGGACAGAAGAATTAGGCAGGTTAGTTAGTGGCGTACAGGCAGTTTAGTATATATATATATATATAGGGCAGCTAATCAGCTTTTACATTTTCCTGTTCTTTGATTTGAATTTTTTAGAACTTGTCTTAAAGTGTTACTAAACCCACAACAGTAAAATGATTGTGTATATGCAGTAAAGCATGCTTGTTATTAGGGATGGTCCCGATGTTCGTTTGCTCGCAAACAAACCGAACATTTGGGGCGTTTGCGGCAAATTTGCGCGGAACGGAGCAACTCATAATGTACTGCGAGTTCGCAGTGCATTGACAGCTGCTGATTGGCCAAAGCATATATATATATATATATATATACACAGTTTAGTCAGTGTAGAATATATATACAGTGCAGGCAATGTATTAATTCATATATACAGTGTAGTATATGTATATATATGTGCAGTTAGTGCAGAGTATATAATAGTGCATTGAAGTGGTTAGGGGAACCCTATGACAGAATTAAGAAAAAAAAAACGGCATGGGGTCTCCCACAAAATCCATACCAGGCCCTTTAGGTCTGATATGGATTTTAAGAGGAACTCCATGCCAATTTTTAAAAAAAAAAACAGAGTGGGGTTCCCCCCCAAAATCCCTACCAGGCCCTTTGGGTCTGTCATAGATTTTAAGGGGAACTCCACGCCAAAATGTAAAAAAAAATTGGCGTGGGGTTCCCCCACAAAATCCATTCCAGACCCTTATCCAAGCAAGCAGCCTGGCAGGCCAGGGAAGGGGGGACGAGCGAGCGCCCCCCCTCCTGAACTGAACCATACCAGGTTGCCCCCCAAAGCACCTTGTCCCCATGTTGATTGATCATTCCGTGCAGCAAAGAAACAGTGGGAAAATACTACATACATAAAGTAACAAAGCTGTCCTTTGCCTGTAGCACTATGGCCCCTTTACACCCCAGATATTCCCCCCCAGCACTCTGACCCCTCTACATCCCAGATATCCCCCAGCACTCTGACCCCTCTACAATCCAGATATCCCCCCAGCACTGTGACTCCCCTTTTACACCCCAGATATCCCCCCAGCACTCTGACTCCTCTACACCCCAGATATCCCCCCAGCTCTCTGACCCCTCTACACCCCAGATATCCCCCCCAGCACTCTGACCCCTCTACATCCCAGATATCCCCCAGCACTCTGACCCCTCTACAATCCAGATATCCCCCCAGCACTGTGACTCCCCTTTTACACCCCAGATATCCCCCCAGCACTCTGACTCCTCTACACCCCAGATATCCCCCCAGCTCTCTGACCCCTCTACACCCCAGATATCCCCCCCAGCACTCTGACCCCTCTACATCCCAGATATCCCCCAGCACTCTGACCCCTCTACAATCCAGATATCCCCCCCAGCACTGTGACTCCCCTTTTACACCCCAGATATCCCCCCAGCACTCTGACTCCTCTACACCCCAGATATCCCCCCAGCTCTCTGACCCCTCTACACCCCAGATATCCCCCCCCAGCACTCTGACCCCTCTACACCCCAGATATCCTCCCCAGCACTTGGACCCCTCTACACCCTAGATTTCCCCTCAGTACTGTTACCATATACCATAAGATACCCCTTTTACTGTGACCCCACTACATCCATGATACCCCCTACACTGTGGTCTCTCTACATTCCTGTTACCTCTAGCACTATAGCCACTCAAGCTACCCCAAAAATTGCTACTCCCTACACACCCAGATCCCCCCTCAGCATGGTTTCCCCCATACACCCTTGATATCCCCCAGCACCATTATTCCATCCATGTAGTACCACCTTTTCCAGTGGAGATACAGTGCATGTAAACTTTTGGCTATGTGCCCACCTCCAGCACTGAACTCACCTATACTAATCAAGCAGGCAGAAGGAGGGGCGGAGGAGGGAGCATCCCTCTGGGCATTCCAAGCCCTTCGGTGCAAACAGTGCTGGACAGCTGGGCTCACCATGACACCATCCACAATGCTACTTCCGCAGGTGGGCTCTCAGTGCTGCCAACTCAGCAGCTTCCACTCCAGCTCCTACCCCGCAGCCTTCGAGTACCGAGCATTCAAGCTGCATGGGGCAGGGTCAGAGCATCACTGGCACTCCGGCCCTGCCCCTCCCTGCTGGCTGTGAAATAATAGGTATCGTTCTGCACAGCACAGGGCACCACTGCCAGGAAATAAAGGAAATATAGGATAAAGGAAAGGTGAGTATATACTGCTGGGAAGGGGGAGATGGAATGCAAAACCTAAATGATGCAAACAAAATAGGCAAAAGCTCTTACAAAAGGAACCTAGGACTTCATCTCTTTTATTTTAGAATTATATTTCTGCAAATCTGTGGTTTTACATACAATGTGCACCCTATTCAGAAACAATGTTTTTCTGGTTGACATTCAGATACAATACTGTAAATACGTTTTTTACTAAGCTGCATTGGTCCAACTTGGACCAACGTAACTCTGCACATACCATACCTTTGGTATCCTTCTAGAAGCTGGAAATAACTGAAGCAGACAACGCTTTCCAGTAATCTCCACTTGCTTCCTGGTCCCATGGGTTCTTGAAAGCGGAGTTCCACTCATAAATGGAACTTCCACTGATCGGATTTCTCCCCCCTCCAGTGCCACATTTAGCACCTTTCAGGGGGAGGGGGGAGCAGATACCTCTCAAGTACAGGTATCTGCTCCCACTTCCGGGCAAAGATCGTCGCACTTTGTGTGGCAAACTACGCAATTTCAGGCCCTTCCTCCTTCCCTTCCCCCCGCTGTCTTTTGGGAGACAGATCCCAGAAGACAGCAGGGACCATTCAGATCGTGCAGCGCGACTCACGCAAGACTTCACTTCCTGTTTCCCTTAGTAAGGATGTCAGCGCCTGCACCCGGAGCCGAGGGATGGGTCGGCTTCGAATGAGGACATTGCGGGCTCTCTGGACATGTAAGTGTCCTTATATTAAAAGTCAGCAGCTGCAGTATTTGTAGCTGCTGATTTTTTATTTTTTTCTCCCAGACGGAACTCTGCTATAAACCTTTATAAGCTAACCTAGGTCTTTCACAGAGATTTTGGAGAGGGTTGTGGCAAGTGTATTGGGTTGGCAGAAGGTATGGAAGATAGGGTACAGTAGCAAAAGGAATGTTCCCTGATGTTTCCTAGTTTGACTACAGTAGAAGAAATAGGCACTAAGTAGGTGGCAGGCACATCTGACTGTATTTTGCTCAGATCAGAGTTTCCTTTATTGTGCAATATATCAGAAATGTTATAACATGGTTGCCTTAATGCTTTTTACCAACATGGCTTCATCCAACGGGTTACAATGGCCATGTTGAACAATTTCAGATATATAGCATAATAAAAACCACTTTGTCTTTGTGTGATCCACATCTCTTTTGGGACTGTATGCACTTAAAGTGGCTGGTTTGCAGATGAGCTGCAGAGTCAGGGTAGAGGTGGGGCAGACCCCCTGGAGGCAGCAGGTTCCTTTTTATGTGTGTGTGTCTTGCTCTATTTGCCAGGAATGCTCAATATCTTCATTGATATTCATGTCATCATATATGAATCTTCAAAGTCTAAGTGGAATTGTAGTCTTACTATGATTTATTTCATGAAAAGATAATTCCGGTATGTCTTCTGTAATATTTGAGAAAATTAATCATTTGCCTTTTGAAGTTAATTTCATTATATTTCAGCCTTCCAAGAACAAGAGGACTTCTTATCTTCGCATGATGTATTTTTTAAATGAGCAACTCCTTTCTGTTCTTTAATATCGTGATATAAGTAAAGGTGAACTCCAAGCAGACATTGAAAAACTGTGAATGCAGTTATATATTCATTAAAGTATTTAATATTTAAAGCATTTAAAATCTCTTAACAATTGGCAAATTCACTTTAAATCAAGCTCTTGCTGACCTCTGTAGCTGCAGGCACTGAGGTGCAATTCATCCTCCAAATTTGATGCAGAAAAGTTTTATTTTTAGAAGCTCAGCTTACCCTGCTCCCCTTTAGGCAGTGACTTGTAGCCTTGCAGTCTTCTAATCTCTATTGTAATCATAGAGTGGGTGAACAGTAAACATGTGCAATTCGATTCGGTCCAAATACAAATTCAGACGATTGTTTGGTTATTTGGAGATTCGGATGTATCCGAATTGCAAAATGAAATGGTAAAGAATAGTAACGAATTTAGTTAAAATCCATTAAAATTAGTTTTGTTTATTCATTTACTAACAAAATCCAACTTTTCAGAACAATTCGAATTTAGAACGGTTGAAAAACGATCAACCAATTCTAATTTTGTCTGAAGAAATAGCTGGTTGTTAAGCAGCGGGTCGGGAAGCCCTTATCCAAGCATGCAGTGCGGCAGGTCAGGAAAGGGGAAGGGACGAGCAAGCGCCCCCCCCTCCTGAACCATACCAGGCCACATACCTTCAACATGTTAATGGGGACAAGAGCCTCTTCCCGACAACCCTGGGCTGTGATTGTCAGGGTCTGCGGTCGGGGAAGGGCAGTCTGCGGTTGGGGGGCTTATCGGAATCTAGAAGCCCCCTTTAACTAGGGGGTACCCAGATCCCAGCACCCACCCAATGTGAATGGGTATCGGGTACATCGTACCCCTACCCATTCACCAAAAAAGTGTACAAAAGTAATAATCACACGAGACAGTTTTTGACCAATCCTTTATTAAAAAATAAAAAAATAGTGCCCCTCGATGTACATCCATCGTCAATCACAATCACAAAACCCACTGGACCGAAAAACAGTAAAAACTCCGCCTCCTGGGAGGCCTTCCACCGTATGCCCGCTCTGCGCTTTGACAGATCTTATATAGGGGCAGGGCCACCAGGCTACATGACCCAGTGGTACTGCCACTTCTGATGCCATGCCTACCAAAGGGATCAACATGGGTACAGGCGGTATAGCTAAAACAGGAAAAGATGCATTGAAGGAATTCTTCAATTGCTAGTCCGACTTCGTCGTCTATGGCCTAAGTTGTCCCTGTGGCCTAATTTATGTGGGCTGGACAATTAGAGCCTTGAGACAGAGGTTTTGCGAGCATAGAAGACTTGTTGAGGGAGGTACAGACCCTCACAGTGTCCCAAAACACTTTGCTATGGCCCACCAGAGCTCTACAGTGGGTCTTAGGGTCTGGGTCATTGAACAGATCCCTAGGTCCCTACCGGCTGCCGAGAGATTTAAGAAGCTTTGCGCTCATGAGACCTACTGGATCTATACCTTGGATGTAATTTCGCCAGGAGGTATAAACGAGAGTATTGAGATTGCTACCATTTTATGAACATACCACCCAGTGCTGCTTTTGGATTCAGTCCTCCAGCCCTGCTCCCACACATCTTAACTATTTAATCTGTATTTTTTTTTTTTCTCTGATTTTCCCTTCTCATGTGGGTGGCGGACTGTTGTAAGTATACATATTGCCCCTTACCATCCCAACTGACCTTGCCGTCATGTAATTTAAACATTTTTTTTCTTTTTTCTTTCCATCTTTTCAACCTATTATTTATTTACTGTACTGCCCATATGAGTCTGAACTACAATTTATGCATGCCTCCTACGCACACATTGGACGCTTAATATAAGTACTTACATGTCCTCTGTGTGCACATATGCATAGGTTTGCACATAGATGTGACTTACTACATATGTTCATATGTGTTTTTTTCATATTGTTGATGTTTTTTTCATATTGTTGAGTTTTACCACACTGCTGAGTTTGTTACTATTGCCCTTTTTATTATTTTTTATTGATAATTGTTTCAAAACATTTTACTGAAATATATATATGTATATATATCTTTCATTTTAATATTGGTGTGCTTACATCAGTTTTCAAACATATGACCATTTTATTAATATTCCCCAGACGTGTTTACATGAAGCCAGACCAGTTATAATGTTTTTACTTTGGACACCCCCCCTGGCCTTTTTAAGCTAGCACCACGATCCATCTGTAGCTTGATGAAGGAGCGTGGCTACCGTGACATCATAGCCCGTACGCTCAGGAAGCGTGTCGCTTACCAGTGACGTCACAACCCAGCGCCTGCCTCCCATCTGTGTTCCTGGCCTCGCTCTGAGTCTCATCTCCACCACGGCCGGCTCTAGCGGTGTACAGCAAGCCACATGCTCGGCTAGCCAGAAGAGGCGATTGTGACCGATCTGACAGATTATCCTTATGATGGATCATCCCCTCACTTCATTACATGCTGTTTTTTGACCACACAAATGTGAGTTGTTTGCACATTGGCTTTTAATAAATTGTTTTTAAACTACACCCAGAGGCGCCTTTCCCTTTGTGTTTTTCCTTCAGATCTTGGAGCTTGGTTTCAGTTCTATTGGAAGGCAGCCCTGTCTGTGGTTTCTATATCATAATTTCCTTCCCCTGTGTCTCCTACATGGACTTTTATGGACTAATGTATTATTCCCCTCCCCCTTTTAATATAGCATCAATAATATTTGTGTTCATTACCTGTAAACTATGATGGTCTTATACTTTTTCCAGATTTTGCGCCTATACTTGTGTATTGGTATGCTGACGCCTTAAAGCCTCGTGCACATGATCGGATTGTTGGCCAACAAAACCGTAGACTTTAGTCCTAAGGGCGTTGGCCAAAACTTGTCTTGCATACACACGGCACACAATTGTTGGCCAACAATCGACATGGTTTTTCAGCTCTTTTTAGCGCCACCCTTTGGGCTCCTTCTGCTAATTTCGTGTTAGTAGAAGTTTGGTGAGTGTTGATTTGCGCTTTTCATTTTGCGCTTTTCATTTAATGCTTTTCAGTTCGTTTCTGAACGGCCGTTCGTCAACCAGACATGTTGCGGAATCAGAGGAGATAACGTGTTATTTATTATTGGCCTTGGAGTTATTGCTTTGACATTATTTTTTTTATTGAATTTAATTTTTTTTTTTAATGCACAATAAAAAAATTGTGGAGAACAATACTTGGCTATGTGTTTTACTTCAAATGACAGTTTGGGAGTAGGCAGTTACATTTAAAAAAATACAATGTAAAATTGACAAGGGACACCAACATAGTTGTATCTTTGATCTTAAAAACTATGGGATAATGGTGTTGTGGTAACTTGCCCCAAAAAAAAATATTATTCTTAAAATAACTAAAAATAAAAAGCCATTGAAAATTCGTTTGCAATAACTCCATCAGTATCACCAGCAAAGCAGCTTTTTATCCTATTAAAGAATAATGCCCCATACACACGAGCGGAATTTCTGTCGAAAAAATCTTGGATGGTTTTTCTCACGAAATTCCATTCAAGTTTGGCTTGCATACACATGTTCATAATTTGCCACGTCACGAATGTTAATTCTCCATTACGAAGGCTAGTTTACAAGACCGACCGCTTCTGGCTCGTCCTTGCTTCTGAGCATGCGTGTTTGTACTTTGGACTTTTGTCCGATGGACTTGTTTACTCACGCTCGGAAAGTCAGACAACAGACACTTATCCGTGGAAAATTTTAAAACCTGCTAGCCAACATTTGTCTGTTGAAAATCTGACAATTGTAAGATGGAGCATACACACGGTCGGATTTACCTCCAACAGCCTGCCATCACACATTTCCCGTCGGAAAATCCGATCGTGTGTACGAGGCTTAAGGGTTTCCTTCACTGGAACTAAGGGGCCAAGCCCAATCCCTTAAAAACAACCCCACACCATAATCCCCCCTCCACCAAATGATTTGGACCAGTGCACAAAGCAAGGGGTGGAAGCACTTAACTGGCCTGCACAGAGTCCTGACCTCAACCCGACAGAACACCTTTGGAATGAATTAGAGCGGAGACTGTGAGCCAGGCCTTCTCGTCCAAAATCAGTGCCTGACCTCACCGATGCGCTTCTGGAAGAATGGTCAAACATTCCCATAGACACACTCCTAAACCTTGTGGACAGCCTCCCCAGAAGAGTTGAAGCTGTTATAGCTGTAAAGGGTGGGCCAACTCAATATGAAACCCCACGGACTAAGACTGGGATGCAGTTAAAGTTCATGTGCGTGTAAAGGCAGGCGTAACAATACATAGTTACATAGTTGAAAAAAGACACAAATCCATCTAGTTCAACCATAAAAAAATAAAAATAAAAAAATAAATAAATAAAATAAAAAATTTCATACAATCCCATATACCCAATCCCATACCCACAGTATACTACTACTTTTGGTAATATAATATACGTCACATGGTATTTATTTTATTTGTACTTTTTTGTTTTTAAAATGCTGATCCACTCTCTGTATTTCTAGACACCACCTGTACTGGACATAGTTTGCCTCCTAATAAAAATAGAACTGATTTGCACAAATTAGTTTCCATAGATGTATTTCATCTGTGTATGTAGCTGGAGTTCAGCTTTAATCGTTGACCTTAAATCCACTTCATCTCATCTTCTAAGTGTAGGAGAAATTAGTACATCCAGTGTTTCATACAGTATATTTTTATTAAAGACGGAGTCAGTGTATCTTCTTGCTTGTTTTTTGCTCAAATGACAACATGGCAAACCTGAGCAGGAATAATAGCAAAAGTGTAAGGAAGCTGCATATTTGCTAACTGTCCCTCTTTATCAACTCTGTAGTATAAGGTCCTGCCTTATAAAGTTGTTTTAGACCGCAAAGTGGAAATACACTTTAAGCTGACCTTTAGCTAACCCATACACTCAGCCTTGCCTACAGTTAAACCCCTCACACTTAACCTAACCCTTTAAATTAAATCGGTAGTAAACCGCTAAAGAAAAAAAAACCTGCAAGACAACGGCATAATGTGCTAGTATAAAAATAACGATAAAATAACTACACTAATTTGTGATTTAAAAAAAAAAAACTTTATATTTACCTGCTCTGTGCAAAGGCTTTGTGCAGAGCAGCCCCGTCCCTCTTTTTTTTTGATCCCCCGCCGGTGGTCCTGGCTCCTCCCCCCTGCTGAGTACCCCCAATAGCAAGATTCTTGCTATGGGGGCACTCGAGAAGGCTTGCTCCATTGTCCATTCACACATAGATCATGGCTCACTGGCTGTGACTGACAGCAGCAGGATCCAATGTCTCCCACTGCTGTGTGAGCCAATAAGGAGAGAGAGACCCGGGAAAGCCGCTGCTCTTGTGCACATCCCTGGATCAATATGGGGCTAAGGTATGTATAGGGGGTGGGGGGGCGGCACTCAGAAGTTTTTTACTTTATGCAGAGAATTCATTAAGATAAAAAAAAACCCTTTGCCATAAAATCACTATAAAACATAAACGTTTGAAAGTATACAGTGTCTTCAACTATGCGTTGTGCATTTCTTCCAGACCTATGTATTAAATACGCATGTCACCCTTTCCTCCCATAATATTTTCATTTATTGCACCTTTCTAGAAATGTGTTAGGAAATGATTATTGCTTTGGGAGATCAATATTCTTCTGTGTTTCCTCTGAAAAAAACTCCTTGAAACCGCATAAAATCCCATTGTGAGAAATTTGTGATATGTGGCATTTTTTATCTTTTTGAGAAAACAGGGATCAGAGAGATGAACCGGGGGCAGCTTTTTGTTAGTATGCCTATCTACAGTATAGCTGTCATGTATTCTACTACTAATGGTTTGTGTTTTCTGTTAAAACCATCAGAGGGAGCTCAGACCAAGATCTCTAACAATTTCAATGTTTCTAGATGTTTGTCCTGGGTATTCCGTTCATATGGCACCTTTTTCCCAAAATACACCTGTTTAATTTACAACAGCAAATTTAATAAAATAAGTTTGGTAAAGCCAACATTAAAACCAATCACAAAGATCTTGCATAATATTTTAACACGTTTATGTAATTTTAAAAGTAATTTTCATTTTTTTCAAATCTGCAGCTTCAGTGAAACAATTCCCTGTTATCCGACTATGAAGGTCCTTGTTCAGGCACTTCTTGTTATAGTTGAAAAGCACTCAGGTGCGCTACTAGTGTCAAATCCACCAGACTGAGGGAACTCCCTTACTCTGTGTGTGCATGTGAATATTATCTTTACAATCCTGTGTAACAAAATTTATCAAAATAAACTGTCAAAATAAAAACAAATAAAAACAAATAAAAAACACAGATGTTAAGCCTTCAAAGGTGATAAATAGTGACAATGTGACAAAATCCCCTTGAGGGATGGATGATTGAAAAAAGCGATTTGCAAACAGTCCTGTAACCCAAGTGTGTAATTTCTTGGATAAAGTAGTCCTTTCACTAAGACCCAGGATCCTGTAGTGTAATGAAAAAAGGTGGCCGCTTACCAGAAATGTGGGACCCCTGTTACGGGGGTCTTTCAGGCTCCAATGTAGCGAATCCCGCAGGCAGGAACGGCCTCAAGGGGACATTGTCACATTGTCACTATTTATCACCTTTGAAGGTTTAACATCTGTGTTTTTTATTTGTTTTTATTTTGACAGTTTATTTTGATAAATTTTGTTACACAGGTTTGTAAAGATAATATTCACATGCACACCCAGAGTAAGGGAGTTCCCTCAGTCTGGCGGATTTGACACTAGTAGCGCACCTGAGTGCTTTTCAACATATTGTTAAAACTGAGAATTCCGTTTTTTTTTAAGGTTGCAGCACTAGTAGTCATTTTGTTTCAATTTTTTCTTTTTAATTCAAATTTCTTTTATTTATTTTTTATCCAATAGTTACAAAGGGAAACACTTTGTTGCTCATAAAAATTCACATCAAGTAATATGATAAGAGTTGGGGCTAGGTTTCTTTGTGATACACTTCTTGTTATAGTGACAGCATTCTGTCCCTGTTTCCCAATTGGTTGTCAACATTGTCACCCTCTCATATGTGCTTCTAATTGAGACTATAAGTGACTGTGCCAGGAAATTTTCCTTACAGCTGTCCTTATTGTAGTGCAAGGTTATAGAAAAAACAGTCAAGTCAATAAGCATTTTGCTGGTAATAGCAAAGTGAACACTAGGAAAGCGAATTGCCTTGGAAAAGGACCATTTAATGTGGCGTTCCACTCCTAAAATAATTTTTTGCATTATTCAGCTGCATTAAATCTAAATAACAACCTGTGGAAAATCTTTTTTTTTTTACTCACCTTTTCTTGTCTGTTGCTAGGGGGTCCTTCGTAATCTGCCTCTTCCTCCCCAAGGTGCCTGACGTCACTTCCCTCGGCGCACCTCCTCGCTAGTGCTCCTGGGAGATGTCTGTCATCATTTCCCAGAAGTCACTGGGCAGCGCCAAGGGCTTAGTTGCCATCACAACGAGGCGGGCACTTTTCTGCCGCCGCCCATTGTGATGGCACCGTCAGGCAGTGCATGCTGGTCGCTCAGCTGCACCAGAGCCCGGAAGATAGTGCTTGTGGGCTTCACATACCCACAAGCACTATGGAAACTTCCAGTAAACAGGAATATAAGATACATTCCTATATCAAATCGGCAATCGAGCGTCGATTAATCTCACAAATGCGAGTGCGCTAAATATACCTAAATAAAAAAAAATATGCATCCTAAAAAAAAAAATGTTTAAACAGTTGGAACTCCGCTTTAAGTCCTTCAGTCTATAGGCAACTTTGAGGCAACTTCAGGGAATGCCTGTGTAATCTTCCTGTAATGTCGGATCCAAATCACATCAATTAGGACTGGAGTGTGGAAAAACCCCGTGGATCTCTTTGAAAGGAGGATGATGGCGCCCCCTGCACTACAAAAGCCGTAAGAAAGGTAAGTATATCATCTATCTTTTTTTCCTTGTAGATGCTTTTTTAATTGTTATAAAACAATAAAAACAGTGCAGCGTTAAATGAATAAATGTCCATATGAGGGAACATTAGCACCAATGTTATGTGTCCATAATTTTGCTGATAAAATCCATGCAAGTGATTCCGTGAGAGACCTCCACCACTAATAGTGCTAGCAACTCACCTGCCAGCGTGGACCTCTGAGACCAGGGTCACAAGCATATTTCCCCAACGGGGTATCAAATGGCTGAAGGTAACACTGGCCGGTGCTGACATGAACAAATCCCTCTCACTGTGCTCCAATGGACTCCAGGCAAAATGGCAAAATATGTCCGATTTCGGCCTCACCTCGTTCTGCTCCCTGCACTAGTGCTAGTCGGACGAGGTGAGGCCGAAACTGGACATCTTTTGCCACAGTGGTGTAATTATTGAATCCCTATCTTGTGTTATTCCACCACTCAGTGCCAATGATGCTTAAAAGTAACATGGACACCCTCCACCAGATGTACTCTCACCTGGGATATATGAACATACACTTAAGTAAGGTCACTAAATGTCTGTGTCCCCCAATGTGGACTCAATAGAACATTCCCAAATCAATTAGCCATCTTAGGTAATTCTTAAAGTGGAGTTCCACCCACTTTTACAACTCTTCAGCATCCCTCACTAAACTGTGTACTGTAAACGAATTGGATATTTCTTTATTTTTTTTCTCAGCACCTACTGTATATCTGCTGTATTCATTTTTCATTTCCTCCTCCCTGGCCGTGGCCCATCGCATCATTTCCTGTTTGCAATGCCTTCTGGGAAGGGGCGGCAACTTCCTCAGGCACTGCAGTTGCTATGGAAACCTGACCTGAAACCTATTACACTGCTTGTGCTGCACTGAGCATGTGCGAGATCTGCAAGGATGAGATCCCGGAAGCAATACAGTCTGGCTTCAGATGCCCACACTTAAGATGGCCACGGCCTGCTGTAAGTTTATAAAATAACAAACTACTGCTATAAACTAACAAAACACACCTTAGTTTACAGACTAAATTTACTAGAATACATTAAGCTTGTGTATTATATGGGTGTTTTTATTTAAAAAGTATAATTTCGGCCGGAACACCACTTTAATACCTCCTTGTGTGGGTAATACTCCTCTCGATACCTCCGCTTACCCGCACATAGAGAAAGAGAAACCACCATGCATAGTGCTTTATCCTCTTAAAATCATTTATTGCTTCTAAAAACCTCCAGACATACATATATTTTTGACAGGTGCTAAAGCACACCAAACTTTAACAGCATATACAGTATACCCAACAGTGATCAGCTTTCCCGAAGGTATAGTTACCACCATGGATGGGTAATTCCATCCATCCAACTCCAGCTGTTCTTAAACTACAAGTCCCATGAAGCATTGACAGCCACAGACATGACTATCAGAGGCAGAGGCATGATGGGATTTGTAGTTTAACCACAGCTGGAATGCCAAGGTTGCCTACCCCTGATTACCACGCTATCTCCTGCACAGAACGTTGTGGCGTCATCCAATCCCTTCCCACGTAGCTCTGTGCACAAAAGAGCTAATACATTGTTCCTATGAGCTTGTTTGTACAAATTCATAATTTGTTTACAATTATTCTCTTAGGTAAGCAAACCTTTTTTTGCCTTTTAACCCTTTGTGCATTTTTTACCCTACTCTTCACCTGTTTAGTAAAGTTCAAGTTAAACCTACCCTCTGTCTAATCATTTGTATGATTCCTATTACCTGTCATGGATGCAAGGACTGATGTTTTTCGGCTTTAAATATTATGTATCTAGACTCTATTTTTAGGAAAGAAAATGGTGGTGTTAGGGGCTGGGTGTATGAAACTGCCAACATCTGAAGAACAATATATGTGGAGTGCACCAGAGTGCAGCAGGAAACAAACCCCTTTGGACTTTAGAAGCAGAAAATATGGGTGAGAGCATAAATGCGTTAAAAAGCAACAATGCCACTTTTATTGGTATAAATATTAAAATCAAAATAATAACAAGGGCTGAATGGGCCCAAAAATGTTTACATGGATGACATACATACAAATAATGGCAATACATGCATAAAACATAATGCAGCACATATATAGCATGATGTGCAAAATGATTTCAATTATTAACCAGCATCCAGAGCTGTTGGTACTTACAAAGATCAGAAGAACTACAAAAACAAACACAAAACATCATGGATTGATGTAGGGATCCTAATTAGATAGGGCTGGCAGATGCATCACCCCCTAGGACAGAGCACCTATTTTTAGGAAAGAACACGTATTTGAAAAAATGGAAATTGTCTGGAACACGAGAGATTGCAACAGGCTCAATTCACCACCATTAACACCCAAGGATATGTCTACTGTTTTAAAAGTGACAGTTATTTTAACCAATAAGGTTTATTGATTGCAGTCATTTGGTTTAATTAGAGAGTGTTATCCTTATCTTAAACCGTAATTGAGCATCATGTGTGTTAGCAGTGGGATCCAAAAAATGACATTTGTAATACGGCCAGTTGGTCCTTTTTTGTGATGATATATTTCACTTTGCGATTTATATAATTAGATTAAATGTTTTACAATTTATAGATACAGCTCCTCAGTTGAAAAATTGAAAAATACAAGTGTATATAACAACTATACCCTGTTGTTTAATGGAGAAACCCTAATGTTAATCACAGATGTCAATAAATGGTGGCAATCAATATTGCATAATTAATTACATTTAATAAAGGTCGTTTTCAATAAAGATTTCCTATGAGTGCATGATTAGCTTCAATTATGTCTTTGTGAAATTATAAAAAATTGAGCTGAAAATAGCATATTTCCCAGCTGGCTTACCCTGTACTTGATTTACCCGCAACAGTTAACCTACTTAACTGAAGTACAGGCAAACAGGAGGAGAACTTACAAATCTGAGATGAACTTTAACCCTTTCCCACTGTGATTATATACAGCGGGACCTGATTGGTGGGCACTCACCGATCCTGCGGTACAGAAGGAGAACGGTGATCTGCCTATGTAAACAAGGCAGATCGCTGTTCTGTCAGTACAGAGGTCATGAATTCTGTGTCTCTGCAAAGCAGGGGCACTGATCAATGCCTTCCCCAAGTACAAGCATCTCCCACACTGTAGTAAAACACTGGTTAGGCATACAGTTAACCCTTTGATCACCCCTGATGTTAACTCCTTTCCAGCCAGTGTCATTGGTACAGAGATGGTGCATATTTTTTTAGCACCGATCACTGCATTAGTGTCACTGGTCCCCAAAAAGTGTCAAAAGTGTCAGTTAGTGTCCCATTTGTCCACCGTAATGTCACAGTCCCACTATAAATTGATGATCGCCGCCATTACTAGAAGAAAAAAAAATATCCCATAGTTTGTAGATGCTATTACTTTTGGGCAAACCAATCAATATACGCTTATTGGGATTTGTTTTCCGAGAATATGTAGCAGAATACATATTGGCCTAAACTGATGAAGAAAGTACATGTTTTCAATTTTTTTATTGGATGTCTTTTATAGCAGAGAGTAAAAAATATATTTTTTTTTTCATAGTTGTCTGCCTTTTTTTGTTTATAGTGCAAAAAATAAAAATTGGAGAGGTGATCATATACCACCTAAAGAAAGCTCTATTTGTGGGAAAAAAAAGGACATCAATTTTATTTGGGTACAGTGTTGCACAACCCCGCAATTGTCAATTAAATAATACAGTGTCGTATCTTACAGAGGGAAAGTGGTTAACTACAAATCACTTTACCCATTAACAAAAATTTTGATGGAATACCTCAACATTTTCTATTAACTCCTCCTCAAGCTCCATGTATCTGTATATGGTCCTTCTTCCCCTTCTCGATGAACTGAATATGCAATGGTTCCAAGAATACCTGCTACAGATCAAAGCAAGAGGTAGCAGCACTTTAGCCGCATATGGGGAGGGGGTAGGGGAAGCAGTGCAAACCATTGATAGTAATCTATCAATCTATCAATTTAACAGGTAGCGAAGACCTGACCCATCCTTATTCCCAGGGTTTTTAGCATCGACATGCAGTGCTGATGCTAAGATTATGATCTGAATATAAAATAATATCATGAAATATGTCTTATCAAGAAAGCTAGACTGTGAATATTATATAAAAATTCAGGTAAATATTATAATGATAATTTGGGACTCCCCAAGGATACACAATGTCTTCTAGTTTAGAAAACTATGTTTCTGTTCATAAAATTTTGTGCTTAATGGAACCAGGTCATATCAGTGCTCTGAGTAAATCAGAATTTTGTATAACCCAAATATGTGTGCTATGCAGTCCAAAGGAACTCTGTCTTTCATTTCCCTGGGAAAGTTCACCCTTTCTCTGGGCTTTGATACAGTAAATTTTAATGCATATTCTCAGCGGGGTGAATACTAGCTGAGCAAAACTTTACTCCAATCTAACAGATCATAAATACTTTCTTTTAACCTTGGGCAGAAAAGCAAATATTAGTTTTCCCATGAGCTTATGAAAAAATCTGTGGGTTTTTTTTTTTTAATGACATCCATGGCTGTGATTGCACATTAAACATGCTTGTACGGGCTGAATGCAGTATGCCCAGAGAAGTCATCATAAGTTTAAATCACTTTAATTTTGCTGACCTTAATTGTACCAGTGTCAATAAACAATTAAAGTCCTTGTTCTCACGTCTGTCAAACATTGGGTGATAACTGTTCTATATTATTCAGGGGTCTCCAAACTATGGCCCTCCAGTTGTTCAGGAACTACAATTCGCATCATGCCTAGTCATGTCTGTGAATGTCAGAGTTTTACAATGCCTCATGGGACGTATAGTTCCACAACAGCAGGAGGGCCGTAGGAGATCCTGATATATGTGATTACATTTAGCTGCATTAGAATTAGGAGAGACCAAGGTTTCTCAACTGCCTAGAGATTCTGCCATGATCCACTGTTGCAGCAGATTTATATTCATTCAATTGTGGCTGTAATGCCCTGACATATTGTCTCGCTGAGAACCGCCTGGTGGATTAATATCAGCCTGACAGTACTCTCCAAAGTGAACAGGGTGGGATGAAAAGAGTGGTCCTCACAACAGCGCTGGATCTACTGCTAGAGTTAGGAACAGCAGCAAAGTCCATTCAGACAAGCAACAAAAGGCAAGACAATATGAAAATTGTTTTTTATTGGGTTGAGTTTATGTCTAACTACCTTTAACTTTGATGGTTGATTTTGGTAATTGCTTATTGGTTGGTTCTGGTAATTGAGACAGGCAATATGTATTAAAAAGGGAAACGAATACGCTAAAGGCTGATGCAGAGTGAGGTTTGCACTAAACACCAATCCAAAGTGAGGTTTGCACTAAATACCAGTGCAGAGTGAGGTTTGCAGTGAACAAAAACGCATCGCATTTTGAAATAAATACTAGGGATGAGTTTGGACATGTTCGGATCTTAGACCGAACCCACATGAGCAAGATCGTCAGGAAGCTGTCACCTGTACTGGGGACAATTATTTGTGGCCAGGGCATCCCCCCTCCACAACTGCATGTATACAAGAGGCATGTGTCAGTTTCCTTGTGAGCTTACTCATGTGGGTTTGCACTAAGATCTGAACATACCCGAGCTTAAGCCTACTGAATACCAATGCAGAATAGATTTTACACTGAATACCATTAATAAATTAAAGTTTTGAACTAAGCACAACAGCAAAGGGGTAAGATTTAATATGTAATATTCTACTGTAATATCTACACATAGATGTTATTAAATCTACAACTCACTCATCATACACCAGGTTCAATGATCTGTAGATCAAAAAAATATTTCGGGGGTTGCCCGAGATCCTCCAAGGTTAAAAGGTTGGAACCTCTCAAACAACAGCCCTGCATCAGATGTTTCTCTCATGACAGTGTGGGAAGCACACAAATGTTTCATCAGGGGGTATGAATTAACCCTTTCATGACTAAGCCTATTTTTGAAATTAGGTGTTTACAAGTTAAAATCCGTATTTTTTGCTAGAAAATTACTTAGAACCCCCAAACATTATATATATATTTTTAGAAGAGAATCTAGAGAATAAAATGGAGATTGTTGCAATATTTTTTATCACACGGTATTTGTGCAGCGGTGTTTTAAACGCAAATTTTTGGAAAAGTGACACTTTCATGAATTTTAAAAAATCCAAACAGTAAAGTTACCCCAATTTTTTTGTATAATGTGAAAGATGATGTTACGCCGAGTAAATAGATACCAAACATGTCACCCTTTATAATTGCACGCACACGTGGAATGGCGACGAACTACGGTACCTATGAATTTCCATAGGCGACGCTTTAAAAATTTTTTACGGTTATCAGGTTTGAGCTACAGAGGAGGTCTATGGCTAGAATTATTGCTCTCGCTCTGACGATCGCGGCGATACCTCACATGTGTGGTTTAAACACCGTTTACATATGCGGGCGCGTCTTCCGTATGCGTTTTCTTCGCTGCGCGAGCTCGCGGGGACAGGGGCACTTTAAAAAATTTTTTTTTTTTTTTTTTTATTTATTTTATTTATTTTTGTACTTTTATAAATTGTGTTTTAAAATTTTTTTTTTTTTTTTACTTTTATTGCTGTCACAAGCAATGTAAACATCCCTTGTGACAGTAATAAGTGGTGACAGGTACTCTTTATAGAGGGATCGGGGGTCTAAAAGACCCCCCATCCCTCCTTTACACTTCAAAGTATTCAGATCGCCGAAAACGGCGATTCTGAATACTGTGTACTTTTTTAAATTCGGCGCCATTGGCAGCCGAGTAAACGGGAAGTGACGTCATGACGTCGCTTCCGCGTTTTCAACAAGAAGGCTGGAACGAAGCCGCTCGCAGCTTCGTTCCAGTCCGCCCCCAGCCGCCGATCGCAGCCGAACCGACACCGGGACTCCCGATTGCACGGGAGGCCCGGTAACAGCGGCGGGAGGCGGCGGGAGGGGGGGATGTCCCCTCCCGCTCCTCCGGTATAACAACCGAGCGGCTTTTAGCCGCATCGGTTGTTATACTCGGGTAGCCGATCGCCCGCTGAAAACAACGGTACCGGGATGATGCCTGCAGCTGCGGGCATCATCCCGGTATAACCCCGGAAAGCCGAGTACGCATATGTGCGTACGGTCGGCGGGAAGGGGTTAAACCTGCATCTCAGCTCAATAATACACTCACACGATAGCATCCCCATTGACCCAAATCTCAAAAGCGCATAAACAAAACATTGGTGCAAACCCAAGCCAGGGAATTAGCAGAATTATGGCAATGTCTCTCTTCTCTCCTACTAGACAACAACAAGCAGCCCAACATAAATTTCAATATTTATGAACATAGCAGCAAACCACATCTTATCACAGCAGTATGTATAAATGAGGCTCGAATGAATTTGTTCTCCTTACAAAATGGCACCCAACAAGGTTGCTTCCTCAAGTTCTCTGAGGCCTCCATACCGAATCTCATGCAAAAATTTAAAACTTACAGAGCATTGAATTCTTGATTACACTTTTATGTGATGGGAATTCTGAAAATAAGGAATTTACAAAAACAAAAAAGGTTGTGAAAGGCTGGGCTAGCCTCTATTGTGACTATAGATTTACTCCCCATGAAGAACTCTTGGGAGAGGAGAAAAACAGTAATCCACAACCCTTGCAAATTTTATTAGCTTCTTTTATTTATTTTTTCCTTAATTGGATGCGTCCTAACAATGATTAAATACAGCAACACAATGAACACAATGAGTGTTTTTTTAGAGGAATCCCAGATAATATGCAGCTAAAGGAGAGTGGGAGAGACCCCAACTTCTTACTGGAGCTTGAGATAATGGTCACTTTAAGACTAAACTTGTATTTTTAGTCTTAATGTACACGGGACATTTTACAACCTCTCCTGAACGATTTAACTTGACAGATAATAACCGACGTTTATAAGCATTCGCTTTGCCGCATTTACATGCCGCGTTAAGAAGTGTTTTTTTTCTCAAATAGTTAAAAATTAAAAATGCGGCTAAATGCGAGTTATCGCATTTACACACGTTTACAGGCGTTTGGCGTTTCAAATGCTTCTGAACATCCGCCCTGAACGCATTTTTTTTGCTTTCCAAAAAATGCTTCTTAACTCAACTACCTAGAAACGACTATAAACGACCCTGAGTACATGCACTGATAAGATAACATAGGGGAGAGTTCAGGGGCAGCTGAAAAAAACGCCCAACTACTCTGTTTACCAGCAGCAGTGTACATGAAGCCTTAATCAAAAAATTATATTCCGGTTGCTTCAAAACAAAAGTGCATAAAGATTGTTTTCTTTTAAGATCAACCACATTCCCTCAACAGAGTGATCGCTGCTGGAGATCTGGTTCATCAGATGGCACTCTCTTACATATTTTTTTGGGAGCGCCCTGAGCTGCGCACTTTCTGGCAACCTGTACTTCAGCCGATCCACAAATTTACTGACATTTTCTTGCAGGATGTCCTGGCTGTGATTTTGCTTAATCTCACAAAAAGTGATACCACAAATCTACTTAAGCACCTATTAAATGCAGCACGAGCTTGTATCACTAACATGTGGAAACAGTCTCACCCAACGGTTGCGCACTGGCTCGCAAGGGTGAATGATATCAAACAACTGGAAGACCTGACCTTGGCACTTCGAGACAAGAGAGAGGAACATAAGGCCGGGTGATTCTACTGGAATCTCTTCCTTTTTTCTGAGGAATATCTGCAATATATGTGACTCACATGGTTTCTTTGTACCAGTTCCATATTGGGTCATGGTACTGATTCCTGTCTTTTTGACCTCCTTTTCCCTCCCCTTGCCCCCTTTTTTTTGCTTTCTCTCTTTTCTGTTCTACCCTCTTTCTATAATTTGTTGAAAATCCATTGGAAGTTCATGGATCCAGGCAGGTTTGGGTGAATTTGACTTTTATACATTTGTGCTCGCTGTGCTCTGAGGTTTTCTGGGCATAGGTTCCTTTCCTGCGACCAATCTTGGAAACCAAGAGGTCTTTCTATACCCATTGAACCAAGTCACCTTATTTAGATTGCATTTTGACACCTCCACACATGGATTCTTGTTGATCAACATGGTTTTTGTATGTTATAATGTACACCTCTGTGGATATTTTTATACTTTTGTAATTGTACCTTGCAGTCAACTGGAATGACAGTACATTAGACTTATGTATGGAGTCAATATTTTTCTTGTTATGCTGCAATCCTTACATAGTTAGTAACATAGTTACATAGTTAGTAAGGTTGAATAAAGACACCAGTCCATCCAGTTCAACCTGGGTGAATGTGGGTGCGTGTCTACAATTGTCCCTATCCATGTATATTGTGTCTCATTAAGATGCTCATCTATTATATATATATATATTTTTTTTAATTTAAGGTACCCATATATCGCCGTCAATTTACGCAGTGCTCCACAAATACATCGCGCACTCACATTGGTCCCTACCTTCAAGGAGCCCACAATCCAAGGTCCCCAACTCACATTCATATACTAAATCCTCTAAATAAAATAAAAAATCAGCCACAACATGAGCAGAAAGGCCAGTGCCCTGCCAGCATGCTGAAGAGCAGAACCATTGCTCTCTTAAGAGAAGCACTGATCACTTTTCAGCAGTCCTACACTCCTTTTGCTGAGTCAAAGCCAGAGCTCACCAAATAGCAGGAAACATGAGCTTTGAACTATAGGTCTAACTCAGCAGGGGGCGTGTCAGACCTTTGCAGAGACACCACTGCTTTCCAACAAAGAGCAAATGTCCCACCCTACAGCTGCCAGCAGGGATAGGCTTTTCCACTCAGGCTTTGGCTGCATTAGAAAGAAAACAAACTGTAAGACACTGGGCAACTTCTTTTTTGATGCACCCAGAATGTGCTTAGCTGATTTAACCTCAATGAGCTGACCTCCAAGCACATTTTATATATATATATATATATATATATATATATATATATATATATATATATATATTTATAAATATATATAGTACATGCATGTATTTTGTTGCTGTCAGTGCCTTCCTGACTTGGTGACCCTACACTCCACCATTGTTTATTATACAGATAACACAGGGAGAGAAATTGAGGGGAAATCCCACCATATTTTGGCTGCTACTAGGGCTTTAAAATGTCACATTTAGAAATAAAACCATTTAGCCATAAAACCCTTCAACAGAAAACAATTAAAAAATACTTAAGTCAGCAGAGTAACTTATTGAATTGAACATTATCAGTTGTCTTGTCCATGATTACCTGATCAGTGCTTAGCTGTCATCTGAATTAGACAGGTGTGTATATTTACAAGGTGTTTTGTAAAGGCATCTGTGCAAAACGAATACCAGTTTTCTCTTTTCTGCTTCCAATTATGCCTTAGTAATTTCCGGCTGCATACCTTTCCAGAATATTTACCGATTTATTGAGTAACTCTGCTTTTGTTTTTCTCTTTATTGCTATTGGCATGATAACATGTACATATTAGATATCAGGCTACCTTTATATGGTGCTACCTAGCAAATCAGTTTTAATTAGTGGTCATGTATAAAAAGCTTGTTCTAGACATTCTTATGCCTAAAGCCATACTGTAAAAAACACTCCTTACCTCAGCTCTCTACATGTAAACCTATAAAGGCAATGAACGCTCATTTTATTTTCTTAACATTTTTTTAAACTAATTTCTACCATTTCCATCTGGACTCCTACTACTGATTTTCTAGATGTGGCTGAAGGTAAATCAAAATGTAATATCATCTAGAAATGATTGTGTAGTGTTTTGTATATAATTTCATTTTAATACATTTTGAAAAAAAATGTTCATATTTTTATCAACTAAATATTAAATATTACATATTTTTAGATATTTACCAGCAAAATGTAACTGCTGCAAAATAGTTGCTTACACAGCTCAATAGCTGAAGTGCATATTATAATCACAGCTGAATAATCAGACCAATGACTCACCATCCTTCCCCTCCTCTTTGTCTTCACACCAGATGCAGTCCAATGCATTTTTATTCTGCATCTAATGCCGCGTACACACGGTCGGACTTTGCAGCTACAAAAGTCGGACAGTCTGTCCGACATACTTCCGGCGTACCTTCGGCGGACTTGGGGCAGACTTTCTTACGAACGGACTTGCCCACACACGACCACACAAAAGTACGCCAGTTTAGTACGCTGTGACGTACACCAAGTCCGACGAGACTATAAAACGGAAGTTCAATAGCCCGTACGACACCCTTTGGGCTCCTTCTGCTAATCTCGTGTTTATCTCGTGTTAGTAGAAGTTTGGTGAGAGACGATTCGCGCTTGTGAGACTCGTATTTTTCAGTTCGTTTTAACTGTTGTTCAGTCTGTGCTTGTGAGGTTTGTATCTGCTTTTCAGTGCGTTTGGTCAGTTGGCATTGAGAAATCTTTGTTTTATTGGCCGCTCGTTCCTGATTTTCAGGTCGTTCTTCACAGGCCTTGCTGTTCTTCAGTGCGTTCTGTTTAGTGCGTTCTGACCAGCCGACCGTTTTGAAGCCATGTTACCTGTACGTACTCGTCGTAGAGCTCGTGCATTGTATGTGCTTGGTGCTGTAGTTTATTCTTCAGCCCAAGACCAGTCCATGAACAGGGCGAGGAGGAGTTCATGGACCAAGAATTGGTTGCTTCAGCGTGACCAGTTCTGTCACATGCCTTTGCTCCGTGAGATCCGTGAGAATAATCCTGAGGATTTCAGGAACTTTCTCCGGATGACGGACCCCGTTTTTGATCGTTTGGTGGCTTTGCTGACCCCCTATATCAGCAGGCAGGATACCTGCATGAGGCAAGCCATCACTCCGGAGCAGAGGCTGGTCGCTACCTTGCGGTATTTGGCCACAGGGAGAAGCCTGCAGGACCTTAAGTTCTCGACAGGCATCTCCCCCCAGGCTCTGGGGATCATTATCCCAGAGACCTGTTCTGCCATCATACAG
Source organism: Lithobates clamitans (assembly GCA_037952925.1). Taxonomy (NCBI): domain Eukaryota; kingdom Metazoa; phylum Chordata; class Amphibia; order Anura; family Ranidae; genus Lithobates; species Lithobates clamitans. The sequence goes on from JBBGZY010001206.1 coordinate 6,491,906, forward strand.
GTCCTGCAGAAGGACTATATTAAGGTAAGCTATTTTTATTTTATTAGCATCACATGTTCTTTTATGTAATCTTTGATAATGTAATGTATTTCTTGCTTCAAACACTACTTACCATCATTGCAATATAGTGTGAATGTCCCCTTTTTATCCTCACACATGCTGGGATTTTTTCCTGTTATTTTTTGTCATGCATGTATAGTTTCCTTCAATAACCTTCCCAGCATGAAGTGATGGGAACATATCCACCTAGTCTACTCATTTTGAATGTATTTTGTTGGAGTGTATTTAGTGTGCTTATAATTAGCAATTAGCTAGATTTCACAACCCCCCCCCCCACCTGAACTCACTCCAAATAGTGTGCTGCTAATTAGCAATTAGCTAGATTTCACAACCCCCCCACCCCCACCTGAACTCACTCCAAATAGTGTGCTGCTAATTAGCAATTAGCTAGATTTCACAACCCCCCCACCCCCCCCACCTGAACTCACTCCAAATAGTGTGCTGCTAATTAGCAATTAGCTAGATTTCACAACCCCCCCACCCCCCCCACCTGAACTCACTCCAAATAGTGTGCTGCTAATTAGCAATTAGCTAG